>CM056054.1:121013719-121665564 GCA_029574335.1 Rana kukunoris | reverse complement strand
TTTTTTCAAAAAGGAGTACCTGTCACTAACTATTGCTATCATAGGAGATATTTACATGCCATAAGATAACAATAAAAATTATAAAAAAAATAAAAAAAGTAAGGAACAGTTAAAAATAAAATTAAAAAAGCAAAATAAATAATAATAATAATAATAAAAAAAAAAAAAAGCATCCCTGTCCCCCCCTGCTCTTGCGCAAAGGCGAAACGCAAGCGTCGGTCTGGAGTCATATGTAAACCGCAATTGTACCATGCATGTGAGGTATCTCCGCGAAGGGCAGATCGAGGGCAGTAATTTTAGCAGTAGACCTCCTCTGTGAATCTAATGTGGTAACCTGTAGAGGCTTTTAAAGGCTTTTAAAAATGTATGTAGTTTGTCGCCACTGCGCATTTGTGCGAAATTTTAAAGTATGTCGTGTTTGGTATCTGTGTACTCGGCCTAAGATCATCTTTTTTATTTCATCAAATATTTGGGCAATATAGTGTGTTTTAGTGCTTTAAAATAAAAAAGTGTATTTTTTCCCCAAAAAATGCGTTTAAAAAATCGCTGCGCAAATACTGCGTGGAAAAAAAAATGCAACACTCACCATTTTAATCTGTAGGGCCTTTGCTTTAAAAAAAATATATAATCTTTGGGGGTTCAACTTAACTTTCTTGCAAAAAAAAAATGTTTTTATGTAAACAAACAGTGTCAGAAAGGGCTTTGTCTTCAAGTGGTTAGAAGAGTGGGTGATGTGCGACATAAGCTTCTAAATGTTGTGCATAAAATGCCAGGACAGTTCAAAACCCCCCCAAATGACCCCATTTTGGAAAGTAGACACCCCAAGCTATTTTCTGAGAGGTATGTTGAGTACATGGAATATTTTATATTTTGCCACCAGTTGCTGGAATATGACAAACTTTTTTTTTTCTTTTTTTTGCACAAAGTTGCCACTAAATGATATATTGCTCAAACATGCCATGGGCATATGTGGAATTAAACCACAAAATACATTCTGCTGCTTCTCCTGAGTACAGGGATACCACATGTGTGAGACTTTTTGGGAGCCTAGCTGCGTACGGGACCCCAAAAACCAATCACCACCTTCAGGCTTTCTAAGGGTATCACAGTTTCGGAGGCCATGGAATGCCCAGATGGCACAAACCCCCCCCAAATGACCCCATTTTGAAAAGTAGACACCCCAACCTATTTGCTGAGAGGTATGATGAGTATTTTGCAGTTCTTGCTTTTTGTCACAAAGATTTAAAAATTGAAAAAAAAAAAATATCTTTCTTCATTTTCAAAAATAAATGAGCGCTGTAAAATACTCGCCATGCCTCTCAGCAAATAGCTTGGGGTGTCTACTTTCCAAAATGGGGTCATTTGGGGGAGTTTAGTGCCATCTGGGAATTCCATGGCCTCCGAAACTGTGATAGGCAGTGAGGGGTAAAATCAAAGATTTGCGCCCTTAGAAATCCTGAAAGCGGTGTTTGGTTTTTGGGGTCCCGTAAGCGGCTAGGCTCCCAACAAGTCCCACACATGTAGTATCCCCGTACTCAGGAGAAGCAGTAGAATGTATTTTGGGGTGTAATTCCACATATGCCCATGGCATGTGTGAGCAATATATCATTTAGTGGCAACTTTGTGCAAAAAAAAAAAAAAAAGTTTGTCATATTCCAGCAGCTGGTGGCAAAATATAAAATATTCCATGTACTCAACATACCTCTCAGAAAATAGCTTGGGGTGTCTACTTTCCAAAATAGGGTCATTTGGGGGGGTTTTGTGCCACCTTGGCATTTTATGGCCTTCAAAACTGTGATAGGTAGTGAGGAGTGAAATCAAAAATGTATGCCCTTAGAAATCCTGAAGGCAGTGATTGGTTTTCGGGGTCCCGTACGCGGCTAGGCTCCCAAAAAGTCCCACACATGTGGTATCCCCGTACTCAGGAGAAGCAGCAGAATGTATTTTGGGGTGCAATTCCACATATAATCATGGCATGTGTGAGAAATATATCATTTAGTGACAACTTTGTGCAAAAAAAAATAAAAAATCATATTCCCGCAACTTGTGGCAAAATATAGAATATTCCATGGACTCAAAATGCCTCTCAGCAAATAGCCTGGGGTGTCTACTTTCCAAAATTGGGTAATTTGGGGGGGTTGTGCTATTTGGGCATTTTATGGCCTTCAAAACTGTCATAGGTAGTGAGAAGTGAAATCAAAAATTTGCGCTCTTAGAAATGCTGAAGGCGGTACTTGGTTTTTGGGGCCCCGTACGCGGCTAGGCTCCCAAAAAGTCCCACACATGTGGTATCCCCGTACTCAGGAGAAGCAGCAGAATGTATTTTGGGGTGCAATTCCACATATAACCATGGCATGTGTGAGCAATTTATCATTTAGTGACAACTTTTTGTAATTTTTTTTTTTGGTCATTATTCAATCACTTGGTACAAAAAAAAAAATATTCAGTGGGCTCAACATGCCCCTCAGCAATTTCCTTTGGGTGTCTACTTTCCAAAATGGGGTCATTTGGGGGGGGGGGTTTGTACTGCCCTGCCATTTTGGCACCTCAAGAAATTAGATAGGCAGTCATAAAATAAAAGCTGTGTAAATTCCAGAAAATGTACCCTAGTTTGTAGACGCTATAACTTTTGCGAAAACCAATAAAGATGCGCTTATTGCGATTTTTTTTACTAAAGACATGTGGCTGAATACATTTTGGCCTGAATGTTTGACTAAAATTTAGTTTATTCAATATTTTTTACTTTTTGTTATAAGAAAAAACATTTTTTTTCAAAATTTACGTTTTCTTTCCGTTTATATCGCAAAAAATAAAAATCGCAGAGGCAATCAAATACCATCAAAAGAAAGCTCTATTTGTGGGAAGAAAAGAACGCAAGTTTCGTTTTGGTGCAACATGGCATGACCGTGCAATTACCAGTTAAAGCAGCGCAGTTCCAAATTGTAAAAACACCTCTGGTCTTTAGGCTGACAAATGGTCCGGGGGGAAAGTGGTTAACTTAAAAAAAAAAAAAAACGTGAAAACGTCTTTGAGAACCCGGGTCTTTCCCAAGGGAACATGTATCAATGGAAAAAAACGTTTTAAAAATGGTAATTTTTTCAGGAGTCCTGCTCCTGAAAAAACAACCGTTTTTTAAACTTTTTTCTATTAATACATGTTCCCTGGAGCAAGACCCGGGTTCTCAAAGATGTTTTCCAACAATAACTTGAATATTAGTCTTTAAAATGAGCGTTTTTGAATTCGAACGTTCGAGTCCGATAGACTTCAATGGGGTTCTAAATGTTTGCGCGAACGGTCGGTCTGTTCGACGGTTCTGGTGCGAACCGAACGCGGGGGTGTTCGGCTCATCCCTAGTCACCACTACCCCACCTTATATATTGCTAGTGACAGCCCTTTTGGAGGGCATCTGGCATGGTGATTGAGAGATTTTTGTTTTTTATAATGGACTTAATAACAGACTTGTCAAACAGTATACAGTATAGGTTGTGTTTTCATGTACACTTTAAATTTTTGTGAATGAGTAGGGGTACTGACTTTTTACCTGTCTCTACTGAGTGTATCATAGACACCTCTGCCACCTAGGATCGTGATCCTTTAGAGAAACTGCTCCTAGGTAACCCTGGTATTGCAATAACCTTATTCTTTGTTCTGCAAGGTATATTGGGTTACATTCATATCTCCTTGCCACTCTGACTATGTTGTCATTGTCATTTCTACCTTTGCATCTATTCAATAAAGTTCAGGTTAAAGTCACCCTCTGACTGCTATTTATGCATCCTAATCAGCTAATCATGCATCCTGTTATCTTTGTCGCTAATCATGTTGCTGGATGACTGAAGAATGGATAATTGGTGCTGGAACCTTAGGATTAATCTTTGATGTTTCTTAAAAATAACGAAATTATAATAAAATTGTTAAGAAAATGGCCATGGCTAAAAAAGTGTTTATCAACCTTTTTTTGGCAGCAGCCAAATCGCAATCCGGATTGGCGGGGTCTGAACATCAAGAAATCCAATTCACGCACAGGCCAGGCAGCACAGATGATCGTGTCCATGTGAGGTCTGCACACTTGCTCAGTGAGTGACAGACAGTCAGCACCATGCTGGCAGAGCCACGGAATCTCGCAGTGTTTGGCACCGGCGCAGCCACAGCCAGGCCCGACGAACAACATGAATGATCCCACAGCCCACCTGCAATTCTCCTGTGCCGTGGCACACAGTTTCAGAAACACCGGGTAAAAAGCTAATCAATATATGCTTAAATATATATCAAAGTGAGGTCCCACAGAAAGCCAGCAGCTACAAATACTGCAGCTGCTGGCTTTTAATAAATGAACACTTACCTGTCCAGCGCGCCCGCGATGTCGGCAGCAGAAAACAAGCAATTGCTCATCTCTCTGATGCCCCCACCACCATCCTCAGTGAGCCTTGCAGCTTCACTGCCCGGTTCCCTACTGCGAATGTGTGAGTAGCGTGGCGCCTCCCCACTGGTCCCTGCTGTCTCCTGGGACCAGTGTGTTTCCCAGAAGGCAGCGGGGGGGAAGTGGAGTGACTCCCGTGGGAGTCTCTACCCGGAAGTGGGTGCAAATACCTGTATTATATAGGTATCTGCACCCCCTCCCCCCCTAAAGGTGCCAAATGTGACACCGGAGGGGGGAGGGTTCCAAAAAGCGGAAGTTCAATTTTTGGGTAGAACTCCACTTTAACCACTTGCTTACTGGCCACTTATACTCCCTTCCTGCCCAGGCTAATTTCCAAGTACAAGTGAATAAATATTATGCAAGTAGGCACTACATAATTTAGATGGCTTTGCTTTGCAAATGAAGATGAAGAAGATTTTATGCATATTTCGTAATATTAATTTGTTATTAATCTGCTTGTTTGGAGGCTGTACGGTTATGCTCTTAATGTGACGCAGAGATTCTCTCAACTATACATACAGTATTTCTGCAAGTTCACCACACCATGCACATGCTACATTCTATGGGTTTATGCCATAATCCTATATGTACAAGCTGTACTTGGGATGTAGGGGACTTAATACAACATTTCCAAAATTGCACTTGTATTGGAGCTCGGTCATCACCACAGTGAAAAACGCCCTTCAGGTACAGTATCCATCCCCTTAGACCCTAAACATTGCCTTTAAGCATGCTTGATGCCATAATTACTAGGAGGTGCACTAAAGAGGCAGCTACTCGAGCTCACAAACTCTTTTTATTACATTGGACCTCTCCCACTACCCTAATGCCACAAATGTGGATTAAGGAAATGGTCTTGTTGAGCAAAGTGATTGTAAAGTCTCTTTTTTAAAAAAAATAACAGACATGGTATACTTATCTCCCCTGTGCAGTTGGTTTTGCAAAGAGCAGCCCAGATCCTCCTCTTTCCTCAAAGTTACTGCTTGCGGTTCTGTTCAAAATTGGGCCTAGTACATGTGATTCTATATTCTCGGGCAGGCATTACATTGTTTTTAGAGTCTTTTTTTTTGTGAGTACGCTGTGCAAAACCAACTGCACAGAGGAGGTAAGTGTGGCATGTTTGTTTGAAAACAAACCTTTAGATATCCTTTAAGGCATGTGGCCTGGCATGGTTCAGGAGCGGGCTACATGGGGGGCGTGGCTACCGCGCAAGCTGCATGGACGTGTGAATCCACAGCTCCGCTCCAGGCAAGGAAACCGCCGACATTAGAGGCACGATCACCCCCCCGTGAACCTCCCACAACGCCGCATACTGGTCCCTGGACACCCGCGGCATGACCCGCAAGCGAAAAGAAACAACGGCGCCGAGGAAGTTAGAGGAGTTTTACCCACCGAAGGATCGCGGCCTAGGCCAAGATGGCGCCGGAGCAGGGACAGTCTCCCCCTCCTCCTCATGCGGCACGGGATCCGGAGCTTCCAGCCGGGGAGCCCAAACATACCCCCTACGACACTCTCCAGCGGCATCCACTCCTCTCTCCAGAAGCCTGGCGAAGTCCAGACCACGCTTGGAGGAAGGCACCAGAAAAGGGAGCGCTGGGCAGGAGTCCATGGAAGACACGAGGGAGCTGGTGGATCCGTTCACTGCATTCCCCACATCAGGTAAGGCAGTCTCGGACACCACTCTGAAGGACATGTTGGTCTCCCTGCGCAGTTCCATGCACGCTGACATGATGCACTGTATGCGAAACTTTAAATCTGAAATAGGAGAGATGGGGGAGCGAGTTACACATGTTGAGGAGAAAATGAGAGCGTTTGCTAGCTCACATAATACCCTGATTGATGCTCACTCCGAACACTCAGAGGAACTGGCCTGGCTTAGAGCAAAGGTGGCTGACCTTGAGGACAGGTCAAGGAGGAATAATGTAAAAATTAGGGGGGTCCCTGAGACGGTGCTCCCAGCACAACTGCACCAATATGCCCGGGACTTAATTCAGCAAATCCTCCCATCTGTTCCAGAGTCAGAACTGCAAATAGACCGCATACATAGGCTCCCTAAGCTGGCCCACCTGCCCGACAACATACCCCGGGATGTTCTGATGCGTGTGCATTTTTATCATGTTAAAGACCAGCTCATGATGACATTCCGTAAAATGCAACAAATCCCAGAGCAATTTGAGCGCATCCAACTCTTTGCGGTTTTGTCCCAATTTACAATGCAAAAGCGTAAATCTCTGATCCCGGTGACCAAAGCTTTGCGGAACCACAATGTCCCATATCGCTGGGGTTTCCCGGTTAAACTCACTGCCACGCATGATGGGAAAAACTCGGTAGTGACAGATATAGAAGAAGGTCTTGCACTGCTTAGAGCTATGGATATTCTCCCAGACCAGACACAGGCTGGACCCTCGCCTCTTGAGAAGCTCAGAGCTCAATTTGAATGGCAAACAGTGACAAAGGAGCGGGCTACATGCTCGTCCCTTCCATAGTGCCCACTGTGTAGAGAGAGCTCCTGTGCTATCTGGGACTGCAGCTAGGGGGCACTGCTTGCAAACACCTGGTAATGTGTCCTTGCCAGAAGAATGAAACAATTTTAAAAGTGGTGGTGTCTGCGCTGTGAAATAAATGGTGTAGAACTCACAACGTGAGTAAGTGAACCATTGGGTAAATACTAAACCTGGGTGCGTGATGAACAAATACAAAACAGAATAGTAAGGGCGAAGATGCTCAGGAAAGCAAAATATATAAATGTGAACCTGGAAAAACAACCAATATCAATAGGAATTGTCAGGTGATATCATATGACCATGAAGTACCAAACACATGAAGTGCAAATAGCCAAAATACAATGAATAGACAATAATGGAAATAAAAATATAGACAGATAACATAAGATCTAATAAATGGTGCTCTCGAAAGAAAAAGTCCAAACTTCCATGCTGGGGACAGAAACTTCAGTGCAGACACCTCTTGTGGTCCCTAAATGCTCACCTCACAGCTATAGTATGGATAGCCAAAAGTTAACTCCAACAGATATGAGCACGGGCAGCAGCAATTGACTATGGCTAAAGATCTCAGCAGCAGGTGGACATGTAAAAAACATCAGAGGAAGAACATGGCATAATACTGTGAGGGCACTAAAAAGGTAGAAGATGAATCACATAGACATGCACTCACATAGAGGCCATGAATATCTCCAACGAACGCCGAGTTAGTGAATGGTCCTATGTAGAATCCTGGATTTCTCCCTGTTACTTCCTCCAGCTGCAGATGGCCAAAAGGGGGGGGGGGTGGATGACTCACTCAGAGGATGCAGGTAAAGGCACAAGGAGAGAGAAGGAAAGCACATAGCACAATTCCGCAGTGCAAAAAGTATTTTAGCAAATTATTCGGGTTCGGGTCCAAAAAAAACAAAAGTTCGGTACGAACCCGAACTTTACAGTTCGGGTTCGTTCAACCCTAATAGATAATAGTAGTCACTTTTCTGCCAGCGTGTCTCAGGCTCACAGCGTATACTGTGCCCACTTGACCAGTGCCACATCTCATATATATATATTTTGTTGGCACAGTAGATAACATTTAAAAAAAAAAACATAATTTTGACTGCATTAAAGAATAGTAGTCACTTGTCTGCCAGCGTGTCTCAGGCTCAGAGCGTATACTGTGCCCACTTGCCCAGTGCCACCACTTATATCTGGTGGCACAGTAGATTACATTTTAAAAAAACAACAACAATTTTGACTGCAATAGAATAGCAGTTAGTTGTCTGCAGGCGTGTGTGTCAGGCCTACAGTGTCTACTCTGCCAACTTCTGCCAGTGCACAGTGCCACTCATATCTGGTGTCACAGTAGCTTGCACGCATAGTACAACTAAACTAATCTAAAAAAATGACAGGCAGAGGCAGGCCACCCCGCAGGGGCCGTCATGGTCGTGGTGCTGTGAATCGCTTTGGCCCTAGAATAATGCCCAGTGTTCAGAGGCGACATACCCTGAACTCGAAAAGTTCTGAGGACATGGCTAACACATGACACCCAATATTCTACAGCTTCCGCTCGGAACCTTGACACGCCATCCTTCTCCAGCTCAGCTTCGGGAACCTCTCAAGTTACCACTTGCCCGCCTGCTGCCACCACCAACACTAGCACCACAGCTGTTTCATTTGATCTGTCAGAGGAGTTATTTACACATCAGTTGGAAGAAATGAGTGACGCACAACCATTATTGCCAGAGGATGTAGATAAAAGGGATATGTCTCAGTCAGGCAGCATTACACACATGGACGTATGGTGTGATGATGATGATGTTGTACCCGCTGCTGCTTACTTTGCTGAGTTGTCAGATACAAGTGAAGCGGTGGATGATAATGATGTGTCCGTGGATGTCATGTGGGTGCCCGCTCCAAGAGAAGAAAAACAGGGGGAAAGTTCAGATGGGGAGACAGAAAGGAGGAGGAGACGAGTTGGAAGCAGGGGGAGGTCGTCGCAAGGAGCTAGTGGCACAGTCAGACAGCATGTTTCGGCACCCAGGGTCAGCCATACAGCACGCCCATCAACGCATGCTGTTGCCACTACCAGAATGCCATCATTGCAAAGCTCAGCAGTGTGGCATTGAGGAAGAGGAGTCAGAGGAGGAATGTGGCTTTGAGGAGGAGGAGGAAGAAGACCAACCACAGCAGGCATCCCAGGGTGCTCGTTGTCACCTATTTGATACCCGTGGTGTTGTACGTGACTGGGGGGTAGAACAGATCTTCAGTGAGATCAGTGAGGATGAGGAACGGAACATAAGTAGCTTGGCATCCAACCTTGTGCAAATGGGGTCTTTCATTGTGTCGTGCCTGTTGAGGGACCCTTGTATTAAAATGCTGAAGGAGAACGACCTGTACTGGGTGTCCACGCTACTAGACCCCTGGTATAAGCAGAAAGTGCCTGAAATGTTACCGAATTACCGGAAGTCGGAAAAGATGCAGCAGTTCCAAAATAAATTAAAAAATATGCTTTACACTGAGTATAAGGGTGATGTCACAGCACCACGGGAATCTAACAGGGGAAGAGGTGAAAGTAATCCTCCTCCTACCACGACCACGCCGGCATGGACAGGACGCTTTACAGACGTGTTGTTGATGGAGGACATGCAGAGCTTTTTAATTCCTACACATCGCCATAGCCCTTCTGGGTCCACCCTCAGAGAACCACTCGACCGACAGGTAGCAGACTACCTCACCTTAACTGCAGATATCGACACTCTGAGGAGCGATGAACCCCTTGACTACTGGGTGTGCAGGCTTGACCTTTGGCCTGATCTATCCCAATTTGCGATAGAACTTTTGGCCTGCCCCGCTTCAAGTGTCCTTTCAGAAAGAAACCTTCAGTGCAGCAGGAGGTATTGTCACTGAGAAGAGAAGTCGCCTAGGTCAAAAAAGTCTAGATTACCTCACCTTTATTAAGATGAATGAGGCATGGATCCCGAAGGGACTGACAGTGGGCGATACATTTGACTAAAGGACTGATGAGGTGAGCTGCCTTGGGCTAAAAATGGTCCACACGCTGCTGTATTTTATCTCTGCATGTTGGATGACTTGCGTGACTTATCCGCCACCAACTAGGGTTCAAGCCGTAATGTTTTAGTGCACTTTCTGCCTGGAAAACATAAATTTTTCTGGCCGCTGCTACAGCAGCGGCTGCAACAATACCAGATTTTTCAGGCATGTGTATATGCCTAATTTTTCTGGCCTCTGGTGCAGCACTGTGGCTGCAAAAACAGAAACAAAAAAAGGCATATACATTTGTCAATTCCCCTTCGTGATCGTTACCTTGTTGTGGTGAAGGGGCTTGCGTATCACAATGAAGCGACCACCTCTATGAGTGTGTTGGCAATGGCAATGTTGGCACACCCCAGATGATAAGGTCGTTGCTTCATTGTGAACAGACCAAAAGCGATCGGCTGGATAATTTTGCATAAAAAAAACATTAATTTTCTTTGTGATCATCTAAGGTGATCATTAAAGCCTACTAGGCCAATAATGGGCCGACACTGCAGAATCATTGGGCCAGATTCTGGATGGTGAGCGGTTCTTTGCGGCGGTGTAACGTTACCTATTTATATTACGCCGCAGCAACTTTACTCGCAAGTGCTGTATTCACAAAGCACTTGCGTGTAAAGTTACGGCGGCGTAGCGTAAACTGGGAGACCAAATTCAAATTCGGCAGGTAGGGGGCGTCTCCTATTTAAATTAGGCGTGTCCACACGCCAAACGTACTGCGCATGCGTCGACCATAGAAAAATCCCATTGCGCATGCTCCGAATTATGACGGTGTTTTCGAAGTGAACGTAATCGACGTAAATCCCCATTCACGGACGAGTTACGCAAACGACGTAAAAAATGTTTCTAATTTCCCGTGGTCACCACGTCCATATTTAACATAGGATGTGCCTGCTTTTGGCAGCTTTATCACCTTACGGAAACTGCGTAAAGTGACAGCGACGTTCGTGAATTGGCGTATCTCGCTGATTTACATATTCTCAGCGTAAATCAGCGAGAACGTCTCCAGCGGCCATTTTAAAAATGCAGTTAAGATCCGACAGTGTAATACAATTACGCCTGTTGGATCTTTGCTGCATACCGGCGTATCTTGTTTTCTGCATACAGAAAACAGATAAGCTGGTGCAAAGTGTGAGTTATGCCGGCGTATCACTGATATCTGGCCCATTGTTTTCTGGGTCACTTAACTGTCACTGAACTACCTCAGCACAACCATAGGCTTTGAAAAAACCCCATCGCCTGCAATCTCCCAAACGTGCGCACGAACACCAAGATTGACGCATGGAGGAATAACATTTATGTCATGAGTGTGTAAGTTACAGACAGGGTTAGGGTTACATATAGGGTTAGCGTTACGGCTACAGATAGGGTTAGGGTTAAAGACAGGGTTAGGGTTACAGATAGGGTTAGGGTTACAGACAGGGTTAGGGTTACAGATAGGGTTAGGGTTACAGACAGGGTTAGGGTTACAGATAGGGTTAGGTTTACAGACAGGGTTAGGGTTAGGGTTACAGACTGGCTTAGGGTTACAGACAGGGTTAGGGTTATAGATAGGGTTAGGGTTACAGATAGTGTTAGGGTTACAGGCAGGGTTAGGGTTACAGATATATGGTTGGGTTAGGGTTACAGATAGGGTTAGGGTTACAGACAGGGTTAGGATTAGGGTTATAGTTACAGATAGGGTTAGGGTTAGGGTTACAGATAGGGTTAGGGTTACAGACAGGGTTAGTGTTAGGGTTGCAGATAGGGTTACAGACAGGGTTAGGGTTACAGATAGGGTTAGGGTTAAAGACAGGGTTAGGGTTACAGATAGGGTTAGGGTTAGGCCTCGTACACACGATCAAATCTGTCTGCTGGAAACGGTCTGCTAGACCATCCCAGCAGACAGATTCGATCGTGTGTACGGGCGAGCCGACGGATTTGGCCACCCGACAGATTTCAAAGCATGCTTTGAAATCTATCGGGTGGGAACCCGTCCGCCCGACATGTCTGCTGGTTAGTACACTTACCAGCAGACATGTCGTCTCGCACCGGCGCCGAATGGATTCGGCGCATGCGCGGAGTGTTTTACTTCCTGGTGCGGTGACGTGGCGGCGTCAACGTCACCGCCACGTCACCGACACGTCAGCGCGCCGTCTGCTGGCGGGGATTTTGGTTTGCTCGCGTGTACACGCGAGCAAACCAAAATCCAAACAGACAGATTTGTTCAAATCGGTCGGACAGACCGTTTTGAACAAATCTATTGACTCGTGTGTACGAGGCCTTAGGGTTACAGACAGGGTTAGGGTTACAGATAGGGTTAGTGTTACAGATAGGGTTAGGGTTACAGACAGGGTTAGGTTTACAGATAGGGTTAGGGTTACAGACAGGGTTAGGGTTAGGGTTACAGATTAGTGTTGAGCGGAACACGCCATATTCGATTTCGCGATATTTCACGAATATATAAAAGAATATTTGTGAAATATTCGTTAATATCGAATATTCGTGATATTTTATCAAAAAAAATTTTGGCGAAATTTCGCTAATGCGAATGCGAAATTGATTGCGAAGTTCTCGTCCGCGCATGCGCATGCGCGCGAACAACACGCGAAAACGGAGATCATTTCCTGGATCTTTGCCAGTCTATTTTCAGATTGCTATTTTGTGCTGCCCTGCGAAGCAAAGATGGTGGGGAGTACTTACACAAACTTATATGACTAAACTAAAGCTACATTTTTTTTTTTTTTTACACTGAATGACAAGGACAAAGACGAGGACTACAAATAATAAACTAATATGCACTAAACACTAACTCTACTTACACAAACTTATATGACTAAACTAAAGCTAAGTTCACGAATATTCGTAATACGAATATTCGCATTGCGAATATTCGGCAACATAAAAGGATCGCCTCAGCTACTCGGCCCAGGGTCTCTAATCATACCAGCAATGCTTTTAGACGTCGATGGAGATCACCAGGATGTGATCTGTTTTAAAAATACATTTGAAAAAATACGAATATTCGCAATAGCGAATATTTACCGCGATATTCGAGTTATTCGCGAATACTCGAATATGCAATATT
The DNA here is from genome assembly GCA_029574335.1 of Rana kukunoris. Taxonomy (NCBI): domain Eukaryota; kingdom Metazoa; phylum Chordata; class Amphibia; order Anura; family Ranidae; genus Rana; species Rana kukunoris. Next base: position 121,652,540 of record CM056054.1, on the reverse strand, counting down.
CGTAGCGAATATTCGCAATGTGAATATTCTTGATCAACACTATTCCACATAGGGTTAGGGTTACAGACAGGGTTAGGGTTACAGATAGGGTTAGGGTTACAGACAGGGTTAGGGTTAGGGTTACAGATAGGGTTAGGGTTACAGACAGGGTTAGGGTTACAGATAGGGTAGGGTTAGGGTTACAGACAGGGTTAGGGTTACAGATATAAGGTTAGGGTTAGGGTTACAGACAGGGTTAGGGTTAGGGTTACAGATAGGGTTAGGGTTACAGACAGGGTTAGGATTAGGGTTATAGTTACAGATAGGGTCAGGGTTACAGACAGGGTTAGGGTTATAGATAGGGTTAGGGTTACAGATAGTGTTAGGGTTACAGGCAGGGTTAGGGTTAGGGTTACAGATATATGGTTGGGTTAGGGTTACAGATAGGGTTAGGGTTACAGACAGGGTTAGGATTAGGGTTATAGTTACAGATAGGGTTAGGGTTAGGGTTACAGATAGGGTTAGGGTTACAGACAGGGTTAGTGTTAGGGTTGCAGATAGGGTTACAGACAGGGTTAGGGTTACAGATAGGGTTAGGGTTAAAGACAGGGTTAGGGTTACAGATAGGGTTAGGGTTAGGCCTCGTACACACGATCAAATCTGTCTGCTGGAAACGGTCTGCTAGACCATCCCAGCAGACAGATTCGATCGTGTGTACGGGCGAGCCGACGGATTTGGCCACCCGACAGATTTCAAAGCATGCTTTGAAATCTATCGGGTGGGAACCCGTCTGCCCGACATGTCTGCTGGTTAGTACACTTACCAGCAGACATGTCGTCTCGCACCGGCGCCGAATGGATTCGGCGCATGCGCGGAAGTGTTTTACTTCCTGGTGCAGTGACGTGGCGGCGTCAACGTCACCGCCACGTCACCGACACGTCAGCGCGCCGTCTGCTGGCGGGGATTTTGGTTTGCTCGCGTGTACACGCGAGCAAACCAAAATCCAAACAGACAGATTTGTTCAAATCGGTCGGACAGACCGTTTTGAACAAATCTATTGACTCGTGTGTACGAGGCCTTAGGGTTACAGACAGGGTTAGGGTTACAGATAGGGTTAGTGTTACAGATAGGGTTAGGGTTACAGACAGGGTTAGGTTTACAGATAGGGTTAGGGTTACAGACAGGGTTAGGGTTAGGGTTACAGATTAGTGTTGAGCGGAATACGCCATATTCGATTTCGCGATATTTCACGAATATATAAAAGAATATTTGTGAAATATTCGTTAATATCGAATATTCGTGATATTTTATCAAAAAAAAATTTGGCAAAATTTCGCTAATGCGAATGCGAAATTGATTGCGAAGTTCTCGTCCGCGCATGCGCATGCGCGCGAACAACACGCGAAAACGGAGATCATTTCCTGGATCTTTGCCAGTCTATTTTCAGATTGCTATTTTGTGCTGCCCTGCGAAGCGAAGATGGTGGGGAGTACTTACACAAACTTATATGACTAAACTAAAGCTACATTTTTTTTTTTTTTTACACTGAATGACAAGGACAAAGACGAGGACTACAAATAATAAACTAATATGCACTAAACACTAACTCTACTTACACAAACTTATATGACTAAACTAAAGCTAAGTTCACGAATATTCGTAATACGAATATTCGCATTGCGAATATTCGGCAACATAAAAGGATCGCCTCAGCTACTCGGCCCAGGGTCTCTAATCATACCAGCAATGCTTTTAGACGTCGATGGAGATCACCAGGATGTGATCTGTTTTAAAAATACATTTGAAAAAATACGAATATTCGCAATAGCGAATATTTACCGCGATATTCGAGTTATTCGCGAATACTCGAATATGCAATATTCGTAGCGAATATTCGCAATGTGAATATTCTTGATCAACACTATTCCACATAGGGTTAGGGTTACAGACAGGGTTAGGGTTACAGATAGGGTTAGGGTTACAGACAGGGTTAGGGTTAGGGTTACAGATAGGGTTAGGGTTACAGACAGGGTTAGGGTTACAGATAGGGTAGGGTTAGGGTTACAGACAGGGTTAGGGTTACAGATATAAGGTTAGGGTTAGGGTTACAGACAGGGTTAGGGTTAGGGTTACAGATAGGGTTAGGGTTACAGACAGGGTTAGGATTAGGGTTATAGTTACAGATAGGGTCAGGGTTACAGACAGGGTTAGGGTTACAGATAGGGTTAGGGTTACGGCTACAGATAGGGTTAGGGTTAAAGACAGGGTTAGTATAGTATGGAGTTCAATAAGATTAGGCAGATTGTTAACAAATACCTTCCTGTTTTATACAGTGACACGTCTTATGCATCCATCTTGTCCGAAGGCATCAAAACAGTGTGTCGCAGAGCCCCAACATTGGGGGGGGGTTCTTTCACCCAGTCTTTTTGTATCCAAATCCACTTCCCAAACCTGGTTGAATTTTGTGGGTACTTTTAAATGTGGCACTCACGGGTGTAGATATTGTCCCTTAATAGGAACTGGCCAAATCGTGCAATCATGTTCTAACGGTAGAGATTTTAAAATCAAACAATTCATCAACTGTAACACAAAATTCGTAGTCTATGTGATCACATGCAACTCTTGTCGCGTTCAGTATGTGGGTAGGACTATTAGGAGATTAAGGGACAGACTCAGTGACCATCTATATGACATTGAGAAAAAAAAACAATACCAACGTGGCTAAACATTGGAACAATGTACATGACAAAAATATTTCCAGTTTATCTATACAGGGCATGGAGAAGGTTGTGTGCCCACCCAGGGGGGGAGATAAATTCAAACTTCTCTGCAAACGAGAAGTATTCTGGATATTTCATCTCAGTTGTAGACAGCCCCAGGGACTCAACTTCGACTGGGATGTGTCCCATTTCCATGATTGAACACACCCCCCTGCTTTGGCACACGCATTTCTTTCCTCTAACTGCCATGGTTATAACATTTCCTTTCCATTCTCATTCATACCTACATATGCTTTTCCGATTTTGAACTGTGCCTGTAGTCTGTCTCATCGCCATTAATTCATCTATCTACCCACACTATGCTAGTTCACTATGAATGATGTGTACACTAGTCCACAGACAGGTGGACCACATTACAGGTTTGCATTATTGTTTGTTTATCCAATCATTTTATACATTTTATCCGATCAGGTTTCCCTTCTGATCAATCAGGATCGGACGGGAGGGTTCTGCGCGGTGGGTTCACCAGGTTACTGCACGGGGAGTGCATTGAAGGTCACTTTAAATTTGGCGGTGAGGCGGAGGAGGCCTTTTGAATTCGTTCTGTGTTTCACATGGGCTCCTCTACAAAAAGTTGCTCATGGCCTTAATGTCCACCCACTGTTTCTGGGTCTCCCCAGCCTTTGTTATTTCTGCTATTTGTGACATATTACATAGTCCAACATTTACTGGTGCTATACATGCATTCTGCTTGAGCATCTAGTATTAAATTTTGGGCATTCCCCAGGCAGATACCTGACGGACACCACCACACCCCGGTTCTAGCGGAGATTCACTTTTGAAGCCCATATTTTAGAACATAATATCCATCACAGATCCCGTACATATAGGGGTCCTTGTTCTCTCTCATTATACACATTATAGTAACACCTTTTTCCATATATACATCCCCCCTTATAATGTTTTTTTTTTTTTGGTAACGGACTTCCAGACAGGATCATGACTCATACTAAAGTTATGACCACTATTAACCACTTAAGGACCCCCGCACGCACATATACGGCCACAGAATGGCACGTACAGGCACAAGGGCGTAAATTTACGTCCCCGCCTAAGTGCGGTTCGGGGGTCCCATCGGGACATCCTCCGCAGCGTGCGGGGGTCCCCCTGGCTCCGGGAGCGATCCGGGATCTGGGGGCGGATGTCGGCGAATACCCGCCCCCCCGCGATCGCTCCCAGCCAATGGGAGCGCGCTCCCATCCTGTCACTTCCTCCTCCTGTGTTTACACAGGAAGGAGGAAATGATGTCACCTCTCATCGCAGCGCTGTTTCCCAGCGCTGCTGATAAGAGAAGACATCACAAGTAAGTGTGCACCAACACAACACTGACACACACTCACATAGGCACATTAACCCCTTGTGATCGCCCCCCCCCCCACCCCCCTGTCACAGTGTCACTGAATGCAGTGATCTAATCACTGCATTTAGTGTCAGTGTGACAGGCAGTGTAAAAAACAGTTAGTGTTAGGTTCAGGATAGCCCCCCCACCCCCCCTAATAAAGTTTTAACCCCCTGATCACCGCCCTAGTTAACCCTTTCACTCCCTATTGCCAGCGTCACTAAGCGATCATTTTTCTGATCGCTGTATTAGTGTCGCTGTTCCCGCTAGGTAGCTATTTTTTTTTATTGCGATTTTTTTTTTTACTAAAGACATGTGGCTAAATAAATTTTGGCCTAAATGTTTGACTAAAATTTAGTTTATTTGATTTTTTTTTTTAACAAAAAGTAAAAAATAGTGTTTTTTTTTCAAAAATGTCGCTCTATTTTTGTATATAGCGCAAAAAATAAAAATCGCAGAGGTGATCAAATACCACCAAAAGAAAGCTCTATTTGTGAAGAAGGAAAAGGACACAAATTTTGTTTGGGAGTCACGTCGCAGCCACCGCACCGCGCGCAATTGTCTGTTAAAGCGACGCAGTGCCGAATCGCAAAAACACCTTGGGTCATTTACCAGCGTATTGGTCCGGGTCTTAAGTGGTTAACAACTGTCTCACCAGTGTACATATATGTTGTTTCACAACATTCTGGGATATGCCCCCTCTTTCCATTTTAGTTATGTGATTCATCCACACCCTTATTCACCTTAGTGTAGCTCCGTAGCTGGGCCACAGTCCAAAAGTCTATGTGTAGTACTCATAGGGCCAGATTCAGGAACAGTTAGGCTGGCGGATCCAGTGATCCGCCAGCCTAACTGTGACTTTGAGCCGGCGTTTCTGTTTTCTGTAACCAGAAAACAAGAAACGCCGGGTTGAAGCTCCGATGCGAGCAGCGTAACTGAGTTTCGCCATCGCATCCTTACTTCAACTTAAAAATGGCGCCGGGGGCGTTCCCGCCGATTTACGCTCAAAAAATATGTTAATGAGCGGAAATCTGCAATTCACGATCGAATTCCGGCGCGACGCAATGACGGTACGACGTTTCCGGACGGGATACGCGGCGCATAGATATACCTACATGGGGTTGGAGTATCCTATGTTAGGTATAGGCGTCGTCATCGCGTCAGGAAAAAAAAAAATCACGTCGCTTGCGGAAAAAGTTCATGAATGGGAATGTGACGTCATTGACGTTCATTCACAGAATTTGGAGCATGCGCACGGGGATGTTTGGACACTCGACGCATGCGCAGTACGTTGGCGGCGGGATCGCGCTTAGTTAGAATACTACACGCCCCGTACCCGCCCAATTTGAATTCCGCCGGCTCATTTGTGATGCGCTGCCGCAACTTTAGGAGCAAGTGCTTCCTGAATAACAGCACTTGCTCCTAAAATTTCAGCAGCGTAACGCAAATGAGATGCGTTACTCCAGAGCAAAGATGCTCTGCTCTACCTGAATCTGGCTGATAGTGTAGTATTCATATAGCCTGACTAGCCATACGGTTATAGTTTTGATATTTTTTAACATAGTGAAAAGGACCGTATATTATGGCATTAGACCACAGACTTGTATACTAGATCATCATACATTTCTATGATGGATCCACCACTAATATTTGCACCGTGGTCAGAAACTGACCGGCTATAGTTTTGCCATTTTTTAACATAGTGAAAATGACCGTTCATTATGGCACTAGACCACAGACTTTTACACCAGATCATCATACATTTGTATGACGGACCCATCACTAACATTTGCACCATGGTCACAAATGTTTTTTTGAGCGCCTCCAAGATATTGGGGTCGCGAATACCTTTAATGACCAATATTTATGTATTCACTTTAATTTCCTTGAACCAAAGTTTAAGTTGCACTCTAGCTACTAAAAAACTAAAAAACAAAAAAACAACACAGTTGCACAGTTTAGATTCATATAGCCTGATTAGCCATACGGTTATGGCCTCTTTTTTTTATTTATTTTTTTTGGCAACACACTACACTTAGAAGCCTAAGGTTTAACCCTTTCACGCAGCCACTATGGACATTTTTTGCCATATTTCACAAGGGCAGCATCACTTACTTTTATTAATTAACTATTATTATTAATTTTTCACTTCATAGTCGGTCGATTTCCATAGTCTGTCTATGTTTCTACACCGTTTAGATCAATTTACTGGCCCTCTCAGCACAGTTATTATGGTTTCAATCATATAAGCGCTGGTTGGGTGTCACATTGAAACATCTGGCAAAGTGAAGAATGGCGCATCATATTTGTTAAGTATATGCTTGCAAACTTTAGACACATGGATTGTGGTTTTAAATTAAGATTTTATAGGGGTATTTGGATATATTCAGGTGTTCCTATATACATTATACAGTATGTGTTTTATATGTTTCTTACTTGAAAGCGTTAATTTTGAGGGAGGCCTAACCCCCTTCAGCTGGTTTGATTTAGTGTTTAATTACTTAACCACTTGACCACTGGCCACTTAAACCCCCTTCTTAACCAGACCAATTTTCAGCTTTCGGTGCTCTCACAATTTGAATGACAATTACTCAGTCATACAACATTATACCCATTTGAAATTTTTGTCCTTTTTTTCACACAAATAGAGATTTCTTTTGGTGGTATTTGATCACCTCTGGGTTTTTATTTTATGCGCTATAAAAGAAAAACGACTGAAAATTCAGTAAAAAAAAAAACTTGTTTCTGTCATATTAGCAGGTTATTTCTCACACACAGCATATGCATACCACAAATTACACCCCAAAACACATTCTGCTATTCCTCCCGAGTATGGCGATACCCCATGTGTGAGACTTTTACACATACAGAGGCCCAACATGCAGGGAACGCCACCAGGCTGCAGCAACCTTCTCCTGCTCTCCAGGATTGAGTCTGAAAGAGTGACTCCTCCCCAGGGCTAGAACTGACTCCAGTAGTAATCGGCGTGCGTCCTAACAGTAGGACGTACGGCTCCTGGAGCCAGACAGGCAGGGTTTTCCTCCCCCTGCTTAGCCTCTGCTGTTGAGCCGTCAGATCTGCTCTGACCCTGAGCCGCCCCTGGATCCCTTGGTTCTCTTCTCTCCCACCGTGAGCCTCAAGGTAAGCCCCTGATATAGGGGCCATCTCCACCACCCTCCACCTCCCTAAGCATCCTCCCCAGGTAGATCCTACCTTCCATCACCTTCCCTGGGAACGATTGGCGGCCGTCCTTGTCAGGATAAGCCGCCGAATCGGCTGAACGCTGGGGTCTCCTTCCCTCTTCTTACCCACATTACTACCCACCTGTCAGCAAAACCTTCCCCTCGGAGCCTCCCCGCGATTTCCCGTTTGCTCCCCTGAACCGCGCCGGCCATCACTGATTCGCGGCCGCCGCGGCTTAGGAAAGGCCGCGGCTTCATCCGCGGCCTAGCGGCGCGCGCCGCATCTTCGGCCAAATCTTCCATTGTAGCCCCCAGGAGCTCACCCCAACCACTGTGGGTACTCATCCACCCCTGGACTCAACAACCAGCCCCCCCCCCCTGGCTCACTAATCCACCCAGTTGGCTACATACCAGCCTGGGTCCCATGTCCTGCTCCTGGTCGGCGGCCATCTTGGTACACAGCCGTGTCAGCAGTGTCAGCTTCCCCCCCCACCCCCCCTGTCACAACTTAAACAGCACTTGATCCAGGGGCTTGCCCGATCGCCTTTCAGGGATCAGGAAGGAATTTTTTCCCCTACCAAAGGCAAATTGGCATAGCATCGGTAGGGGTTTTTTGCCTTCCTCTGGACCAAGCCGGGAGGATTCATTGAATCCTCTCTTCATCGCCACCAAAAGGAACGTCTTTTCCCCCGGTGAATGGCGACCATGGCTGAGCGGCGGTACTTCCGCGGAAACCATTTGGGATTTGAGGCGTTTCGCCGCAATACTGCCAGCCATCACCAAAAAGACCCTAAGAATTGAGCACCTTTTGAGGATCGATCGACGACGATCGACCGTCAAAAATTTTAGCCGTTTACCCAACCTAAGCGCATTTCATGTGCTCTGATCAACACAAGATCGGCAGTAAAACATCGACTTGAAATCCATGATTTCATTCTACTACACGACTTAGACTGCCTCTTCATTACAGAGAGCTGGCTCACAGCCGACTGTAACACCATTCTAGGAGAATTGGTGCCAGAAAACTACCGTATTATAACGGAAAACAGAATAGGGCAAAGAGGAGGAGGACTGGCGGTGATCCATAAGACGCGTCTTGCGATCACAAAACCAAGCCTCCAAAACCCGCTTCCATTCATGGAAACCCTTACTCTTCAACTGCAAGTAAACGGACAGGAGACTGTCCAGATTCTACTCTGCTATAGGCCACCCGGCCCCAAGTCGCAGCTGCTCCCATCTTTGACGGACTTTGTCTCCACTTATACCCTGAATAGCAAACACCTTTTGTTGCTCGGGGATTTCAACCTTTGGGCCAACTCCCCGCAAGACCCCATTGCCGACGCCCTGCATCGACCACCTGGAAGGATTAGGGCTTCAGCAACTAGTATGTGGGCCCACACATGCTTCAGGTCATACGCTCGATCTTATTTTCAGACAAGATCTGGAAATAAAAATCTTGGAAAATGAACCATTGCCATGGACAGATCACCATGCAATCAAATTCATTATTGCCGAATTCCCCCCCTTAACAAAAACATCAAATCCAGTGACAACACACTGGACCAGATGTCAGAAGAAGCTCCATTCGGAACTCTTCAAAGCCACGTTAGGGGGAAAAATAAACACAATTCAGCCGCACCAAACAGCGGATGAAACATTAGAGGCCATAAATACAGCACTATTGCAGTCAGCTGACTTGATAGCGCCGAAACGAAAGACCCAGATCAGGAAAAACAACGCCGGCTGGTTCAACAACCAGCTGGCGTTACTGAAGCAAGAGCGTAGAAGGGCAGAAGCAGCCTGGAAAAGAACCCTTCAGATGAGAACCTCGCGATTTACAAGGCAATTACCAGGAAATACTACAAGCAAATCTTCGAAGCCAAGAAAAACTATTTTTTCTGAGGCTATCAACGGTGCCCTAAATCGCCCCCGCGAACTCTTCAAGCTGGTCACTCAGACCATGAATCCAGAATGTCTTGAAGCCCCCAACTTGGATACACAAGAATTTTGCGATGAGTTGTCGGATTGCTTCATTAACAAAATTGAGGCAATCCGGCAAAGCATTCAGCAGAATAATTGCCCTCCCAGCCCCCCCCGTAGCCATTTACACAGCACCGGCAGCAATTCACCACAGTTTGGTGAGTTCACGCTGGAACCCATCTCCATTCAGACCACTAAAAATATCATCGGCACTCTGCGCAACAGCACTGCGCCAAATGATATTATCCCCACCAAACTGCTGAAGGAATGCGCCGACATCCTGGCACCTCCTGTCACGCAGCTTATTAACCAATCCTTCAAATTGCCCTCCCAGCTGAAGGAGGGCTTCATTCAACCCATCTTGAAGAAAGCCACCCTGGATCCTAAGGATCCACTTAACTGGCGCCCCATAACAGGCCTAAATGTTCTCTCCAAGGTAATGGAGAAGGCAGTGGTACAGCAGCTGCAACAGCATCTAGATACCCACAATTTACTCGACCCATTGCAATCGGGCTTCCGTCCCGGACACGGGACGGAAACAGCATTGCTCAAGATATGGGACGACGTTCTCGAGGCCGCAGACGAAGGAGAATCTTCTCTTCTGGTTCTGCTGGACCTAAGCGCAGCCTTTGATACAGTTGATCACAAGCTGTTATTGACTCGACTGGCTAAAATAGCCAAAGTCGCAGAAAGCGATCTATCTTGGTTCTCCTCTTTTTTGGAAAACCGATCGCAAATAGTGAAGCTAGGACCCTTCACTTCTAAACAACGCACATTATCGTGCGGGGTCCCTCAAGGATCTCCCCTGTCGCCGATGTTATTCAACATCTATGTGCGTCCTCTTTTTGATATCATCAGCAGCCAAAAACTGCTATATCACTCTTACGCAGACGACACGCAACTGTACTTCCGCATTTGCAATAAAAAGGATCACCACCTCAATCTAGAGACATGCCTCTCTTTTGATAGAGGACTGGATGACAAAGAGTTATCTCAAACTCAACGGAGCGAAAACAGAACTTCTCCTGTTTCACGCCAAGCGTAGCAATCAATCGATAACAACCTGGATCCCCCCGCCCATTCTGGGCAAAGTCATCACCCCTAGCGCCAAAGTCAAAAGTCTGGGGGTCATTTTTGACGCCGACATGACAATGAACGCACAAATAGGGGCAGTAGTAGTCAGCGGATCTCACTATCTGCTGCGCCTACTACGCAGACTCACGCCTTTTATTCCCAAGAAAGACATAGCGGTCGTGGTGGGAGCGATTGTAAACTCCAGATTGGACTATGCAAATGCCCTTTTACCTCGGACTTCCCAAGTACCAAATCACTTGTCTTCAAGTCGTTCAAAATACGGCCGCCAGACTTGTGACTGGGAAAAACCCTGGGAATCAATCTCACCCTCGTTGAGATCCCTTCACTGGCTACCAGTCAAAGACAGAATCACCTTTAAAGCACTCTGTCTAACGCATAGATGTATCCATGGGAATGCTCCCCATTATCTATGCGAAAAATTAAAAATTTACAATCCCAATCGTATTCTACGATCCAATAACCAAAATCGGCTTCAGATACCGAAAGCCAGATACAAGTCCAAAGGAGACAGGAGATTCGCTGTCCAAGGTCCCAGACTATGGAACGCCTTACCAGCCAGCATTCGACTGGAGGAGAACTACCTGGTCTTCAGGCGAAAGATCAAGACGCATCTCTTTTGATCTCAAAGGAGAAAGGAACAACAAGCGCCCAGAGGCGATTTATTTCGCATGTGCTGCGCTATACAAGTTCTTCATTCATTCATTCATTCATTCAGGCGTTCTGGAACACCCAGACCAATTCTGACATTTCTCTCCTACATGGAAAAATCATAATTTATTTGCTAGAAAATTACATAGAAACCCAAAACATTATATATGCTTTTTTAGCAAAGACCCTAGAGAATACAATGGCGGCCGTTACAACTTTTTATCTCGCACAGAATTTTCGCAGAAATTTATTGAACGCGTGTTTTTAAAAAAAAACAGTTTTGTGCTTAAAACAAAACAAAACAGTAAAGTTAGCCCAATTTTTTTTCATAATGTGAAAGATGAAGTTACGCCGAGTAAATAGATACCCAACATGTCACACTTCAAAATTGCGCACACTCGTGGAATGGCGCCAAACTTCGCTACTTAAAAATCCCCATAGGCGGTATTGCAGAGTATTGGGGTATTGCAAAGTATCATGCAGGGTATTGGGGTATTGCCGAGTATTGGGGTATTGTTGAGTATTGGGGTATTGCCGAGTATTGGGGTATTGCCGAGTACTGGGGTATTGCCGAGTATTGGGGTATTGCTGAGTATTGGGGTATTGCCGAGTATTGGGGTATTGCCGAGTACTGGGGTATTGCCGAGTATTGGGGTATTGCTGAGTACTGGGGTATTGCTGAGTACTGGGGTATTGCCGAGTATTGGGGTATTGCCGAGTACTGGGGTATTGCCGAGTATTTGGGTATTGCCGAGTATTCGGGTATTGTTGAGTACTGGGGTATTGCTGAGTACTGGGGTATTGCTGAGTATTGGGGTATTGCTGAGTACTGGGGTATTGCTGAGTATTGGGGTATTGCTGAGTATTGGGGTATTGTTGGGTATTGTTGGGTACTGGGGTATTGTTGGGTACTGGGGTATTGTTGGGTATTGGGGTATTGTTGGGTATTGTTGGGTATTGTTGGGTACTGGGGTATTGTTGGGTACTGGGGGATTGCTGGGTACTGGGGGATTGCTGGGTATTGGGGGATTGCTGGGTACTGGGGATTGCAGAGCTGGGATGGATTGAAGGATGGCTGGATCTGTGACTGCATTTTTCACAGATCCAGCCACAGCTCAGCTGCTGACTCCACGCTCCCCCCCTCTCCTCCCACACTGTACCGAACGGTACAGAGAGGAGATGCAGGAGAGGGAGGAACCGGCGTCATCAAATGACGCCGGTTTGTTTACAAGTGATCGCGCCGTCATTCGACGGCGCGATCACGTGGTAAACGGCCGCTATCAGCTGCAATTTACCATGATCCGTGATGCGCCGGGTCTTCTAGACCCGGCGAGCACGGACACTTTCGCGAGCGCGTCCCAGGGGTTGCGCAATCGCGGAAGTGAAGGACGACGTCCCAGGGACGTCGTCCCAAGATAACTCCACCGTGCCGTAGCAGTAAAATGCCTATGGCGCGGTGGGAATGTGGTTAATTAATTTTTTACTGCCATAGGCGGATCTTTTCTCATGTGATCATGTGTTTGAGTATATATGTCATTTTAGTGTGAACCTTTTTTAGCCATGACTAAGCACTGACTGTAAGTGCGAAACGCTTCGGCCACACTGTATATTGTTGGTTGCAGTGACTGTGTGTACAGTTGAAAAATAAAGGACAACTTCTTTTAAGTGATTTCGGAGTGCGGCTGTCCAGTTTTCGTCCGTCTATTTGCTAAAGACAGGGTTAGGGTTACAGATAGTGTTAGGGTTAGGGTTACAGACAGGGTTAGGATTACAGACAGGGTTAGGGTTACAGACAGGGTTAGGGTTACAGACAGGGTTAGGGTTAGGGTTACAGACAGGGTTAGGGTTATAGATAGGGTTAGGGTTACAGATAGTGTTAGGGTTACAGACAGGGTTAGGGTTATGGTTACAGATAGGGTTAGGGTTACAGACAGGGTTAGGGTTACAGATATATGGTTAGGGTTAGGGTTACAGACAGGGTTAGGGTTAAGGTTACAGACAGGGTTAGGGTTAGGGTTACAGACAGGGTTAGGATTAGGGTTATAGTTACAGATAGGGTTAGGGTTACAGACAGGGTTAGGGTTACAGATAGGGTTACGGCTACAGATAGGGTTAGGGTTAAAGACAGGGTTAGGGTTACAGATAGGGTTAGGGTTAAAGACAGGGTTAGGGTTACAGATAGGGTTAGGTTTACAGATAGGGTTAGGGTTAGGGTTACAGACAGGGTTAGGGTTACAGACAGGGTTAGGGTTACAGATAGGGTTAGGGTTACAGACAGGGTTAGGCTTACAGACAGGGTTAGGGTTACAGACAGGGTTAGGGTTAGGGTTACAGATAGGGTTAGGGTTACAGACAGTGATGGAAATTTCTCTTAGTAAAAACTAAAGACTTTGCTGCCAATTTAGATCCCCGAGGTACCACAGACAGGCCAAGTTGCAGTCTGAAAAACCACTGTGCAAGCCTACATAGTCCCGACCTGTATTTACAGTGAAGAGTTATAGGTGGTTGGGAGTGGGAAACGTGATTGGATGGGTCATTTGTATATATGTATATTAAGGTGTTGGGTGATTTGTGTCATGCTGTAAGGTGATAATGGTGTGTTTTAGGCTAATAAGATGGGCAAGAAAGATGCGCCTTGGGACTCTGTATCTGAAAGCTGGTTAATATGGTGCTGTGAGTGTGTGCTGGTGAATGGTGAGTGAATGGATGCCCCTTGCTTGTTCTGCACCCCATCATGAAGATGTGAAGAAGAAGAAGAAGAAGAAGAAGAAGAAGATACAGAATGGGAACATAGAAGTCATCATGGAAGAGTGATGTTGGTGTGTCACCCAGTAGCAAAGCGGCACGTGTTGAGGAGCACAGCACGTTGAAACCATTATGGACTGTCCCAAAGAGCTGTTTCTGAAGCACATGTTGGAAGGAAGACAGTTGATGACTGGAGGTATTGATTCTGGGACACATGTTGGAAGTCAGTTATGGACTGTTTCATAGGAGCCGGTTCTGAAGCCTATGGTAAAGAGGCGCAACACAGTGAAGCCACTGTGGGCTATTCCATAGGAGCTGTCTCTGAGGCGCATGTTGAAGAATGCAGCACATTGAAACGGTGGAGGACTGTTCCGACCATATGGACTGTTCGAGGGGAGCCATGTCTAAAGAAGGAGGATATGCGCCTTATTAGGCGCAAAGCGGCATATGTTGCAAATAATATCAATGTATGAATTCTGACCATCCTCTGATTCCAGTCAAACAAGCCAGGATACCTGCCCCCCCCCCCCTCCCAGGAATGGGATAAGTAAACTTGTCTCCAGGGAGTCTAGGAGGAGGACAGCTGTTGGGCAGTCTCCACAAACAAACAAACAAAAGACATTGATTATTACAAGGATCAAAGGAATTCCAGTGGCTAGGTACTGAATGAACAGGGATGTGAGTCATGAAATGCAACGATTGGTTGAACATCAGATGGTCAGGCAACATGGGAGGCGTTGCGAATGATTAATGAGTGAGGTTTGGTAAAAGGGTTTTGGAAGAGAACTTTCGGTCTCTCTATTCATTTGAATGCTGAAGTGAAACTATCATCTGGAGGCCTATACTGAAGCCACATGGCCTAGGCCGCATGGAAGCCTGATCGATATTTTGGGCCTGGCCATGTGGCCAACAAGGAGGCCTAGCATTTTCCTTTTTCCTTCAGGGCCAAGCCAGAAAGGACTGAACTTAAGTATCTTTCTATCTTATTTGCCAAAAATGTATTAGATCATAGAGATTGATGTTAGTGATTGTATATTGTGCAATAGGAATTCTATGCTACAGCTTTGTTTACTATACAATGGACGCCTTTTGTTAGAATAAATATAACTGTTCAATTTCAAAGGTGTCTGTCTCATTAACTAACGATTAGCCTCAGGCCTAGAGCACGCTTCGGCCGGATATACATTAGCCGATACAGGACTCATGCATGTTAATACAGATGCAATAGCTTAGATATAGGTATTACAAGTTACAGTAAAGGATAGATACATATAGTTAGCTGTTGCATGATATGTTTAGTTACTACAGACAGGGTTAGGGTTACAGATAGGGTTAGGGTTACAGACAGGGTTAGGGTTACAGACAGGGTTAGGGTTAGGGTTACAGACAGGGTTAGGGTTATAGATAGGGTTAGGGTTACAGATAGTGTTAGGGTTACAGACAGGGTTAGGGTTATGGTTACAGATAGGGTTAGGGTTACAGACAGGGTTAGGGTTACAGATATATGGTTAGGGTTAGGGTTACAGACAGGGTTAGGGTTAGGGTTACAGATAGGGTTAGGGTTACAGACAGGGTTAGGATTAGGGTTATAGTTACAGATAGGGTTAGGGTTACAGATAGGGTTAGGGTTACAGACAGGGTTAGTGTTAGGGTTACAGACAGGGTTAGGGTTACAGATATATGGTTAGGGTTAGGGTTACAGACAGGGTTAGGGTTAGGGTTACAGATAGGGTTAGGGTTACAGACAGGGTTAGGATTAGGGTTATAGTTACAGATAGGGTTAGGGTTACAGACAGGGTTAGGGTTACAGGCAGGGTTAGGGTTACAGATAGGGTTAGGGTTACAGACTGGGTTAGGGTTAGGTTTACAGACAGGGTTAGGGTTACAGATAGGGTTAGGGTTACAGACAGGGTTAGGGTTACAGATAGGGTTAGGGTTACAGATAGGGTTAGGGTTACAGACATGGTTAGGGTTAGGTTTACAGACAGGGTTAGGGTTACAGATAAGGTTAGGGTTACAGACAGGGTTAGGGTTAGGGTAACAGATAGGGTTAGGGTTACAGACAGGGTTAGGGTTACAGATAAGGTTAGGGTTACTGACAGGGTTAGGGTTACAGATAGGGTTAGGGTTACAGACATGGTTAGTGTTACAGATAGGGTTAGGGTTACAGATAGGGTTAGGGTTACAGTCAGGGTTAGGGTTAGGGTTACATATAAGGTTAGGGTTACTGGCAGGGTTAGGGTTAGGGTTACATATAGGGTTAGGGTTACAGACAGGGTTAGGGTTACAGATAGGGTTACAGACAGGGTTAGGGTTACAGATAGGGTTAGGGTTACAGACAGGGTTAGTGTTAGGGTTACAGACAGGGTTAGGGTTACAGATATATGGTTAGGGTTAGGGTTACAGACAGGGTTAGGGTTAGGGTTACAGATAGGGTTAGGGTTACAGACAGGGTTAGGGTTACAGACTGGGTTAGGGTTAGGTTTACAGACAGGGTTAGGGTTACAGATAGGGTTAGGGTTACAGATAGGGTTAGGGTTACAGACAGGGTTAGGGTTACAGATAGGGTTAGGGTTACAGATAGGGTTAGGGTTACAGACAGGGTTAGGGTTAGGTTTACAGGCAGGGTTAGGGTTACAGATAGGGTTAGGGTTACAGACAGGGTTAGGGTTAGGGTAACAGATAGGGTTAGGGTTACAGACAGGGTTAGGGTTAGGGTTACAGATAAGGTTAGGGTTACTGACAGGGTTAGGGTTACAGATAGGGTTAGGGTTACAGACAGGGTTAGTGTTACAGATAGGGTTAGGGTTACAGATAGGGTTAGGGTTACAGACAGGGTTAGGGTTAGGGTTACATATAAGGTTAGGGTTACTGACAGGTTTAGGGTTAGGGTTAAATATAGGGTTAGGGTTACAGACAGGGTTAGGGTTACAGATAGGGTTAGGGTTACAGACAGGGTTAGGGTTACAGATAGGGTTAGGGTTACAGACTGTAACCCTAACCCTATCTGTAACCCTAACCCTCACCCTAACCCTTACACTACCTGATAGATACAACATCATACCTGATGTTTTAAAGCATGTTATTCCAAACAATTTAGGAATGTTAGGTGATTTATGCCCTTTATGGATTAAAAATGTACAACTATGTAAGCGGTTCCCCAGTTAGCTCATTCGCGAATATTTGCAGACATTCTCATTCCCAAACTAAAAATGTTATGTTCGCAACATCACTACTCTTTTTGTCTGCTCTCTGGTGTCGTCTCCGCACTCCCTGGTTCTTCTCCTGCTCTCCAGTGCCTTCTTCCTTCTGCCAGACTGTGCCGATATCTTCTTTGCAGCTCTTTTACTAGCGGCGGACAGCCCGGTCTTTCTCATCGTCTTCTTCCCTCTTCTTTTCTTCTAATGTTGCCATGGCGCTTCCTCCCGTTGCGGAGCGCAACTATTTATATAGGCCTCTTATGACGTCACAGTCCCATGCTTCGGGTGGTGACAAGATAATAACTCCCACTCCCTTAAGTAGTCACCACCTGGAGAATGCTGGGACTTTGACATCATAAGAGGCCTATATAAATCGTTCCCGCAGACCCCGACAACCAACAGCCAGGGTTGTTAGGAAGAGGCCCTGTCCTCATCATCATGGGGGCAGGGTGCTCTCCCCAAAGCTCCCACCCCCCCATGTTGAGGGCATGCAGCCTGGTACGTCTCGAGAGGGGGGGTGCTTGCTCTTCCCTACTCCTTTCCTGAGTGGCTGGGCAGCGTGCTCAGATAAGGGTCTGTATTGATTTTGGGGAAACCCCCAGACCATTTTTCGGTGTAGGTTGAGTTCTCCTTACAATTCATACCAGACCCAAGGGCCTGGTATGTTCCTGGAGGGGAACCCATGCTGTTTTTTTATTTAAGATTTGGCGTGGTGTTCCCCCTCATGATTCATACCAAACACAGTGTCTGGAATTGGCAGGAAACAAAGTCGGATCCCCGTCACTTCTAAGTCGGACGTATGCCGGTGTTTTCCAATCCCGGCGAGCCAGCTCGGT
The DNA here is from genome assembly GCA_029574335.1 of Rana kukunoris. NCBI lineage: Eukaryota > Metazoa > Chordata > Amphibia > Anura > Ranidae > Rana > Rana kukunoris. The sequence continues at coordinate 121,634,756 of CM056054.1, read as the reverse complement.
GCTGGCTCCCACGACGGGGCTCGTAGGTGGTCAATATCACTGAGAAAAGGAGCGAGCTTGACACATTATTGCGGTCACCTACTGTATTCTCTATTTTTATTCCTTCTCTTACTCCTTGGTGGGGGGAATGGGATGAGTATGTTTAGTTACTACAAATGGCACCCCAGATCGTTGGACATAGAGTCCACAAACCCTAATGTATTTTTGTTTTGAGTCCATTAAGCTAAGAGTCCTCAACCCAGAACTGAAATTTGTCGCAAGTTACGGACAAGATTGCCGCTGGCTCGCGAATCTCGAAACCTTGCTTTGATGATCCAGGAAGTTCTGTAAAATCTCATCGGACGTTAAGACGGACAGAAAACGGTGAGATTCCTTGCTGATATGTTTATTTGTTAAGCGTTTGTATTGTAGTGTTCATGTGTGTTAGGCCTTTAACCAGTCACGGGTACTGGTGAGTGAGGGGAATGATCACCCCTGGATATGCGATATAGCCTGCAGATTGACAGGATAGACTACACATCGTTGCGGAAAAACTGGGAGAAATATATATATATTTGTTATGATTTTTATTTTTTATTGAATTTTAAGTTTTATTTTTAGTTCATTTTTTTTTTTTTTTTGATACCCAGGTGAAAGTGAAAATAGCTTTCTGGTCCTATAGAGGATCAATGTGGCCTGCAATCTAAAAGGGCTAGAAATCAGTGATAGATAATCTACTGATGTTGGAAGAGCATTGATAGCTGTGCTCGGAACTCAAGTTTAAATAGCTTTAAAGAAAGTTTTTTTTTGTTGTTGTTGTCAGATGTGTATTGTCTAAGCAACTGGCCAAACTAGTGAAGCTAGTGGCAGATTAGCATAACAATGGATTTTCTTGGAAGACTACTTAATGAGAATGGTTTTAATACTGTACAAAAGAGTGCTATAACACATGAAGTCATGGATTTTGTGGGCAATGTAATGAATATAGCTAAGAAGTGTGATGCAGATGCGGGTAAACAAATTGAACAATTAGTAAATGAGAAATGTGTATTGGAAAAAAGGGTTAGTATGTTAGAGGAAACATGTATGTTGAGGGAACAGTGTATCGCATCTTTAGAAAAGAGAGAGGCGGTGAATGAATCTGCGATAAAAGTACTTAATAGAGAGTTACAAGAATGTAAAACTCAAATAGCACACAAGGATCTTTCTTTGGAAGCACAAGCAATGGAGAAAATGCACAGCCATTGTTGTGCTAACAAGGATACACAGCCCAGTGTGACAAAAGTGCAGGGAGAAGGGATGCTGATAGAACAGCAACCAGTATGGTCAGCTGACAAGACAGAGGAGGCCCCAGATCACAGTTTCCCTATATTGACTCCTGCGTCACAAAGGACTTGGCCAGGATCTACAATTTTAAAAGGTGAGGGTGGCACCCAATCCACGACACTCTCCATACAAGATCGCATAAATCTGTGCCAGATTTTGGGAAAATTTGACACGTTTGCCTCACCCATTATTCTCTCAATCAGGCTGGAGGCGGTAGTAACACAATACATTTTAAACAATAGAGATGCATGTGCACTTCTCCGCGCATGGCTTCCATGGCAACTGTGTGAAAAACTGCAACCACCAGTCGGGAATCATAGAGGTCTATCTCCCGAGTTAAACTCAAATTGGGGGAACTCGGCAGATAGAATGAGGGAAATGCAGCGCATAATGGGAGGAAGGGACACTAGGGGTTCAGATGCCCTAGAAAATACTAAATTTAGAAGGGGAATTGATCCAATACTCTTTTGCAGTGAGTATTTCACCATTTATAAGGCTACATACAATTGTCCTGATATGTCTCACGATGACAGCAGTTTTCTGTGTTCTATGGCTAATAAGTGCACATGCATTGATTACCATACCAGAATTGCACTGAGGAATGCCACCTCATACCAGACCTTTGTAAATACATTAAGGGACTGGGTTTGGGAGACAGATCAAGACAATAGGCCCCATAAGAGAATTGCAGAAATAGCCGAAAGCACAGTAGTGGTGACACCCCCCACAAATGCCAACGGCATAATAAAGATAGAAATTAAGTTTGAAAAGTTAAATGGAAATGCGGTAACCGCATTAGAAAATGATTCTGGTATTGAGACATCTGATGAGTCCATTGCTAGTGACTACTCCTCGGATGATCAAAGTATAAAGTCTGTTCAGAGTAATGTTATGCAACAACGTGTGTCTCCATCGTTTTATACTCAGAGAAGGCACCAGGCAGGGAGACCGAACTTTAAATGTTTTTTGTGTAAAAAGGGGGGTCACATTGCCAGATTTTGTTGGGCGGCGAATAATATCAAAATAGGATCTCAACACCCCAAAACTACCCCAAGGCGGTATGAAGTGTATTCAGTGAGATGGGGTAACCCTAGGCATAGAGTCCATAATACTCAATTAAGACAGGGGAATCACTATTATGAAAAGGGGGAGGAGCCACATGTCCATTCAAATATAGAAAGGGGAGAAAACAGTGGTAGCAGCCCTTAAAGAGCTGCAGGGATGGTGAGAATTTTCGGGTAACGTTTCTTTGAGATGAATAAGGATTTAGATGTTAGAGTTAGAGATTTGCCGGTCATGTTTGGAAAATTATAGAGGACCTTGATGTATGTATATTTTCGAGGATAAGCCTCTTAGTTGAATTTTTTTAATCTAACCTTTAATTTTTTATTTATTTATTTTTCGCTGTTGTTTTGTCATTTTTTTCTCCCTCTCTCATGTAATTTTTTAATTATTATTATTTTAATAATTCATTTTTCATTTTTTTTTTATAAATTTTGTTGTTCAATTTTTTTTTCTCTAATTTTTCAATTTTTTTATTAATTTTCATATTTTTCATTTTTTTTTATTCAAAACATTTTTTTTTTCCATTTTTTTTATTAATTTTAATTTTTCAATTTTTTTCATTTTTTCATTTTTTTTTAGTTTTGTTTTGTTCAGGTGGAAAAATTGTTAGGTTTTGTACACCTGCAAGGGATCATTAGCAACTGACTTGGTGGTCGTTGAATTATGTCCTCAATTAGCAGCTGGCGACATTAGGAAGCCATTTTAGCTGCTGGAATTGTGTTTTTTTTTTTTTTTTTTGGGGGGTTTTTCTTTTCATTCAGGTGGAGAGAATTCCAATATTTTGTGATTTTATCCACCTGAAAGGGGAAGTAATGCATAAGATCTTAGAGTACAGATAATGCATTGGTTTTTTTTAGTGCTTAAAATTTAGAATTTTTGAGAAGCAACGGTCACATTCATTTTTTATTTTAGATTTTTGCTTATACCATAGGGATCCATTTTAGAATGGGTTCGTCCTAGAGGAATCATGGTGTTTTGATCATTTGTTTAGAAGTCAGGAATGCTAAATTCCTGTGTTATGGGATATTATCGATAAGAATTTGATTCTGCTCTTGTTCTTTAATTCCAGAATCTTGGTGGAGCGAAATTGGAGAGGATTCTGGAACAGAGATGAAGAATGTTCATCTGGTTGGCAGTTCGTCTGTGCCATACCACACCGAAAATTTGTTCTGATAAACGTTCAGGAGAGAAAAGATTCAGATTAATACTTGAAATATAAGGTTTCTTTTGCTTACGGACAATTTTTGCACTAATACTGAATCTGAAAGACTTTGCCCAACAACAAGACTTGTGAAACATTTTGCCAAAGTCTCTCCTGTCATTTATGGATGTAAACGGACTATGAATACAAATGCAATGGGTTGGAGGTTGGGAAAGGAATATAACGTATCCAATACTTCAGAACAAAAGATGTAAAATATGTTTTTTATTGTGGGAGGAGGAAATGAAAGAAGGAAATGTTTTTTTGTTCACATGTATTGACTTAACTGAATATGGTGCAGGTACCTAGGAGGCTGGCACTTATGCATAATACAGTGTCTGTTGGCCAGACTAGAGGGTGCCAGGTGATACATCAATGGGGTGAAACCGTCCTCGTAGGGGCGGTGTCTCAATCTTAGCAGTCCTATAGAGAAGCTCTCGGTTACTGGACGTATGGGAGATACACCTAATTGATGTCTTACCTGAGAGGTTGAAACCCTGCATGGGTAATGCCAGTGACAACAATAAACCCTGGCTACCAGGGTACAGTATGCCGTCATTACATGGCGCTTCAGAATCTCGCAGTGGTTGATAGAATCCTAGTACCCTATATGTGCTGAATGTACTCTGAATCAAATGTGATATATCAGTGGATTTCTCCCAGGGATGTGCGGACATAGAGTTCAGGGCGCTTATCTCTAAAGAGAAACCAGAAGAGGAGGGATATATTCAGCACTATATTGGGGGGAATGGGACCCAGTGTAACGTGGCTCGAGATTTTGTCAACCAGGGTGAGAGGTGGTAGAGAGTGTGAGATGGTATAGGATGGGCATATGTCATTGGCTCTGGCGTGCACGCAGCGGCAGGCGGAGTTATCAACCACCATCAAGCTGATTGTACAGTCTCTCTATGAGGGGCAGTGGCCTAATGAATTAGCATCACCGCTCAGTAAGACTTTGCAAAATACGTGGCTTACACAAATCCAAACTGGTAGTCGAATGCCTGGATGTGCTGTACTGCTTTGGATTGTGAAAGGTTGTGCTGTATGGTCCATGTATAAAATTGCAGACCCGTGCTGTATATTTTGTGGCGTCAATGGGCTTACTGACTGGGGATTCTATCTTGTTGCATCTGTGGCCAAGTGACCCACATGTGGTCAGAGAGTACGGAGCTGGGGGCAGGTTTATATTTCCCTCTGTCGAAAGCATGACTACGATGTCCTCTGCATACCAGGTCAATATACAGTACTCTGTGTTCGGGATGGAGAAATCATTGCTGGGAAGGAAGCACCTGGTTATTATATAGGGCGTAGACAAATTTGTCCTTGTCTTAAAGGATACCAATGTAACGTCAGTCATGAAACAAGGGTATTTCTTGAACCTAACAGTAGGTACAGGTGCAGGATATACCCTGGGCATAGTCACTGAAGTCGAATCACAGGGATGGAATTCTGTGTTTTTTTTTTAATTTATTTTTTATCATTGTTTGAGATTTATATGTGTTGTTAGACTCAAAACTTATATAGGAAGCTCTTCTGCTTACCTATGCAAGTTGAGGGACAAATTGATGGAAATTTCTCTTAGTAAAAACTAAAGACTTTGCTGCCAATTTAGATCCCCGAGGTACCACAGACAGGCCAAGTTGCAGTCTGAAAAACCACTGTGCAAGCCTACATAGTCCCGACCTGTATTTACAGTGAAGAGTTATAGGTGGTTGGGAGTGGGAAACGTGATTGGATGGGTCATTTGTATATATGTATATTAAGGTGTTGGGTGATTTGTGTCATGCTGTAAGGTGATAATGGTGTGTTTTAGGCTAATAAGATGGGCAAGAAAGATGCGCCTTGGGACTCTGTATCTGAAAGCTGGTTAATATGGTGCTGTGAGTGTGTGCTGGTGAATGGTGAGTGAATGGATGCCCCTTGCTTGTTCTGCACCCCATCATGAAGATGTGAAGAAGAAGAAGAAGAAGAAGAAGATACAGAATGGGAACATAGAAGTCATCATGGAAGAGTGATGTTGGTGTGTCACCCAGTAGCAAAGCGGCACGTGTTGAGGAGCACAGCACGTTGAAACCATTATGGACTGTCCCAAAGAGCTGTTTCTGAAGCACATGTTGGAAGGAAGACAGTTGATGACTGGAGGTATTGATTCTGGGACACATGTTGGAAGTCAGTTATGGACTGTTTCATAGGAGCCGGTTCTGAAGCCTATGGTAAAGAGGCGCAACACAGTGAAGCCACTGTGGGCTATTCCATAGGAGCTGTCTCTGAGGCGCATGTTGAAGAATGCAGCACATTGAAACGGTGGAGGACTGTTCCGACCATATGGACTGTTCGAGGGGAGCCATGTCTAAAGAAGGAGGATATGCGCCTTATTAGGCGCAAAGCGGCATATGTTGCAAATAATATCAATGTATGAATTCTGACCATCCTCTGATTCCAGTCAAACAAGCCAGGATACCTGCCCCCCCCCCCCCTCCCAGGAATGGGATAAGTAAACTTGTCTCCAGGGAGTCTAGGAGGAGGACAGCTGTTGGGCAGTCTCCACAAACAAACAAACAAAAGACATTGATTATTACAAGGATCAAAGGAATTCCAGTGGCTAGGTACTGAATGAACAGGGATGTGAGTCATGAAATGCAACGATTGGTTGAACATCAGATGGTCAGGCAACATGGGAGGCGTTGCGAATGATTAATGAGTGAGGTTTGGTAAAAGGGTTTTGGAAGAGAACTTTCGGTCTCTCTATTCATTTGAATGCTGAAGTGAAACTATCATCTGGAGGCCTATACTGAAGCCACATGGCCTAGGCCGCATGGAAGCCTGATCGATATTTTGGGCCTGGCCATGTGGCCAACAAGGAGGCCTAGCATTTTCCTTTTTTCCTTCAGGGCCAAGCCAGAAAGGACTGAACTTAAGTATCTTTCTATCTTATTTGCCAAAAATGTATTAGGTCATAGAGATTGATGTTAGTGATTGTATATTGTGCAATAGGAATTCTATGCTACAGCTTTGTTTACTATACAATGGACGCCTTTTGTTAGAATAAATATAACTGTTCAATTTCAAAGGTGTCTGTCTCATTAACTAACGATTAGCCTCAGGCCTAGAGCACGCTTCGGCCGGATATACATTAGCCGATACAGGACTCATGCATGTTAATACAGATGCAATAGCTTAGATATAGGTATTACAAGTTACAGTAAAGGATAGATACATATAGTTAGCTGTTGCATGATATGTTTAGTTACTACAGACAGGGTTAGGGTTACAGATAGGGTTAGGGTTACAGACAGGGTTAGGGTTACAGACAGGGTTAGGGTTAGGGTTACAGACAGGGTTAGGGTTATAGATAGGGTTAGGGTTACAGATAGTGTTAGGGTTACAGACAGGGTTAGGGTTATGGTTACAGATAGGGTTAGGGTTACAGACAGGGTTAGGGTTACAGATATATGGTTAGGGTTAGGGTTACAGACAGGGTTAGGGTTAGGGTTACAGATAGGGTTAGGGTTACAGACAGGGTTAGGATTAGGGTTATAGTTACAGATAGGGTTAGGGTTACAGATAGGGTTAGGGTTACAGACAGGGTTAGTGTTAGGGTTACAGACAGGGTTAGGGTTACAGATATATGGTTAGGGTTAGGGTTACAGACAGGGTTAGGGTTAGGGTTACAGATAGGGTTAGGGTTACAGACAGGGTTAGGATTAGGGTTATAGTTACAGATAGGGTTAGGGTTACAGACAGGGTTAGGGTTACAGGCAGGGTTAGGGTTACAGATAGGGTTAGGGTTACAGACTGGGTTAGGGTTAGGTTTACAGACAGGGTTAGGGTTACAGATAGGGTTAGGGTTACAGACAGGGTTAGGGTTACAGATAGGGTTAGGGTTACAGATAGGGTTAGGGTTACAGACATGGTTAGGGTTAGGTTTACAGACAGGGTTAGGGTTACAGATAAGGTTAGGGTTACAGACAGGGTTAGGGTTAGGGTAACAGATAGGGTTAGGGTTACAGACAGGGTTAGGGTTACAGATAAGGTTAGGGTTACTGACAGGGTTAGGGTTACAGATAGGGTTAGGGTTACAGACATGGTTAGTGTTACAGATAGGGTTAGGGTTACAGATAGGGTTAGGGTTACAGTCAGGGTTAGGGTTAGGGTTACATATAAGGTTAGGGTTACTGACAGGGTTAGGGTTAGGGTTACATATAGGGTTAGGGTTACAGACAGGGTTAGGGTTACAGATAGGGTTACAGACAGGGTTAGGGTTACAGATAGGGTTAGGGTTACAGACAGGGTTAGTGTTAGGGTTACAGACAGGGTTAGGGTTACAGATATATGGTTAGGGTTAGGGTTACAGACAGGGTTAGGGTTACAGATAGGGTTAGGGTTACAGACAGGGTTAGGGTTACAGACTGGGTTAGGGTTAGGTTTACAGACAGGGTTAGGGTTACAGATAGGGTTAAGGTTACAGATAGGGTTAGGGTTACAGACAGGGTTAGGGTTACAGATAGGGTTAGGGTTACAGATAGGGTTAGGGTTACAGACAGGGTTAGGGTTAGGTTTACAGACAGGGTTAGGGTTACAGATAGGGTTAGGGTTACAGACAGGGTTAGGGTTAGGGTAACAGATAGGGTTAGGGTTACAGACAGGGTTAGGGTTAGGGTTACAGATAAGGTTAGGGTTACTGACAGGGTTAGGGTTACAGATAGGGTTAGGGTTACAGACAGGGTTAGTGTTACAGATAGGGTTAGGGTTACAGATAGGGTTAGGGTTACAGACAGGGTTAGGGTTAGGGTTACATATAAGGCTAGGGTTACTGACAGGGTTAGGGTTAGGGTTAAATATAGAGTTAGGGTTACAGACAGGGTTAGGGTTACAGATAGGGTTAGGGTTACAGACAGGGTTAGGGTTACAGATAGGGTTAGGGTTACAGACTGTAACCCTAACCCTATCTGTAACCCTAACCCTCACCCTAACCCTTACACTACCTGATAGATACAACATCATACCTGATGTTTTAAAGCATGTTATTCCAAACAATTTAGGAATGTTAGGTGATTTATGCCCTTTATGGATTAAAAATGTACAACTATGTAAGCGGTTCCCCAGTTAGCTCATTCGCGAATATTTGCAGACATTCTCATTTCCAAACTAAAAATGTTATGTTCGCGACATCACTACTCTTTTTGTCTGCTCTCTGGTGTCGTCTCCGCACTCCCTGGTTCTTCTCCTGCTCTCCAGTGCCTTCTTCCTTCTGCCAGACTGTGCCGATATCTTCTTTGCAGCTCTTTTACTAGCGGCGGACAGCCCGGTCTTTCTCATCGTCTTCTTCCCTCTTCTTTTCTTCTAATGTTGCCATGGCGCTTCCTCCCGTTGCGGAGCGCAACTATTTATATAGGCCTCTTATGACGTCACAGTCCCATGCTTCGGGTGGTGACAAGATAATAACTCCCACTCCCTTAAGTAGTCACTACCTGGAGAATGCTGGGACTGTGACATCATAAGAGGCCTATATAAATTTTTCCCGCAGACCCCGACAAGCAACAGCCAGGGTTGTTAGGAAGAGGCCCTGTCCTCATCAACATGGGGGCAGGGTGCTCTCCCCAAAGCTCCCACCCCCCCCATGTTGAGGGCATGCGGCCTGGTACGTCTCAAGAGGGGGGGGTGCTTGCTCTTCCCCACTCCTTTCCTGAGTGGCTGGGCAGCGTGCTCAGATAAGGGTCTGGTATTGATTTTGGGGAAACCCCCATGCCATTTTTCGGTGTAGGTTGAGTTCTCCTTACAATTCATACCAGACCCAAGGGCCTGGTATGTTCCTGGAGGGGAACCCATGCTGTTTTTTTATTTAAGATTTGGCGTGGTGTTCCCCCTCATGATTCATACCAAACACAGTGTCTGGAATTGGCAGGAAACAAAGTCGGATCCCCGTCACTTCTAAGTCGGACGTATGCCGGTGTTTTCCAATCCCGGCGAGCCAGCTCGGTGCTGGCTCCCACGACGGGGCTCGTAGGTGGTCAATATCACTGAGAAAAGGAGCGAGCTTGACACATTATTGCGGTCACCTACTGTATTCTCTATTTTTATTCCTTCTCTTACTCCTTGGTGGGGGGAATGGGATGAGTGGCATTACTCGTGGGGGGGATCAGTGGCAGTGCCGGGGGAGTTCTGATGAGCCATCAAGGTGTTCTTGATCAAGTTCATCTGCTGATCTGAGAACTGTAGTGGGGACTTTTAATGGCAACTATAATCACAGGTAGTGTTACTCACTGTGTCTCTAGCTTTCACTGTGTCTCTGACTTTGTGATGTCTCATAGCAGTGACAACTATGCCAAAATTGGGTTATAGGGTCTCCTCCAGCCCCTCCAACCTCACATTCCTCACCAGTCAGCTGACCTTTGTTCTCTGCCCCCCAGCCATGCCATGAACTGAATAGGAGGCTGCAAAGAGTCTTAGGAGAGAGGTGTGGGCTTCAGGAACAGCCCAGGATTCAGTGACCCCTGGCAAATCATCATTCGACCCCCTCGGGGGTACCGACCCCAGGTTGAGAACCACTGATCTAACAGGACCCTCTCCAGACAGTACTGCAGTTCATGGGTGGCCCTGTCGCTTCTCATTTGATAGAGGTCCCACTCCAAGCCACCCTGTGTTACAGATTGGAAATGCTGCTTTTTAAACATGGCTCCTTTGTTCCTCCAACCAGAGAGGAGCCACTCTAAGACAGGAAGTGTGTTACTGACCAGATCCCCAGGTAAAATTAATGAAAAAACCCTAAGAAAAGAAAAAAATGCAGCCACCATATGTAACCAATTAAGTACCAGTCTGAAATACTCCTTCATTACCAGGGCATTTTTTAAATTTTCAGCATGGTAATAGTTTGTCTGACAATTACTCTGTCATATAATTTTTTGAGACAGATGAAGCCTTTATTTGGTGGTACGGTATTTAGTAACCGCTGTTTTTCTTTTTCACTATAAAAAGGAAAAAGAAACCAATAATTTTGAAAAAAACATGTTTTCCTTGCTTCCTATTAAAACAAAAATGCCAGGATAGTACAAAAACCCTGACATTACTCCTTTTCAGAAAGCAGGTATCCCAAGATGAGCTAATTTTTTGACACTTTTTTTAGAATTTAAGAAACATACCAATACTGAGGGGATTAAATATGGAGCTTAAGAATGGTGCACTAGATACATAAATGTATCACACCCAGAGGAAGAATGGAGTGAAGGGGTTAATGCATTGTGTCATATACTGGCTGGGTGGAGTTGAAGGGGTTAATGTTCAGATAGGCAGGATAAGGCTAATAAGGGGTTAACTTACAGGTCCCTGGAGACAGTTTTGGATATACAGTATTTTTGTAAATATTATATAATACCTATTCATGTTACAACCTTGAAGAAATTACACTTTGCTACAATGTAAAGTAGTGAGTGTACAGTTTGTATAACAGTGTAAATTTGCTGTCCCCTCAAAATAACTCAACACACAGCCATTAACGTCTAAACCGCTGGCAACAAAAGTGAGTACAATCCTATGTGAAAATGTCCAAATTGGGGCCCAAAGTGTCAATATTTTGTGTGGCCACCAATATTTTCCAGCACTGCCTTAAAAGGAGTTGTAAAGCTTTGTGTTTTTTCGCCTTAATGCATCCTAACATTTCTTACATCACGTGACCCCGCCCCTCTGATTCACCAGCCCGGTCTTAACCAATGAGGTAGCCAAGGGTGCATCAAAGGGGGCGGGGTCATGTGACAGGTGGCGCCTCCCCTATATAAGATATGTCAAAGCTCCGCTGCGTCATTCCGCTGGGCTGTGTCCAGTGGAGAGGAGCTCGCCTGCTGCGCTCTGGATTTTCTCATCGCTGGACGGACCGCTGATCACCCGTCGCTGGAGAGATTATCCGTCACTGGATAGGAGACAACGTTGGAGCAGGGAGCTGCATCGAGAGTGGATTACCACAGCTGGATTTTTTTTTCTATTAACCACTTTCCCACCGCGCCATAAGCATTTTACTGCTACGGCGCGGTGGAGTTATCTTGGGACGACGTCCCTGGGACGTCGTCCTTCACTTTCGCGATTGCGTATCCCCTGGGACGCGCTCGCAAAAGTGTCCGGTGCATCACGGATCACGGTAAATTGCCGCTGATAGCGGCCGTTTACCACGTGATCGCGCCGTCGAATGATCACTTGTAAATAAACCGGCGTCATTTGATGACGCCGGTTCCTCCCTCTCCTCCCTCTCCTCTCTGTACCGTTCGGTACAGTGTGGAGTGTGCGAGGGAGGGGGAGCAGGGTGTTCAGCAGCTGAGCTGTGGCTGGATCTGTGACAAATGAAGTCACAGATCCAGCCATCCCCTCAATCCATCCCAGCTCTGCAATCCCCAGTACCCAGCAATCCCCCAGTACCCAGCAATCCCCCAGTAACAACCAGTCCAGTACCCAACAATACCCCAGTACCCAACAATACCCCAGTACCCAACAATAACCAACAATACCCCCAATACCCAACAATACCCAACAATACCCCAGTACCCAACAATACCCAACAATACCCCAATACTCAGCAATACCCCAGTACTCAGCAATACTCCAGTACTCAGCAATGCCCCAGTACTCAACAATACCCCAGTACTCAACAATACCCCAATACTCAACAATACCCCAGTACTCGGCAATACCCCAATACTCGGCAATGCCCCAGTACTCGGCAATACCCCAGTACTCGGCAATACCCCAGTACTCGGCAATACCCCAATACTCGGCAATACCCCAGTACTCGGCAATACCCCAATACTCGGCAATACCCCAGTACTCGGCAATACCCCAATACTCGGCAATACCCCAGTACACGGCAATACCCCAATACTCGGTAATACCCCAGTACTCGGTAATACCCCAATACTCGGCAATACCCCAATACCCTGCATGATACTTTGCAATACCCCAATACTCTGCAATACCGCCTATGGGGATTTTTAAGTAGGGAAGTTTGGCGCCATTCCACGAGTGTGCGCAATTTTGAAGTGTGACATGTTGGGTATCTATTTACTCGGCGTAACTTCATCTTTCACATTATGAAAACAAATTGGGCTAACTTTACTGTTTTTTTTTTTTTTTTTTCTTAAAGTGTATTTTGTGCGTGAACTCGAGAGAGAGGAGCCGGACTGAAGGAGTTGGCACTAGGCAGACCCTCCCCCCAATCGCCATCCTTCTCCATGCCCCCGGTGGCAATGGCGGGTGTGAGGGGGGCCTCCCACTCACCCCACCCTACCTGCTCCACTTGGGAGCCCGACTGGGGCCCAATGGGACCCCAACGGGGCAGAGGGACTCCCCCTATGAGGGAGTGAGGGGGTCTAGCCCACCCAGCCAGCCCCGTAGGTCCTTCGCCTCTCATTTTTAGGAGACCGCATGGCCAATGTGCGTGCGTGGTAAACCAATTTCGTGTGCGTGCAAGTGTGGTAGTTTTTGTGGGGGGGGGCGTACTAAGCACAGGCGTACCTTGCATAGCACACCCACCGGGAGCCGGGCTGAGACCACCAAACTCAATTCACATGTAGCCGAGACCGGGATCCGAACCCTTGGCTGCAGAGGTGAACGGCTTGTCAGCGCAGTGCCAATCACGTTGAGCCACCACAGCTCCCTTACTGTTTTGTTTTAAGCACAAAACAGTTTTTTTTTAAAAACACGCGTTCAATAAATTTCTGCGAAAATACAGTGCGAGATAAAAAGTTGTAACGGCCGCCATTGTATTCTCTAGGGTCTTTGCTAAAAAAGCATATATAATGTTTTGGGGTTCTATGTAATTTTCTAGCAAATAAATGATGATTTTTCCATGTAGGAGAGAAATGTCAGAATTGGTGTGGGTGTTCCAGAACGCCTGATGGCGTTCCCTGCATGTTGGGCCTCTGTATGTGGCCACGCTGTGTAAAAGTCCCACACATGGGGTATCGCCATACTCGGGAGGAATAGCAGAATGTGTTTTGGGGTGTAATTTGTGGTATGCATATGCTGTGTGTGAGAAATCACCTGCTAATATGACAGAAACTATTTTTTATTTATTTTTTACAGAATTTTCAGTCGTTTTTCTTTTATAGCGCAAAAAATAAAAAACCCAGAGGTGATCAAATACCACCAAAAGAAAGCTCTATTTGTGTGAAAAACAGGACAAAAATTTCAAATGGGTACAATGTTGTATGACTGAGTAATTGTCATTCAAATTGTGAGAGCACCGAAAGCTGAAAATTGGTCTGGTTAGGAAGGGGGTTTAAGTGCCCAGTGGTCAAGTGGTTAATAAAGGAATTTTTTCTATGGTGTCTGTGTGTTTTTTTTTTTACTATTTACACTTCCTGCGTGAAATGGTAGGAGTACAGTGTACCCCATTACCAATTCACATAGGGGGTGGCAGGATCTGGGGGTCCCCTTTGTTAAAGGGGTCTTCCAGATTCTAATAAGCCCCCCGCCCGCAGACCCCCACAACCACCGGGCAAGGGTTGTGGGGATGAGGCCACCTAAGTACAAACCCATGTTGAGGGCATGTGGCCTGGTGCTTTTCTCTCTTTTCTGCGGCCGGCCAGGGTAACGTGCTCGGATTAGGGTCTGGTGTGGATTTTTGGGGGAACTACACGTCATTTTTTTTTATTTGGGGTGGAAGCAGGTTTTAAATGCTTTTTTTTTCCTTTCAGAAATGACACTTTGTGCAGGGAAAGTTCTATGTACGGGAAACATGCGCTTATTCACATGCTGACTTTACACCCCCCCCCCCAGGTACGAAATTTAAAGTATTATTACACCTTTATTCACTGCTCCCGAAAAAACGGTCGTTTTTAAAACTTTTTTTTTGCATTAATACATGTCCCCTGGGACAGGACCCAGGTCCCCAAACACTTTTTAGGACATTAACTTGCATATTAGCCTTTAAAATTAGCACTTTCGATTTCAAATGTTCGAGTCCCATAGACTTTAACAGGGTTCTAAAGTTCACACGAACATTTGGTGTGTTCGCAAGTTCTGGTACGAACCGAACTGGGGGGTGTTCGGCTCATTAGTAGCTTGAAAAAGGAGCGTGAATGCCACACCACCGCAGCTCGAACGCTCAAGAAACGCATCGCATAATACAGCAACATCACCAGTGCCATCCTGCTGCTGAAACATCCTTACTTCATCTGCCTGGCTCACTAGCTATCTTCGCCACTGCCGCCGGTTTCATCACCTCACAGCGGTGAAGGACAGCTCTACAGCGCAGTGCCCAGCAGTCGAAGAATCACAAGTGATGACCACCTAAAGAACATGTACAATGCCAATTTTTAACTTCTTAAATGTGAGTGGCCTGTACTCTTTTAATTATTAAATGGTTTAACAACATCTGCACTTAGAGGCACCTCTTCCCTTGTTTTTTTGGTGTTCGGCTCATCCCTGCTGACAGGCAAACCCCTCCACCCCTTCAACCTCTGCAGCAATGCTGGCAGCACTCATACTTCCGTTTCCCAAAGCCTCTAGATATGACACTGAGCATGTGCACTCAACTTCTTTGGTCAATTATTTTGAAACCTGTTCTGAGTGGAACCTGTCCTGTTAAACTGCTGTATGGTCTTGACCACCATGCTGCAGCTTAGTTTCAGGTTCTTGGCAATCTTCTTATAGCCTAGCCCATCTTTATGTAGAGCAACAATTATTATTTTTTTTTTTCAGATCCTCAGAGAGTTATTGGCCATGAGGTGCCATGTTGATCTTCCAGTGATCAGTATGAGAGAGTGAGAGAAATAATGCCAAATTGAACACCCCTGCTCCCCATTCGCACCTGATACCTTGTAACACTAACGAGTCACATGACACTGAGAGGGAAAATGGTTAATTGGGCCCATTTTGGACATTTTAACTTAGGTTTGTACTCACTTTTGTTGCCAGCGGTTTAGACATTAATGGCTGTGTGTTGAGTTAATTTGAGGGGATAGCAAATTTACACTGTTATACAAGCTGTACACTCACTACTTTACATTGTAGCAAAGTGTAATTTCTTCAGTGTTGTAACATGAAAAGATATAATAAAATATTTACAAAAATGTGAGGGGTGTACTGACTTTTGTGAGATACTGTAAGTATGTGTAAGAGGGGAGGGGACAGGAAACAGTTAAAACAATATGTGTGTCACTGAAACAAAATGCATGCAGCTGCAGTTGCTGATCCATTCATTTTGTGCCCATTCACGATACTGATCTGTCTCCTTCCCCTGTTGTTATGGAAAAGGGAGGGGCCAGCACTGTAAATTTTACCATTTTACCATTTTACCATTTACCATTTACCAATCACTGCAATCATAGGGTACCCCGTTCCTAGGACTGGCTGGGTACAGTGGTGGCTTTGTGTTTCCAGCTGTCTATTGGCACGTTGGAACACAGCGATCACTCATCAACGGATGGCTATTTAGCCAGTGCCATTCATAAACAACACTGTAAATAAAGCACTGCCGATCCACCACTAAAAATGTATATTGCCGCGTACACACGACCGTTATTCATGTCATGGAAAAAAACAACGTTTTTCTCGACGTGATTCCTCTCAAGCCTGCCTTGCATACACACGATCGTGATAAAAAATGCTCGAGCAAAGCACGGTGACGTACAACATGTAGGACGGCACTATAAAGGGGAAGTTCCATTCGAATGGCGCCACCCTTTGGGCTGATTATGCACATTTCCCTTCTCATAACTTGCTTCTGAGCATGCGTCGTTAAAGCCTACACAAGACAATTTTTTTATGACGAGAAAAACAATGACGTGAAAAATGACGAGAAAAAAAATACAGCAGGTTCTTAAAGGTTTTTTTTTCATAATAAGCATCCTTTACCTGCAGACATTCCTCATTTCACTTCCTCATTGTTTGTTTTTGCTCAGAAGTTGCTCTATTTTTTCTCTGTTCTGTTTACTTCCTGCTTGTCTGATTGTTACCACTGTGAAGGGAGGCTTTACTGTTGTGGTCAGTGGCGTGCTTGCCCCCTCCTGGGAACTACATCTGTGCGGCAGGACGCTCTCTACGTGTTAGAGACTTCAAGGAGGTGCCATAATGCATAATGGGAAATGTAGTTCTTACATGAACGAGCGCTGCAAACCAGAAAGTTAATGAGAGAGCAGAAACTAGAACGTCGAAGGTGATATAGATGAATCAATTTAATAGGTATTTACTTTTTATTTTAACAGAATCATTACACTATTCTGTCTGTCTACCTTGCAGACATTAATTTTAGGCAAAAAAAAATGTCTCTTTTACAACTCCTTTAATTTTTAATGCCCATTTTTCTCGTCGTGAAAAATGCTCTGAAGCCTACACACGACCTTTTTTCACAACCAATTTAAAAAATTGCATTTTTCTCGTTATGAAAAACGGTCGTGTGTAAGGGGGATAACAGTGGATAAGTGGTTAATGACTCGTAAGCTGCAATACATTACATTTTTGTTTCTGGGTTTTACCCTGCTAAATGCATATGAGGTACAGTAATAACAAGCAGGTAAAATATTTGCAAGCAAAAACTGATTTTGGCAAGACTGTACTTGGAAAATGATAAAATGTGGACTATAGAAGGTAGAATTTCCTTTTCTATTCCAAATATATAATTCCTAAAAGGGTTCTATAAACATTTAATGCTGAACAAAGATCACTTAGTTGAAGAAACGTGCACAGCCCTGAAACACACAGTCATTACTTATACTTGGCAATCCTAAATATTACCATTACAGTCAAACCATCTTTTGCTGCCAAGGTTCTTCCACTCCAAATACAGAACAAGACTAGCACCAGTGGACTCCTACACAACTTTTGGATGGTTTCAAGCTGTTATTCCATTTGCATCAACCTCTGCAAATGTTACTTCTATTTTTCCTGACAAAAACACAATCAGTAAAACATTTAAGCCAAGCATAAAACTGAAAGAGCACAATGATACATGATTTCAAAGATGAGCCAAAATATTTGATGAGAACATACGCCACGTTTATGCATGAGTTCCATGGCAAGGAGCCAACTAAATCTTATCAGCCGTAATTCTTTTTTTTTTTTAACACAAAGATTAGGACTCACCAATGTATGGCTCTTAGCAGACTTACAGTCTTCTGTTCCAGGAATGTATTGCACGCATTTCTGAAAGGGAAGTATATATGCTGTATTTATAATTGAACTCGATAATCAGTTGTGATAGGCATCTTATCCCATACATATTGTATTGAAAGTGGTTGTAAAGCCTCAAGGTTTTTCACCCTAATGCATTCTATGGCCGCGTACAGACGATCAAATCTATCTGCTGGAAACGGTCGGCCGACCGTCCTAGCAGACAGATTCGATCGTGTGTACGGGCGAGCCGACGGATTTGGCCAGCCGACAGATTTCAAAGCATGCTTTGAAATCTGTCGGCTGGGAACCCGTCCGCCCGATATGTCTGCTGGTTAGTACGCTAACCAGCAGACATATCTTCTCGCACACGAGTCGAATGGTTTCGACGCATGCGCGGAAGTGTTTTACTTCCTGATGCGGTGACGTGGCGGCGGATTTTGGTTTGATCGTGTGTACAGCGATCAAACCAATACGTCCCAGCAGACCGACCGATTTGAACAAATGTGTCTGCTCGTGTGTACAAGGCCTATGAGTTCCGCCAAAAAAAATAATATTAATATTGAAGTCGACCTGTCCCTCAGCTCTTGGGTGGAGGCGCCGCCATCTTCGGTAAGGAAATCAGGAAGTGAAGTCTTGGTCCCTGCTGTCTTCTGGGACCTGTGTGTCTCCCAAAAGACAGCGGGGAAAAAAAAAGTAGGCGCCGGACATGGCATAGGTCGCCGAGGCAACCTATGCCTAGAAGTGGGAGCAAATACCTGGATTACGCAGGTATCTTGCTCCGTCCTCCCCCTGAAAGGTGCCAAATGTGACAATGAAGTGGGAGGGGATTCCGAAAAGCGGAAGTTCCATTTTTGGGTGGAACTCCGCTTTAAGATGAAAAACCTGTGCTGCAGCTCCCTCCAGCGATCCATCAATGTGCACAAACTCCAGCCACTTTCTCTCTTCTCATTGGAAAGATTAATAGCAGCAGGAGCTATTGGATTCTGCTGTTGTCAATCAAATCCAGTGACATGGAAGCAGGGGGCCGGGAAGAGTCCTGCTGTCTGTGTCAATGTGAGCCAGCACAGGTGCCCCCCCCCCCCCCAGAAAGTGGCTTTTTGTGGGGGCAGCCAAAATGAACATGGGGGACCCGGGGCATTCCAGAAGAGGAGGATTGGGGCTGCGCTGTGCATGTATAAATGATTGCACAAAGCAGGTAAGTATAGGCATGTTTGTTATTTTTATTTGAAAAAAAAGGGTTTACAACCCCTTTAAAGTAAAATTTTATATTCTCTCTCTGCCTCATAGCTAAAAAAAAAAAAACAGTTTCACAGGTAACAATGAGACCCTTGTGTAAAAAAGAATGTACCTTACCCTGGTATAGCACTAGTAATAATATATAAATGCATGTATCTCAAGGTTTCATTTTTTTATTTTGACAGGAGTGGAACTTTAAGGGATACCTATACACATCAACAATTTCCTTTCTTTAATTACCTTCACAAAATCAGATTAAAACAAGCATTTTGTTTTGCATGATTTTCAAATAAAACATTCAGAATGTTTTCTTTTTATTCTTACATAGTAATTAACTTCTAGAGTCATTGCCTTAATCCACAAGTCTCCAACCACAATATAAATACACCTTTGCATATGACAAAATATTGAGTCATTTGATGGGAACAGTACTGTCTAATGGTACACCATAAAAATGCCTATTATTGCTGTTGTAAAATGATCATGTTATTAAAAGGAATCTAACCATTTTTGTGTTCTCATCATGTGCGCAGGCAGAGGTTATGTACTCTTCAGCCAAAATGACAGAACATGAAAATCATCTGTCTGTGGAGTTAAAGAATATTATTACACATTGTGCTTAGAAATATATTCTCATGAAATTCATTGTTCAAAACTTGGCTGGGCCTGTGGGAGACTTAGGTGAATTTTGATCGTAATAGATTTTATTTAGTGAAACAGTTGTAGGGGAACAGGCTAAACTGGTATTGGCAACAGAAACCATGAACAAGATAGGGACACCCAGGAACAGTTCAAGCTAATTTGCATATCATATATCTTTAATGCAGGAGAGCTTTGTACAGAAGGTCCAGAGCATAAAACAGACAAAACATCTCCCCTTCCATAGGGGTGCACAGCCTATTACCTTAGGGTGTGCACCCCAAATCTAAAACGCACATGCATATATATATATATTTTATATATTTTTATATTTTATATATATATATATATATATATATTGTGACGGTATGCGAGGTGCGATACATGATAATAGGTACATTTCACCTCGCATTCGTTCCATTATGAGGGACTGAACCGGAATCCGGTCCGGGTTTTACAGCCTCTGGGCCTGGCTAGTGTTCCGGTCCGGATGTTTGGGTCCACTGGAGTCCACAGTCAGCTGGACTTTAAAAGATTAGGAAGAGAGCACAGCATGGGCTGGTTTTGGAGACTCAGGAGGGAACCTGAGTGTGAGGAGCTCTATGGAAAAAAACTGCAAGAAAAGGTTTGCTTTGTTGTTTGTTTTTTGGGTGGTGGGGACCAGCCCCACACTGTATAGAGAGGAGATCCTTTTGTTTAGTTTAGCGCCAGACGGCAAGGATTTAATTTACTGTTTTGTTTATTTTTGACCTGCAAACGATTTGTAAATAAAATCTGGCATCCGCCAGACTTAAAAGAAAGTGCCTGCTTGCGGACTGTGATTCAGAAAAGGTGATCCCCATGAGCTAATCTCCCACACGTGGTGGATTCAGCGGGCACTTTTCTGAAGATGGAGGAAATGTTAAAGGCCCTGCTACAGGCCAATGCAGCCCAGCGGGAAAGCAACCTCCAAGTCGCAGAGGCCGCTGCAGCACAATGAGAGGCCACTGCAGCACAACAGGTGGCCCAACAGGAGATGTACCGCCAAGTTGCAGATGCCGCTGCAGCACAACAGGCTGCCAGCACCTCCTGTATCAGCTGAACCAAAGATAGTACGTGCCTCCTACCACCTGCAAAAGATGACACCGACGGATAATTTTGAGGTGTACATAGCGACTTTCGAGAGAGTTGCTGTCCGCGAAGGATGGCCAAAAGAGCAGTGGGCGGGACTATTGGCCCCATTCCTAACAGGAGAACCCCAAAAGGCCTATTTTGACCTAGAACCAGATAAGGCCCTGGACTATGAGACTCTAAAGACAGAGATACTCGCGCGCTTGGGTGTCACCATGGCAGTCCGGGCCCAGCGCGTGCATCAGTGGTCCTACTCTAGCAACAAGCCATCCCAGTCACAAATGTTTAACCTGGTCCACCTCACAAGGAAGTGGTTGCAGCCAGAGACCCTGACCAGCCCTCAGATTGTGGAGCGTGTGGTAATGGACCGATACCCGCGTGCGCACCCTGCTGCCCTGAGAAAGTGGGTCGGACAGGGGGACCCAAACACTGCAGCCCAAATGGTGGACCTAGTGGAGAGGTACAGTGCTACCGAGGACTTGGTGAACCCACCTACGCCCGACTTCGGTGTGTCTAGGGGTGCAAGATCTCCCAGCGGTTCGGGTAAGACTGTTCCAGGGTTCAAGAGCTTAGGGATAGTGGATAAGACTGTTGTTACAGCAGATGAGACTGTGGGTCCTAGACCTGGAGACTGGCCACAGAAGCCAGGAAGGTCTTTGGGACCGTTTAAAGGACTGGGGGTGGGGCAAATACAGTGTTTTCGTTGCCATGCATCAGGCCATATTGCTGCAGACTGCCCTCTAAATGATGAACCTATGCAATGTGATTATGCTGATAGGAAAAGACACATTTCTCTGTTTGCACAGGTCGCATGTGTTGCGGTAGGTCGGAGTCGCCTTGAAAAACAGATGTGCGTTATTTCAGTGGATGGCAAGCCTCTCACAGCACTACTAGACTCTGGTAGTGTGGTGACCCTAGTCAGGAGTGCTTGTGTAGACCCCGCAAAACTACACCCCAGTAGTATTGGGGTAATTTGTATCCATGGGGACACCCGTGACTACCAGACAGCGGTGGATGAGGTTGATACCCCCTGAAGCAGTGTAACACATTCAGTGGGGGTGGTACCCTCACTGCTCCATGAAGCTTTAGTGAGGAGAGATTTTCCCCATTTTTGGAAGTTATGGGAGAGCAAAGGGAGGCTCGTAGATAGAGCTCCCCCTGCTGGGGAAACACGGGAACTCTCACCAGACCCAGTTTGCCAAAGGGAAAGGCTTACTGTTGGTGGGATTGATGAAGCTGGAGATCCTCTTCCTTCCCTGTCATGGCTGGGGAGCCGGAGGACTTGGAAGCTAGCACCCAGCCTGAGGGTAACGAACAGGAAATCCCATCTGACCCTGACATCGAGAGTAGCCAAAATGTGGTACCCGACTTGGAGGTCGGGGGAGAGGATTTCTGTACCGAGCAGCTGCGAGAGCCCACCCTGATGAGAGCCAGGGAAAATGTTAAGATGTTGGATGGGGAACCGGTGGATCCTAATTGGGTGGTGTCCTTCCCCTACATGGAAATTAAAAACAATTTGTTATATCGAGTGATAAAACATGAAGAGGAAGAGGTAGAACAGCTACTGGTTCCCAAACCCTTTCGCAGGGTGGTGCTAGACCTGGCCCATGGTCATGTAATGGGGGGACATCTCGGGGTCGAAAAAAACAGGGAAAGAATCGCCCAAAGATTTTTCTGGCCCGGATTGCATGCAGAGGTCAAGGAGTACTGCGAATCATGCCCCGAGTGCCAAATGTCAGCACCGGCATCCCATTTTCGCAGCCCCCTTGTCCCTCTACCAATAATCAAGGTCCCCTTTGAGAGGGTTGGCATGGACCTGGTGGGGCCAGTGGTGAAATCTGCCCGAGGTCACCAGCATATTCTGGTGATCCTGGACTATGCGACTCGTTATCTTGAGGCCATACCCTTGCGTAACACCTCCGCTAAGGCTATTGCCAAGGAATTGGTCCAGGTGTTTAGTCGAGTGGGGATCCCAAAAGAGATCTTGACCGATCAAGGCACCCCTTTTATGTCACGGGTTACCAAGGAATTGTGTAGATTGTACAAAATCTCTTATCTCCGTACTTCTGTCTACCACCCCCAGACAGATGGTCTGGTCGAAAGGTTTAATAAAACATTGAAGAGTATGTTGAAAAAGGTGGTCGACAAGGATGGAAGAAACTGGGATTTTTTGCTACCATATCTCATGTTTGCCATACGAGAGGTTCCACAGGCATCCACAGGCTATTCCCCCTTTGAACTCTTGTATGGTAGGCTTCCCAGGGGCCTGCTAGATATTGCTAAAGAAACGTTGGAAGGGGAGGTCAGCCCATATAGGAGCGTCATAGAGCATGTCTCTTTGATGCAAGATTGAATCGCAGCTGTCCTGCCCCTGGTACAGGAACATATGGAGCGAGCCCAGGAGGCCCAGAGGAGGGTCTATAACCGGGATGCCAAGGTCCGTACTTTCAGCCTGAGGGACCGAGTGTTGGTTCTGGTTCCCACGGTAGAAAGTACGTTTTTAGCCAAGTGGCAGGGTCCCTTCGAGATTGTCGAAAGGGTGGGGAGGTAAAATACAAAGTTTACCAGCCAAGGAAGAGGAAACCACACCAAATTTACCATGTAAATCTCCTAAAACCCTGGAAGGACCAAGAGACTTTATTGGCCATGTCCCCGCCTCCAACAGACCGGATACCCCTGACACCCCCATCACGGATTCCCTGTCCGTAGCACAACAAAGTGACGTTAGGGCATTCGTGCAGACCAACTGACCAACACGATCCAACATGACATAGTGACGGAACCAGTGGTTCGGGTAAAGGTAAAACCGTATGGAATTCCAGAGGCCCAGGGAGAGGCATTTGCGGAGGAAATAAAAAATATGTTAGAGTTGGATGTGATCGAAAAGTCCCACAGTGAGTGGTCTAGTCCCATAGTGCTGGTCCCAAAACCTGATGGCAGTATCAGGTTTTGTAATGACTTTAGAAAACTTAACAGTGTGTCCAAGTTTGACGCCTACCCGATGCCCGGGTCGACTAACTTGTGGACAGATTGGGACAGGCTCGCTACATAATGACCCTAGACCTAACGAAAGGTTATTGGCAGATACCACTTACTGAATCGGCCAAGGAGAAGACTGCCTTTTCCACTCCCGAGGGCTCGTTTTAGTATAAGCGGATGCCGTTTGGTTTGCACGGAGCCCCTGCATCATTCCAGCGAATGATGGATAACATTTTAAGATCACATTGCTCGTATGCAGCGGCATACTTGGACGATGTGGTCATCCACAGTCCAGATTGGGAATTGCACCTGCTCCGTGTACAAGCAGTGGTAGATTCCCTTAGGGAAGCAGGTCTCATGGCCAATCCAAAAAAATGTGCCATAGGCCTGGAGGAGGCCAAATACCTTGGGTACATTATTGGCCGGGGAATGGTCAAGCCGCAGACCAATACGGGGTATTAAAGGCGGTTCATACCCAATTTTGCCACCATTGCCATCCCCTTGACCGACCTGACGAAGGGTAGGGGGTCGGTCATGGTCAAGTGGAATCCCGAAGCCGAGGAGGCATTTCAACCAGGAGTTTGTTGTACAGACTGACGCCTCTGAAGTGGGCCTAGGGGCCGTACAATGTCACAGAACAGGGATGGTGAAGCCTGAGCCGAAAGCTGAACAAGCACGAGAAAAATTACGCTATTGTAGAAAAGGAGTGTCTCGCCATTAAGTGGGCCTTAGACTCCCTGAGGTATTACCTACTGGGGAGGTCGTTTAAGCTGGTCACAGACCATGCTCCCCTCAAGTGGATGTGTAACAACAGGGAGAAAAATGCTTGTGTGACAAGGTGGTTCCTCGCTTTACAGCCCTTTAAGTTTACGGTGGAGCACAAGCCGGGAAAGCTCCAAAATAATGCAGATGCCCTCTCCCATGTTCACTGTATGGTTGGGTCAAGTGCTCAGCCGCAGGGGCTTGAGCAGAGGGGGAGGATATGTGACGGTATGTGAGGTGCGATACATGATAATAGGTACATTTCACCTCGCATTCGTTCCATTATGAGGGACTGAACCGGAATCCGGTCCGGGTTTTACAGCCTCTGGGCCTGGCTAGGGTTCCGTTCCGGATGTTTGGGTCCACTGGAGTCCACAGTCAGCTGATTAGGAAGAGAGCACAACATGGGCTGGTTTTGGTTTTGCTCTATAGAAAAAAAACTGCAAGAAAAGGTTTGCTTTGTTGTTTGTTTTGTGGGTGGTGGGGACCAGCCCCACACTGTATAGAGAGGAGATTATTTTGTTTAGTTTAGCGCCGGACTGCAAGGTTTAATTTAGGTCGCGTACACACGATCAAATCTATCTGCTGGAAACGGTCTGACAGACCGTTTCAGCAGACAGATTCGATCGTGTGTACGGGCCGACAGACAGATTTTTCCAGCAGACAGATTTTAAAGCATGCTTTAAAATCTGTCTGCTGAGAATCCGTCCTTCCGACATGTCTGCTGGTTAGTACGATAACCAGCAGACATATCTGCCCGCACATGCGTCGAATGGATTCGACGCATGCGCGGAAGTGTTTTACTTCCTGGTGCGGTGACGTGGCGGCGTCAACGTCATCGCCACGTCACCGCGCTGTCTGCCGGCGGGGATTTTGGTTTGATCATGTGTACAGCGATCAAACCAAAACAGCCCAGCAGACAAATCTGATCAAATTGGTCTGTCAGACCGATTTGAACAGATTTATTTGCTCGTGTGTACGGGGCCTTACTGTTTTGTTTATTTTTGACCTGCAGACCATTTGTAAATAAAATCTGGCATCCGCCAGACTTAAAAGAAAGTGCCTGCTTGTGGACTGTGATTCAGAAAAGGTGATCCCACAAGCTAATCTCCCACAATATATATATATGGCAATAGGGCAATGGACAGTGTCAGTAGAACAGTGGATGGTGTCAGTGGGCAGGGACTGTTGCCAGTATTACTTTTTATTACTTTATCATTTATATTACAGTATTACTTTTTTATTATTACTTTTTACAATTTATTTATTTTTTTGCAATTTTTGTACAATTTTTTATTTATTTTTTACATTTTTTTTTGCTATTTTTTAGGAGCACCATTGGGGGGCTTTGGTGAGATATCAGGGGCTTAAACAGACTTTTGAGACAGAGAAAGGGGCTGAGCACAGAGATTCCCGAGTCCCTTTCTCTGCAGCTGAGCAGCAGGGGGAATCTGTGCAGCACAGGCTGATTAAGGTGTGCCTGGGCACACTTGGCACACCCTGTGCGCATGCCTATGTCCCCTTCAAAGCTACTAACTAAATTAATCAAACTCAGGTCAGCTGATGAATATTGTGATATCTCATAATAAGTTCCCCAAAACAAACAGTCAGCACATGTGCCTTTTTACTGTTTTGAATTAGGATTCCTGGCCAGGATGAAGGGGGAATTCTTTTGACCCCTGAAAGGTATTGGCTGCAGTCTTGCCTGTTGTGAGCAACCTAACCTGAGCCAGTGGTCTCTTCAAATGTTTCTTGCCCTCTCACTATTTTATTTACACTCATATCAAAGTCCCAGTGCCTCTTGGATTTCTCAGGATTCTGAGAAAACAAAGGGCCAGATTCTCAAAAGAGATACGACGGTGTATCGCAGGAAACACCGTCGTATCTCTGTTTTTTTTACTGGGTATCTATGCGCGTGATTCCTAGAATCACTTACGCATAGATACAGTGAAGATCCGACAGGTGTAAAACACACACAATCGGATAGTAGATGTAATTACTTTTCTGGCCGCTAGGTGGCCTTTACATTGTTTTCTCATTTGCCTATGCAAATGAGCCTAATGGCTTACGCTACGCCACCGCAGATTGTATGTGAATCTGGCCCAAAATGTTTTCCTCTCCATATTAGTTTTTGGGGGAGATCTAAGTTCAGGTTGATGTACGGTATGATCCAAAATGTATGTGTTTGCAGTTTGAACAACTGGCAAAATAAATGTCCAGATTTGGCAAGGTTGTCTACCTGCTAAATCTCAAGCTCTCATTGAGAAATCATTAATTTGCTGTCTACATCACTGCCAATAAATTATAACATCTAGTTTCTAGGACACTGGAAGCTCCAAGAGTCCTAGCATTCTGAAGCTATGTGTGTCAGCTGTCGGCTTCCTAGCACAAGATGACTAGCTCAATTTATTGGATGAAGGTGGCCTCACAGCATCATTGGTTATTATGGTGCACCATAACAACCAATGGTGCTGTGTAACTTCCTGTACCCTAGCAACCAATGATGCAGTAAAAAAAAAAAAACACAACATAGGATCCCCAAAAAATCCATACCAGATTACTATCCTAGATAAAAGTCGGATATGGATTTTTAAGCCTCAGCTCTATTCCTGTGTGCTGTGTGAAGGGGGTGTGTCTCTCCCCTCCAATCAGCTCTAAGCTCTCCTCACTGAGCTCTGCAAAGTGTAACTTCAGCTCCCTGTCTCTGCTTTCTGGAAGCTCAGACAAGCTGTATAAATTCTGCACAGTAGAGAAGAGAAGACTAAAAATAGACAGATACAACTTATATAGGAGTATTTTTTTATATCTGTCTATCACCTGAAGGCATTCACTTCACTAGGTATATATGAGGATTTACAACCCCTTTAAACAAAAACTAAATGTTCACACACCTTGCCCATATTTTTTTATATCTGTGTATCACCTGAAGGCATTCACTTCACTAGGTATATATGAGGATTTACAACCCCTTTAAACAAAAACTAAATGTTCACACACCTTGCCCATGCAGAGCAACCTGGCTCCCTTTTTGGCAGCAATGCTGCTCCTGTCATTGGTCCCTTAAACAGGCTCAACCAGCTCTCCTGGCTCTCTGGGCTTTTCCTGGGTCCCTTAGGCCTCGTACAAACGAGGCAATCTATCTGTTCAAATCGGTCGAACCGACCGATTTGAACAGATCTGTCTGCTGGCATTTTGGTTTGCTCGCGTGTACACACGAGCAAACCAAAATCCCCGCCAGCAGACAGCGCGCTGATGTGTCGGTGACGTGGCGGTGACGTTGACGCCGCCACGTCACCGCACCAGGAAGTAAAACACTTCCGCACTTAGCATACTAACCAGCAGACATGTCGGGCGGACGGGTTCCCAGCCGACAGATTTCAAAGCATGCTTTGAAATCTGTTGGGTGGCCAAATCCGTCGGCTCACCCGTACACACGATCGAATCTGTCTGCTGAAACGGTCTAGCAGACCGTTTCCAGCAGACAGATTTGATCGTGTGTACGAGGCCTTAGCCTGTGTTCTGTATTCAGAAAGCAAGATACGCCAAAATTTGGCTAAGATATGACCGGCGTAAGTCTCTTATGCCGTCGTATCTTAGTTGCATATTTATGCTGGCCGCTAGGTGGCGCTTCTGTAGATTTACGCGTTGAATATGCTAATGAGCTAGATACGCCGATTCATGAATGTTCTTGCGGCGGCGTATTGATATACGTTGTTTATGTAGGCGTTCGACTGGCGTAAAGTTGCCCCTGCTATATGAGGCGCAACCCATGTTAAGTATAGACGTTGGAACAGCGTCATATTGTACGTTGTTTGCGTAAGTCGTTTGGGAATGGGGCTGGGCGTAAGTTACGTTCACGACGAAAGCATTGACTATTTGCGACGTGATTTTTGCGCATGTGCACTGGGATACGTCCATGGACGGTGCATGCGCCATTCATTAGACGTGTCATTTACATGGGGTCAGGGCTCATTTCAATACTACACGCCCTCCTCCTTCCTATTTTGAATTACGCGGGATTACGCCGGACCAGATATGCTACGCCGCCATAACTTAGGGCGCAAGTTCTTTCTGAATACCGTACCTGCCGCTCTAAGTTATGGCGGCGTAGTGTATCTGAGATACGCTATGCCCGCCTAAAGATAGGCGATTCTTTCTGAATCTGACCCCTAGACTGTAAGCTCTAACGAGCAGGGACCTCTGATCCTTCCTGTATTGAATTGCATTGTAACTGTACTGTCTTCTCTGATGTTTTAAAGCGCTGCGCAAACTGTTTGGCGCTATATAAATCCTGTATAATAATAATAATCACTTTTGGCAAATTGTGGTCATGATGAGCACATTCAATCAATGACATCAGCAAGTATCCCTGACGCAAGCATGTTCTTGAGAGATGGAATGAAAAATAAAGGCTTAAAAAAAAAAAGAAAGAAAGAAAGAAGGGAAGTCATTTCTTTTCATTCAAACCGCAGGGTTGAAAAGAAAAAAAAAACTATCATCAGTGTGTACCCAACGTAACAGCTTTTTACATTTGTGAATTCAATAACACTTTAAGCATATTTTAGTCGCAAGAATTGGCTTCCCATGTAATGAATTATTACTGTATTTTTCTAATATTATTATTATACATAGCGCCAACAGTTTGCGCCATGCTTATTATTAACCAGTTAAGGACCCCCGCACGCCTATGTACGTCCACAACATGGCTCGTACAGGCACAAGGGCGTAAATTTATGTCCTCGCCTTAGTGCGGTTCGGGGGTCCCATCGGGACCCCCTCCGCGGCGTGCGGCGGTCCCCCTGGCTCTGGGAGCGATCGCCGACGAGCGGGCGGATGTCCGTGTTTTCCGCCCCCCCCGCGATCGCTCCCAGCCAATGGGAGCGCGCTCCCAGCCTGTCACTTCCTCCTCCTGTGTTTACACAGGAAGGAGGAAATGATCATTTCTCTCATCGCAGCGCTGTTTCCCAGCGCTGCTGATGAGAGAAGACATGCCAAGTAAGTGTGCACCAACACAACACTGACACACACTCACATAGGCATATTAACCCCTTGTGATCGCCCCCCCCACCCCCCTGTCACAGTGTTACTGAATGCAGTGATTTAATCACTGCATTTAGTGTCAGTGTGACAGGCACTGTAAAAAACAGTTAGTGTTAGGTTCAGGATAGCCCCCCCACCCCCCCTAATAAAGTTTTAACCCCCTGATCACCGCCCTAGTTAACCCTTTCACTCCCTATTGCCAGCGTCACTAAGCGATCATTTTTCTGATCGCTGTATTAGTGTCG
Organism: Rana kukunoris; assembly: GCA_029574335.1. Classification (NCBI taxonomy): domain Eukaryota; kingdom Metazoa; phylum Chordata; class Amphibia; order Anura; family Ranidae; genus Rana; species Rana kukunoris. The sequence continues at coordinate 121,605,077 of CM056054.1, read as the reverse complement.
CTGTTCCCGCTAGGTAGCTATTTTTTTTATTACGATTTTTTTTTTTACTAAAGACATGTGGCTAAATAAATTTTGGCCTAAATGTTTTACTAAAATTTAGTTTATTTGATTTTTTTTATAACAAATAGTAAAAAAATAGTGATTTTTTTCAAAATTGTCGCTCTATTTTAGTTTATAGCGCAAAAAATAAAAATCGCAGAGGCGATCAAATACCACCGAAAGAAAGCTCTATTTGTGGGAAGAAAAGGACGCAAATTTTGTTTGGGAGCCACGTCGCACGACCGCGCAATTGTCTGTTAAAGCGACGCAGCGCCGAATTGTAAAAACACCTTGGGTCATTTAGCAGCGTAAGTGTCCGGGTCTTAAGTGGTTAATAGGATTATTTCCAATGATAGTCAGCTCCATCTAGTGACTATAATTCAACTCCATATTGTATAGACTCAAAAAATGATTTGGCTACATTCACATGTGGGTTTTAATGTGCTTTAGCCCAGGTTCACACTGGGTACGATTTAGTTCGATTTGAGATGCGATTTCACATGTGAAATCGCATCTTAAATCAGCGGCAATTGCAAGTTCCTGTACTACTTTTTGCAAAATTTCAGGACACGATTTACGATGACATCTGTGCAGAAACCTGCACAGATGTCTCCTAAATCGCGCCGAAATCGGGACTGCCAGAGGGAGTGAAATCGCGTGAGTTCAGCTGAAATCGGTGTGAACCAGTGTGAACCAGGGCTTACTGAAATACACAAGAACACATGGAATTGTGAACTGCCATTCATTTTCAATGCCAGCCAAAGTAAATAAATCAGTAATACATGTGGTGTAAAAATCTATCAAACTCTATTTCACAGTAATAAGGGTTTATGCAAATTTGTTAAAAACAGACTGACTTAGGCCTCATACACACGATAGTATATGATGGACCGTTTTCATCGGTCAAAACCGATCGTGTGTGGGCCTCATAGGTTATTTAACCTTAGGTTAAAAAAAAGCCAACTTGCTTTAACCACTTCCATACTGGGCACCTAAACACCCTCCTGACCAGACCAATTTTCAGCTTTCAGCGGTCTTACACTTTGAATGACAATTACTCAGTCATGCAACACTGTACCCAAATGATTTTTTTGTCCTTTTTTCCCACAAATAGAGCTTTCCTTTGGTGGTATTTGATCACCTCTGTGGTTTTTATTTTTTGCGCTATTAATGAAAAAAGACCGAAAATTTGGGAAAAAAATTATTTTTCTTAGTTTCTGTGATAACATTTTGCAAATGATTAATTTTTCTTCATACATTTTGGCCATAATTTATACTGCTACATGTCTTTGATAAAAATAACCCAAAGTTTTTGGAAATGTTTTGCTCTTTGTGAAAGTTTTAGAGTCTACAAACTATAGTGCAAATCATAAAAAATGATCACATCTGATCACACCTGATGTACTGAAAGCCTATCTAATTTCTTGAGACCCTAACACGCCAGGAAAGTGATTGACTGCGGCAAAGGTGGGCACTAATGAGGTGGGCACTGATGAGGTGGCACAGGTGGGCACTGATGAGGTGGCACAAGTGGGCACTGATTGCAGATGTGCTCTAAGGTGGCAGATGGGCACTGGGCACAGGTGGTACTGGTGGCACAGGTGGGCACTTATGGGCACGGTGGTACTGGTGGCACAGGTGGGTACTGATGGGCACGGTGGTACTGATGGGCATGGTGGTACTGGTGGGCGCACAGCGGGCACGATGGTACTGGTGGGCACTGTGGGCACGATGGGCACAGGTGGGCACGGTGGGCACAGGTGGGCATGGTGGTACTGGTGGGCGCACGGTGGGCACTGTGGGCACAGGTGGGCACGGTGGTACTGGTGGGCACGGTGGTACTAGTGGGCACGGTGGTACTGGTGGGCACAGGTGGGCACATTGGTACTGGTGGGCACACAGTGGTACTGGTGGGCACGCGGTGGTACTGGTGGGCACAGTGGTACTGGGGGCACTATCGTACTGGGGAGCACTGTAGTATTGGGGGGCACTGTGGTACTGGGGGGCACTGTGGTACTGTGGGGAGCACAGGTAGTCCTGGGGGCACTGGTTAGTCACTTTTATTTTTTGTTTTTTAGCGCTGACACTTAGTTCTCTCCCCCTCCTCACACGCGGTGTCTGTGTGAGGGGGGAAGAGTCGGCAATGAGAGATGATCTCATATGTTTACATATGAGATCATCTCTCATTAGCCGCACAGATCGCGCTGTAAATAGCCGCTGTGATTGGCTATTTACCGCGATCTGTGTTTGGCTGGGAACACCAAAAGGGGCGGCCGTAAAAACACGGCCTGTTAGGAATTCAGGGCTGCGCTGCGGCCGTACAAAGTCGTACGGCCGTCAGCAAGTAGTTAAGATTAACCTATGGACTCCTAACCGATAGGTCAAAAACCGATCGTTAGTAGGCACGACCATCGGTTAAAAATCCATGCATGCTCTGAATCAAGTCGACGCATGCTTGGAAGCATTGAACTTCATTTTTTTCAGCACTTCGTTGTGTTTTACGTCACCTCGTTCTGATACGATCGTATTTTTTAACTGATGGTGTGTAGGCACATCAAACCATCAGTCAGCTTCATTGGTTAACCGATGACAAAGATCCGTCAGTGTGTACGAGGCTTAATTGTCTTTTTAAATCAGAAATTGCTGTTTTAATATCTTGCGTGCGTGGAAAAGTTAAAATTTCAGAGGATTGATCCTTCTTCAGGATGGTTACAACAAAGCAAAAAAAGAAAAGTAACCTTAATAAAAATCTTTCTCTGTAAAACCCCTTATTAACCATTAGTTTACTTTAACCAGCCCTAATTAATTCTCCTTATCCATTCAAATCTTTTTCTCTTGTTTCTATTTTATTAGCCATTAATATTTAAACTTTTTATGTTTTTGTTTGTTTTGTTCCCTAATATTTTCAAACATATAATTACATGTATCCATTCTCATACTTTGGGGATATGGTAGAGCCCAGGGGGTATCAGATGAAGTATTAGTCTGTGATTTTTAATAATATGGTTGTTGTTTTCCATGTCTTTATATGGTACGTATAATCACAACACTTATCCTTGAAGAAGACAGTTTGTTAAAACGCATTAGTATCTCCACATAATGAAACACAACATTCCACACGTGCACATTCCTGAAACTGGTTGTACATGTAAATGTTAGACATGTGCATTCGTTTTCGTTAGAATGCATTTTCGTCCGAAAATCTGTTTTTTTTCGTTATCGTTTTAACAAACGATAACGAAAGCGCAAGAAACGAAAACCGAAAGATCCGACATAAAAAATGCTTTATTTTCATTTTCGTTGCGGTAAAAATTCGATATAGAGAGATTCGACATTATAGGGAAAAGATTCGACATTATAGAGAAAAGATTAGACACTATAGAAATAATAGATTCGACATTACAGAGAATATATTTCGATTTATGAGAAAATAGATTCGACATTATTACTAGTCATACAACATTAGAATTCTTGTAGGCGGAATATTGGAACGGAAATGCGATCAGCGTTTTTTTTTGTGACTGCGACATTATGGCGGACACATCGGACAATTTTGACACATTTTTGGGACCATTCTCATTTTCACAGCAAAAAGAGTTATAAAAATGCATCGTTTACTGTGAAAATGACAATTGCAGTTTGGGAGTTAACCACAAGGGGGTGCTGAAAGGGGTTAAGTGTGACCTAATTTCTGTTTCTAACTGTAGGGGGGTGTGGCTGTAGGTCTGACGTCATTGATTGTGGTTCCCTATATAAGGGAACACACGATCAATGACAGCGCCACAGTGAAGAACGGGGAAGCTGTGTTTACACAAAGCTCTCCCCGTTCTTCAGCTCCGGGGACCAATCGCGGGACTCCAGCGGCGATCGGGTCCGCGGGTCCCACGGCCGTGGTCACGGCTGGGCACTTAAAGAGGTCGTACCTGTACGTGTTTGTGCCCAGCCGTGCCATTTTGCCGACGTATATGTCCTTAAGTGGTTAAACTTGTAAAATAAGGGCACTTTCACACTGGGGCGGAGAGGCCTTAGTGGTAAAGTTTAGCTAATATTAGCAGCACTTTTACGCTGTAAGAGCGGCACTTTTTGACCACTAGCGGGGCACTTTTAACCCCCGCTAGTGGCCAAATAAAGGGTTAAAATCGCTCACAAAGCTCCACTTTAAAATTGCTTTGCTGATGCCTCAGGAGTAAAAATAAAAGAGCGGTGTATACACTGTTCCTCCACCGCCCAAAAGATGCTGCTTGCAGGACTTTTTCTAACGTCCTGCAAGCGCACCGCTCCAGTGTGAAAGCACTCAGGATTTCTCACTGGGGATGCAGAGGAGGCATTTTTCATGCTCTTTACAGGTGCTATTTTTTTAAAATGCCCCAGTGTGAAAAGAGTCTGTGGGCCAGATTTACGAAAGACTTACGCCGACGTAAGTCCGAATGTGCACCGTCGTGTCTTTACTCGCTAGATACGTCAAAAAATAGGCTTCCTCCGCCCGACGTAACTTGCCTACGCCGGCATATCGTGGGCGCATATTTACGCTGGCCACTTTCTATTGATTTATGCGTTGAATATGTAAATGACCGAGATACGCCGATTCACAAACGTACCTGCATCTGTCGCTGTAATATACGCCGTTTACGTAAGGCGTACGTCCAGCGTAAAGTTATTCCACCTAAAGGTGGCGCAACCCATGCAAAGGTATGGACGTCGGAACAGCCGTCGTATTTTACGTTGTTTACGTAGTACTACATGAATAGGGTAGTATCTTAGGCGTTTGTCCCGACGTGATTCTGCGCATGCATACTGGGAAGCGTCCACGGGACGGCGGTATGCGCTGTTCGTTCAGCCCTTCATTTGCATGGGGTCATGCTTCATTATAATAAATCACGCCCACTTCCACCTACTTTGACTTGCGTCGGCTTACGCCGACAACTATACGCTACCCCGGCACAACGTTGAGCGCATATTCTTTGTGAATAGCATGCTTGCCTTTCAACAATGCGCCGGTGTAGCGTAAAGTAGATACGCTATGCCGACACAAAGATGCGCCGCTCTACGTGAATCCGACCCTAAGAGTGTACAGATTAAGTGTGTTTGGTTCATGTGTGCTCTTCCAATGAGAGGTATTGCAGCATCTTACAGCAGTGAAGGGCAAGTCCAAGATGTGTGGAACAAAATACCCAAGTGCTTTGGACACCTTTAGCAGCAGTCAAAAATTTGAGAATGTAAAAATTCAGGGTTGTAATACCAGTGGTAAAGGATTTTAACCACTTCCCGCCGGTCAATAGGAGAAGTGGTTATGAAATCGTGACTGGACTTTGTCCAACGTCCTACACGATTTCATGCCGCGCGCGCCCCTGGGGGCGCGCATCGCGGCGATCGGTGATGCGGGGTGTCAGTCTGACACCCTGCACCTCCGATCTCGGTAACGAGTCTCCGGCGGAGGCTTGCTACCACGTGATCAGCCGTGTCCAATCACGGCTGATCACGATGTAAACAGGAAGAGCCGTCGACGGCTCTTCCTCACTCGCGTCTGACAGACGCAAGTACAGGAGATCCGATCGGCGGCTCTCCTGACAGGGGGGGTTCATGCTGATTGTTTATCAGTGCAGCCCCCCCTCGGATGCCCACACCAGACCACCAGGGAATGCCCACACTGGCAGGGCAAAAGTAAAAAAAAAAAAAAAAGGGGGGCAAAAAAAAAAAGTCAGGATTTTTTTTTTTTAAAACATGCCAGTAAAAAAAAAAATAAGGGTGCCAGTCAGTGCCCACACATGGGCACTGACTGGAAACATAGATTCATCAGTGCCAACCCTCAGTGTCCATCAGTGCCACCCCACAGTGTCTATCAGTGCCACCTCTCAGTGCCAATCCATGCCCAGTGCCCACCTATCAGTGCCCACCTATCAGTGCCCATCTGTGCCAACCATCAGTGCCACCCATAAGTGTCACCCATGAGTGCCCATCAGTGCCGCCTATGAGTGCCCATCAGTGCCGACTATGAGTGCCCATCAGTGCCCCTATGAGTGCCCATCAGTGCCCCCTATGAGTGCCCATCAGTGCCACCTATGAGTCCCCATCAGTGCCGCATACCAGCGCCGCCTATCAGTGCCCATCAGTGCCACCTCATTGGTGCCCATCAGTACTACCTCATTGGTGTCCATCAGTGGCACCTCATCAGTGCTCATCAGTGCCGCCATATCAGTGCCTGCAATTGAAAGAGAAAACGTACTTATTTACAAAAAGTTAACAGAAAAAAATAAAAATTTATTTTTTTTTCGATTTTTTTTGTCTTTTATTAGTTGTTGCGCAAAAAATAAAAACCGCAGAGGTGATCAAATACCACCAAAAGAAATCTCTATTTGTGGGGGTAAAAGGACGCCAATTTTGTTTGGGTATAGTGCAGCATGACCGCGCAATTGTCATTCAAAGTGCGACAGCGCTGAAAGCTATAAATTGGCTTGGACGGGAAGGTGCGTAAGTGCCTGGTATGGAAGTGGTTAAATTGGCTTTCTTTTAGGCATATTTTGCTGGCAGAGGAACAAATTTTCCCCTAAACCTCAACGTAAATTCCCTATTTAAGATTTGTTCCTATTTCAGTATTTAAAGCGGAGGTTCACTCTAAAACATTTTTCTAACATTACATTGTGCTCACTTGCAACATTGACAGTATGCATTTTTTATTTTTTTTTGCTGTACATAACGTTGTATAGCTATTTTACCCCCGGCTTCCGGGTAGTGTCTCCCGCGGGACTGGGCGTTCCTATGCAGCAGGTAAGTGATTGACGTGATGACAAAAACTACCCCCGTCGCATAAGGAGCGTCACGAGTTGCCGAAAGAAGCCGAACGTCGGTGCGCAGGCGCCGTATAGAGCCGACTCGCAGTTCGGCTTCTTTCGGCAACTCGTGACGCTCCTTATGAGACGGGGGTAGTTTTTGTCATCACGTCAATCACTTACTTGCTGCATAGGAACGCCCAGTCTCGCGGGAGACACTACCCGGAATTCGGGGGGTGAAATAGCTATATGACGGTATGTAGAGCCATACTGGTTGCAAGTGAGCACAATGTAATGAGAAAAATGTTTTAGGGTGAACGCTTTAAGTTACACTTTCTCAGTCCTTTCTCTCTGAAATTTTAGAAGGTAAAAGGACCATCCTGGGAGAAGTGAATAGACCAAGGAAAGACCTGCTGAAGGACCACTTTATTTTGGCTGAGTGTCTAGGTGCTTTTTGGCACTTGAGTGACTTCCATCTGGCCACTCTACCATACAGGCCTGATGAGTGCTTCAGAGATGGTCTAACAGAGAAACGCTGAGCTCTGTCAGAGTCCTTGTTCAACTCGCTGACTATAGCTCAGTTTAACTCTAGGAAGAGTCCAGGTAGAATGTCCGCTGTGCTCATTGGGACCTTCAATTCTGCCGTGTATGGTTCAATCCTATGTTGAGGTCTACAGACAATTCCTTGGACTTCATGGCTTGGTTTGTGCTGTGACATCACCAGGACCTTATGTACGGCTGGTGCCTTTCCAAATCATGTCCAATCAAGCCGATCCCCCACCGTACAGCTTCCAGAACGGCCCTCAGGCCAAGGCGGCTGCCCCAGATATAGCCTCCCTCAGCATGCCCTGGCGGAGGAACCAACCTCTCTGATTGGCTGCTGAGGAAAACAAGTCCGCCAGAACCCCTCTAGCACCAACTGCCGCCCAGGGGTGGACACACACCCCTGGAGTGCAGACAGGCCCACAGGACAGTTCTGGAAATAGCAGAAGCCCAATTTTGACAAATTGCGAATGGGAGCCATGTAACTCTCCCATTCCCCACTAACTTTAGCGTAACGCCCCTACAAAAAAGCAAGGGGGTGGTACACAAACTTCTTTCACATTGTCATTTTGGGGTATTGTTTTTAGAATTTTGAGGAAAATAATGAATGTAACCCATTTTGGAATAAGGCTGTAACATAACAAAGTGTGGAAAAAGCGAAGCGCTGTGAATACTTTCTGGATGCTCTGTACTGTACTGTACTGTACTGTTGACAGATTATTTTTTTCTGTACAGGAGGGAATCTTTTTTTTTTTCAGTTCGACAGTTTTTTGTTTTTTTTTGATAACAGAAAATACAGAGTCACTAAAAGACATAATGTATTAAAGTTTCACAGACCAGCAGAACAAAGTATCTTTTCTCTGGACAATTCAAGGTGTTACAATGATTTGTTAAGAGAACAAAATATGATCTAGAGCAGGGGACACCACTTAAAGCGGAGCTCCACCCGCATTTTTTTTTTCAAAGTCGGCAGCTACTAACAGTGTAGCTGCTGACTTTGAATAAGGACACTTACCTGTCCTAGGCGCCCGCGCTGACGGACCCCGCCGATGCCGATCCTCGATCCCGGCACCGCCATCCACAGTCAGGGAAACAGGCAGTGAAGCCGTGCGGCTTCACTGCCCGTTTCCTACTGCGCATGTGCGAGCGACGCGGCGATTTGTGAATGGTCCGGCTGCATTCTGGGATACACACAGTTCCCAGAATGCAGCGCGGCCCATTCACAAGAAGACACCCAGAAGAGGAGGAGGAAGAAAACAGCACCGCGGATCGTGAGGGCAGATTCGGGACTTCCGCATAGCAACAGCCTATTTAGGGTGAGTATTTTTTTTTTTTTTTCCATTTCATTTTTATTTATTTTTTTCAGATTTAAAAAAAAAATATATATATCAGGGGGAGCTCCGCTTTAAGGGCCTGAATGTGAATGCGTGGAGGACCGCATTCACCTGCTAATAAATGAAGATACTAATCTGAAACCCTTTACATTACACAGCCCTGCCCCCACACCTCTGGGTCCCTTTACATTACACAGCCCCTGCACCTCTGGGCCCCTTTACATTACACAGCCCCCTTCATATTACACAGCCCCCTGCACACCACACAGCCCCCCTGCATATTAGAGAGCCGCCCTACACACACCCCTGCCAAAGGCGTGCACACAGGGTGTGCCAGGTGTGCCCAGACACACCCTAATCACCCTGTGGAGAACAGATTCCCCCTACTTATCTTGCTCCCCCTCTTTCCCCCCACAACACTGCTGGCTTCCCTCCTCTCCCACCGGTTGTTGCTGTGGATGTTTTAGGATGAGTGGGGGAAGGGGCCAGTAAATATGCCATTTATCTACCCCTTCCCTTTCTTAATGAAGATCGTGAGTGATCAGTAGAGTGTGTTTGAGCTTTGGGGTGCACACCCTAATGCCAAAGGCTGCGCACACCTATGACCCCTCCATATTATACAGGCACCACCGCAGCTCTGCCTTTTCCTACATTGCCCCATGCAGAGAGGGAAACAGAGCAGAGCGGAGCAGAGTGGAGCAGGAAGCTGAATGAGAACATATTTTTCATATTGACTAGCAACCAATCACCTGGAAAGTTAACTCTGGAAGCTCCCCCTGTCTTATCAGCGCTTCTGTGTGTCTCTCCTGTGTCCTCATTCAGCTCCATGCTCCGCTCTTACTTAAAATGTCCACTGGTGCACGTGAATTCATCACGTGCACTGATGGACTGGAAATTTAGCAGTGACCCACAGGTTATAGGTTGCCGACCATTGATCTAGAGGCTAGAGAAAGAAGTTATAAGTATTCAGCCAACAATGGGTTAAAGTCCCTCTGCTCCAGTGAGTGCTGAAAGGGCAGAGCAGAGAGCCGTTGATGGACAGTAACTAGCTCTGTGCTCACTGTAGACTGAGAACTGAGTGATCAGAGGTCTTTGATCAATCCGTTTTTGATCTTAGAGACAGAGGGGGACACATTCAGCACCAGACCATGGCTGCATCAACCTAGGTGAGTATACATGTTTGCTTTTTTTAAAGCTAATTTTTCTCTTTTAAATAAGGTCTTAAAAGAGAAAGGTGCTCTGAATCTTTAGTGGGCATCACTTCCAGTTGTACATGTGCAGCTGCACACACTTTGAGTGGGGAAATACCAGCTTGTGAAAAGCTTGTAGAACAAAATCCCCCAGACCACCAAAGTGGGACTCTTTGTTTAGAGGCTGTACAAAACAGACATCCACCCAGGAGAGGCTGAACCTGGCTCGCCCACATAATAAAAGTACTGGCACAAATGCAGTCCAGTCCTATCAGTGAGGACAATAAAGTGAAAGAGTGCTGTAGCAGTGAATCCTACAAAACCATATAATTTTCCAGTCTTATCAGGTTGAGTGACTTATGGCTTTATGCAGTCTAAGCATATTAAAATATACAGTAGGTGTAGGATCCTGATCTGTGTTTTGAAGTATTTTTTTTTTATAACCCAAGCAGCTTTATTATTATTTCAGTTATGATTTTCAGGTTGACAAGAAGTTGGGTGGTCTATAATGCTTTTGTTTAACATCCACTGTTTAGAGGTATTGAGAAAAATGTATCTTTTCAGAAATGTAAAATTGTGGCTTCCAGTAATGGAAAGAACAATTGTACATGAGTATATGTTTTTGTGATTATAGAAGAAAGGCTGTGTTTTATTGTCTTTTTCCTTTAAAGTGGAGTTCCACCCAGGAAAAAAACATTTGCCCAAAAATCATAAAACAAATTGAAAAAAAAAATGTGAAAATAAATTCCAGTAATGGAAAGAACAGTTGTACATGAGTATATGTTTTTGTGATTATAGAAGAAAGGCTGTGTTTTATTGTCTTTTTCCTTTAAAGTGGAGTTCCACCCAGGAAAAAAACATTTGCCCAAAAAATCATAAAACAAATTGAAAAAAAAAAAGTGAAAATAAATAAATAAATTATACTCACCCAAAATACCTGTTGCTATGCGGAAGTCCGTAATCTGCCTTTTCTGTAGCCGCGGTCCGTCTTCTTCTTCATCTTCTTCTAGTGAATGAGGTGCACTGCTTTCTAGGAACTGTGTGTGTTCTCAGAGAGCAGCCGGCCATTCACAAGTCGGCGCGAGACTCACGCATGTGCAGTAGGAAATGGGCCTGTTTCCCCTAGTGTGAATGGCGGCGTGGGACCTGCATCGATCGTGGAATTGGCATCGGGGGAGCGATCAGCGCCGGCAAGTAGGACAGGTAAGTGTCCTTATTAAAAGTCAGCAGCTACACCAGGGGTGCCCAACCTTTTGAAGGGCAAGGGCCACTGAAGCGACTTGGTAACCGGTCGCGAGCCACAATGAACAGAGCAGGCAGATGACAGGCCCATGTCCACTCTGCATACACAGAGCAGACAGGACACAGCCCACTCTACTCTAACGGCCCTCCAAGCCGATCTTCCCGGATGGAAGAGGACAGATCCCCCCTTCTGTTTTTTTTTTTTGTGGATCAAATTAGAGGTAGGTGTGTGTAAACAACCACAAGTCCATTTATATCTGTGGCTCAGTAGAGGTGAACAAAGGGTCCAATTGGGTCACACTGATTGTTTCAAAGAGGCCTAAGGTTGCTTTCACACTGATGCGCTTTGATATACCCACATCGAGAGGGCAACGTAGTGCATCTGTGGCTTACCTGCGGTTAGCTGCACTTTGCCATAGACTTATATTATATCCTGCAGGTGTGGCACACTTCTCAAGTGCACCAACCCACAGGTAATAACAGAAGTCTATGGCTCAGTGCAGGTCAACGCAGGTGGTTCTGCGTTGAACCTGCGAATCAGCACAGTAACCACTGCAGAACAGATATGTCCATATATACATATATGTCCATATATACACTGATCTTAGTATTAAACTTACCTGTAATAACAGTCTTCCATTCAGGTATTGCCAGCTGTTGCTATCCCAGGCAAAGTGCATTTGGTATCATGACACCTGTGACAGGAGTTGGCGCTATGCATGAAGCATCAGCTTATGTCAACCCGCTATTCCAGAGCAGGAGGTCGAGGGTCACATCAGAGGGCTCCGCGGGCCACTGGTTGGGCACCCCTGAGCTACACTGTTAGTAGCTGCTGACTTTAAAAAAGAATCCCGCTTTAAGTACTAAGTATATGGAAATTGTTACTATAATTATTTAGGCTACACAGAAGAAAGTAATTTTCCTGCTGTATTTTCCAAACATTTAAAAGCAAAAAAACACCTGTGAAATTTCACAGAAGACAGAAATAATTATACTGTTAAACTATTTTAGGAAATTAAAATAACTTTTTTTTTTTTGCATTTTTGGCAGAAGTTTTTAAAGGGGACATAACCTCAAACCAGCAGAAAGAATGTTCAAAACTAATCTTGGAAAGTAATATTTTACCGAGTAGATGACACTTGGACTTCCAGCAGAGGCAATGAGTCAGTCAACAGTAAGTGGATTCTATCATGCTTGAGACAAGCATAGAAAAAACAAAAATATGTATAGATATTAAAAAAAAGGGGGGGGTAGACTTGAAGGGCCACACTAAACTTGCATATACGTCTTTAAAATGAGCGTTTTTCATGTTCGTGTCCCCCTTTAACAGTGTTTGTACAATTTTTTTGCCTGTTCACATGTTCTGCTAAGAACCAAACCGAGGGGTGTTCGGCTCATCCCTAGTGGCAAATAATTGTAAAGTTGAAGAAAAATTATAAATGGTTTATAATTTTCTTTTTTAACCACCTTTCGCTGCAATTATAGCTGCAAGTCTTTTGGGGGATGTCTCTACTAGCTTTACACATCTAGAGAGTGACATGTTTGCCCATTCTTCCTTGTAAAATAGCTCAAGCTCTGTCATATTGGATGGAGAGTGTCTGTGAACAGCAATTTTCAAGTCTTGCCACAGATTCTCAATTGGATTTAGGTCTGGACTGTGACAGGGCCATTTGAACACATACATATGCTTTGATCTAAACTATTGCATTGTAGCTCTGGCTATATCTTTAGGGCCATTGTCCTGTTGGAAGGTAAACCTCCAGCCCAGTATCAAGTCTTTTGCAGACTCTAGCAAGTTTTCTTCTAAGGCCGCGTACACACGATCAGACATGTCCGATGAAACAGGTTAGACGGACCGTATTTTAGTCGGATGTGCGTACACACCATCGGACCAAAATCCCCTCGGACCAGAACGCTGTGACGTAGAACACACCGACGTGCTGGAAAAAGGAAGTTCAATGCTTCCACGCATGCGTCAAATCTATTCGACGCATGCGCAGGATTTTGGTCCGATGGTTGGGCGTACTAACCATCAAACATGTCCAACGGACAGGTTTCCAGCGGACAAGTTTCTAAGCATGTTTAGAAACTTTTGTCCGCTGGAAAACTGTCTGCGGACCAGTTTCAGCGGACATGTTCGATCGTGTGTACGCGGCCTATGATTACTCTGTATTTGGCTCCATCCATGTTCTTATTAACTCAGACTAACGTCCCTGTCCCTACTGAAAAAAGCATCCCCACAACATGATGCTGCCACCACCATGTTTCACGGTGGGGGTGGTGTGTTTAGGGTGATGTGCAGTGTTTGTTTTCCGCCACACATAGCGTTTTGCTTTTAGGCCAAAAAGTTCAATTTTGGTCTCATCTGACAAGAGCATCTTCTTTCACATGTTTGCTGTGTCCCCCACATGGCTTATTGCAAACTGCAAACAAGACAGGATAGATTCTCCCACCTGAGCTGTGGATCTCTGCAGCTCCTCCAGATGTACCATGGGCCTCTTGGCTGCTTCTCTTATTAATGCTCTCCTTGTCCAGCCTGTCAGTTTAGGTGGACGGCCATGTCTTGGTAGACTTGCAGTTGTGCCATATTCTTTCAAAATTTTTTTTGGTTGATGGATTGAACTGTGCTATGTGAGATGTTCAAAGCTTGGGATATTTTTTTATTTCCTAACCCTGCTTCAAAACTTCTCCACAACTTTATCCCTGACCTGTCTGGTGTGTTCATTGGCCTTCATGATGCTATTTGTTCACTAAGGTTCTCTAACAAACCTCTGAGGGCTTCACAGAACAGCTGTATTTATTCAATTACACACAGGTGGACTCTATTTACTAATTAGATGACTTCAGAAGACAATTGGTTCCACAAAATGTTAGTTAAGAGTATGAGGGGCTGAATACAAATGCACGCCAAACTTTTCAAAGATTTATTTGTAAAATAATTGAAAACCATTTACAGGTATCATTTTCTGTCCACTTCACACACTATACTATCTCAATAAAATACATTCAAATTTTTGGTTGTAATATGACAAAATGTGGAACATTTCAAGGGAAATGAATACTTTTGTATGTTTATACATTTGGGGTGGAAGACCCATTAGGTAGGTGAAAAGATTAAACAGGGGCTATGTTTGCAAAAGCATATGCATAAGGGCCTCTACCATTTTCCATAATGGCTTTGGCCAGGGATGTGAAGTCAGTAGTAAAAGATATTTTTTGCAGATTTTTATTTGTATGTATTACATACTAACGAGGAAAGGGGGTTGGTGGGACTTTATATGAGGTAATTACGCAGTCATTAGCCTTCATCCCTGTATTATATATAAAAGACAGAACAGAGAGAGTGGGACTTTACATGAAGTACATGAAGGACAGGGTAATCTATTTAATTATAGTAATAAACATATCTATTATATATAGTATATATTTTATTTTGTGGCACGCATTATTAATTTATAGATAACTATATTCTGGTTTCAATAAAACTCATATATATATATATATATATATATATATATATACATAAACAGATACCTCCATGCTTAGAAACGACTCTAACCCCTAACATTGAAGAGGATTGAGAAAATATACAATAATAAAAACGCTATTTTACATGGATAAATACACAATTCAGGATAGTCCATAAAAATAGGTAAACACATGATGAATAATAATGGAACCCAAGGTCTATAGACTGGAAACAATTGGTACAGTAAAAGACATGACATCTGTTGGCTCAACTGATACTTACTGATAGGTTATCCATGATGGCATAGCAGTATGGGCCATGCATTTCCCCATATACGGGAAACGTCTCCCCCGGGAGCTGAGACGGAGTGTTCAAAAATGGACAGCCCACACAGTCCTCACCCAGGACGGACAGGCATCAAGCAGTGAATGATGTGTGGGCATAATACCAGTGACAAACTGTAACTATAAAATGGTGAATGTAGAACCAAGGATGCGTAGCATCTCCTGTCAAGACAGTGGGAGGTGGTGTAAGAGAAAGAAAAGATGTGACAAGTAAAACTTTAATCAAGCATGACCAATGAAAACACAAGTGAGGGAAGTCCTAGAAAAGAAAGGGAGGAGGACCCCCAACAAAGGCAAGAAGATAGGAGGAATGGTGAAAGATAAGGCAAAAACAAGGTGAACAAACCAGGGATGTAACCTGCCAACCAGGCTAAAAAGCATGTGGTGTGTGTTGTCCTGTGAAGTGAGAACTAGCCAAATGCCTGAACATCCATGTATGGTGCCCATATATGAGTGCCGCTGCTGAAAAACTCCATCAACATAACGCACGCGAGCACTCAGGGAAGGGGAGGTGCCTACACCAATTTGGCACCAAAATCACTTCCCATACCACTCGTAGCTGGATACTCATGGGCACAGCTGGGCCACAAGTAGTGAAGCTTTATGTTCGGCATGAGGTCAACGCACAGTGCACGCACACTTGCCCCTTGCACGAAGAAGGCGGCTAAAGGTAGCACAAGCAGTGCGCGTCATAGCCCCTGGGTTGAAGTGGGAGACACTAAGTGGTTCTGTGTATGTTCCAAAACTCTTTAGTAAATTTTATTGCAGAGAGTAAATTTAAGGCCGCGTACACACGATCAAACTTTTCTGCTGAAACTGGTCCGCAGACCAGTTTCAGCGGACAGATCCGACCGTGTGTACGGGCTAGCAGACAGGTTTTTCCAGCAGACAAGTTTTAAAGCATGCTTTAAAACTTGTCTGCTGGAAACCCGTCTGTCCGACATGTCCGCTGGTTAGTACGCCTAATGGATTCGACGCATGCGTGGAAGTATTTTACTTCCTGGTTTGGTGACGTGGCGGCGTCAACGTCACCGCCACGTCACCGCGATGTCTGTCCACAGGGATTTTGGTTTGATGGTGTGTACAACCATCAGACCAAAACAGCCCAGCAGACATATCCGATGAAAACGGATATAAAATAAAAATGGTGGGACCCCCCGAAATCCATACCAGACCCTTATCCCGGCATGCAGCCTGGCAAGTCAGAAACGCCCTGAACCAAACCAGGCAATAGGGATTTTATTAGTTGCAACACTAAAGGGGCAGTATATGTTTTTCAATGTAGCTGTAATTTACAATATGTAGGGAGAACAGAGAGAGCTTTACAAATTAAATCTTTTCCAGGGACCATAATATAGAAAAAAGAAAGAGGATTGCTGCACAAAAAATAGAAGGGTGTTATCATTGTCAGCCCGAAATGTCACCTGATATACTTGGTACCTGATGTAATATTTTTTCATATAAATTCAATTTTTTCTCTTTTTTACATTATGGTCCCTGGGAAGGACTAGATTGCTGGCACAGTTCCCGTGAAGACCGTTCAGTGCACCTCACCCATTGAACTTTTATATATTCCCCTGTGAGTGAGCACAAGTCTGGATTGCTGAATACACAAGGAACGCGGGCGACAGGTGGTTTGTTTTCCTATACAGATGAAGATGCAGCCTGCATCTATACAGGATCATGTAACTTTCTTGTGGATAATTCATTTCTACAGCTGACACGCAAATTGGAAAAAATCTTGCAGAAATCTATATTAATGGAACTACACAAAGTGACACTGGCAGATTACTATAAGTCACAGTTAATAGCGCAAGGAGTAGGGTACGTATAGTGCCCACTTTGTTTGCTTAAAATGAGGAATACAAGTAACGGTTTACCCAGATCATCAACAAATGTTCTTTTGATCTTATCACTTTAACAGTAGAATTCCTACGGCAGGAACGTACTACTGTTACACAAGAAATTGCAGATATGGAAAGTCAACCATCTGAATTATTTGGACAACAGTATTTTCTTAAAATTAAAAAGGAGATGTAGGAACAATTGGTAACACATAGCAAATCCATACTAAAATGGATTGTGACTGGGATGATTATACCAACAATTGTGTATACAATTGGACTGAATCTAATCGCTTCCAAGCTAGATTTAAGAGCCCAAGACGTAATCAACAGTTATCCACATCCAATTCATCTATGACATCTACGGGATCATCAACAAATGCCCCTAGAGCAGGGATATGCAATTAGCGGACCTCCAGCTCTTGCAGAACTACAATTCCCATGTGGCATAGAAAGATTTTGACAGCCACAAGCATGAACTCAGAAGCTGAGGCATGATGGGACTTGTAGTTTTGCAACAGCTGGAGATCCGCTAATTGCATATCCCTGCCCTAGAGGATCTTTTTTGGATCGTGGTCCCCCAAAACAAAAAGCAGGAGGCGAGGAGGTAAGAAAAAATGGATATGTTTAAATTGAAGCAGGATTTGTATTATTTTTTTTTTTTTTTTAGACAGGTACGGTTAAAGGCATTTTTGTTCATCTAGACCCTCAGTGAACCGTGGCAGCTCATTTGCATTATCTATTCCCAATTTGGAATTAAAAAAACAAGTACTTTTGTACCTCCCACTTCTTGTCCTGCTGCTGAACTGTTCATTAGTAGGGTTAAAATGGAATTCAAGCAATTTCTAAATAATGGATCGAAAAGGGACCATATACACAACAATTTGGGTTGGGAAGCACTTACCGTGCTGTCTTACCTTTCAAATAGAAAGGAGATTACAATTAAGCCAGCAGATGAAGGCGGTTCCATACAGTAGTTATTATGGATACCGTTCCAATATGAAGGAGAAATATACAGCCATTTAGCTGATATTAATGCCTATAAGCGGTTGTAAAGCAATCCCACTACACAGGTTTCAAATTTAAAAAAATGTAAAACAAGCTGTACAGGCAGGAATAATAGATAATAATACTCAAAATTTTTGGATTTCAGATTATCCTACCACCCCTATTTTTTATTTGTTACCTAAAGTACACAAGGACCCTTAAAATCCCCTGGGTCACCCAATAGTTTCTAGTATTAACTCTGTGACCATGCCAATAGCTAAATATTTAGATAAATGTCTGACTCCTTCAATCTTAAATACACGATCGTATATTCGTGATACCCAAGATTTTTTTTTTTTAATTGAGAATTTGATCCTGCCACAAGGAGCAATGTTAGTGATTTGGGATGTAGCAAATCTTTACACTGCAATCCCACATGCTCTGGGTATCGAAGCGTGCCAATGCCTATTAATCACTTGCTTACGGGGCACATAAACCCCCTTCGTGCCCAGGCGAAATTTCAGCTTCCGGCACTGCGTCGCTTTAACTGACAATTGTACGGTCGTGCGACGTGGCACCCAAACAAAATTGGCGCCCTTTTTTCCCCCACAAATAGAGCTTTTTTTTGGTGGTATTTGATCGCCCGTGCGTTTTTTATTTTTTGCGTTATAAACAAAAAAAGAGCAACAATTTAAATATATATACGTATATATATTTTACTTGTTGCTATAATAAATATCCCAATTTTATTTTTTTTTTAAATATTTTTTTTCTCAGTTAAGGCCGATACGTATTCTTCTACGTATTTTTGTAAAAAAAAAAAAAAAAAAAATCACAATAAGTGACTGCTTTGCGCAAAAGTTAGAGCACCTACAAAATAGGGGACAGAATTATGATTTTTTTTTATATTTTTTTTTTACTAGTAATGGCGGCGATCTGCGATTTTTATTGGGACTGCAAAATTGCGGCGGACACATCGGACACTTTTGACACATTTGAGGAAGGGTGAGGAAGGGGTTAAATGTATTGCCTGGGTGTGTTCTAACTGTGTGGGGGGAGGGGGGTGACTGGGGGGGGTGATCGATGCTGTCTCCCTATGGACAAGGGAAACAGCATCAGTCGCCTCTCACTGACAGGACGTGGAGCTCTGTGTTTACACACAGAGCTCCATGTCCCTGCTCTCTCACCGACGATCGCGTGTACCTGACTGACATCGCGGCCGCCGGGTACACGCATCGAATCCTCGGTGATGCGTCGGGACTGTTTTTCCCCGCCGCGCGCCACCCTGTGGCGCGCACAGGGAATTACAAGGAAATCACGTCCAAAGACATGACTCCGGCGCCTCAGGTCCGCGCTGTTGACGTGTTCTGTCAATGGCGCGGACCCGAAGTGGTTAATGAATTCTAAACAATATGACCCAGCTCAGATTGTATTACTTTTGGAATTGCTTAAGATATTATTGGTGGAGAACTTTTTCCTCTTTTAGGATACTTATTATCTTCAGCCCCTGTTGACGACTCTCTTAGTCAAAACGCTTTGCATTATTGCACCCCATACTGCTTTTATTTGCTCATGTGATCACTTTTAACCACCTATTTTTGTGTAATTTATGACCATTTTATGTTTCAATAAACCTTCATTGTTTAATTATGACCTGCACGATTTGCTTTTGTCCTTTTTGGAGTCCACTCAGATTTATCCCCATATCCACTCACTAGCGGAAGAGTACCATCCCTCTATCCAGGTTTTCTGGACCTGAATCACAGAATCTCTCCAGACCGTTTTGGGCAACTAGCGAGACCTTGTCGCATTGATCCAGGTCTTCAAGACCACAAGCCTATCTGACCCACTGTTACATAACAGATGAGTCCATCTTCTATGGTAAAAGTACCTCACCTTTTTCCTGTATGAAGTATCCTTGACCTCTACAGACAACTGGTAATTTCCGCACTCAGTGTTTTCTTCTGGGAGGAATTCATTTTGTGTTCATCACGCATGGACTTTCACATTACTATATTTGGTTGTTTGTTTATTACTTATTGCAATATCACATATTGGTTATCACCTATCATCTTGTGGTATTTCTAATAAATGTACCACTCATGACTGTATAGCGCTGCACTATTTATTTTTATTATATTCAGCTCACCGGAACAGCGATGGGCTCTAATGTTGCCCCCCCATATGCCAACTCGTTCATGCTGGAACATGCATTTATTTATCATTGCAGATTGTTTAGGGATAATTGCATAGCATGGTTTAGATTTATAGATGACGCTTTTGGCATATGGGTGGACAACCTAAACTCATTATGGTTGTTTAATGAATATTTGAACCTTTTAGTTCCTGGTTTGAAATTTAACATGTCTGTTTCAAATAAGGAGACTCTGTTTTTGGATACATTATTGTATCTACAAAATGGTCGGATTGTCAGTGATCTTTACCGAAAACTGACAGACCGTAACCAACTGTTACACTTTTCTAGTTTTCATCCTCCAGGTTAGTTTAAATCGATATCCAGGAGCTAAAATGAGTATCTAGGATCACCAATAGGTCTATTCATCAGGAAAATAGGTTGGATGAAATGGAAGCCAGACTGCGTCAGCGTGGATATCCTGTTGACATAGTTCATCAGGAACATTTACATTGCAATAAAGAAAGAACCACAAATTGCAGGATGCCATTCATTTCTCAATTTCAACCCTTTTCCAATCGAATGAATAATATCATTAGAAAACATTGGTCCATACTAAGCAAGAATTACACTACTGCCCCTGAATTCCATCATTCTCCATTACCCTCATATCATAGGGGGAGAAGTATATATGACAGACTAGTTAAGTTTGACCAATATAGCACTTCTAGTCCTCGTATTACATTTTTGGATCCACCTAATCATGGTTCCTTTCCTTGTCTTTCTTGCATTCAGTGCACCAGAATGATTAAAGGCAAACGTTTTGCCATCCACATAAAGGATATAACATGAAAATTAAAGATCATTTTACTTTCCAATCGGCTTACATGATATACATTATCAAATGTCCATGTAGACTTGTCTATGTAGGTGAAACAACACAGAAAGCAAAAGACAGAATTGCAAGGCATAAATATTCAATTTGTAAAAAACTAGACAAATTACCATTATGGGCCAGATTCATGAAAGGTTACGCTGGCGGATCGAGTGATCCGCCAGCGTAACAGTGGCTTTGAGCCGGCGTTTCTGTTTTCTGTAACCAGAAAACAAGAAACGCCGGGTTGAAGTTCCGATGCGAGCAGCGTAACTGAGTTTCGCCATCGCATCGTTACTTCAACTTAAAAATGGCGCCGGGGGCGTTCCCGCCGATTTACGCTCAAAAAATATGTTAATGAGCGGAAATCGGCAATTCACGATCGAAATCCGGCGCGACGCAGTGACGTTACGACGTTTCCGGACGGGATACGCGGCGCATAGATATACCTACATGGGGCTGGAGTATCCTATGTTAGGTATAGGCGTCGTCATCGCGTCGGGAAAAAAAAAAAAAACGTCGCTTGCGTAAAACGGTCATGAATGGGAATGTGACGTCATTGACGTTCATTCACAGATTTTGGAGCATGCGCACGGGGATGTTTTGACACTCGACGCATGCGCAGTACGTCGGCGGCGGGATCGCGCGTAGTTAGCATACTACACGCCCCGTACCCGCGACATTTGAATTCCGCCGGCTCATTTGCGATGCGCTGCCGCAACTTTAGGAGCAAGTGCTTCGTGAATGACAGCACTTGCTCCTAAAAATTCGGCAGCGCAACGCAAATCAGAAGCGTTACTCCAGAGCAAAGATGCTCTGGAATACGTGAATCTGGCCCTATATGTAGTGCGGGGCACTTTTGCCTCTAAAATGCCATATTAATGTTGTGTAATGTTGTTCTATTACTGGTGCTATAAATTGGTATTTGACACCATCTAGTGGTTAAAATGTGGAATGGACTTCATTATCTTTTTGTTGATTTTCAAAAACATGGGGAGGTATTATGTAAATAACTTACCAATGAACACTCGGGGTTGAAGTGCATGCTGGGTAGGATATAAAAGGCCCTGCAGTGGCCATCTTGGGTCTCTTGTTCCTAAGGGAGATGGTCTGCCAGGAGAGCTCTGTTTGTGTTCCTTAGAGCTTGGGCCTACATCGTGAGGAGCAGAATAGCAGACTTTGATTCTGCTTTATACCACAGCTTTCTGGAGCAGCAGTGTGGTTGAACCAGCGGCCCTTGGAGGAGGTAACAAAGAGCTCCTGGTCATCTGTGAAAGAGAGCTGCGTGACAGACTAGCGACCCTAAAGGAGGTAATCAAGAGCTCCTGGTCATTTGTGCAATAGACTGAGATCCTGCGGAGCGGAGGCATCCATCTGTCCGGACATTGTGTGGTGAGAGGGCTGATGCCCAGAACTTTATACTGCTTTTCACACGCCTAGACTGACTGCATAGTGTTGCTGGGACCAGTAGTTCCACAGAACAGTTCAATCCAATAGACATCTGTGCATAGGCCTCAAGCCTGATTTGATAGTTGGGTGACTGCCACTGGAAGTATGTTTCTAGGAAGGAGTGCGCAGATACTTTTCACTATTTAAGCTGCTGTTTTGTTTTGTTCTACATTGTTTTACTGATCGCAGAACCCTTTGGATTACAATCTTTGTTTCACCATAGCTAGCAGAAGAAAGAAGACCAGAGACTGTGCTGTGTTCTTGCCGCAAGGCCTTGCATTGTTGTTACCACTTACTAAAGGTTGTAGGGGGAATGGTGTAATAATTATATTGTGTTATATAATTCTTGCTAAATACAGTGTGCCGCACAGTGGGTTTCATAGTGTCTACATGGTGTGCTGGAAGTGGGAAGGTGCTCAGTGCTGAGGTTGTTGCCTGAGCATTAGTCCCACTTGGAGACACCCCTGCTGAAGCAATACAGGTGGCTCTCAGGCGATTGCCACTTATAACCTCTTGTCTCATTACTGTATACCAATTGTGATTCCATGTTTAACTATAAAACCTGTTCTAGTAAAGTTACCTTTTTGCTTTAACACAATCTGTTGTGAGGCTTGTTAATTCTCCAAGCAGGTGTACCGGTGTATGTCCGGGTGACAACACAAGTAAAGTGAATATAATCTGTGTCTATTTACCTATCTTTTATTATTGACCTTCATACCAGCATTTGCACCACAGCTGTGTCAAGGGGAGTTAGACCAAACTATTGGGGGGTGTTAAAGCAGATACAGGCCCAATCAATTACCAGTGGCTCCTGAGGGGGTAGCGCTACATATGTCATTGTTGTGCACTTTTCCATTTCCACTGACCTTATTCCCTTTAGCGCTGCACACTTCTACCTCAATTTCATATACAAATAGTATTTTTCTTTGTGTCAGCAGCTTTTTTGTCACGTTCACTTTAGGCAGTAATATTCCCCATACACCACAGGAATCAGAATTACTTGTTACTAGAAGTCATTTCCAATTGTGCAATTGATTGACATATGCTAATAAGGAATGTAGTTCTTTACATCTATCTGATGTAATTGATTCCAGCTTGTCTTAATTAATTGATTAGTATTACTAATGAGCTTTCTCTCTCTCTCTCTCTCTCTCTCTCTCTCTCTCTCTCTCTCTCTCTATATATATATATATATATATATATATATATATATATATATATATGGACTTGAATGTATGATCAGTTGTAGGTATTAGTTGTAGGTATGTGGTTGTGAAGAAAGGCGTTATCGTTGTTAACCCTAAACGTCCCCTCAAAATAACTCAACACACAGCCAGTAACCACTTCCCGACCGCTGTACAATGATGTACGATGGCAGAATGTCACGAGTGCACAAAAGGGAATCCCGTACGTCCCTTCGTAATCCCGTGCTAGCAGGCGTGTGTGCCACCAGGGGTGTGGTAACATCCCTGTTGGACCCGCAGACTAGATGTCTGCCGGTGGCCCGCAATCACAATGAGTAGAGGCAGGCATTTCCCTGTTCTGCCTAGTGACATGACAGTGATCTCTGTCATATCCTAGGTAGCTCATCACCCCTACAGTAAGAACACACTGAGGAACACATTCAACCCCTTGATTGCCCCCTAGTGTTTAACCTCTTTCCTGCCAGTGACATTAACACAGTAATCAGTGGCTAGTTTTAGCTCTGATCGCTGTATAAATGTCAATGGTCCCAAAATAGTGTCAAAAGTGTCCGATTTGTCCACTGCAATGGCAGATCACCGCCATTGCTAAAAAAAAATAATAATAATAAAAATGCCATAAATCTATCCCCTATTTTGTAGACGCTATAACTTTTGCACAAACCAATCAATGTACACTTATTGCGATTTTTTTTTTTACCAAAATTATGTAAAAGTATACATATCGGCCTTAACTCAGAAAGAAATGTGTTTTTTATTATATTTATTATAGCAAAAAGCAAAAAATATTGTTTAAAAAAAAAAAATTAAAACTACAGAGGTGATAAAATACCACCAAAAGAAAGCTCTATTTGTGGGAAAAAAGATGATGTACATTTTGTTTGGGTGCAACACATGCAGGTGTCAGTTAAAGTGACGCAGTGCCGAATTGCAAAAAATATTCTGGTCATTAAGGGGGTAAAATCTTCTGGAGCTGAAGTGGTTAATGTCACAAAAGTGAGTACACCCATGAGCGAAAATCTCCAAATTGGGCCCAATTAGCCATTTTTCCTCCCCGGTGTCAGATGACTCATTAGTGTTACAAGGTCTCAGGTGTGAATGGGGAACAGGTGTGTTAAATTTGGTGTTATTGCTCTCACTCTCTCATACTGGTCACTGGAAGATCAACATGGCACATCATGACAAAGAACATCTGAGGATCTGAAAAAAAGAATTGTTGCTTTACATAAAGATGGCCTAGTTTATAATAAGATTGGCAAGACCCTGAAACTGAGCCGCAGCATGGTGGCCAAGACCATACAGAACAGGTTCCACTCAGAACAGGCCTCACCACCATCGACCAAAGAAGTTGAGTGCACGTACTCAGCTTTATATCTAGAGGTTGTCTTTGGGAAATAGACGTATGAGTGCTGCCAGCATTGCTGCAGAGGTTGACGGTGTGGGAGGTCAGCCTGTCAGTGCTCAGACCATACACCACACACTGCATCAAATTGGTCTGCATGGCTGTCATTTCAGAAGTAAGCCTCTTCTAAAGATGATGCACAAGAAAGCCTGCAAACAGTTTGCTGAAGACAAGCAGACTAAGGACATGGATTACTGGAACCATGTCCCGTGGTCAGATGAGACCAAGATAAACTTATTCAGTTTAGATGGTGTCAAGTGTATGTGGTGGCAACCAGGTGAGGAGTACAAAGACAAGTCTGTCTTGCCTACAGTCAAGCATGGTGGTGGGAGTGTCATGGTCTGAGGCTGCATGAGTGCTGCCGGCACTGGGGAGCTACAGTTCATTGAGGGAACCATGAATGCCAAAATGTACTGTGACATATCCAAACACACCTTCAAGATAGATGAATGAATGAATGAATGAATGAAAAACTTATATAGCGCAGCACATGCAAAGTAAATTGCCTCTGGGCGCTTGTTGTTCCTGTCTCCTTTGAGATCAAAAGAGATGAGTCTTAATCTTTCTCCTGAAGACTAAGTAGTTCTCCTCCAGCCAAATGCTGGCTGGTAAGGCGTTCCATAGTCTGGGACCTTGGACAGCGAATCTCCTGTCTCCTTTGGACTTGTATCTGGCTTTCGGTATCTGAAGCCGATTTTGATTGGTGGATCGTAGAATACGATTGGGATTGTGAAATTTTAATTTTTCGCATAGATAATGGGGAGCATTCCCATGGATACATCTATGCGTTAGACAGAGAGCTTTAAAGGTGATTCTGTCTTTAAACTGGTAGCCAGTGAAGGGATCTCAGTGAAGTGAGATTGATTCCCAGGGTTTTTTTCCATCACACAAGTCTGGCGGCCGTATTTTGAACGACTTGAAGACGAGCCATTTGGTACTTGGGGAGGTCCGAGGTAAAGGGCATTTGCATAGTCCAGTCTGGAGTTTACAATCGCTCCCACCACGACCGCTATGTCTTTCTTGAGAATAAAAGGCGTGAGTCTGCGTAGTAGGCGCAGCAGATGGAGAGATCCGCTGACTACTGACCCTATTTGTGCGTCCATTGTCATGTCGGAGTCAAAGATGACCCCAAGACTTTTGACTTTGGCGCTAGGGGAGATGATTTTGCCCAGAATGGGCGGGGGGATCCAGGTTGTTGTCGATTGATTCCTACTCTTGGCGTGAAACAGAAGAAGTTCTGTTTTCGCTCCGTTGAGTTTGAGATAACTCTTTGTCATCCAGTCCTCTATCAAAGAGAGGCTTGTCTCTAGATTGAGGTGGTGATCCTTTTTATTGCAAATGCAGAAGTACAGTTGCGTGTCGTCTGCATAAGAGTGATATAGCAGTTTTTGGCTGCTGATGATTTCGAAAAGAGGACGCACATAGATGTTGAATAACATCGGCGACAGGGGAGATCCTTGAGGGACCCCTCACGATAATGTGCGTTGTTCAGAAGTGAAGGGTCCTAGCTTCACTATTTGCGATTGGTTTTCCAAAAGAGGAGAACCAGGATAGATCGCTTTCTGCGACTTTGGCTATTTTAGCCAGCCGAGTCAATAACAGCTTGTGATCAACTGTATCAAAGGCTGCGCTTAGGTCCAGCAGAACCAGAAGAGAAGATTCTCCTTCGTCTGCGGCCTCGAGAACGTCGTCCCATATCTTAAGCAATGCTGTTTCTGTCCCGTGTCCAGGACGGAATCCTGATTGAAATGGGTCGAGTAAGTTGTGGGTATCTAGATGCTGTTGCAGCTGCTGTACCACTGCTTTATCCATTACCTTGGAGAGAACATTTAGGCCTGTTATGGGGCGCCAGTTGAGTGGATCCTTAGGATCCAGGGTGGCTTTCTTCAAGATGGGTTGAATAAAGCCCTCCTTCAGCTGGGAGGGCATTATGCCCTCCCTGAAGGATTGGTTGATAAGCTGCGTGACAGGAGGTGCCAGGATGTCGGCGCATTCCTTTAGCAGTTTGGTGGGGATAATATCATTTGGCGCAGTGCTGTTGCGCAGAGTGCCGATGATATTTTTAGTGGTCTGAATGGAGTTGGGTTCCAGCGTGAACTCACCTAACTGTGGTGAATTGCTGCCGGTGCTGTGTAAATGACTACGGGGGGTCTGGGAGAGAAATTGTTTTGCTGAATGCTTTGCTGGATTGCCTCAATTTTGTTAATGAAGCAATCCGATAACTCATCGCAAAATTCTTGTGTATCCAAGTTGGGGGCTTCAAGACATCCTGGATTCATGGTCTGAGTGACCAGCTTGAAGAGTTCGCGGGGGCACCGTTGATAGCCTCAGAAAAATAGTTTTTCTTGGCTTCGAAGATTTGCTTGTAGTATTTTCTGGTTATTGTCTTGTAGATCGAGAGGTTCTCATCTGAAGAGCTTCTTTTCCAGGCTGCTTCTGCCCTTCTGCGCTCTTGCTTCAGTAACGCCAGCTGGTTGTTGAACCAGCCGGAGTTATTTTTTTCCTGATCTGGGTCTTCATCGTTTCGGCGCTATCAAGTCAGCTGACTGCAATAGTGCTGTGTTTATGGCCTCCAGTGTTTCTTCCGCTGTTTGGTGCGGCTGAATTGTGTTTATTTTTTCCCCTAACGTGGCTTTGAAGAGTTCCGAGTGGAGCTTCTTCTGACATCTGGTCCAGTGTGTTGTCACTGGATTTGATGTTTTTGTTAAGGGGGGGAATTCGGAAATAATGAATTTAATTGCATGGTGATCTGTCCATGGCAATGGTTCATTTTCCAAGATTTTTATTTCCAGATCATGTCTGAAAATAAGATCGAGCGTATGACCTGAAGCATGTGTGGGCCCACATACTAGTTGCTGAAGCCCTAATCTATCCAGGTGGTCGATGCAGGCGTCGGCAATGGGGTCTTGCGGGGAGTTGGCCCAGAGGTTGAAGTCTCCGAGCAGCAAAAGGTGTTTGCTGTTTAGGGTATAAGTGGAGACAAAGTCCGTCAAAGATGGGAGCAGCTGCGACTTGGGGCCCGGTGGCCTATAGCAGAGTAGAATGCGGACGGTCTCCTGGCCATTTACTTGCAGTTGAAGAGTAACGGTTTCCATGACTGGAAGAGGGTTTTGGAGGCTTGGTTTTGTGATCGCAAGACGCGTCCTTATGGATGGCAGTCCTCCCTCCTCGCCTTTGCCCTATTTGTTCCGTTATAATACGGTAGTTTTTCTGTGCACCAATTCTCCTAGAATGGTGTTACAGTCGGTTCTGAGCCAGCTCTCTGTAATAAAGCAGTCGAAGTCATGTTGCAATTGTGTGGTAGCAAAAGAATTCATCATGGATCATCAGTGTTATTGGCGATCTAGTGTTGATCAAGCAGATATGGATGCGTCTAGGCTGGGGTAAATGATGCGACTTCTGGTTTCTCGGAGATCGATCGATCGAGAAGAAATCAAATCCCAAATGTGCCAGTATTGCCGATTTCACCATGGGCCGTGGAACCAAGGGGCGGGGGGGGGGTGGGATTCAGGATAACTGAATCCTCCTGGCTTGGTCCAGAGTAAGTAAAGCCGAAAAAACTGACCACGCTGTGGACCCAATATGCTGTGGGTAGGGGAGGGAATCCTTCCTGAGGATAAAGAAGCGTTGGGTTAAAGCCCTGGATAAGCAATAAAATGTGAGAGGGGCATAAGGGCAGGTGGAGCAAGATGGATGCTTGTGAAGCAGGATGGGGTTGTGGCTGGGGGGGTACCAGGCTGGGTGGGCCTGGGGGCTAAGAGAGGCGATGATCGGTGAAGGGCAAGGGGCTCTATGGAGTGGGTAGGGGGGGGGGGGTGTTGGTGGCCCGATTGGAAGTAGGGCCGACTGTTGGTGGAGAGCGGCGCGCCGCTAGGGTGGAGCGGGTGAAGCCGCGGCCTTTCCTGATGAGGCTGCCGCGAGCGCCAACGATCGAGGGGCGCGGAGGAAAGAAAACGGCGCCCGAGGGTAGCGGCGGTTTGTGGGGATGGCTGGCGGCGAAGGACGCCCGAGCGGGGGGGAGGGGTGTGGGGGTGAGGAGGGGAAAAGCCTGGGGATTGGGGGAAGCTGCTGTGGCTTGTCCTGAGAAGGACGGCCGCCTGCAGCTCCCAAGGAGTGGCTTACCAGGTCAGGTGCACCGGGGAAAAGCCGTGGAAGTCCAGGAGGAGGGAGAGGAGCTTGTCCGAGTGGCCAGTGGCAGGTGGATAGCTGACAGGGAGGTGGAAATCCTGCCTGCCTGTCTGTGAGGCCTGGAACCGCACAGTGGGAGGACCCTGCACTATCCCTGAGAGAGTGACTCGTTTGAGAGCGTCCTGCTCTCTCGGTGTCTGACTGCGACACTGTCTTGCATGTCTCCAGATCTAAACCCTATTGAGCATCTGTGGGGAATCCTCAAATGGAAGGTCTCTAACATCCAACAGCTCTGTGATGTCCTCGTGGAGGAGAGGAAGAGGACTCCAGTGGGAACCTGTGAAGCTCTGGTCAACTCCATGCCCAAGTGGGTTAAGGCAGTGCTGGAAAATAATGGTGGCCACACAAAATATTGACACTTTGGGCCCAATTTGGACATTTTCATTTATGGGTGTACTCACTTTTGTTGCCAGCGGTTTAGACATTAATGACTGTGTGTTGAGTTATTTTGAGTGGACAGCAAATTTACACTGTTATACGCTGTACAGTCTACTACTCTACTACTTTACATTGTAGCAAAGTTTCATTTATTTAGTATTGTCACATGAAAAGATATAGTAAAATATTTACAGAAATGTGAGGGTATACTCACTTTTGTGAGATACTGTATATTTATTTTACATTATCCACTTGCCGAACACCCCATAGCACATTTACAGCTATAGGACAGCCATGCTGTGCAGGATCACGTATATACAGTGATTCTGCACTTGGGGGTATCAGACGCAAGTGTACGCTGCTTTTTGGATCTTCACATTGAAAACTATGGCTCCGCAAGGCCTCAATGAAGAAATCGAGCTGCATAATATAGTATGACCTAGTTCTAGTGGTGGGATACTGGAGGTATAGATATTGATTCCTTCCAAGATTAACTAGGCCATGCTCTTGGTAGCCAAGGTTTGGTCTTTCCACTAGCCGGTTTCCACTATGCCTTCCTTCCAGCAGAAGCCCGTAACGCAGCGTCGGGTGGAGCGAGTATCTTCGGACGTCACCACGCTCTCAGCTGATCGGCTCAGGAGTCGTAAGATTCGATCCGACAGCGGAACACCCAGCATCTGTTCCGATAGTCTTTGCTACACGACAACAGTGCCGAGTTTGTTTACCATACTAGCGCCCTGCTGTGGCCACAGTATATATGTTTTTATGATGTCAGTAAGATTGGAATAAAATCCCCCATTTTTTAACAAACTACTGCACAATGGATTCCTTCTCTTCTTAAACCCACATGCTGTTGGTCTTCCTGCTTTGGACACACCATCCCATCTTGGAGCATTCGGGTGCTGTTTTTTTCCTTGGTGAGAGATCCTGCTTGAAGTTCCAGCCATCCTGCATCCATGTATGAGGATCATCTTGGATCATCCAACCAGGAGAGACACCAGTGTGTTTGCAGTGCCCTAAAGACCCCTTGGGGTCCAACTGTCTGGTAAGCGGCCATCTATTTGTATTTGTATTTGTACAGCCTAAATGTACGCCCACCCTTTTAGGCGCATCTCTGTTTGTGGGTCTGGCGCACAGATAAGACGGCGCACATTTGCACTTAAGTCGGCGTAACTTGTTATACGTCGGCGTAAGTGCTCTGTGAATCCGGGCCTATATCTTTTGCGTAAACCAATCATTATACACACATTGTTTTTTTTTTTTTTTTACCAAAAATGGGTAGCAGAATACATATTGAGCTAAATTGATGAAGAAATGTGATTATTTCCATTTTTGTATTTGATATGTTTTAGAGCAAAACATAAAAATTAATATATATTTTTTTTCAAGATTGTCAGAGTTTTTTTTTTTTGGAGCACAAAAAATAAAAACTCCAGAGGTGATCAAATACCACCAAAAAGAAAGCTCTAATTTTGGGAAAAAAAGGACATTTTATATGGGTACATTATTGATCGACACGACCCTGCAATTTTCAGTTAAAGTAACGCAGTGCCGCATCACTAAAAAGGTTCTGGTCATGAAGCGGGGTAAATCTTCCGAAGCTGAAGTGGTTAAAGCGGTTGTATACCCGCAACAATTTATTCATTATTTTTTTAACACCTGAATGGAAAAAGGCATAATAAGCTAGTATGCACCGCATACTAGCTCATTATGAAATACTTACCTTGGAACGAGTTGTGGAGAACTTACCTGGTCCATGCCGAGCGAGATGTCATCTTGCCGCGGTGTGTCTTCCGGGTATCGCCGCTCCAGCGCTGTGATTGGCTGGAGCGGCGATGTCATCACTACCACGCATGCGCGCGGGAGACTTCATTCCGGCAAGGTCCGGCGGCTGCGGTGCCTTTAGCCGAGGATCCCTGCTGCGCATGTGCCGCTGAAATCAGCGGCGCATTGCGAGGGGAATATCTTCTAAACCGTACAGGTTTAGGAGATATTCTTTATACCTACAGGTAAGCCTTATTATAGGATTACCTGTAGGTAAAAGTGGTAGTAAAGAGTTTACTACCTCTTTAAGTTATATAATAACTTTACTATGTACTGTAAGAGAAGGCAACACCCGCATGCAATATGTTAATATTTTACTATTTAGGGATACAGCTTAAGGCATCAATCCCTTTACATTATGTATAGATGTGGTTATATAAAGATTTAAAATTCCCATTTGCAGTATATTAGTCTTGGTTAAGATATTTCTAGATGAGAACACAGATGATTTTTATTAGTGGTTCTCACCAAAGGGAATCTCAGTCTTCTCTTGTTTCTGTTTATAGAATTTGTTGTAGATACCTAGGGGATGAAGATTTTTCTTTGCTATACATGTCTCTGTGGAGGAAATACCCTAAATTATTTTCTCATTAAAGTATCTGGAAAAGATCCAAACTCTCCATATTGTAAAACAGAATCTAGTACCATACAAAGAGAACCTGGATATCTAACAAATATGTGTAACCTCTTACATGTTATCCATGATCGTACTCTAGAATGTTACAGGTATATCCCTATTAGTTTTTTTTCTAATGCTGCACATGCAGCCTCTCTGTCAGAACACAATAGCTTAATGGGAAGATCAGATTATTAGTACAATGAGCACGCTGGGTTGAATTAAAAAGAACTGATAGTGGCAGGGATTCAGGCCCCTTTCACACTTGTACGACTTGTCCCACGATTTGGGCCTGCAAAGTAGCATGATAAGTCGTTCCATATGACAACCATTCATATTAGTACGACTTCAAGTCGTGCTGACTTCAAAGTGGTCCCTGTACTACTTTGATTACACTTTGATGCAAGTTCAGGTTCATAGACCTCAAGGCCGCGTACACACGATCAGACATGTCCCATGAAACATGTCCGACGGACCGTTTTCATCGGACAAGGCTGAAGTGGTCTGTTGGTCTGATGTGCGTACACACCATCGGACCAAAATCCCCTTGGACCAGAACGCGGTGACGTAAAACACAACGACGTGATGAAAAAACGAAGTTCAATGCTTCCAAGCATGCGTCGACTTGATTCTGAGCATGCGCAGGATTTTGGTCCGATTATTATGTGTACTAACCATCGAACCTGTCCGACTGACAGGTTTCCAGCGGACAGGTTTCAAAGCATGTTTTGAAACTTTTGCCTGCTGGAAAATGGTCCGATAGGCCGTACACACGATCGAACATGTCCGCTGAAACTGGTCTGCGGACCAGTTTCAGCAGACATGTTCGATCTTGTGTACGTGGCCCAAGTCTCCCTGAAATCGCAGCAAAATCGCGTCAATATCACAGCTGCAAAATCGTGCGTCTTTGAAGTCGCACAAGTGTGAAAGGGGCCTAATTCTGTGCATTGAGGATTGAACAGGTCTCTTTGAATGATAGTTTGACAAAACGAGTCCATGAAGAATGTTTGTGAGTACTAGATTTTACTTTTTTTTAATAAAGATTTAATGAAGGTGTCACACAACACTTATTCCCTTTATTCAAATGAATGCATTCTGCAGTTCACAGAGAAAACTGGAAACAATGTAACTGATAACAGTATAGGCAACAAAGGTTTTGGCAATGGATATGTAAATCATGGCATATCTAAAAGGTTTGAACAATTATAAATACTCATGCTGGAAATATTTTTGCCACAATGGCTATTAACAAATCTTGCAGCACTGCACCAATGTTATAACTGGAATGCATATTTATGTCCCATCAGAATGTAATTTCAAGTGTGTTACCAAATCTTTATTTGTACAGTCAACTGGATAATTGTTGTGTATATAAGAAAAATGACTTCTAGCCTGAAGAACAAAAGTATAAGTAATTTGAAGGACCAATGTACACAGAGTTGAATAATTGATTTTGAGTAGTGAACGTGAAACATGACTGTAGATTTTCTTGGTTTTTAGGGGTCCAATGAGCTTTTCTATATCTTTCCTATTAGTAGTCTCATTAACCACTTAAGACCCGGACACTTACGCTCCTAAATGACCCAAGGTGTTTTTACAATTCGGCGCTGCGTCGCTTTAACAGACAATTATGCGGTCGTGCGACGTGGCTCCCAAACAAAATTTGCGTCCTTTTCTTCCCACAAATAGAGCTTTCTTTCGGTGGTATTTGATCGCCTCTGCGATTTTTATTTTTTGCGCTATAAACTAAAATAGAGCGACAATTTTGAAAAAAATCACTATTTTTTTACTATTTGTTAGTAAAACATTTAGGCCAAAATTTATTTAGCCACATGTCTTTAGTAAAAAAAAAAAATCGTAATAAAAAAAATAGCTACCTAGCGGGAACAGCGACACTAATAATCAGATCAAAATGATCGCTTAGTGACGCTGGCAATAGGGAGTGAAAGGGTTAACTAGGGCGGTGATCAGGGGGTAAAAACTTTATTAGGGGGGGTGGGGGGCTATCCTGAACCTAACAGTAACTGTTTTTAACTGCCTGTCACTGCCTGTCACACTGACACTAAATGCAGTGATTAGATCACTGCATTCAGTGACACTGTGACAGGGGGGTGGGGGGGGGGGGCTATCACAAGGGGTTAATATGCCTATGTGAGTGTGTGTCAGTGTTGTGTTGGTGCACACTTACTGTGGATGTCTTCTCTCATCAGCAGCGCTGGGAAACAGCGCTGCGATGAGAGATTACATCATTTCCTCCTTCCTGTGTAAACACAGGAGGAGGAAGTGACAGGCTGGGAGCGCGCTCCCATTGGCTGGGAGCGATCGCGGGGGGGGCGGAAAACACGGACATCCGCCCGCACGTCGGCGATCGCTCCCAGAGCCAGGGGGACCGCCGCACGCCGCGGAGGGGGTCCCGATGGGACCCCCGAACCGCACTAAGGCGAGGACGTAAATTTACGCCCTTGTGCCTGTACGAGCCATGTTGTGGACGTACATAGGCGTGCGGGGGTCCTTAACTGGTTAATGTACCCTTTTTGTTTTAACTAAAAGAAAAAAAAAGTGAAAAAGTAAATTTTTAAAAAAGTACACATATATCAAACACACAAATGCAAAATAAAACAACTAAATACAATTAACTAAATTACTTTAAATGAACTTAAAATATAAACCACACCCTCTAAAAACATAATGCAAAATAAAGGGGAAATGTCTGGACAGCTGCACTTCAAAAATATTGCTTTTTATTGTAAAAATAAAATCACAGCATACATGTCACAGAAAACAGGATACCAGCTGACGCATTTTGCACCAAAACGTAGTGCTTAATCATAGCTTAGATCAGCTGGTACGTCAGCTGGTATCCAGTTTGCTGTGATATGTATGCTGTGGTTTTATTTTTGCAATAAAAAGCAATATTTTTGGAGTGCGGCTGTCCAGACATTTCCCCTTTATTTTGCATTACCATATGCATTGCCAGAACCCGTGGCTTCAGATTCGGTGAAGAGCTTCATCATTTACATCTTCTGCCTTGAGCAGTAACTCCCCTTCTCTATTTGCTTTTGGACGCTAAAATAACAAAATAGATTGTTTTTTTTTTTTGTTGTTGTTTTTTTTTTCTTCTTTTCTTAGCAAATTTACCTAAGCAGGTTAATGTCTGACATTCAGAGCCTTTGCTTCACAGCATTTTTTGCCAAAAGCAAAATAAAAAATGTTGTGGCAAAATTAATTTGGCTGAAATTGCTTTGTTTATCCTTAATTATGAACAGATAAATGAACTTGCCAAGGCCTTATGTATTGATGAATTAGAATGTTCTATCACCTTATTTTGTATTTTCAGTATATTTCCCATCCATAATAACAATTTAGTAAAACATGCAGCTAATTTTTCAGTGTTAAAATGTATGTTTAATACCGGTCAAAGTGATACAATCACACTATACATTTGCTTTAACAGATGCTGAAACTGTATGTCTTCCCTCAGGAGATGAGTCATTTTTTACTAAAGAAGCCAAAACCAAGGTATTATTTCAGCATAAGCAGTTTTCCACATCATCAGATGTAAGTCATTTTGCTGAGTAGCTATGAGCCATACCAAAATGATGCTCAAATCATCAGTAAAAAGGAAAAAGTTATATTTATCATGGGAACTGTTAAAAGCAATATACTAGAGACAACTCAAGGAAAATTTAGGTTAGATGGGATGAGTATAACTGCTCAGTGTCAAGGTTGTATAAATTACAACCTTCAGGACAACCTATACAGTAGTATATTTTCAGTTAGTACACACTGGGCTCAAAGCAATAAATGGAGACACTGGCCAAAAGGTTTTCCTCTCTCTTTTTGGAGAGTGTGGGGAAGAATAAGGACTTTTATTTTGTATTAAGGAGAATTTATATCTCTTGCTCCATAGTTTTGGACACTCTGACAGGAAGTAAGTAGTAATCCTTTGAATGTGGACACAAACAGCTATAAATCGTTTTTTTTTTTTTTAGAGAGAGCAGCGATTATTTAATTTTTTTCTTCTGTGTACTTTTGAGACAGGAAGTGGGGGAAAGCTTTCTAACGGGAAATAGACAGCAATAAAACCACATTTTCCACACTTTTCAAAGTTAAACAACATGTTTTTCACCCATTGGTAAAAGTAAAAAAAAGGAAAATAAGTGGCTTCAAAGTATATCAATTTAATCTATGCTGGAGGGAGCTCTTTAAAATAGCTTCTGGAAATTATCAAGGCTAATATGCAAGGGATTAACAAAAAAGGGTATGGGTAGTTTCC
This sequence comes from Rana kukunoris, assembly GCA_029574335.1. Taxonomy (NCBI): domain Eukaryota; kingdom Metazoa; phylum Chordata; class Amphibia; order Anura; family Ranidae; genus Rana; species Rana kukunoris. The sequence goes on along the minus strand of CM056054.1, from coordinate 121,568,975 downwards.
CTGTGGGATATGTAACAAAAATAACATTAAAGGCAACATGAGAAACACACTAATCATTTTATTACATACTTAGAAAATGTCTTTAGCCTTCCACTGTCAAGAAACAGAAAGTAAGTCCTATATCCTCTGTATTGTCTTCTGCTATAAGCTCATGTTCACTTTGGGTCTTCAAAATTCTGCTAAAAAAAATAAATAGCTGTTCTCAACTGTTGACAAAGAGCTGACCACAGCCATTCATTAAAAATGTGACCGCGACTGCCGCCTGTCGTGTTCCTTGCCTGTCACTGTTTTTTTTCTGCTGTGTGCCACCAATTAGATGTCTCCAACTTACAAATGACCTCAATGCACTGTTCAATTGGGCAACTGTGTGGTAAATGAGGTTTAATGTTAATAAATGTAAAGTTATGCATTTGAGGGCTAAGAATATGCATGCATCATACATACTAGTAGGAGTACAACTGAGTGATTCCATAATGGAGAAGGATCTGGGGGTTTTGGTAGATCATAAGCTTAATAATAGCATGCAATGCCAAGCTGCGGTTTCCAAAGCAAGCAAAGTCCTTTCTGTTATTAAGAGCGGTATGGACTCCAGAGAGAAAAATATATTTTTGCCCCTGTACAAATCATTATTAAGACCTCATTTGAAATATGCAGTTCAGTTTTGGGCACCAGTTCTCAAAAAGGATATCGGGGAACTGGAGAAAATGAAGAGAAGGGCAACTAAACAGTTAAGGGGCATGGAGGAACTCAGCTATGAGGAAAGATGAGAGAAACTGAATTTATGTTCTCTTGAGAAGAGGAGAAGATTAACTCCTTCAATACAGGGCTTTTATACCCACCTCCACACAGGGCCTATTCTGGCACTTCTCTCCTACATGTACAAATGATCATTCTTTTGCTAGAAAATTACTCAGAACCCCCAAACATTATCTATGTTTTTTTCTACCCTAGGGAATAATATGGCGGTCATTGCAACTTTTTATCTTGCGCGGTATTTGCACAATAATTTTTCAAACACCTTTTTTTGAAAAAAAAATTGTTTCATGAATTAAAAAATAACAAAACAGTAAAGTTAGCCAAATTTTTTTGTAAAATATGAAAGATGATGTTACGCCGAGTAAATAGATACCTAACATGTCACGCTTTAAAAATGCGCATACTTATGGAATGGCGCCAAACTTTGTTACTTAAAAATCTCCATAGGCTACACTTTGAAATTTTTTACAGGTTACCAGTTTAGAGTTACAGAGGAGGTCTAGTGCTAGAATTGTTGCACACACTTTAACGCACGCGTCGATACCTCACATATGTGGTTTTAATGGCGTTTACATACGTGGGCGGGACTTACTTGTGCATTCGCTTCTGAGCGCGAGCTACCGAGGACAGGGGCGTTTTTTAATTTTTTTATTTATTTTACTTATTTATTTATTTTTTACACTTTTTTTACATTTTTTTATCACTTTTATTCCTATTACAAGAAATGTAAACATACCTTGTAATAGGAATAGTGTGTGACAGGTTCTCTTTAAGGAGAGATGCAGGGTCAATAAGACCCCACATCTCTCCTCCAGGCTGGAAAGCATGAGATTGTGAAAAAAAATTCACGATCTCAATGCTTACTAGCTGCAATTGCGGCTTTGTTTACTTCCGGTTACCCGGGCGTGACGTCATCACATCGCGCCCGGGCCTCCGACGGTCATAGAGATGACTGGTGACCATCTGGTCACCAGTCATCTCTATGCTTCCTATCCGGCGCTGGGCGATTCTTTCCGATGGCAAGGGAAAGCCTGGAGTCGCACCGGATGGCAGCGGGAGATGGCCGCCATCTATAAGAACGGTCAAGCGGCGGAACCACCGCTATGATCATTCTTATGGCGCGCTGGATCGCTGCCGGTAAACAATGATATTTGAATGATGCCTCTAGCTGCAGGCATCATTCAGATATCACCGCACAAAGTCCAGGACGTCATATGACGTCCACCTGGGATGGGAGATCCCCTCTGTGGACGTCATATGACTATGTGCGGTACTGAAGTGGTTAAAGAGGAAGTAAACCCTCTAATACATTTCTTTAAAAAAAAATCTGCAAGGGAAAGGCATAATGAGCTAGTATGCAAAGCATACTAGCTCATTATGAATTACTTACCTAAGATCGAAGCCCCCAAAGCGACTCTCGTTGCTCTCCTCCGCCGCCACCATGTTACCCGAGTGACTTCCGGGTATCGCGGCTTTGGCGCTGTGATTGGCCGGAGCCACGATGACATCATTCCCACGCATGCACGCGGGAGCCGTCAGTGACAGCACAGTCACCTTCACTAACGCCATGCTCATGTGCGCCGGCTATTGTTGTCTGTTGCATGCGCTGGACTGGTGAATATTGCTTACTCCATTATAAATGGTAGTTTTTGCAGATATGTGTTGCACCCGTCTTAAACTAGGCTTACCTGAAGGTTATGGTCTGTAAGGGTTTACAACCACTTTAAGAGATATGATCACATGATCAAATATTATAAGGGGAAAAACAGTACATTTGATGTTGAGTTATCATTTTCAGAATCACAGGTACAAGGGAATGTTTTTTTCGTCTTAAGGAAAAAAGATTTTTAGCCAGATTCTTCAGCGGCGCTACGCCTGCGTAAAATGTATATGCGCGGCGTATTAGTAGTGCGCCTCGTACGCTGCGCGTAAAACGAACCACATACGCGCAAATTTTTTTTTGGTCTCGCTGGGGGCGGCGAAAATGCATTAGCTAGCGCGTAGAGCGCATTTTAATGCCCAAAATATTCGTTCCCATTGAAGCATGCAAGCATGCAAAGAGCAAATCGGCGGAAATCGAAAGCGCAGTCTCTACTCACAACACGCGCGTCAAACGCAAATAGCAGAGTGCACCTACTCTCAAACAACCGCACTTCTTAAAGCCGTTAAGTTAGCTCGAGCCTGTACAGCCCCCATAAAGCAACTTTCACTTTGTCAACCGTGACGTAGCTGAGCAATCACACTACTCACACGTGCTATGCCACAATCGGTTGGGACAACACATTCGTATCTTAACACTACAATGTATGGGAGGGAGACAATAGAAGAGAGAGTCTAAGAGGCATAAGAGGGGGGGCGGGAGACAAACACCACGCGGCATGAGAGATCTTTGGCATGATATGAGATCTGTCAGATTCATTCAGCTGCTGCCCTGGAAATAACCACAGCCCTGCAGGATGACATCCCACCACAGGCACACATAGCGCTCACTGACGCATGCAACTGGCAACACTCCATCCTGAGCCAGTGGTTCATTCCAGCGTACATGGAGTGGTGGCTGGGATGTCACAAACCAGCATAAGCAGAGTCTGCACCATTGTCCAGCAATCCTCATTTGTCCGAACAAACATCAAGACCCACCACTGAGCACCTGCCACAATAATTTCACAGAATACAAGGACACCATGGGCCAAACACACATGAGGCCTACAGCATTGCACACATGTCACACATTCATTCGATCGGACAGATGGACACTATACCGCATGGTGCACATAGGCACCTATAGCAGATGAAATGCCCCGGGACGGAGTGCCATGACCGCTCATCTACTTCTCAAAGCAATATCCCAGAAAGATTTAACAGCAAATTTCCGGGTGACAGCGACAACATCTGGTTGGTGAGTGACATGGGTGGCAGCCATGAAATCCCCCATGATCACACATCAACCCAGGGACACATGCATGACTAACATCCTCCTGTTTTCTAGCAGGTCCAACTCTGCACCTGGACCCCACAGGTCCATTCCGGAACCCCCAAACCAGAGGAGAGAGAAGATACAATGAAGCACACATCAAAACCCGTGCAGTGGTGGACCGCACATTTGGCCTCCTGAAGTCCCGTTTCCGATGCCTGGATAAGTCTGGGGGGGCCCTATTGTATTCCCCCAACTTTGTGGGTCAGATCATCGGTGCATGTTGCATACTGCACAACTTTGCCATGAGAAAGGGCCTGCAGATTGCCCTACGTGATGACCTGACCCCCCAACCACACAGCCCCCCCCTGCCAGAGGAGACCTCGTCTGCTGATGGAAGAGCAGTCAGGAGGGTCCTCGTGTTACGAATCTTTGACCGTTAAACACACACATTCATCATGGCACACAGACACTGCACGCGTGTACACCACTGTGGTCCCTAGATCACACACCCCACATCCACATCACATTGGATTAGCCCAAGTCCAGCATGTAGGACTTGGGAGCAGCAACGCCACGTCAAGGCCCCAATGATGTTGCTGTCCATTCATACACCTTTCACACGTCATTCATACAGCCGTGGGGTTAACTTCACCACCACGGCCGAGGGTGACACCCCTTACTGGCAGGAGTGCCACCCCCTCACATTCACACACCATTCACACTGCACCGTGTGCAGTATCCAAAATTAAACAAAAATAGCTCTTAACCAGAGCATAATATTCAACAAATATAGCTCTTAACCAGAGCATAATATTCAACAAAAATAGCTCTTAACCAGAGCATAATATTAAACAAAAATAGAATTAATGGGCCTGGCGGGGGCTCCGCCTGGTGCCACGGGTCCTGCCCCTCACTTGCCTGGGGGCAGCCACAGATGGGGGGGGGCAGGTTGAGGAGGAGCATCCCCACGTCCCTCCCTGGCTGCCTGCATGCCCTCCAGGGCAACCGCTATGCGGGACTGCACAGCAGTCTGCTCCTCGACAGCAAGGCGCAGGGCATGAACCTCCCCACAAGTTCGGAGGTGTTTGCCTGCAGCTCCCCCAGGCTGGTCAGCGTTGCTGCGCTGTTGACAGCAAGATCCTGGATGGCATCCGTAATGTGTCCCGAGGATGCCAGGCTGTCGGCCAGGCGCTTCATCTCCTCCACGACCTCGGCCAGGTGCTGATTTTGCTGGTCCTGCTGTCTGACCAGCTGTTCCGGCAGGACCTTGGATACACCCCTGGTCTTGCACGTTGCCTTGCGGGGAGTGGCAGGGGACCTGGCATAAGGGGAGGATGTTGAGGGGCCGGAGATGAGGGGGGGGGAGAGAGGGACTGGAGAGGTTGGAGGGGGACACTGAGGGGTTCGCTAAAGGTGGAGGGATAGCCTGGGCTGGTCCGGGCAACCCATCATCCCCCTCCACAACAACAATCATGTCCTGTTCTACCACACCCTCCTCAACCACCTCCTCCGTTGATGTGTTCCCACTTCCCTCCAAGTCCTGTTCCAGGGGGGCAGCCAGAGGGACTGGATCTTCGGGGGATGGATCCTGATGGGCCCTGGCATCAACAGATGGCCCCGCTCCCTCCTGCACATCTGTGGATGACACAAACGATGCCCATGTTGGTGGACCCACACACTTGGCACATGTTCCCTTCCACCCCTATACATGTACACAACAGATAGAATATAAAACACACTTACCTGTCCTCACAGCTGGCTTGGTGGGACTCATAGCCCCCAACTCCTCTCAACCTGCTCCGCACTTGCAGCGGGCAACCACCTTCTCCTCCTCAGTCAGGCGGACAGGGCAGGGTGGGCCCCCTCCAGTGCCCTGGCATGCCGAGCTATGGAAGCCAGCTTGCCCTTCACATGACGCCGCAGGTCATTCATTTTCTTCTGAATGTCCTGCGGTGTCCGGACCTCATGAGAGAGGGCATTGACCTGGCAAGCCACTTTCATAAGTATTTGGTCCCTCCGGGACTTGCTGGTCCGGGCACTGTCAGCACCATGGAGCCGCGAGTCGTACTTCTCCATGGCCCTCACGACAATGGCCCTCTCCTCTGGGGAGAAAATTCTTCTTCCTCCTCTCCTTAACAGCACTTGTCGTCATCTTGTCCAGCACTTTGTCAGTCACTATCCAAAAAATTGGGAGACGTTTGTGCTGCACGGGCGCATGTGTGGGCGCATTATATACCCTGCGCCGGCGCATCGTAGGGAGGCTTTGCGCATGCGCAGAAGGCATCCACGTCACGGCGCGGGTCATCCACGTCATGGCGCGGGTCATCCACGTCACGGCGCATGCTCCCTTCGTCCCAGCCTGCATTTGCATGGGGTCACGCTTCATTACAATGCAACACGCCCACTTCCCTCCTACTTTGGAGTTGCGCCGGATTACGCCAATGTTTTTACGCAACGCAGGCGCATATTGGAGCGCATTTACTTAGGGAATACGGTACTTGCCACTCCGTGTTACGTCGGCGTAGTGCATCTGAGATGCGCAACGCCTGCATAATTAGGCGCATATCTACGAGAATCTGGCCCTTAATCTCCAAATATGAAAAGGTTTCTTCACAATAACAACTGTGAAAATGTTGAATAGAATCCCTCCAGAGGTGGTTCTGGCCAGCTTGGTTTACAAAAGGCCTGACTCTTTCCCTAACATACATAATATAACTGGGTACTAAGATTTATAGGTAAAGTTGATCCAGGGAAAATCCATTTGCCTCTTGGGGGATCAGGAAGGATTTTTCTTCCCCTGCTGTAGCTACCTGTAGCTACCTGGACTTCCGGACTACCTCCGTGTGCTTCCTCGGCTGACCTCAGCAACCTGCTTCCGGATCAATCTCTGCTCCACGGATCCAGTCTTCGTCCGCCTGTCGGTACCAGTGCCTCCTGGTGCGTCCGTCCCTCTGTCCCCACTCCAGGGGTCGGATCGCGCTAGGTCGCAAAGGGAGCCGCCCTCAGCATCTTGGCCTTGGTGAGTTTATCCTTAAATAACCGTGATAGTACAAGCCAGCCAGATGTCTGAGGCCGACAGGGCGCGCTCTCCCTTTGAGACTCTCTGCCAACAAGTCTCAGCGCTAACTGATGCGGTACAGAAGTTGCAGGAAGGATATTTACAAATGGACGGTCGCCTCAAACAAATGGCTGTCACGCCTGGACCTACGGCCCCTCCCGCGGCTCCAGCCATTGAAGCATCCACCTCCCAGTCATCTCCAGGACCAGCGATGGTTGTCACCCATCCAGAACCTCGCGTCCCAACACCTGAGCGTTTTTCTGGCGACCGCAAGAAATTCCGAGCGTTCAAGAATGCCTGTTCACTATACCTGGCCTTACAACCTAGGACTTTCTGTTCTGAAGCCGTGAAAGTAGGTTTTGTGATTTCTTTGCTCGCGGACGAGCCACAAGCCTGGCCACACAGCCTAATGGAACGGAGGAGCTCAATACTGGACACTATAGACACTTTCTTTAAAAACATGTCTGAACTGTATGATGATCCCCTGCGCTCGGCCACGGCCGAAGCTACTCTCCATCAACTGAATCAGGGGAGGAGACCGGTGGAGGACTTCATTGCGGAATTCCGCAAATGGTCTGCTGACACAGGGTGGAATGAGGCCGCCCTGAATTATCAATTCCGACTCGGCCTATCAGAGTCCCTCAAGGACGAACTAGCTAGAATTGATCAACCTGCCACCTGACATTGTAACCAAACACATCTGACCCAGACAGCCACTACGACGAGACGCTAGACGATCAGAATCAGAATACTTTCAAGTAACTCGGTCCAGCTGGACCCCACCAAGGTTCCCTCCAGCTCCGCCGCCTCTCCCGGTTCCGCCCGCCTCCTCTCTTCTGGATTTGGAGCCAATGCAGCTCGGTCTGGTCCGGGCTCCCCTCACGTCTGAAGAAAGGCAGCGTAGACGCCAGTCAAATCTGTGCCTGTATTGTGGTGGAGCAGGCCACTTCCTCCGCACCTGTCCCATTAGACCAAGTAAGTCTAGATCTCCATCCACCTTCAATTACCACATTACCAACTTACCTCAGACTTATGTTGTCCTCTTTCTCTCCCTACAGCTCCCGGAGGGGGTGACCCGGCTGCCGGCCATCGTTGACTCTGGGGCTTGCAGCTGCTTTCTGGACTCTGCCCTGGCCCAAAAGCTGCATGTCCCCTGTCGTCCTAAGGACTCCCCCTTACAGATCCATCTGGCAGACGGCTCACTCCCCCGCTCAGGACTTGTTGCCCACGAAACCCTACCTATCTTTGCCGTTTCAGATACCGGACACCAAGAATACCTGTGCCTAGACCTTATCCCGTCTCCACTGGCCCCCATCATCTTGGGGCTCCCATGGCTAAAAGTACACCAACCCAGTATAGACTGGTGTGAAAGGGAGGTCAAATTCCCCTCAATCTACTGTGCTCAACATTGTCTCATACCCACTAAACCCGCTTGTTCTACCTTGATGACGGTGTTAGAAGACTTCCAACACGTTCCCTCAGTCTACTCAGAATTCAAAGATGTTTTTGACAAACAGCAGGCAGACCGCCTTCCTCCACACCGGTCATATGAATGTCCCATCGACCTGTTGCCCGGTTCTAAGATTCCCTTCGGGAGAATCTTTCCTTTATCAGAGACTGAATTAGTAGCCCTCAAGGCTTATATCGACGAAAACTTAGAAAATAAGTTTATTCGTCCTTCTTCTTCTCCAGCCGGGGCAGGAATCTTTTTCGTCGAAAAAAAAGATGGCTCCCTCAGGCCTTGCATCGACTATCGGGAGTTGAATAAAATTACCATCAAGAATCGGTATCCGTTACCCCTGATCCCGAAACTGTTCCATCGATTCCGTTCAGCTCGGGTCTTCTCCAAACTCCGGGGGGCTTACAACCTTGTCCGAATCCGGCCTGGGACGAGTGTAAAACAGCTTTCAGGTCAAGGTTTGGCCACTTTGAGTACTTGGTGATGCCTTTCGGTCTCTGCAATGCCCCTGCCACATTCCAGCACCTGGTAAACGACATCTTCCGCCAATTTCTGGACGACTTCCTCGTCGTCTATCTAGATGACATCCTCATTTTCTCAGTGTCCCTTGAAGTGCATCGGGTCCACGTTAACCAAGTCCTGGCCATCCTTAGACAACACAAATTATACCTCAAAGCTGAGAAATGTGAATTTGAAAAGACCACAATTCAGTTTTTGGGCTTTATCATCTTAACCAATGGCATATTCCATGGATCCACAAAAAGTCAAAGCAGTCCAGGACTGGCCAGCACCGGCCGACAGGAAGGGGGTACAGCGGTTTATTGGCTTTGCCAACTTCTACCGAAGATTCATTGCCGCCTTTTCAACCACTGTGTCCCCTATTACCAAACTAACCCAGCAGGGGTGCCATTTCCACTGGTCTCAGGAAGCACAGGAGACATTCACAAAGCTCAAGACCTTGTTTTCTTCCGCACCTGTTCTAAAACATCCAGACCCAACCTTGCCTTTTCTCCTGGAGGTGCCCTGGAAGAATGGAGATATCTCCTGGAAGGTGCCCTTCACCCTATTCTGATTTTTACGGACCATAAAAACCTGGAATACTTACGATCCGCCAAACGCCTAAGACCAAGACAGGCTCGTTGGGCCCTGTTCTTCACTCATTTTCATTTTCACATCACCTTCAGACCGGGGTCAAAGAATGGGAAAGCAGACGCCCTTTCCAGAATGTTCACCGAAACGCCCGATCCACTGGAACCTAGTACCATCTTAACCCCCAGGAACTTTCTATTAATCTCTCCAGTTGACCTTCTGACCTCTCTTAAAAGGGCCTCCGACCAATGCACCGACCAACTGGCACTCTCTCTGGAGAAACAAGATGGCTTACTATGGTCACGGGGCAAAGTCTTTGTACCTACGGAAACAAGGCAGTTAGTGCTAAGCATGTTTCACTATCACAAGCTGGCGGGCCACTTTAGAGCACGGAAGACCTCAGAGCTGATCAGACGCTCCTTCTGGTGGCCAAAATGTAAATTAGACTGTAAAACATATGTGTCCTTTTGTACCCGCTGCCACCGCTGTAAGGGTCCGAACTCTAAGTCCTGGGGCCTACTCAAACCTCTTCCTGTTCCTGAACGCCCTTGGACAGATATTTCAATGGATTTCATTGTGGATCTGCCTCCCTCCAAAGGTTTTACTACGATTCTAGTGGTAATTGACTGACTGTCCAAATTAGCACACTTCCTGCCCATGATTGGTACACCCTCTGCGGCTGAGACAGCCAAAATTTTTTTTAAGGAAATCATAAGACTCCATGGGGCACCCAAGAGCATCGTGTCAGACAGAGGTGTGCAGTTTACTTCCAAGTTCTGGAAGGAGCTCTGCAAGTCGCTTGAAATTAAGATCTGCCTCTCGTCTGCCTACCACCCGCAGTCCAATGGCCAGACAGAGAGGACCAACCAAACGTTGGAGCAATACCTCCGTTGTTTTTGTTCATCATCTCAAAACGACTGGGTATCTTTGCTGCCATTGGCAGAGTTTGCCTACAACAATTCCGTTCACTCGTATACTAACCACACCCCGTTTTGGGCCAACCTCGGATACCACCCCTCCTTCCTTCCAGACTCTATTCCCGAAATATCGGTTTCAGCTGTCCAGGAACGCATAGTTGCTATGCAACAAAACTTCCAGAAACTCCAGGAGACCATGCAGCAAGCCCAAAAAAGTTACAAGAAATTTTACGACAGGGGGAGGAAGGAGTGCCCGGACTTCGAAGTTGGGGAAAAGGTCTGGTTATCGGCCGCAAACCTCAAACTACCAATTCCTTCCCGGAAACTCGGCCCTAGATTCATTGGCCCATTTAAAATCAAGCGGAAAATCAACCCCGTGGCTTTTGAACTAGAATTACCGGATTTCTACAGGATCCACCCTGTCTTTCATGCATCCCTGCTCAAGCCTGTCATACCAGACACTTTCTCTGAGAGAGAAGAACTCCCACCTCCTCCGGTGGTGATCGAAGGAGAAAAGGAATTCAAGGTGGAGTCCATCCTGAGTTGTCGAAAAAGAGGGAGGCAACTTCAGTACTTAATCAAGTGGAAAGGTTATCCCCCTGAGGACAATTCCTGGGAGCCTTCCAGAAATTGACATGCCCCTCGGCTGATCCGAACTTTCCATCGAGACCATCCGGAGTTGATGGACAGTTTGGGCATCCGGAGCCCGCCCCTTGGGGGGGGGGGGCACTGTCAGGGCATCAGAACTACCCGATCGCGGCCGTTTACCAGCATTTCTATTTTTATTTTTTTTACTACTAATGGCACCGATCAGCATTTTTTTTCGTGACTGCGACATTATGGCGGACACTTCGGACAATTTTGACACATTTTTGGGACCATTGTAATTTTCACAGCAAAAAAATGCATTTAAATTGCATTGTTTATTGTGAAAATGACAGTTGCAGTTTGGGAGTTAACCACAGGGGGCGCTGTAGGATTTGTGTGTATTTACAACTGTAGGAGGGTGTGGCTGTAGGTCTGACTTCATCGATCGAGTCTCCCTGTGAAAGGGATCACTCGATCGATGCAGCCGCCACAGTGAAGCATGGGGAAGCCGTGTTTACATACAGCTCTCCCGGTTCTTCAGCTCCGGGCAGCGATCGCGAGTGGGCGGCTAGAAACGAATAGCCGCGCCCTCGTCCCGGATCGCTCCCCGCGGGTTTCCGACTGCCGCATGTAGCAGGGGGGGTCCCGATCGGACCCCCGACCCGCGCAAAGGCAGGGACGTAAGTATACGTCCATCTGCCTGTACGTGCCCTTTTGTGGACGTATATGTACAGTACATGCGGCGGTCGGGAAGTGGTTAACAAGATCTTTTATCAGACAAAGAGATGCTAGAGCTGTCCCCGCGAATTCGCGGGAGCGCGCGCGTGCACGCGCACATGCTCGGGAGCGCACGCCCGCGTCCGTTGGCACCAAACAGCCTATTTAAAGGATGCTCTGACCCTAGCCGAGTGCTGACGGATCTCAGCGGTTCTGGTTCCTGTGTCCTGTGCCTGTTCTCGTGCTCCTGATCCCGGTTACTGATCCTTGGCTTCCTTGACCTTGTTTGGACTCGCTTCACCCCTGACTCTTGGTTCCTGATCTCGGCTTTCCACGTGACCCTGTTTCCTGCCTGATGACTTGGTACCTCGCTGCCCGCTCGTTGCTGAACCCGGCTTCCCATGTGACCACGATCCTGCTCCCTGTTTGGCTCCGCTCTACCTCCCGGGTACCTGCGACTTCGCTGCTGCAACCTGCTGCGACTTCGCTGCTGCAACCTGCTGCGACTTCATCCCTGCCACCTGCTGCGACTTTGCTGCTGCAATCTGCTGCGACTTCGTCCCTGCCACCTGCTGACACTTCGCTGCTGCAATCTGCTGCGACTTCGTCCCTGCAACCTGCTGCGACTTCGTCCCTGTGAACTGCTGCGACTTCCTGCCTTGCTGGACTTGCATCACCGGTTGCGGGCTTCCCAAGTCACATCTACAGGCACTCGTGTCTCCCCTGGCCCTTGGTTTCCCCTGTCTCCACTCTCAGCGGGACCAGGGCCGGAGATTCAAGAGAGGCTAACCTCGTCATTTCAGACTTCACCCAGGTACGTGACACAAAGAGAAAAAAATAAGTCTAACTAAAGAAATCTTTGAATTAGAACAACTACATAAAGAGACGGAAGAGAGAGATCTTCTACTGAATTTTCGTATTAAAAGAGAAGAAATGAGAGGACTGATCGAACAGGAATCTCGATTAGCACTAAGTTCGGTTAAGAAAGAAAGGTACCAATGGGGTAATAAGACGGGAAAATACCTGGTGATTTTATAAAAAAAAAAAAAAAATGTGAATTATAGAATTATATAGAGAGAATACAGACAAACACTGGAGAAATACGATTTAAGACATCAGATATTGTAAATAACTTTCAGGAATTTTATGAGAAACTCTATGCAATTTATAAGAATAGCACTAAAGAAGAGGTAAAACCAAAAGAGGAGAAAATCAAAACATATGTGAGGGAATTGGACTTAAATACAATTCCAGAAGATAAACTCAATGGCCCAGATTCACAGAGCGATTACGCCTGCGCAACAGGAGATGCGCGTGCGTAAGTCTAAATGTGCGCGTGCGTTTCGTTGCGCGGCATCCCCAGAACGAGATACGCAGAAAATCGATTTTTTTTGTCCCGCGTAATTTCGTTAGACTGGCGCATCCGTCCGCGCAAAAGTGCGATAGACACACCATTGATTTGCTAGTCAAATATGCTAATGAGGGACTTACGGGGATCCACAAAACAACGTTGGGGCAGCGCAGGCGACGCAGTGTGCGCAACAGCAAAATGTCCTGTCTAAAATTAGAGCTGATAAAAGCTGGTCTAAAAAAAGAAAAAAAGTCTACTTGTTAGATAAAGCAACACTGTTAGTGAGCAGCTCAGCAGTCACACGTGTTGCTCAACAATCTGTATGCCAACATGCCAGGGGCATCGTCGCGCATAGCTATACTACTGACTTTAGATGAACAAAGAAGGAGGAGGGCACGGAGGATGGCACGGGAGAGGATATACCGTACCCGCATAGACCTGTTTGGCATGAGTGATTCTGAGGTGTATCGCATCTTCAGATTCACCCCTCATGCCATCCTGGAATTAACCACAACCCTGCAGGATGACATCACCAGCCCAACACACCGCTCACATGCAGTGCAGCCACTGGTCAAGGTCCTGGCAACACTCCATTTCCTTGCCAGTGGCTCTTTTCAGCGTACAAGTGGAGTGGTGGCTGGGATGTCACAGTCCTCCATGAGCAGATGTGTGCACCAGGTTGTCCCTGCAATACTCAGACACATGGCCAACCAAATCATCAAAGCCACCACTGAGGACCTGCGGCTGAAGGCAATGACAGATTTCTACAGAATTGCCAGATTCCCACGCACTGTGCATATCCACTGGGACCCCATCTCATGACTCCTATCCGGAACCCCCAAACTCCAGGAGAGGAAAGATACAATCAAGCACATGCTCAAACACGAGCAGTGGTGGAGTGCACCTTTGGCATCCTAAAGTCACGTTTCCGATGCCTGGATAAGTCTGGGGGTACCCTCTTGTACTCCCCAAACTTCGTGTGCCAGATCATCGGTGCATGTTGCATGCTGCACAACTTTGCAGAAAGAAAGGCCTGCAGATTGACCTACGTAATGACCTGACCCCTGAACCAGACAATCCCCCCTAACCGAGGGTTAACCCGTCTTCTGAGGAAGAGCAGCCAGGAGACAGCTCACATTGGGCATCTTTGCACGTTAAACATACACATTAATAATGGCACAATGAGAATGCATGCATGCACAACACTGTGGTCCCTAGCACACACACCCCACATCCACATCAAATTGGATTGGCACCAGTCCACCATGCAGGACTTGTGAGCAGCAACGCCACGCCAAGGCTCCAATTATGTCACTGTACATTCATACACCATTCACACGGACCTTGGGATCACTTCTCCCTGGTCCTGGGGAACCCTTCTCCACCAAAATAGAGGGTGACACCCCTTTTCCGGCAGGAATGTCACCCCCACATTCACACAGCATTCACAACCCAAAAAAAATGACCTGCAAAATCAAAAAATTTCCAGCAAAAAAAAAAAAAAAAATTGAAAAAAAAAAAAATAATTGAAAAAAAAAAAAATTGGGGGAAAAACAAATTACTGCCCTCTGTGTGAGTCACGCCTGGGGCGCGCCCGGCGATCGGCCCCGGCTTCTCAGGGGAAACTCATGGGGAAGGGGTAAAACCGGGGAAGGAGGATCAGCCCCTGATCTCTGCCCACCTGGTGGCCTGCCCTCCAAGGCCACGGCAATTCTGTCCAGGGCAGCACCAACTGTTGCCGTGTTGGCCTGGATAGCCAGGGTAAGGGCCCTCACATCCTGCCCAATGCCTGCTGATGTCGTCTGCAGTTCATTTAGGCAGGTTGTGAAAGCCCGGGAGTGGGAGTCCAGGTTCCCCAGCGTATCCTTGATGGAGGACAGGCTCTCCTCCATCCGCACCAATGTCTGGCTGACCTGTCCCAGATGGCGGGTCTGGAGGAACTGGTCCCTTCTCAGGGTGGCGGGCAGGAGATCGGCCAACCCCCTGGTGGTCTGGGATGACATCCTGCCTCCAGCTGATGCTTGTGGCCGGGGAGAAGGGGAGGCCCTTGTGAGGGGAGCCATGTTGGAGGAGGAGGGGGGGGCTCCCCCTTAGGGAGGCCTGCCTGCTGGCAGCCAGAGGGGAGGAGTCCTCAAAACCCAAACGTCCAGTGCCTGACATGGACTCCTCCTCCTCATGATTCTCCTCCTCCTCATGATTGTCCTGCTCCTCATGATTGTCCTGCTCCTGTTGAACCTCCTCCGCGGACTCCGGCCTTGTTGGGGGGGCCTCATTAGGCTGCTGTCCTGGGGTTGGTGCGGTCAGGCCAGATGGCCCTGCACCCTCCTGCACATCTGTGGATGATACAAAACATTCACAGGTTGGAGGATCCACACACTTGCCACATATTCCCTTTCACCCCCTCCCCCACACATGCTACACACCTGATATTAAAAAAAAAAAACATTACCTGGCACCACAGGCTCCGGTCTTGAGTCAAAGCCGGGCAGGCCCTCAACTTCATGCCGATGAAAGGTCAGGGCCACCGCACGCTCCTCCGCTGTCAGGCTAATACGGCATGGTGGGCCCCCTCCTGTGCCCCTGGCATGGGCATGCATTCTGGCCAACTTCTTTTTGACCAGACGCCGGAGGTCATTGATTTTTTTGTCAATCCCAGACCTGGTCCGTGTCTCCCCCTGCCCCGCAGAATTCACCTGGTCAGTGATCCTATCCAATATCTCCCTCCTCCTGGCCGGGGTGGTGTTGGCACTCTCTGGGCCGTGGAGGTAACGCCCATACTCGCTAATGGCCCGGGCAAGAATCTGTTTTTCCACAACTGTAAAATTCAGCTTGCGTTTTCTCTCACTCATCCTTCCAAAAAAAAAATCCCAGTCAACAAAATTCACGCACACAAACAAGCACAACCAATCAAAAAAAAAACACACACACAGAGAAAACGACTCAGCAAGAAACAGTCCCCAAAAAACAAAACAAAAATACAGCAGAAAAAGAAACAAAAAGAAATATATCAATCAAACAAACAGTCTCTCAAACACTTATCAAAAACCACTTTCAAAAATCTACTAACAACCACTTGATCACACAGAACACTAATCTGACAACTACAAAACACACCGCAACGAACAACAAGAACAAAAGCACTTTGTTAAATGGGAAGGGACAAAGGGATGTACTTTTGCAAAGGAAGTGCGTTTGTGTGTGTCTATTTATGCTGTTTGCGTAGTTCACAACGTTGCCCTAGTCCATTTCCAATTTCACTGATTGCGCCGCTCCCGAGTTGTGAGCATGCGCACATCGGAGCTGACATGGTCTCGTTCAAGCGCGCATGCGCGAGCCGGCCGGCCCTTCATTTGCATGGGGTCACGGCTCATTTCAATGTAACACGCCCACGTCCTTCCCAATTTGTATTACGCCTCTGGAAAAACGTTACGTATGCGCAATTTCCTTGCGCAAAAGCTACGAGAATAGGGTGATTACGCGGCAAAATTGCGCAAGTCTAACGTAAAGGCGGTGCGCTACACCGGTCTAATAATGCGCAGATGTACGTGAATCTGGGCCAATAACTTTGAAACTCCCATAACAGAAGCAGAAATACTAAAAATCATTCAAGAACGGGAAAAGTCCCAGTCCAGACGGTTTGACCATAATGTACTATAAAAAAAATTCAGACCTACTAATACCCAAACTATGGCCCAGATTCACAGAGCGATTACGCCTGCGCAACAGGAGATGCGCGTGCGTAAGTCTAAATGTGCGCGTGCGTTTCGTTGCGCGGCATCCCCAGAACGAGATACGCAAAAAATCGATTTATTTTTGTCCCGTGTAATTTCGTTAGACTGGCGCATCCTTCCGCACAAAAGTGCGCTAGACACACCATTGATTTGCTAGTCAAATATGCTAATGAGGGACTTACGGGGATCCACAAAACAACGTTGGGGCAGCGCAGGCGACTCAGTGTGCGCAACAGCAAAATGTCCTGTCTAAAATTAGAGCTGATAAAAGCTGGTCTAAAAAAAGAAAAAAAGTCTACTTGTTAGATAAAGCAACACTGTTAGTGAGCAGCTCAGCAGTCACACGTGTTGCACAACAATCTGTATGCCAACATGCCAGGGGCATCGTCGCACATAGCTATACTACTGACTTTAGATGAACAAAGAAGGATGAGGGCACGGAGGATGGCACGGAGGATGGCACGGGAGAGGATATACCGTACCCGCATAGACCTGTTTGGCATGAGTGATTCTGAGGTGTTTCGCATCTTCAGATTCACCCCTCATGTCATCCTGGAATTAACCACAACCCTGCAGGAGGACATGACCAGCCCAACACACCGCTCACATGCAGTGCAGCCACTGGTCAAGGTCATGGCAACACTCCATTTCCTTGCCAGTGGCTCTTTTCAGCTTACAAGTGGAGTGGTGGCTGGGATGTCACAATCCTCCATGAGCAGATGTGTGCACCAGGTTGTTCCTGCAATTCTCAGACGCATGGCCAACCAAATCATCAAACCCACCACTGAGGACCTGCGGCTGAAGGCAATGACAGATTTCTACAGAATTGCCAGATTCCCACGCACTGTGGGGGCCATTGATTGCACACATGTGGCACTCCAGCCCCCCCAGGAGACAGAGCACATGTACCGCAATCGGAAGCATTGGCATTCCATCAATGAACAGGTGATAGTCAATGCCCAAGGCCTCATATGGCACGTCCGTGCCAAACACCCAGGGTCCAGCCATGACAGCTACATATACAATCAATGCCACATCCGAATGGAATTCGATCAGAACGTGTATGGGGACACCTAGCTGGTTGGTGAGTGACATGGGTGGCAGGCATGACTATCCCCTCCCATGATGCACACATCACAAGGGGCACATGCATGACTAACATCCTCCTGTCTTTTCCCTTACAGGTGACTCTGCATATCCACTGGGACCCCATCTCATGACTCCTATCCGGAACCCCCAAACCCCAGGAGAGGAAAGATACAATCAAGCACATGCCCAAACCCGTGCAGTGGTGGAGCGCACCTTTGGCCTCCTAAAGTCAAGTTTCCAATGCCTGGATAAGTCTGGGGGTACCCTCTTGTATTCCCCAAACTTCGTGTGCCAGATCATCGGTGCATGTTGCATGCTGCACAACTTTGCAGAAAGAAAGGGCCTGCAGATTGACCTACGTGATGACCTGACCCCTGAACCAGACAATCCCCCCCTAACCGAGGCTACCCCGTCTTCTGAGGGAAGAGCAGCCAGGAGACAGCTCACATTGGGCATCTTTGCACGTTAAACATACACATTAATCATGGCACAATGAGAATGCATGCATGCACAACACTGTGGTCCCTAGCACACACACCCCACATCCACATCAAATTGGATTGGCACCAGTCCACCATGCAGGACTTGTGAGCAGCAACGCCACGCCAAGGCTCCAATTATGTCACTGAACATTCATACACCATTCACACGGACCTGGGGATCACTTCTCCCTGGTCCTGGGGAACCCTTCTCCACCAAAATAGAGGGTGACACCCCTTTTCCGGCAGGAATGTCACCCCCACATTCACACAGCATTCACAACCCCCCAAAAAAAAAATGACCTGCAAAAGCAAAAAATTTCCAGCAAAAAAAAAAAAAATGACAAAAAAAAAATAAAATAAAAAAAAAAATATTTCCAAAAATAAATAAATGGGGAAAGACAAATTAGTGCCCTCTGCGTGAGCCACGCCTGGGGCGCCCCCGGCCACGGCCCCGGCTTCTCAGGGGAGACTCATGGGGAAGGGGTAAAACCGGGGAAGGAGGAGCAGCACCTGATCTCTGCCCACCTGGTGGCCTGCCCTCCAAGGCCACGGCAATTCTGTCCAGGGCAGCACCAAGTGTTGCCGTGTTGGCCTGGATAGCCAGGGTAAGGGCCCTCACATCCTGCCCAACGCCTGCTGATGTCGTCTGCAGTTCATTTAAGCAGGTTGTGAAAGCCCGGGAGTGGGAGTCCAGGTTCCCCAGCGTATCCTTGATGGAGGACAGGCTCTCCTCCATCCGCACCAATGTCTGGCTGACCTGTCCCAGATGGCGGGTCTGGAGGAACTGGACCCTTCTCAGAGTGGCGGGCAGGAGATCGGCCAACCCCCTGGTGGTCTGGGATGACATCCTGCCTCCAGCTGATGCTTGTGGCCGGGGAGAAGGGGAGGCCCTTGTGAGGGGAGCCATGTTGGGGGAGGAGGGGGGGGGGCTCCCCCTTAGGGAGGCCTGCCTGCTGCCAGCCAGAGGGGAGGAGTCCTCAAAACCCAAACGTCCAGTGCCTGACATGGACTCCTCCTCCTCATGATTCTCCTCCTCCTCATGATTGTCCTGCTCCTTTTGAACCTCCTCCGCGGACTCTGGCCTTGTTGGGGGGGCCTCATTAGGCTGCTGTCCTGGGGTTGGTGCGGTCAGGCCAGATGGCCCTGCACCCTCCTGCACATCTGTGGATGACACAAAACATTCACAGGTTGGAGGATCCACACACTTGCCACACATTCCCTTTCACCCCCTCCCCCACACATGCTACACACCTGATATTAAAAAATAAAACAACTTACCTGGCACCACGGGCTCCGGACTTGAGTCAAAGCCGGGCAGGCCCTCAACTTCATGCCGATTAAAGGTCAGGGCCACCGCACGCTCCTCCGCTGTCAGGCTAATACGGCATGGTGGGCCCCCTCCTGTGCCCCTGCCATGGGCATGCATTCTGGCCAGCTTCTTTTTGACCAGACGCCGGAGGTCATTGATTTTTTTGTCAATCCCAGACCTGGTCCGTGTCTCCCCCTGCCCCGCTGAATTCACCTGGTCAGTGATCCTATCCAAAATCTCGCTCCTCCTGGCCGGGTTGGTGTTGGCACTCTCTGGGCCGTGGAGGTAACGCCCATACTCGCTAATGGCCCGGGCAAGAATCTGTTTTTCCACAACTGTAAAATTCAGCTTGCGTTTTCTCTCAGTCATCCTTCCAAAAAAAAACAGTCCCAGTCAACAAAATTCACGCACACAAACAAGCACAACCAATCACAAAAAAACACACACACAGAGAGAAAACGACTCAGCAAGAAACAGTCACCAAAAAACAAAACAAAAATACAGCAGGAAAAGAAACAAACAGAAATATATCAATCAAACAAACAGTCTCTCAAACACTTATCAAAAACCACTTTCAAAAATCTACTAACAAACACCTGATCACACAGAACACTAATCTGACAACTACAAAACACACCGCAACGAACAACAAGAACAAAAGCACTTGGTTAAATGGGAAGGGACAAAGGGATGTACTTTTGCAAAGGAAGTGCGTTTGTGTGTGTCTATTTATGCTGTTTGCGTAGTTCACAACGTTGCCCTAGTCCATTTCCAATTTCACTGATTGCGCCGCTCCCGAGTTGTGAGCATGCGCACAGCGGAGCTGACATGGTCTCCTTCAAGCGCGCATGCGCGAGCCGACGGCCCTTCATTTGCATGGGGTCACGGCTCATTTCAATGTAACACGCCCACATCCTTCCCAATTTGTATTACTCCTCCTTACGCCTCTGAAAAAACGTTACGTATGCGCAATTTCCTGCGCAAAAGCTACGAGAATAGGGTGATTACGCGGCAAAATTGCGCAAGTCTAACGTAAAGGCGGTGCGCTACGCCGGTCCAATAATGCGCAGATGTACCTGAATCTGGGCCTATGTTTCTATTTCAATGGGATTGGAGAGAAGTGGGAGATGGGGAAAGAGGTGTTAGAAGTAGGGTTGAGCGAACCCGAACTCTAAAGTTCGGGTTCGTACCAGACTTTTGTTTTTTTTGTACCCGAACCCGAATAATTTGCTGAAAGTTCGGGTTCGGTGTTCGGCAATAGAATGGCGCGCTGCACGGCAGCCAATCGCCATTTGTTTTACTCATGTGACCTAGAAGCCATCACAGCCATGCCTACTAATGGCATGGCTGTGATTGGCCAGTGCAGCATGTGACCCAGCCTCTTTTTTTTTTTTTGAAAAGCCTATGGCGTGTGAAACACACTCAAAAAACTCCACCCGGTGCACAAAAAATGTGCACACACATAAAGAGTGTTCACAAAAACGTGCAGACGGGTGCAACGTCAAGTGGTCCTCCTGTGCAGAAGGGACCCAAACCCTGATCCCCCGGGGCGTTAGGCTCCAGACGGGTACTGTGGTCCGAGCAACCGAAGCCGACACGAACCCAACTTCCTTGGAGGGACTGCCGAAACAGAACCCTCCAAGTACTAGGTGGGACTCCCCCGAAGGGAGACCCCATGAGAGCAGGTGAACTAAGCCAAAAGGCCATGTCCACCCACTCCCAAGACATTCAGGGCTGGCCCGTGGACCTGCACCCTACTAATCACACAGTGAACAAAACGTGCACAAACAAAAAAAAGACAAAAACGTGACAAACATAGGCAATAAATTAAATAAAGTGGGGGAAAAACAGGAACCTTCCCCTAACCTATCTTGCAGAGTATCTCATAGTGACATATGCAGTGCTGGTGTTTCTGAAGCAGGACAAGACAGTCTGACTCCTATCTAAATCACTCCCTACAAATTCAATCGGGAACCTTTCCCTAACCTATCTTGCAGAGTATCTCAGAGTAACATATGCAGTGCTGGTGATTCTGAAGCAGGACAGTCTGACTCCTATCTAAATCTCTCCCTGAGAGCAGCATCAGCAGCAGCAGCCTTTCCCTAACCTAACTAACACAGAGTGCAGAGTGACGTGCTGCGCTGTGTGCCTCTAGCTTATATAGAGGCTGAGTAAGTATAGAGAAATAGTGCCGTATCAGTGGGAGGAATAGTCTCCCATCATTGGTGTCAGTGGGAGAAATAGTGCCCCATCATTGGTATCAGTGGGAGGAATAGTGTCCCATCATTGGTGTCAGTGGGAGAAATATGGCATCATATCTGTAGGGGGAATTCCCAAGGGCCGGATAAAGGCATGCAAAGGGCTGCATCTGGCCCTGGGGGCCGCAGTTTGGAGACCACTGTTTTAGGGGAAGGTTCCTGCTTGTCAATTTTTTTTATGTTATTTTAAGTTATTTTCCTATCCACATTTATTTTCAGAGTACTTGCCAGCTCTTACCAACATTTTGCTGCCATTTGCAGCCCTCTAGCCCTTTCCCTCAGTTTTGTAGTGACATTTTAGTAGTCAAAAGTCCAGGTCCCCATTGACTTCAATGGGGTTCGGGGTCAAGTTCGGGTCAAGTTCGGGTCCCGAACCCAGACTTTTTTAGTAAGGATAAGGATAACTCCCTATGCTCCAGTTATAGGCCTATTTCGCTCCTTAATATCGACCTAAAACTATTCTCAAAAATCCTTGCCAACAGGATGAAAAAAGTAATGAAAGATGTGGTCCATTCGGACCAAGTTGGATTTATCACAGGGAGAGAAGGAAGGGACAATAACCGCTCCTGGTTATAGAGGAAATTAGGAAAAGTGGAGCCCACTTTGACGGGGTAGACTGGGGCTTCATGCAACATATATTAGAGGCAATTGAAGTGGGACCCAGAATGAGAGGATGGATAAGATCAATTTATAATAGTCCTACAGCAAGAATTAAAGTTAATGGGACTATTTCAGAACCCTTCGAAATGAAAAATGGCACCCGACAGGGATGCCCACTGTCACCGCTGCTGTTCATCCTCGCATTAGAATCCCTGTTAAGGGGATAAGGCAAAATGAGGATATCAAAGGGATAACATTAGGAGGGGAAGAACACAAACTTGCCGCTTATGCGGACAATATATTGTTTTATGTAACAAATCCTAGGACAACCCTGTCTAACCTAATGAAAATTATTAAAGAATATGGTAGGATATCCAATTTCAAGATAAACCTAGCCAAATCCGAAATATTGAGCATAAACATTCCTAAAAAAGAAAGATGCGCTTTGCAGGAAAATCTCCCTTTTAGCTGGAAAAAAGAACTAAAATACTTGGGAATCAGACTAGCAACCTCCATGGAGACCTTATATAAGATTAATTTTATTCCATTATTAAACAAGGTCAAAACTGAACTTAATAGAATTGCACCAGGGCAACTGTCTTGGAGCGGAAGGATAAATATTTTTAAAATGACAATTTTGCCTAAGATAGTTTATAAAATGCAGATGCTACCAATCCCAATACCACAAGCATATTTCAAAAAATTACAATCAATGTTTTTAAAATTCATTTGGAGAGGGAAAAATCCACGTATTAAATTAAGTTTACTGATTAAAGATAAGCGACAAGGGGGGTTAGGGGCACCAGACATAAAAAAATATTATTAAGCAATCGTATTATCACGAATAATGAACTGGGCAAAAAATAATACAGAAAAAAGGTGGGTAAATATGGAAATTAAAATGAGTAAAATACCACTGGGGAAATTAATATGGGTCCCGACACAGTTTAGAGAAATTAGTCATAAGGCTCACTATATCACGAGGCATGCACTAAAATTATGGGATCAATTGCACAAGAAAGAAAAATGGGATTATAATTCACCCCTAATACCCTTAACTGACACAAAAAAAATTCCACCCGGTGAAAAAAAATGGTTTGGTAAATGGATATTACAAGATAATATCCAATTAAAAGATGTCATAAAGCAAAATAGGCTGCTAACACTTCAGGAATTAAAAAATAAAAAGGAAACGATTTTAATTGATTAATGGCAGTATGCGCACCTAAACCATTTTTTTGAAAGTCTTCCCCAACCTATTAGATCAAGTAAATCTTCGGCCTTTTGAAAAATTAAGCGGGGGGAAGGCCGAAAAGGGGACAATTTCCAAAGTCTATAAGATCTTGAACGAATCAAAATCACAGAACGTCCTGCCATACATCAAGAGATGGGAGGAGGAGTGGGGCTCAGGTGTAAATGAGTACGAGATCAGTCAGCTAATAACGAGAGTTCATGCAACGTCGTTTGATAATAACACTCTGGAACTGAATTATAAATGCCTGGTGCGTTGGTACCTTACTCCAGATAAAGTATTTAAGTACTCAGGAGTCAGGAACCACCTCACAGTTATGTTGGAGGGGTTGTAATGAAATAGGATCTATGACCCACATTTGGTAAACCTGTCCTAAAATTAGAAAATATTGGAAGGAGATTAGACAAAAAATTTGAGAAATATGAAATGATGAACTCCCAGACGATCCATGGGTTTGTGTATTACACGGGTCCCGAATTCCAACTTTGAAGACACTAACCCCACAACTTCTGAACGCATCAAAGAACCAAATAGCTCGAAAATAGCAAGAACCAGGAGTCCATCATTGAGAAAGTGGTGTAATAAAGTAGAGGAAATCTATAATTTGGAATATCTAAGATTTAGGGGTGGAGAAAAAAAGGGAGGAGTTCGAAGATATGTGGAAGGACTGGAAAGGGTATAAGCACACGATGGGATATGCAGAAGTGATGGGCGCCTAAAGCTTAAAGCCTAAAGTAATACAAGTTAATGGTATGAGGTAATGTTCTGGAGGGACAGAGAAGCTAGGGCTAGCTGGGAAGAGTTAGGTGAGAGAGGTCGGGAGGGGAGGGATGGGAGAGGAGGCGTGAAGGGAATTAATTTCCACAAAGACACAGATGTATTAATAACCCCTTTTTGACTATTGGATACTGGATATCCAGGAAAAAAAAGAAAAAAAAAAAAAAAAAAGAGTAATAAAATAAAAGAAATAAGAATCAATAAGGAATAAAAAAAAGAAAAAAAAAAAGAAATTAATTTGACGCATTCGCGGTAGCTTCCTAGGCATAGGTAGGGTGCAGCAAGAAAGCCGGGACATCATCGAATGTGACGAGCGCATGCTCGTCGCACGCAATGATGTCACCGCGATTCTTTTGAAAGGAGATTTTTGCCAAGAATCTCGTCAGGGAAAACAATGTTTTTTTTCCTGACGACATTCTTGCCCGTGTGTACAGGGCTTATGTCTTATTAATTGACAGTTTTTTTATTTCTATGTAGTAGGATTTGTCTTTTCTGTTATATTGTGTTTATGTGTCAGTAATTTGTGTTTAGACAAATATCTGTACAACTAGTGTGGGATGTATTTAATCAGTACACCATCTTTCTATTATATGTATTCTATGCTTTCAGAAAATTTATGATTTGGAAGGTATTTTTCACAAGACCATTGCCTATTGTCCATATTGAGGGAATTATTCACAGAGTTTTACATTTCATTGCTCTCATTCATATCAAGTACACTTTAAAGTAGACATAGCCTACTGTTTACCGAGGAGTTTTTGCAGTATTGAGTATCATTGCTGTTGCTGTTTTCTAATACCATTACTTATTGCTGATTTTGTGGATTACCAGGTTTACTCTAATTAGGCTGCATAGAACTCCATTCTATGCCGCTATAGCCTAGTGAACATGTTGTCTAGTGAGCTGGATGGTAAGTGAGTTGGGAATTTTTCTTGTTTGTTGTTGCTGCAAATACCAGTAGGTAGGGGTGATTGCCATTTATTTGTATTGTTGATAATTTGTGCTCTTGCTGGGTGTCCAGTGCAATCCTATAACTTAACGGAGGAGTGGGCTCCCTCCAGGCATACCTACCCTTAATCTATCCATTATTTTATATGTGCTTCAACTTTAGAGGCTCTTAACCACTTAGCAACCAGCCCATAGCCAAAGTACAGCTACAGGGCGGTTGCTTAACTCTGGGAGGCCGTTAATTAATGGCCTTCTAGAATTGCGCTCCCGCGCGCCCCCTGGGGCGCGCACACAGGAGTGTCCTTGACCGCTGGGTCCTCTGGATCACGGTAAATCGCCCCTGATAGCGGGAGTTTACCACGTGATCGCTCCGTCCAATGATGGAGCGATCACTAGTAAACAAACTGGCGTCATGTGATCTGTACAGTGTGAGAGGAAAGGGGAAGAGAGTGAAGGCAGCAGCAGTGTGAGCTGGATCTCTGACAACTGCAGTCACAGATCCAGCCATCCATGATCAGCCATCCCTACCTCATACACTGCAATACCCTGCCCCATACACTGCAATACCCTGCCCCATACACTGCAATACCCTGCCCCATACTCTGCCCCATATGGTGCAATACTCTGCAATACCCTGCAATACTCTGCAATACCCTGCAATACTCCACAATACCCTGCAATACTCCACAATACCCTGCAATACTCCTCAATACCCTGCAATACTCTGCAATACCCTGCAATACTCTGCAATACTCTGCAGTACCCTGCAATACCCTGCAATACTCCGCACTACCCTGTAATACCCTGAAATACTCTGCAATGCCCTGCAATACTCCGCAATACCATGCAATACTCCACAATACCCTGCAATACTCTGCAATACCCTGCGATACTCTGCAATACACGCAATAATCTGCAATACCCTGCAATACCCCACAATACTCTGTAGTACTCCACAATACCCTGCAATACTCCACAATACCATGCAATACCCTGCAATACTCTGCAATACTCTGCAATACTCCGCAATACCCTGCAATACTCTGCAATAACCTGCAATACCATGCAATACTCCACAATACTCCACAGTACTCTTCAATACTCTGCAATACCCTGCAATACTCCGCAATACTCTTCAATACTCCGCAATACCCTGCAATACCCTGCAATACCCTGCAATACTCCACAATACTCCACAATACTCCGCAATACTCCAAAATACTCCACAATACTCTGCAATACTCTGCAATACCCTGCAATACCTTGCAATACCCTGCAATACTCCGCAATATCCTGCAATACTCTGCAATAACTTGATCGTTCCTATGGTAGGGAAGAGGGGATGCCCCCCCTCCCGCCGTCCTTCGATGCTTCTAGCAACTCACCGCTACGATCTAAGCCAGGATAATTTTTTTTATTTATTTTTTTATTTCAGGCTTCCCAGCCTAGAGGTGAGATGTGGGGTCTTATTGACCCCATATCTCACTGTAAAGAGGACCTGCCATGCCATATTCCTATTACAAGGGATGTTTACAGTCCTTGTAATAGGAATAAAAGTGATCAACAAATTTATTTTTGCAGAAAAACGTGTCAAACTAAAACAAATAAAGTAAAATGAACAATAACATTTTTTTTTTTTTTTAAAGGGCCCCTGTTCCCGTGTGCTCGCATGCAGAAGCGAACGCATACGTAAGTCCCGCCCACATATGAAAACTATGTTCAAACCACACATGTGAGGTATATCTGCTAACGTTACAGTGAGAGCAATCATTTTGGCCCTAGACCTCCTCTGTAACTCAAAACATGTAACCAGTAAAAATATTTAAAGCCTATGGGGATTTTTAAGTAGTGAAGTTTGGCGCCATTCCACAAGCTTGTGCAATTTTGAAGAGTGACATGTTGGGTATCTATTTACTCGTCATAACTTCATCTTTCACATTATGCAAAAAAATTGGGCTAACTTTACTGTTTTTTTTTTTTTTCAAGCACAAAAAAATTGCTGCGCAAATACAGTGCGAGATAAAAAGTTGCAACGACCACCATTGTATTCTCTAAGGTCTTTTCTAAAAAAAAAACATATATATTGTTTTGGGGTTCTATGTAATTTTCTAGCAAATAAATTATGATTTTCACAGGAGAGAAATGTCAGAATTGGCCTGCTCCAGAACGCCTGAAGGTGCTCCCTGCATGTTGGGCCTCTGTATGTCGCTGTTTAAAAGTCTCACACATGTCGTATACTCGGGAGAAATAGCAGAATGTGTTTTGGGGTGTAATTTGTGGTATGCATATGCTGTGTGTGAGAAATAACCCGCTAATATGACAATTGTGTGGAAAAAAATAAAAATAATAAAAATCTTGATTTTGCAAAGAATTGTTGGAAAAAAATGACAACTTCAAAAAACTCACAATGCCTCTTTCTAAATACCTTGGAATGTCTTCTTTCCAAAAAGGGGTCATTTGGGGGGTATTTGTACTTTTCTGGCATGCCAAGAAATGAGATAGGCCATCAGTACTTCAGGTGTGATCAATTTTCAGATATTGGCACCATAGCTTGTGGACTCTATGGCCCCGTACGCACGATCGGATATATCCGATGAAAACGGTCCGCGGACCATTTCCATCGGATATGTCCGATCGGGAGTTTGATCCGATGGCGTGTACACACCATCGGATCAAATTCCCCGCCGCCGGACGGCGCGGTGACGTAGTGGTGACGCGGCGGTGGCGTTGACGCCGCCGCGACACCGCCACGTCACCGCACCAGGAAGTAAAACACTTCCGCGCATGCGCCGAATCCATTCGGCAGCGGCGCGGCGGTGGTGGGAGCCGACATGTCTGCTGGTAAGTGTACTAACCAGCAGACATGTCGGGCGGACAGATTCCCACCGGATAGATTTCAAAGCTTGCTTTGAAATCTGTCGGGTGGACAAATCTGTCCGCTAGCCCATACACACGAGCGGAGATGTCTGCTGAAACGGTCCATCGGACCGTTTTCAGCGGACATATCCCCTCGTGTGTACGCGGCCTAAAACTTTCACATAGACCAAATAATATGCACCAGTTTGTACTTATTTTTACAAAAGATATGTAGCAGTATACATTTTGGCCAAAATTTATGAAGAAAAATATACTAATTTGCTAAATTGTATAACAGAAACAAAGAAAAATTCACTTTTTTAGTCTTTTTTCTCTTATAGCACAACAAATAAAAAACCCAGCGTTGATTTAATACCACCAAAAGAAAGCTCTATTTGTGTGAAAAAAAAGGACAAAAATGTCATTTGGTTACAGTGTTGTATGACTGAGGCCGTGTACACACGGCAGAGAACCTCGACGGGCAGAACACATCGTTCCGCCCGTCGAGGTTCCCTGCCGGCCGTCGAAATCGGCGACCCGCCCGTCGGGAATGGCAACCAGCCATTCTTCCAGGCGGGCCGTCGAGCAAATAGAGAGCGTGCTCTCTATTTCTGCTCGACGGGCTTCCCGACGGGAAGCTCGCCGAGAGTGTACACACGGCCGAGGTCCTCGCTGGAATGCAGCTTCCAGCGAGGTTCTCGCTGGTTTCCAGCGAGAACCTCGGTCGTGTGTACACGGCCTCAGTAATTGTCATTCAAAATGTGAGAGCACCGAAAGCTGTAAATTGGTTTGTTATTAAGGGGGTTTAAGTGCCCAGTTGTCAAGTGGTTAAAATATATAGAGGTAGGACTGCAGTACACTAAGGTGCCACAAGCTTAAAACAAAATAGATTACAGTGCACACATACAAAATGACATTCTAGACAGTGGGCCAGATTCAGGTAGATGAGAGTATCTTTCCTCTGGAGTAACGCTTCTCATTTACGTTACTCTGAAGACCCTTTCAGCGCAAGTCCTGTAATTCACATAGCAGTTGCGCGTAAACTTGCGCCAGAGTAACGATAATGCGCTGGCGTAACCCGACGCAAGTGGAAGTGGGTGTGATCATATGTAAATGATGGGCGGAGCCCGGCGCAGAGGCTTACGTTCAGCGCATCATCCACGGAGCATGCGCAGTGAGTGCGGCTCCACTCGCCCCCTTGTGCGCATGCTCACAACTTCCGTCGGCACCACTTCCTGGGAAACGTCAGCGCAATGCGTTCCGCTGGGCGCTTAAAAGCGCTGGCGGAAACGCCATTCCGGCGCAAAAGTAGTTCCGTTTCCCCCCACCCCAGGGAAGATACTTTTGCACTGTAATGGCTGCTCCCGCTACCCCCAGAGAGAGGAGGAACCTCAACTTTAATGCCCAGGAGGTCTCAGTGATTATCTCGGCTATGGAGACGGATAATGAATTTCTCCATGGCAAAAAAAGCCGGAAGACCAGCCGGGAGAGGAAGCAGGGCATCCTGGAGTCGATTGCTGCCAGGTTCAATGTCCTGGGCTACTCCACCCGGACTGCTGGGGACATACAAAAGAAAATAAACGACCTGCGGCGCAAGGTGAGGGACAAGGTGGCCTCCATCAGGAGGTATGAGAGGGGCACAGGTGGTGGTCCCCCATGTCCTGTCACCCTGACCGCAGAGGAGGAGGTGGTTGCTCGCTGCCTGGAGAGGGAGCAGGTGGAGGGGGTCGCAGGCTATGACTCCGTGGAGGAAGGCACAAGGACAGGTAAGTGTTTTATAATCCCCTATTTGTTGTTTTGCATTTGGGGGGGGGGGGACATGTGCCAAGTGTGTGGGACCACCAACATGTGTCTGCTTTGTGTCATCCACAGATGACGGAGCTGGGCCATCATCTGTCAGCCTGCATTCCACCCCATCCCCCCCACGCCATCATGTGCCCGAGCCACTGGGTGGTGAAGAGGTTGTGGAGGAGGAGAGTGGCCACACCACACCTGCCGAGGTGGTTGTGGAGGATCCTGCTGTGGCAGAGCAGGACTTTTCTTTGGTTTTGTCTGTCTCCTCCCCTTCTCCTGGGCCGTCTGTCGTCCCCTCCCCCATCCTTGGAAGCCCCTCAAGGGCGACTCCTTCCACCCGAGGACATCCATCTTCTGGCCCCAGGAAGGCGACCCAGAAGACCAGGGGGGTGTCTGATGGTGTCCAGGACCAGTTGGCGAGGGATCACGCCATGCAGACGGAACAGATGGGGGCCATAGCGGTGCACTTGGAGAAAGTGGCTGATAGCCTGGGCTCCGTTGCCAACCTCAGCAACGCAGTGCAGGATGTCAGCTGCAACTGCGCTGCAGTGGTCACCACTTTGGGGGAGGTGCAGGGGGATATAAGGCACCTCACTGCAGCCGTCCAGGCCAACACTGCTGCCATCCATGGGAACAGTGCTGCCATCCGGGAGCAGGGGAGGCTGAGTCGGCGGGCCCAGCATTACCAGGTGACCCGTCAGCTCCGGATGCAGGCCCAGACGAACACATACCTTGGACGGATAGCCAGGGCCTTGGAGGGCACGCAGGCCACACCTGCCAGGAGTGGCCCACCTGGGGATCAGCCACCTCCAGATGCCCCCCCACCCCCACCCACTCCATCCAGGCAGCTGCGGAGCCAGAGAGGGGCCCCCAGAAGAAGCCCCCGGCATCCCCGATGAGGCCTTTTTTTTTTCTGGTTTTATATTATTGTTTTTGACATACTCAGGTCATGAGTTTATTTTTTATTTTTCTCAGGTTATGAGATTATTTTTCTTTTAATGATCAGGATATGATATTTATAATTTCTTTTTGTACTGCACACGGTCAGGAGTGCAGGGGACAGTGTGAATGGTGTGTGAATGTGAGAGGGTGGCACTCCTGAAAGTAAGGGGTGTCACCCTCGGCCGTGGTGGTGAAGTGAACCCCACGGCTGAATGAATGATGTGTGAAAGGTGTGTGAATGGACAGTGACATCATTGGGGCCTTGACGCGGCGTTACTGCTCCCAACTCCTACATGCTGGACTTGGGCTAATCCAATGCGATGTGCATGTGGTGTGTGTGATCTAGGGACATTAGTGGTGTACACGCGTGCATTGTCTGTGTTATTAATGTTTTGGTTTAGTGTCCAAAGATGCCTACGGCGAGGACCCTCCTGACTGCTCTTCCATCAGCAGACTGGGTGTCCTCTGGCAGGTGGGGACTGTGTGGGTCGGGGGTCAGGTCATCACGTATGTCAATATGCAGGCCTTTTTTCATAGCAAAGTTATGTAGTATGCAACATGCAGCGATGATCTGACACACAAAGGTAGGGGAATACAATAGGGCCCCCCCAGACTTATCCAAGCATCGGAAACGGGACTTCAGGAGCCCAAATGTTTGCTCAACCACTGCACGGGTTTTGATGTGTGCTTCATTGTATTTTCTCTCTCCTCTGGTTTGGGGGTTCCGGAAAGGAGTCATTAGATGGGGTCCCAATGCATATGCAGAGTCACCTGTAAGGTAAAAGACAGGAGAATGTTAGTCATGCATGTGCGATTTCTGTTGTGCATCACGGGAGGGGATAGTCATGCCTGACTCCCTTGTCACTCACCAACCAGCCAGCTGTCCCCATACATGTTCTGGTTAAATTCTGCTGGGATGGGGCTCTGACGGTATATGAAACTGTCATGGCTGGACCCGGGGTGTTTGGCACGGACGTGCCATATGAGGCGTTGGGCATCGGCTATCACCTGTACGTTGATGGAGTGCCAATGCTTCCGATTGCGGTATATGTGCTCTGTGGCACTGGGGGGCTGTAGGGCCACATGTGTGCAATCAATGGCCCCCACAGTGCGTGGGAATCTGGCAATGCTGTAGAAATCTGTCATTGCCTTCTGACGTAGCTCCTCAGTGGTTGGTCTGATGAACTGGTTGGACATGCGTCTGAGGATTGCAGGGACAACCTGGTGCACACATCTGCTCACGGAGGACTGTGACATCCCAGCCACCACTCCACTTGTACGCTGGAATGATCCACTTGCAAGGAAATGAAGTGTTGCCAGGACCTTCACCAGTGGCTGCACTGCTTGTGATCGGTGTGTTGGGCTGGTGATGTCATCCTGCAGGGTTGTGGTTAGTTCAAGTATTGCATCTGGGCTGAATCTGAATAGGCGATACACCTCCTCATCCCCCATGCCAAAGAGGTTCATACGTGTGCGGTATATCCTCTCACGTGCCCGCCTTCTTGGTTCCAGGGGACCCATCAGTAGTTCTAGGACCACGAGTGCCCCTGGCATGTTGGCACACAGAGGTGTTGTCCTTGCAAGTGGGGGTGCTCAGCTAGCTCCTATCGTCGGTAACGCTGCTGTAGCTGCTCTCCTGCTGACCTGTGACTGTCTGGAGTAAAGATAAAGCAGCCTTTTGTAGAAATAACTTTGCGCCGGACGGACCAGATACGCGCGGCGCATGTAGCCAGCGTATGGTGCTAATCCGTTCGTGAATTGTGAAAAATCCCTCATTTGCATATTTGCAGGGGAAATCAATGGGCGCGACTGATGCGCCCAGCGAAAATAAACGCTGACGATACTCTGGCGTCGGAACGTTCCGCCGGTCGCAAATGAGCCGTTATTGGGCGCATCTAGTTTGGTGGGTACGGGCACATAGAAACGTCGGCGCATCAGCACAGTTACGCGGCGCATATCCAAATACTCCAGCGCAAGTGTTCCTGAATCTGGCCCAGTGTATATATATTTTTCACAAATAAGAAGTCTCTACTCTTTCGATGACTGCAGGAAACTGAGTTGAATTCCTTATTTTCAGGTGTAATTGCTAGGCAATCAAATCTGAAAAAAGACTGAATGCTTATTCATTTATTAAGTAGAATTATGGCCTCAAAAATAAATACTCACTGCAACACTAAAGCCCCATACACACCATCAGCGAGAACCAGCGAGAACCTCGCTGGGAGCCGCATTCTGCCGAGAACCTCGGCCGTGTGTACGCTCTCGGCGACCCCCGCCCGTCGGGAAACCTGTCGAGCAAATAGAGAACAGGTTCTCTATTTGCTCGACGGCCCGTCGGGATGAATGGCTGGTTGCCTTTCCCAACGGGCGGGTTGCCGATTCTGATGGCCGGCAGAGAACCTCGACGGGCGGAATGATGTGTTCTGCCCGTCGAGGTTCTCTGCCGTGTGTACGCGGCATTAAGGTTTGACCTCATATTATATGGTTTTGGTAAATCTGAAGACAAAAATCTGCAGAAAATCTGATGGTGTGTATGGGGCTTTAAAGAACAATAGAAAATATTGCGCTAAAGGATATGAATAGCTAAAATTGAAAATAAATATGTGTAAATGTGAAAATAATGTTAACTTAATAACCCAAGCAGCAATCTTTAGCTACACGTGGTAGTCATGTAAATACAAGTAGAAAACATTGGAGAAAAAATTGCGCTAGTCATACCATGTGGTGAACAAAGTGTTAAGAAATAATTAAATACATAAATAAATAATATTAAATATAAGAAATATATTAAACTCTAGGGAAAGAAGGTAAGGAAAACCTTCTAGTGAGACAACCAAAATAAATAGAATTTATGACTGTGTGAAAAAAATATTATTAACCACTTAAGACCCGGACCAAAATGCAGGTAAAGGACCTTGCCCCTTTTTGCGATTCGGCACTGCGTCGCTTTAACTGACAATTGCGCGGTCGTGCGACGTGGCTCCCAAACAAAATTGGTGTCCTTTTTTCCCCACAAATAGAGCTTTCTTTTGGTGGTATTTGATCACCTCTGCGGTTTTTATTTTTTGCGCTATAAACAAAAATAGAGCGACAATTTTAAAACAAATGCAATATTTTTTACTTTTTGCTATAATAAAAATCCCCCAAAAATATATAAAAAAACATATTTTTTCCTCAGTTTAGGCCGATACGTATTCCTCTACTTATTTTTGGTAAAAAAAATTGCAATAAGGGTTTATCGGTTGGTTTTCGCAAAATTTATAGCGTTTACAAAATAAGGAATAGTTTTATTGCATTTTTATTAATTTTTTTTTTTTTTACTACTAATAGCGGCGATCAGCGATTTTTTTCGTGACTGTGACAATATGGCGGACACTTCGGACAATTTTGACACATTTTTGGGACAATTGTCATTTTCACAGCAAAAAATGCATTTAAATTTGCATTGTTTACTGTGGAAATGACAGTTGCAGTTTGGGAGTTAACCACAGGTGGCGCTGTAGGGGATGTGTGGCTATGTGCTTTGTTTACAACTGTAGGGGGGTGTGGCTGTAGGTGTGACGTCATCGATCGCGTCCCCCTATTACAGGGATGACGCGATCGATGCTACGGCCACAGAGAAGCACGGGGAAGCCGTGTGTACACACGGCTCTCCCCGTTCTTCCGCTCCAGGGACGGATCGCCGCACTCCAGCGGCGATCGGGTCCGCGAATCCCGCGGTCCCGGTCCTGAAACTTCGGACCGGGTCGCGGGCGCCCGCCCGCGACCCACGGCTGGGTACTAAAATCAATGTATATATATGTTGATGTGCCCAGCCGTGCCATTCTGCCGACGTAAATGTGCAGTAGGCGGTCCTTAACCACTTAAGGACCGCCTCCTGCAGATTTACGTCGGCAGAATGGCACGGCTGGGCACATCAACGTATATATACGTTGGTTTTAGTACCCAGCCGTGGGTCGCGGGCGCGCGCCCGCGACCCGGTCCGAAGCTCCGGGACCGCGGGATTCGCGGACCCGATCGCCGCTGCAGTGCGGCGATCCGTCCCTGGAGCGGAAGAACGGGGAGAGCCGTGTGTACACACGGCTTCCCCGTGCTTCTCTGTGGCCGGAGCATCGATCTCGTCATCCCTGTAATAGGGGGACGCGATCGATGACGTCACACCTACAGCCACACCCCCCTACAGTAGTAAACACACACATTAGGTACACATTCCCTACAGCGCCAGTGTGGTTAACTCCCAAACTGCAACTGTCATTTCCACAGTAAACAATGCAATTTAAATGCATTTTTTGCTGTGAAAATGACAATTGTCCCAAAAATGTGTAAAAGTTGTCCGAAGTGTCCGCCATATTGTCGCAGTCACGAAAAAAATCGCTGATCGCCGCTATTAGTAGTAAAAAAAAAAATAATTAATAAAAATGCAATAAAACTATCCCTTATTTTGTAAACGCTATAAATTTTGCGAAAACCAACCGATAAACGCTTATTGCGATTTTTTTTACCAAAAATATGTAGAAGAATACGTATCGGCCTAAACTGAGGAAAAAAAATGTTTTTTTATATATTTTTGGGGGATATTTATTATAGCAAAAAGTAAAAAATATTGCATTTTTTTTTAAATTGTCGCTCTATTTTTGTTTATAGCGCAAAAAATAAAAACCGCAGAGGTGATCAAATACCACCAAAAGAAAGCTCTATTTGTGGGAAAAAAAGGATGCAAATTTTGTTTGGGAGCCACGTCGCACGACCGCGCAATTGTCTGTTAAAGCGACGCAGTGCCGAATCGCAAAAACCCCTTGGGTCATTTGCCAGCGTATTGGTCCGGGTCTTAAGTGGTTAAGTGGTTAATAATAATAATAATAAATAAAATCCATTCAGTCCAAAAAAATCTGTGACTTCTTAAACATAATGTCCCCATCAAAGTATCAACTCCATGGATGTATGTTGAAGGGGGGAAAAAGCCAAGATGAAAGGGATTCCACCACCAGTCAGGTTTGGATAGAATATTTTTTGCGCTATAAACAAAAATAGAGCGACATTTTTGAAAAAAAACAATATTTTTTACTTTTTGTTATAAGAAAAATGTAATAAATTAAATTTTAGTCAAACATTTAGGCCAAAATTTATTCAGCCACATGTCTTTAGTAAAAAAAATATCACAATAAAAAAATTAGCTACCTAGCGGCAACAGTGACACTAATACAGCGATCAGAAAAATGATCGCTTAGTGACGCTGGCAATAGGGGGTGAAAGGGTTAACTAGGGCGGTGATCAAGGGGTTAAAACTTTATTAGGGGGAGTACAGGGCTACCCTGGACCTAACACTAACTGCCTGTCACACTAACTGTCACACTGACACTAAATGCAGTGATCAGTACATATATGATCACTGCATTCAGTGACACTGTGGGGGGTGGGGGGTGATCGCAAGGGGTTAAATGTGTCTATGTGTACTGGTGTCAGTGTAGTGTTGGTGCAGACTTACTGTGCGTCTTCTCTCATCTCGGCGGTTTGAAAATACAGCCGAGATGAGAGCTGCATCACTTCCTCTGCCTATGTTTACATTTTACAGGCAGAGGAAGTGACATGGCAGCGGCGCCCAGGATTGGCTGGGAGCGATCACGAGGGGGCGGACAGAAACGAACCGCCGCCCCCTCGAGTCGGATCGATCCGGGAGGTAAGCCGCCCGTCGCACGCAGCGGAGGGGGTCCCGATCGGACCCCCGACCCGCTAGAAGGCAGGGACGTAAATATACGCCCATCTGCCTGTACGTACCCTTCTGTGGACGTACATAGGCAAGCGGCGGGCATAAGTGGTTAAATTATAAATGCATCTGAATCAGTATGCTTTTCTTAGTCTACTTGCAAGTTGACCTAATGCAGTTTCTTATGATGGTATGACAAATATGTTTTACTACTCCTGTCCTGAATAAGGATGGGCTGAACTGTCCTGGGTTTGGTTCAAGCTGGGTTCAGCAAACTTCACAGCCATTAATGTTTAAACCGCTGGCAACATGATCCCCTCTCTTCAGAGACTGGGCCGCAGGACACTATTCCAACATTATAACGACCCCAAACACACCTTTCAAGATAACCACTGCCTTGCTAAAGAAGCTGAGGGTAAATGTTATGGACTGGCCAAGCATGTCTCCAGACCTAAACCCTATTGAGCATCTGTGGGGCATCCTCAAATGGAAGATGGAGGAGCGCAAGGTCTCTAACATCCACCAGCAAAGTGAATGCATCATGAAGAAGTAGATGACTCCAGTGGCAACCTGTGAAGCTCTGGTGAATTCCATGCCCAAGACGGTTAAGGCAGTGTTGGAAAATAATGGTGGCCACACAAAATATTGACACTTTGGGCCCAATTTGAACATTTTTACTTAGGGGTGTACTCACTTTTGTTGCCAGCGGTTTAGACATTAATGGCTGTGTGTTGAGTTGTTTTGAGGGGACAGCAATTTGACACTGTTATACAAGCTGTACACTCACTACTTTACATTTGTGAATTTCTTTAGTGTTGTCACATGAAAAGATATAATAAAATATTTTCAAAAATGTGAAGGGTGTACTCACTTTTGTGAGATACTGTATGATGCTTGGTTGTTGCCAAACAGGGGGCCATAGACGTGCAAATGTTGAGGCATTTGTCCGAACGCTTAAATAGCCTTCAGGTCATCTCTACTCCCGAACCAGAGCAGAGCTGGCACTCTCATGTAGACTATGCTTGCTTGCAGTAATGTAGGATGTACAATTTTGCAGGGCATGTGGCTATTGGTATTGTCACTGCACAAGGCTGCAACTTGTCAGTCAACACCTGGCCATATCTACTCATTCTTATATTTTTTTGATCGACAGCATTGCCTCTTTTGCTGTATCCAGGGCCCTGTACAGCCTATCTGACAAAAATCCCCACTCCTAGCACAAATCACCCTCATCCCAAAATATCCTCAGCCTAGCATATATCCTCTTTATTTTCAAACTTTCTATCCTAGCACAAATCTTCTCCTCCAAAGCCCTCCTACCAGGACAACCCCCCCCCCCCATTCCTCCTATAAGCCCAAATTCCCTTACTTCCTATTGGCACAAAATCCCCCCCATCTCCCCTCTCAGCACAAATCTTCTTTCTTCAATCCATCTTCTAGGACAAATTTACACAAATCCCTCCTCCTAGCACAACCCCTGTAAATCACTCCCCCCCAAACCCTCCTCCCAGCACGTATCCTCCGCCATTATTTCTCCTCACACATATCCCCTCCGATTCATGCAGAACACAGCACACCTCCTGCTGGCTCTTTTTCTCTCACCACTCCAGCCTCCATGCTGCTGTCTCCTTGTCCCGGCTGTGAGTGTGGGTGGGGGCAGGAGCTCTGTGGCATGGGCCAGGGGGCAGAACTGAAGTCTGGGTGGGCACAATAACCCACCCCAACATTCCCTAAACCAGCCCTGTGTCTCTTACCCAGCAACTAAAAGCCAGCGGGAGGGAGAGGGAGAGAAACCGGATTTCAGTTGCTGGTTGAGAGACGCTGTCATCCTTCATTCTCTGCTCCACCGATCCTCCTGCTATCCGGGCCCCCCTGTGTGCCTGGGCCCCCTTCAGGAGGGCTGGTGGTCTCCCCCTATCAGTGGCCCTGGCTGTATCCCAGAAACAGAAGCTTTAGTGACTGGAAGGGGGAGCATGTGAGACACAAATAAATGAAGATCAAACTCAGCTAGTGTAGGTAAAGGAAGTTTTTCTTGTTTATTTTATGAGCTTGTGTCTCATATATTAACTGGATTTGGTACTTATTTCAGTTGTCATACAAGAATGTTTAGTTGTGCCTGAGTGGCGCCATGCAGAGAAGCCTCTCATCTGTTTTAAGGAATAGGTTCTTCCTCTTCTTTTAACCACATCTCCAAGAAATATGATCATATCTTTCAGAACTGTCTAAAGGTCTTCACTGTAAGGTCTGCCTAGTATTTCACAGTCTCCAGCTGAAATCTACAGGAGTCCTCCATACTGGAATGGTGTATGGACATAATGGTTTCCGTTCACTTAGAAGAAAAGCCCATTTATCAGCCTACCATATTTTGGATAGGCTTACCACTGAAATTAGTGGCGCTTTTTTATATGTACAGGAAGTTTTGAAATGTATTTGTGTTGGATTTTCAAAGCTCCTAACATTGTTTCAGTTAAATTTGTTACATGTGTTTCTGTATACATATTTTTATTAAGGGACAAACATATAAAGTTATTTAAAGAAAATACATGGAGACAAATCCATCTATATAATGCCCTTGTTATTAAAGCCGTATTAAATCCAAAAGAAAACCTCTATTAGTACAGTTTACTCATTCTATGACGTGATAGCTATATTCATTTCACAGCCTATTACATTAGAGTGTGCACCCTAAAGCTCAAACACACAATCATCACTCATATTTTGTTCTATAATTTATTATTGAGTGTTCACATTTGTGCATGACCACAGGTGAATGAAGAGCTATAGATTTTTTTTAAATGTTATTATTTATTTTGTTTAAAAAACAATTAACTTTATTGCTATCACAAGGGATGACCAACATTCCTTGTGACAGCATGAGCCATGACTGGCAGGGCCGGGACAAAGGGTGGGCAGGAGGGACAGCTGCCCTGGGTGCAATGGTTTATGCCCTGTACACAAGATCGGTCAATCCGATGAGAACGGTCTGATAGATTTTTCCATCAGTTAACCAATGAAGCTGACGCGGTGACGTAAAACACAACGACGCGCTGAAAAAAATGAAGTTCAATGCTTCTAAGCATGCGTCGACTTGATTCTGAGCATGCGTCGACTTGATTCTGAGCATGCGTGGATGTTTAACCACACGTTTCAAATTTAACAAGTTTCAAATTTTTTAACCAATGAATAAATAACCAATGGGGCCCACACACGATCGGTTTGGTCTGATGGTCTGATGAAAAGGGTCCATCAGACCACAGTGGGAGCAATAACATCAATTCCTCTCACTGTTGGTCCAGAACCAGATGCTGCTGGTTGCATTCTTACCGGGCTCCCCGATTGCTAAGGAGCACCCAGGAAACATGGCAGCAAGAGGGGGGACCCCCTTCCACTCCCTGTAAAAGTAATCCATCAGCTCTTTAAAATATCAAGTGTTAAACTACCTAAAACAAGAATTTAAAAAAAATAATACTATATAAAATGTATCAACAAAATATTCACTTTTAAAATATTGTGCAGCTCAGTTCACAACCAATGGGGGTAATTTACTAAAACTAAAGAGTGCAAAATCTGGTGCAGCTGTGCATGGTAGCCAATCAGCTACCATGATTGGTAACATAGTTAATCAGGTTGAAAAAAGACACAAGTCTATCCAGTTCAACCACAGTTGATCCAGAGGAAGGCGAAGCATGATCCAATTTGCTATAGCAGTGAAAAAAATTCCTGATCCCCGAGAGGATTTTCCCTGGTACAAATATTTGCTTCGCTTAAAAGTACGATATCAAAGCACCCATTGTCCTTCAGCTAACTGGCTCACCTTTTTTCCTGTAACACAACTTAGAATTAGGGATGACCTGAACACCCCCGCGTTCGGTTCGCACCAGAACCGTGGAACGGTCCGATCATTCGCACGAACATTTAGAACCTCATTGAAGTCTATGGGACTCGAACCTTCAAATTCAAAAACGGTAGTTTTAAAGACCAATTTTCAAGTTATTGTTGGAAAACGTCTTTCAGAACCCGGGTCTTGCCCCAGGGAACATGTATCAATGGTAAAAAGTAGGGTTGTCCCGATGCCTCTTTTTTAGGACCGAGTACAAGTACGGATACTTTTTTTAAATGTGTCCCCAAATGCAGCCGTGTCCCCCCACAAATGCAGCCATGTCCCCCACATATTGCAATCATGTATGTCCCCCACATATTGCAGCCATGTCATGTCCCCCACATATGCAGTCATGTATGTCCCCCCACATATGCAGTCATGTATGTCCCCCCACATATGCAGTCATGTATGTCCCCCACATATGCAGTCATGCATGTCCCCCACATATGCAGCCATGTATGTCCCCCACATATGCAGTCATGTATATCCCCCATATGCAGCCATGTATGTCCCCCATATGCAGCCATGTATGTCCCCCATATGCAGTCATGTATGTCCCCCACATATTGCAGCCATGTATGTCCCCCATATTGCAGCCATGTATGTCCCCCAGATTGCAGCGATGTGTCCCTCATACCTTTTAGATATGCTGATGCCACCTCTGCCGCATACCGCTGTATCCCCTGCATAATCGCGTAGCGCATTAGAAGCTTTCATTCTAAAAACTTGTAAATGGCCGCGCTCTGTGTATTAAAACTCCCCTTCTCCGGATTGGAGGGATCCGTCCAATCCCACGCAAGGGGGAGTGTCTATACGCGGATTCGTGCATAGACACTCCCCCTTGCTCGGGATTGGAGGGATC
Source organism: Rana kukunoris (assembly GCA_029574335.1). NCBI lineage: Eukaryota > Metazoa > Chordata > Amphibia > Anura > Ranidae > Rana > Rana kukunoris. The sequence continues at coordinate 121,527,639 of CM056054.1, read as the reverse complement.
CCTCCAATCCGGAGAAGGGAAGTGTCAATACACGGCCATTTACAAGTATTCAGAATGAATGCTTGTAATGTGTGCTATGCGACTGTGCAGGGGGATACGGCGGTATGCGGCAGCGGCGGCGTCAGCATATCTAAAAAGGTATGAGGGACGCATCGCTGCAATATGGGGAGGAAGTATTCTATTTCAGTATCGGGGGTATTTGCGGGAGTACAAGTACTCCCACAAATACTCGCCATCGGTCCCGATACCGATACTAGTATCGGTATCGGGACAACCCTAGTAAAAAGTCTTAAAAACGGTAGTTTTTTCAGGAGCAGGACTCCTGAAAAAACAACCGTTTTTAAGACTTTTTACTAGGGTTGTCCCGATACCGATACTAGTATCGGTATCGGGACCGATGCCGAGTATTTGTGGGAGTACTTGTACTCCCGCAAATACCCCCGTTTTCACCCAGGTCTTGCCCCAGGGAACATGTATCAATGGAAAAAAGTCTTAAAAACGGTTGTTTTTTTCAGGAGCAGGACTCCTGAAAAACGACCGTTTAAAAAAAAAAAATTCCATTGATGGTAGTATCAATGGAAAAAAAGTTTTAAAAACGGTCGTTTTAAAGACCAATTTTCAAGTTATTGTTGGAAAACGTCTTTCAGAACCCAGGTCTTGCCCCAGGGAACATGTATCAATAGAAAAAAATCTTAAAACCGGTTGTTTCGTTTCACATGAATTTGCCGCGAACAATCGTTTTTGTTCGAAATTTGACGAACGATCGAACGAACGATGTTTGAGTCGAACACACGTTCGTTTCAAACGCGAAGCTCATCCCTACTTAGAATACAAAGTAAAAATGTGTTCCTTTAAAAGGTATCATGCACAATGCAATCCACTTTTAATCTTGTTGGAGCACTGTGCAATCTTTAACAGCCGATGATGGGTTAATTGGTCCACTATCTTTATTAATGGGTTTGCAATGTTCTCATGGGTTGATTTACTAAAGGCAAATAGACTGTTCACCCTGCAAAGGAAGTTGCACTTTGCAATATAATTTTCCCTATAGCAAATAAGGTGAAGCTCTGTTGACTTTCTGCATTCCATAGTGTCAAGCAAAATACTGTTTTTCTATTTTTCTTACACATGGTGGGTATTATTGAGCTTTGGGGGTGATTGTGATGCAGGTATAGTGTATAGTGGTGATCATATCCCACTAGTATGATATATGGCAGTGATCATGATGCTGTATATTTTAGGTACTGAATGTGCAGTTAAGTATGCAGAGGAGGAAGAGGAACCATAGGGGGAGGCATGTGTGGAACAATCAACAGCCATAAGTTCTAGGTTTTTAGATGTGGCTCCTGAGGTCTCTAGTGCTACTGTCACCACACAGGATAACCTTGTGCAAACAGAGAAGCAGCATGGCCCATTCAGGACCATGCCAAGAATTTAAGCTATGGACTGCCCTCCTAGGAGGCAAAGCAAGCAAATGAGAGTGAAGATGCATATATTAGCAGAATGAAGGAGCAATGAAGACACTGATGAATACTACCTGGCTATGTAAATATAAAGGGCTCTTGCGCCACCAAAATAGATAAATGAAAATTGATGTAAATGCAGCTCAACCTGGATTGATTAAGTATTGCTAAATAAACAACAGTGAAATGAATGTGTAAGGCCGCGTACACACGATCGGACATATCCGATGAAAACGGTCCGCGGACCATTTCCATCAGATATGTCCGATCGGGAGTTTGATCCGATGGCGTGTACACACCATCGGATCAAATTCCCCGCGGTGACGTGGCGGTGACGCGGCGGTGACGTTGACGCCGCCGCGTCACCGCCACGTCACCACACCAGGAAGTAAAACACTTCCGCGCATGCGCCGAATCCATTCGGCAGCGGCGCGGCGGCGGTGGGGGCCGACATGTCTGCTGGTAAGTGTACTAACCAGCAGACATGTCGGGCGGACAGATTCCCACCGGATAGATTTCATCAGATGAAGCTGTGAGATACAGCGTAACATGTAAGGACCGGAAACAGGAAGTAAAACACAGAACTCGAGTGTTTATTCTTTGATGTTTATTCTTTGATGTAAGTTTACCAGTTGTTATTAAACTCTTTTTAAATGTACTTCACTATGGCACTATCTCTTCATTTGAGCGGCTTCTGATGACACCCTGACCCATCCTTGGACATTGGACACACAGTACTTCACCATCCATCTGCAGCAGCACAGGATTGAGAGGCATCCACCTGGGATCACAGCAGACTGACCCACATGATTAAAACAGGCTTTATTCTTACCTGATTAAAGGAGTTCTCTGAGCTAAAACTTTTAACCCCCGCTGTGCCCGGGCTGTAAAACTATACAAAATAAACTTGCACTTACCTGCCTACGATCTCCCGTTATTCCGGTATCACCGCCCGTGCGCCGGTCCCTGCCAGCTTCCTCTTCCTGGGGGTCGGTGACTCATCCTGCGCTCAGCCTATCAGCGGCAGCAGCAATGTCCCGCCGCGGCCGCTGATAGGCTGAGCGCAGGATGAGTCACCGACCCCCAGGAAGAGGAAGCTGGCAGGGACCGGCGCACGGGTGGCGATACCGGAATAACGGGAGATCGTAGGCAGGTAAGTGCAAGTTTATTTTGTATAGTTTTACAGCCCGGGCACAGCGGGGGTTAAAAGTTTTAGCTCAGAGAACTCCTTTAAGGTAAGCGCAATGAGAGCTCACCCTCCAGGAAAATAACCAATGTTACAAGATTCTGCATATGTTTCACAGCATATGGGACAGTTCATATTTATGCAATAGCACTTTAGCACGAGATGCACAGGAGTTTTTATGCTATTTATGTTTATTTAATCACTCACTATGGGACTATTTCCACCCATGTATTAGCACTTTATTGCTCTTTATTCAGTGTTTATTTGTTTATGCGCTGACCACTTACACATTCATTTCACTACCTGGCTATGACAATGTTTCCGCTTATAAAAAAAGTCAATTACCATGAGCATGAAGCTCTTCAGAATGATTTATTCCCACATTCCTAACCCCTCCCTTAGTGCTCCATATGCACCTACCACTACCACCAGTGGTCAACCAATCAAATGGTCAGATGTAGTATCAAATCCATCATCTTTACTAAACTTTAAAAATTCAATACCAGTTACACGAGCTCTACCCTTCCCTTGGCCACGGCTCACATGCTCTCTATTTCAGTAGGTTATGCAGAGAATGGCCACTCCACACTTGGCCAGAAATCCCCAGCATCAACACTATCTCTGTTCTTGTTTTTTTTTTTCTTTTTTTTTGGTGTATTTTGTTAGTTATTTTATTATCGTTCATATGCTGTATTTCTTTGTTACACATTTTCATGCCTCCCTATTCTATGCCTTTGCTTAATGCAGTGACAGGCCTTTTACAATGCAATAAAATGTCTTTCATTCCACTCAGGGTTGTGTGAATTTGCCCTTACAGTTAATATAATGTGCTATTTGTTCTGTAGGCTTCAGGATTTTTTAAATCTTCTTACGCTAATTCCCCCACCATCCCTGCCACAATTATCTTCTGGTGCCACAGGCCTTATAGCTGAGGGACCTGAGACAGGCATTCCTCAAGAGTGCCAACTGTACACAACCATTCTGTTTCATTTTTTCTCATCTTCTTCTATGAATGGAGACTGAGCAAATGAATGAAGGGTCCCCCTTTTTCTATTCATAGACTGTTTTACATTCATAGAGGCTATAGTATAGCTAACTATAAGTAATGTCCCTTATACTCTTTTTTGTGTGTTAAACATAGGCTTTAATTCTATATGCACAAAAGATAGCATACATATTGGATTGTGTACAACAGGTTTCATTTATTTTTCCCTAGAAAGACAAAACATAGAATTTTGTCACCGGCCAACAATTCACCAACTGTCACCAATACACCAAGGCACTGTAAAAAAACAAAACAAACAAAAACTGTATTTAGTTCCTAAAACTACTTCTGTACTGCACTTTTAGAAAACAATTGGGGCAAAGTACAAAAGAAAGCTGACTGGTTAAGGACAGGACAACACAGTTGCCTTGGAGGGTAGAAAGTATCAATTCTGAACCCAAGCACAACAAGAAAAGGAAATAGATGGATGCTTGAAATGACATATTTACAACCGTCTGGTTTAAATATTGACATCAACGTAAAATGTCTCTTGGGTGCATAATTTGCAGTGTTCTTTGCTTTAATACAAATGTTGCCTGGAGTGTATTTTGGTTTATGTAATTTTTTTTGAATTTCCTAAAATATAACAAAAAAAAAAAGAATTGCACTAAAAATTTTATTTGGTTTAGAATATTGATTTTGATTAATGTTTGGCATATTATACAGTTGCAAGCAAACATTTGTAAACATTTTGGAATTGCCTGGATTTTACGAAGAATGACTCCTAAAATATGTTCTGATTGTTATCGAAATCATAAAAATAAATAAAGACAGTCTCGCTTAACATACAGCATGCAGAACATTTAAACAAACAAGGACCTTGATAGAAACAGTATGTGAATTTCTAGGATAATAATCTTCAAAAGATGCCTACTGGAATTAGGTGTGCCAATCAAGGAAATTACATTAGATGCTTTGAAGTTGCCTTGGCCTAAAAGCAAGCATAAATAACGATGCCATTAACCGATCATCAGTACAATCTCCAGAACACTGGAAGAAAAATATGTTGCACCAAATCTCCCTAGGAGTGGGTAGCCACTTATGATGCCTATTTTAAGGTTGCAAATGCCTATATGGATGTTCCACAAAGTTTCTGGAACACTGATCAAGAATCTATCTCCCTCTCTATTAGCTTTTAGAGGATCCCTGAAAACCCTCCTCTTCAGAGAAGCCTACCCTTCCCACACCTAGCAACTGCACTTTTCATCCGAGTCCATCTGACCATCCCCCACAGCTAACTACCCTTTGTTCCATTTGACCCTCCCTTCTAGATTGTAAACTCTTACGAGCAGGGCCCTCTGATCCCTCCTGTATTGATTTGTATTGTGAATGTACTGTCTTCCCTAATGTAAAGCGCTGCGTAAACTGTTGGCGCTATATAAATCCTGTATAATAATAATATAATAATAATAAGCCCTCGTACACACGGCCGGGTTTCTTGGCAAAAAACAGCAAGAAAACTGCTCCTTGCCGAGATTCCCGTTCGTGTGTACGAGGCATTCAGGTTTCTCATCTGGAAATCAGGCAAGAATCTTGATGAAAAAAAAAAGAGAACCTGCTCCCTTTTTTTTTTGCCTGTTTCCAGACGAGAAACCCGAGAGTGTGTATACTTACCTGTCGCCGTGGAAACCTGTGCATGCTCAAAATGACTTTGACACATGCGCGGTAGCTTCCACGGCATAGGTAGGGTGAAGCAAAATGGCGGTGACGGCATCGAATGTGACGAGCGTATGCTCATCATACGCGATGAGGTCACTGCGTTCTTTCCTTTAAGAGAAATGCGGTACTTTTGAAATGAAAGTCAGTACACTCCGGCGGCTAGAGTTTCTTGCCAAGAATCTCGTCAGGGAAAACTACAGGTTTTTCCTGACGAGATTCTCGGTCGTGTGTACGAGGCCTTATGTTCATTGAAGGATAACAAAGAGAAAAAAAAATATGCTTATTTCAAGGTTGCAAAAGTCTGTCTGGATTTTACACAAAGTTTACATATTACCTCTGGCCTGGACTGTGAAAGTTTAAAGCAAAACTAAAGGCAAAACTTTTTTTTCCATTTTAAAATAACAGAAGGATATAACCCTGGTTTATTTTTGTTTTTAATTGTGTCTTAATTGTGGCGATTTTCCTTAACTTCCTGTGCTATAGCTGCAACAGGAAATCCGTCCAAAGTGAAGGAAATCCCTTGATCCACCTAAACTAAAGTCTCAATTTGAAGATTTCTCCTACATCTATGTTCTGGTGACTACTTAATATTTGGTATTCTTTCTTACTTTCACTTTTAATTTATAATGATCACCAAAACAACACCAGATGGTGTATCTTCCTGAGAACAAAGACTGCAATAAGAACCTGACAGATGTTGTAATCCCTCTCTAGTCTATATAAAACCAGAAAAAAAGTGTGACTTAACCACTTAAGGACCGGACCAATATGCTGCGAAATGCCCAGAGGCGTTTTTACTATTCGACACTGCGTCGCTTTAACAGACAATTGCGCGGTCATGCGACGTGGCTCCCAAACAAAATTCTTTTGATGGTATTTTTTGCGCTATATACAAAAATAGAGCGACATTTTTGAAAAAAAAACAATATTTTTAACTTTTTGTTATAAGAAAATCGAATAAACTAAATTTTAGTCAAACATTTAGGCCAAAATGTATTCAGCCACATGTCTTGTAAAAAAAAAATAGCTACCTAGCGGCAACAGTGACACTAATACAGCGATCAGAAAAATGATCGCTTAGTGACACTGGCAATAGGGAGTGAAAGGGTTAACTAGGGCGATGATCAAGGGGTTGAAACTTTATTAGGGGGTGTACGGGGGCTACCCTGAACCTAACACTAACTACCTGTCACGCTAACTGCCTGTCACACTGACACTAAATGCAGTGATCAGTACATATATGATCACTGCATTCAGTGACACTGTGGGGGGGGGGTGATCGTGGGGGTTAATGTGCCTATGTGTCACTTTTGTCAGTGTAGTGTTGGTGCAGACTCACTGTGTGATTTCTTCTCTCCTCAGCGGAGGTTGAAAATACCGCCGAGAGGAGAGATTACATCACTTCCCCCTTCCTGTGTTTACACAGGCAGAGATAGTGACACGCGTAGGAGGACACGCATTGGCTGGAAGCGATCCGGAGGGGGCGGCCAAAAACTAACAGCCGCCCCCTCATCCCGGATCGCTCGGACAGCCACGGGGACCGCCGCAAGTACCGGGGGGGGTCCCGATCGGACCCCCGACCCACGTCTAGGCAGGGACGTACAGGTACACCAATGTGCCTGTACGTGCCATTCTGCCAACGTATATGTACATGCGCCGGTCCTTAAGTGGGTAAAATAAACCTTAAATGTGTTCATTAAACAAACCCAACAGCACAGTTTTTTATGTGTTAGTTTTTTTAACCACTTGAGCCCCGGGAGGATTTACCCCCTTATTAACCAGACCATTTTTTGTGATACGGCACTGCATTATTTTAACTGACAATTGCACCGTCATGTGACGTTGTACCCAAATACCCTTTTTTCCCCACAAATAGAGCTTTCTTCTGGTGGTATTTGATCACCTTTGCAGTTTTTATTTTTTGTGCTATAAACAAAAGGAGAATGACAATTTTGAAAATAATAATTTCTGCTATAATACACATTCACAAAAAAAAAAAAAATGGCCCAGATTCACATACAATTAGATTCGTGTAGAGTATCAGAAATACACAACGCCGCCGTATTTTACCTGGCTCTACGTGGAATCCCGGTAGATTTTGTCCAGTAAACTACGACGGCGTAGTGTATTTCTCCCGGCGCAAGCCATCTACGTGAGTAGGGGGCGTGAAGCATTTAAAATAGGTGCGTTCCCGCGGCGATCGAACTGCGCATGCTCCGTTCAGAAATTTCCCGCCGTGCATTGCGCGAAATCATGTTGTTACATCATTAGTTGTTTGAGTAGCGTCGTTTACGGACATTCCTATTCCCGAACGAGTTACGTAAAAAAAATAATAATAATTAAATTTGACGCGGGAACGACGGCCATACTTAACATGGGCTACGCACCGTTAGACCAGCAAATAGCTGGTCTAACAGTACGTAGCAAAAAAATGACGTAAGCGATTGCGAAGACCACTCGTATCTCCGTGGATCGCCGTAAAAAGTCATTTGCATATCCCGACGCTGAAAACGACGCGGACTCCTCCCAGCGGCCGCAAAAATATCGCAGCGTAGATCCGAAGGCTTACGAAGACGTAAGCCTCTCGGATCGAAGCCCGAAGCCGCCGTATCATGGTTTGAGGATTCAAACTAGTGATACGGCGCGCGAAATTTGAAATTACTCCTGTCTAACACCAGTTAGACAGGCGTAATTGCTCTGTGAATCTGGGCCAATGTCTTCATAAATTTAGGCCAATATGCATTCTTCTACGTATTTTTGGTGAAAAAAATCCCAATAAGAGTATATTGATTAGTTTGCGCAAATGTTATAGTGCCTACATCCCACCGGATAGATTTATGGACCTTGATTTTTTTTTTCTGGAAATAACGACGATCAGCAATTTTTATCGGGACTACAACATTGCAGCGGACAAATCTGACCCTAAGTGACACTTTTTGGGGACCAGTGATGCCAATACAGTGATTAGTGCTAAAACAAATACACTGATCACTGTAAAAATGGCACTGGCAGGGAAGGGGTTAAAATCAGGGGTTATCAAGTTAAATCTGTTTCCTCAGTGTGTTTCTAACTGTGTGGGGGGAAGTACAGACAGGAAGAACACAGAGATCACTGTTCCTGATTACTAAGAAGATGATCTCCATCTTCTCCCCTGTCAGAACAGGCATCTGCCTTGTTTGCATAGGCAGATCCCAATTCTGCCTCTTTGTGAAGTGTTTGCGGGTGGCCAGCGGACATCGGGTCTGCCGAACACGTGCATCGGGTCCTCCTCCATGCAGCGGGCACTATCTATTGCATGAAACAATGGACAGGTATGTCGCTTCGTGCAATAGAGCCACCCTGCTGCAGTATATATGCGGTGGGTGGTCTTTAAGTGGTTAAGTGACCATTTGCTTTCATTCAACAGTCCACCTGTAATAAGAGGAAAGTTACTTACCTTTCTGGTGACCCATATATGAAAAAAAACATGCTTCCCAACAGCCCAAGTACAGTACTGTGTTCAAAAGACTGGATTGGTTGAATACTTGCTTCCTCTGTTGCACATTGTGGCTCCTCTTCGCAACTGGTTTGTCCTGTAGTGATATATGAGCTGGTGGGAGTAACCACATCATCCAGCAGGAGAGCAAGTTTTCTACAGACCCAAAGGTTTAGATTACTTGCAGCACCTTGAAAGGAGAAAAGCAATATCTTTTTAATATATGGGTCTCTGGAAAGGTAAATATATCCATACTACTTTTACAGGTGGACTATTGAGAAAAATTACCCTTTTGTGATTGGGTAATTTTAGGAAGACTAAACTGTCCTCATACACGTTAGCAGGGTGTGTAATCTGACATGTAGGTAAACCTTCTGTCTTGAAGAAGAGAAAACTGTACTGCTTCTCTTTTTATTGATAGTAGATTGACAGGAAAGGTGAAACTACAGAATAAAACAGTAGCATTTAGAACATAAAATCCATGGTACATGGCCTAAGATACAGAATTATCTGCTATACATGCAGTACATGGGGTAATACAAATGATAGTTACGAGCTATGAAACAAGTAACACATATAAGCTATGTTAAATGTCACAAGATAGTGCTCTTACTGACTATGCTTGAAAACAGGCTAAATAGCAGATGATGGGGCAGGAACCCAGTGAGAATGTTTGGCTCCTGAGACACAAGATAGTGACTGCTTGCTGTACAGCACAAGACTAGCAAGGACCAGGAACTACCCAGAAAGCACTGGGACTCCCATAATGCACAGAGAAAACACATTGTGCTGTTACCACACAATGTAATGTACATGAATTACAAGACAGGTAAAAAATGCAATGTCAACTGACAAACACACAAACAACTGGACCTATATCTAGGGACAGAACAAAGACTGTACCAATCTCGGAAAAGACCAAACCAGATTTTATGAGCAGTTTATGCAGGAATTTAGGTAATTCCAAAATGTTCAGAAATGTTTTATATATGGTATGCACATATGTACGTATATCATTTGCATGCATTTATGAGTCTTCATGTGTTAAATTTGGCCCAATTAGACTATTTAATGCGCCTTCCTTGTGAATGACACCTGAATACATTGTACAGTAGTGGACAATACATATGTACTGCAGTGCATTACAATGCAAATACCTTGGGTTATGGTGCATTGCATTCTTATAAAAAAAAAGGTTGAGGTATGTTTTTGCTTTTGTTGTGGTATCTTGGCAGCACATTCAAAATTAATAGACTGCCTTAATGCAATGTACATTAGCCAGTGACATAACACAGTGCAAAGGTATTATTCCACCAAATCAGTTGAAGTTAAATCAGATTACAGTAACAATTAAGTTAATGCAGATAATCCTTGCTTTTCAAAACAAAACTATGGGCCACGTACATTGGCGCATATTTTGACCAGCGTAGCGCACCTCCTTTACGTTAGACCGGCGCAATGTAGAGGCGCGATAACCGTATTCTCGTAGTATTTGCGCAGAAATTAGCGCCGGTGTAACGTTAATTCCGAGGCGTAAGGCGAAGTAATTCAAATTGGGAAGGACGTGGGCGTGTTACATTGAAATGAGCCGTGACCCCATGCAAATGAAGGGCCGGCCGGCTCGCGCATGCGCATATGAAGCAGACCATGGTCAGCACCTCTGTGCGCATGCTCACAACTCAGGAACGGCGCAATCAGTGAAATTGGAAGTGGACCCGGGCAACTTAGTGAACTACGCAGACAGCATAAATAGACAGACACAAACGCACTTCATTTGCAAAAGTACATCCCTTTGTATCCCTTCCTATACAGCAAGGTGCTTTTGTTCTGTTTTTTGTTGCGTTGTGACTTGTCTTTGTGATATTTGTTGACTTTTTGATCTAGTGTTTGGTAGAATATATTTGAAAGTGTTTTTTGCTAACTGGTTGTGAGACTTTTTGGTTGATAGGTTTTGTTTGTTTGTTTTGTTGCTTGATTTTTCCTGCTTGTTTTTGTGAGTGATTTTTGGTGATTGTTTGAGAGAGAGTTTTTGTATGAGTATGATTGAGAGGAAGCGGAAGAGCAATTTTTCTTTGCGTGAGAAACAAATAATTGCCCGGGCCATTACCAATATGGGCGTTTCCTTCACGGCCCGGAGAGTTCCAACACCACCCCGGCCAGGAAAAAGGAGATTTTGCAGAACATTACTGACCAGGTGAATGCATTGGGGGGCGGGGGGGACCCGGACACGCGAGGGGATTGTCAAGAAAATCAATGACCTCCGGCGTCTGGTCAGAAAGAAGCTGGCCAAAATGGCAGCCCATGCCAGGGGCACAGGAGGGGGCCCACCATGCCCTGTTAGGCTGACAGTGGAGGAGCGTACGGTGGCCCAGACCTTTAATAGACAACAAGTGGAGGGCCTGCCTGGCTATGACTCCAGTCATGAAGGCGTGATGCCAGGTAAGGTTTTTTTTCATATCTGGTGTGTAGCATGTGTGGGGGAGGGGGGGGAAGGAATATGTGGCAAGTGTGTGGATCCTCCAACCTGTGAATATTTTGTGTCATCCACAGATGTGCAGGAGGGTGCTGGGCCATCTGGCCTGACCGCACCATCCCCGGGACAACAGCCTGATGAGGACCCCCCGACAAGGCCGGAGTCCTCGGAGGAGTTGGAGGACTAGGAGGATGTCATGTCAGCCAGTGGATTATTATTTTTGGAGGAGTCTTCCTCTCTGGCTGGCAGCAGCCAGCCCTCCATAAGGGCTAGCCCCTCCCACTCCTCCCCCAACAGGGCTCCCCTCCCAAGGGCCTCCCCTTCTCCCCGACCACAAGCATCAGCTGGAGGCAGGAAGTCGTCCCAGAAGACCAGGGGGTGGCCGAGGTTCTGCCCGCAAATCTCAGAAGGGACCAGGCCCTTCAGACCCGCCATCTGGGACAGGTCAGCCAGACTTTGGGGCGGATGGAGGAGAGCCTGTCCTCCATAAAGGATACGCTTGGGGACCTAGACTGTCACTCCCTGGCTCTTACAAACTGCCAAAATGTACTGCAGACTACTACAGCAGAAGTTGGGCAGGATGTGAGGGCCCTCACCCAGGCTATCCAGGCCAATACGGCATCACTAAGTGCTGGCCTGACCAGAATTGCCGTGGCCTTGGAGGGCAGGCCGCCAGGTGGGCAGAGACCAGGGGCTGCTCCTCCTTCCCCGGATTACCCCCCCATGAGTCTCCCCTGAGGAGCCGGGCCCGTGGCTGTGGTCGCCCCAGGCGTGGGTCACACCAGCGGCATTAATTTGGTTTCCCCCTTTTTTTTTGTTCTGGACTTTTTTTTTCCTGTTTTTTTTCAGGGTTTTTTTTTTTTTTGCTGTTTTTTTTTGTTGTGAATGATTTCTGAATGTGGGGGTGACATTCCTGCCGGAAAAGGGGTGTCATCCTCATTTGTGGTGGAGAAGGGTGCCCCAGGAACAGGGAGAAGTGATCCCCAGGTCCGTGTGAATGGTGTATGAATGTACAGTGACATAATTGGAGCCGTGGTGTGGCGTTGCTGCTCACAAGTCCAGCATGGTGGGCTTGTGCTAATCCAATTTGATGAGGATGTGATTTTTCTGTGCTAGGGACCACAGTGGTGTGCATGCATGCATTCTCATTGTGCCATGATTAATGTGTGTGTTTAACGTGCAAAGATGCCTAATGTGAGCTGTCTCCTGGCTGCTCTTCCCTCAGAAGACGGGGTATCCTCGGTTAGGGGGGGATTGTCTGGTTCAGGGGTCAGGTCATCACGTATGTCAATCTCCAGGCCCTTTCTCACTGCGAAGTTGTGCAGCATGCAACATGCACCGATGATCTGGCACACGAAGTTGGGGGAATACAACAGGGTCCCCCCAGACTTATCCAGGCATCGGAAACGTGACTTCAGGAGGCCAAAGGTGCGCTCCACCACTGCACGTGTTTGGGCGTGGGCTTCATTGTATCTTTCCTCTCCTGGGGTTTGGGGGTTCCAGATAGGAGTCATGAGATGGGGTCCCAGTGCATATGCACAGTCACCTGTAAGGGAAAAGACAGGAGGATGTTAGTCATGCATGTGCCCCTTGTGATGTGTGCATCATGGGGGGGGACAGTCATGCCTGCCACCCATGTCACTCACCAACCAGCCAGGTGTCCCCATACACGTTCTGTTGGAATTCCATTGGGATGGGGCTCTGATTGTATATGTAGCTGTCATGGCTGGATCCGGGGTGTTTGGCACGGACGTGCCATATGAGGCCTTGGGCATCGACTATCACCTGTACGTTGATGGAATGCCAATGCATCCGATTGCGGTATATGTGCTCTGTCTCATGGGGGGGCTGGGGTGCCACATGTGTGCAATCAATGGCCCCCACGGTGCGTTGGAATCTGGCAATTCTGTAGAAATCTGTCATTGCCTTCAGCCGCAGGTCCTCAGTGGTGGGTTTGATGATTTGGTTGGCCATGCATCTGAGGCGGCGTACACACGATCGGATATATCCGATGAAAACGGTCCGCGGACCATTTCCATCGGATATGTCCGATCGGGAGTTTGATCCGATGGCGTGTACACACCATCGGATCAAATTCCCCGCCGCCGGACGGCGCGGTGACGTAGTGGTGACGCGGCGGTGACGTTGACGCCGCCGCGTCATCGCCACGTCACCGCACCAGGAAGTAAAACACTTCCGCGCATGCGCCGAATCCATTCGGCAGCGGCGCGGCGGCGGTGGGGGCCGACATGTCTGCTGGTAAGTGTACTAACCAGCAGACATGTCGGGCGGACAGATTCCCACCGGATAGATTTCAAAGCTTGCTTTGAAATCTGTCGGGTGGAGAAATCTGTCCGCTAGCCCATACACACGAGCGGAGATGTCTGCTGAAACGGTCCATCGGACCGTTTTCAGCGGACATATCCCCTCGTGTGTACGCGGCCTGAGGATTGCAGGGATAACCTGGTGCACCCATCTGCTCATGGAGGATTGTGACATCCCAGCCACCACTCCACTTGTTCTTTGAAAAGAGCCACTGGCAAGGAAATGGAGTGTTGCCATGACCTTGACCAGTGGCTGCACTGCATGTGAGAGGTGTGTTCGGCTGGTGATGTCATCCTGCAGGGTTATGGTTAATTCCAGGATGGCATGAGGGGTGAATCTGAAGATGCGATACACCTCAGAATCACTCATGCCAAAGGAGTCTATGCGGTATATCCTCTCCCGTGCCCTCCTCCGTGCCCTCCTCCTTCTTTGCTCCTCTAAAGTCATTAGTATAGCTATGAGCAAGGATGCCCCGGGCATCTTGGCATAAAGTTTGTTGTGCAGCAAATGTGACTGCTCAGCTCCTCACTAACAGTGTTGCTTTCGCTGACATTTAGACGGATTGTCTAATTTTATACCACCTTTTATATGGTCTAATTTTAGACAGGACGTGCAGCTGTTGCGCACAGCGCGTAGCCTGCACTGCACCAACGTTCTTTTGTGGTTCCCCGTAACTCCCTTATTTGCATAATCGAATAGCAAATCAATAGTGTGTCTAGCGCAGTTTTGGGGATGCGGCGTATCGAAACGCATGCGCAAAATTAGACTTACGCCGCGCATCTCCTGTAACGCCGGCGTAATTGCTCTGTGAATCTGGCCCTATATTTATTCTGTTGGAATTTCAAATCAAAATATGCCATGGTTTAGATTCAACTTTACATCATTGGAGTTTTTTTTTTTTTTACTTTATGGTGGCTAAAGGTTTAGTAAATCTATTCCACTGGGTCTTGGGTTGAATCCCCCTAGCCACAGTATCTGCATGGAGTTTGTAAGCTCTCACTGAGGGCTTCTTTTATATGCTCTAGCTTCCCCCTGTGAAAGTGATATGGCTGGCTTTATATATTTTTTTAAGTGTTGTGTAACACATTGGCACTATATCAATAGAAATATAATACAGTAAATGACAAACTCAAATAGTCTTCCTCCCTTGCAGCATTAGACGAATCTTGTGAGAAGTATTTACTTGGCAGAGGGATATTACTGAATATTGCTCCAATTACAAGTTCACTAGATCTGAAGGACAATAAGATTTGGTTCCCAGCCCCACAGAGAGCTTCTAGTTATATTAAAATTTTAGTCTATTAAAAATTGGAACTAAGCTCAGGGTAGATATGAAAGGGGACTTGTAAAGACAGCAGTTTGCTTCCGGCAATAGGAAACTTGTTCAGACAGTGTGTGGGACATAGGCATGCGCACAGGGTGTGCCAGATGTGCCCAGGCACACCCTAATCTCCCTTTACATCACAGATTCCCCCTACTTCCCTGGCTCCCTCCTTCCCCTTGCAGTGCTACCAGCTTCCCTCCTGTCCCGCCAGCTGTTGCTGCAAGGATGTCTTAGGATGAGTGGAGGAAGAAGCAGGTAAATTTGTAATTTACCATCCCCTTCCCTTTCCGAATGAACATCGTCAGTGATCAGTAGTGTGTGTTTGAGCTTTGGGGTGCACACCCTAATGCTATAGACTGTGCTGGTGTGGGATTCAGCAAAGATGTCAATGCCCAGGACCCAGCATTACTTCCAGAACTATGGACCAATAAAAACATCCAACTCATGCTGGGGTGCTATACTGTGTCTTAAGATGTTAAGAAGATTGAATCTTGTTTGAATACCACTTCACTTTATGGACTATTAATTTATTTATTCAATTAGTCACATGTCACATGGGACTATTCATATATATATATACAGTTATTTAGTCATTGGTACTTGGGTACTGATCTCATGAGCACTACATTTTTGTTCTATTTTCACAGTTTGGTTTATAGGTTGAAATTCAGTTTATCATTATTATTTTTTAAGTGGCAGCTTTTATTTCATTTTTTTTCTTTGGCGCAGGATATTAGGGGAGGTTTCATATCTTTATACCAACAGTTCAGATAGGTTATATGGTCTAAAATATTATCATAATCTAAGTTGAATATATTGATTTCTAGAGCTCTCGATCTTAATTTCAAGTCATTGTGATATTGTTTGCATTTGCCATGGCTGACCATCAACCATATCGGTAAAGATCTTGAAAAGTCTATAGTGAAAAACTACAAACAATCTTCTGTGCATTAGATTTTCCAAGGGGGAATTCAAAATCAAGTGCAGACTAGAACAGCATGTTGTTGAAAAATGCTGGATATGTCCAGTAAATCTATAGATGTTTGCATAATGAGATCATGACATCTTTAAGCAGAAAAATTGTTCCAGGAAGTGCAAAATAACAAATTGTTCTCAGAGGGACAGCTTATATAGAATGAGCTGTCAAATGATTGAGGTATCATATGTGTGGTGGTAACATGTGCATTGCTGTTTTGTACTAGCAATAAGTCTGTCTAGGAAAAATGTGTACTTTGGCCCAGATTCACAGAGCAATTACGCCTGTCTAACTGGTGTTAGACAGGAGTAATTTCAAATTTCGCGCGCCGTATCACTAGTTTGAATCCTCAAACCATGATACGGCGGCTTCGGGCTTCGATCCGAGAGGCTTACGTCTTCGTAAGCCTTCGGATCTACGCTGTGATATTTTTGCGGCCGCTGGGAGGAGTTTGCGTCGTTTTCATGCCTCGGGATATGCAAATTAGTTTTTACGGCGATCCACGAAGGTACGAGTGTCCCTCGCAATCGCCTACGTCATTTTTTGGCTACGTAATGTTAGAGGAGCTTTTTGCTGGTCTAACAGTGCATAACCCATGTAAAGTATGGCCGTCGTTCCCGCGTCGATTTGAAAATATATATTTTTTTTAACGTAACTCATGATACGGCGGCTTCGGGCTTCGATCCGAGAGGCTTACGTCTTCGTAAGCCTTCGGATCTACGCTGTGATATTTTTGCGGCCGCTGGGAGGAGTTTGCGTCGTTTTCATGCCTCGGGATATGCAAATTAGTTTTTACGGCGATCCACGAAGGTACGAGTGTCCCTCGCAATCGCCTACGTCATTTTTTGGCTACGTAATGTTAGAGGAGCTTTTTGCTGGTCTAACAGTGCATAACCCATGTAAAGTATGGCCGTCGTTCCCGCGTCGATTTGAAAATATATATTTTTTTTAACGTAACTCGTAACACATCTTTGGAGCAGTGAAGGAGTCGTGTGTATACCGCCCGCTCCACCGCTCCTGCCCATTGAAATCAATATTACACTGCGGCTATACCACCGGCAATGCGCATCTGCAGAGGAATAAAACCGCCCCGCTACCAGCCGAATAGCACAGTGAAATTGGCGGTAAAGCGCTGCTAAGAATAGCAGCACTTTACTGCAGACGCACCTCCCGCCTCAGTGTGAAAAAGGGGCCTAAGTTTGACTAAAAAATTCACCAAGGGATATTGCATACATTAACTCTTCCTCCTCTGTTTACTTAAACCCCACCGCCATAATCTTCCATTGCGGCAAGGGTTAATAGAACTGAGGGCACTCATCAAGAGAGCCTGACTATGCCCACCCTTTCCGCCCAGCTCCTTCAATTATATTGGCTGTTACTATAGCTTCCACAAATGAAACATGATCTATGAATGGAGGACAGATTGATGATTGAAAGGTCCTCTCTTCCATTCCCTGATCGTGCTTCATTAATAGAAGCTGTAATACTGCTTCTATGAATGGAAGAAGTAGGTGGAAACAGACATATCAGCCTGAGTGTCAAACCTCTTCCTCAAACTGAATCTAAAACCAAGCTCTTAATAATTCCCCTTACCCTGACTTCTCTGTCAAGACATCTATCAGTCCATCCCCACATGCCAGGGAGCTAGGGGTAACCTTAGACTCTGAACTGTCTTTTAGGCAACTGTCTTTAGTCTTTTATCCAATCCCTGTCCAACTCACCCCACCTTAGCCTCTGCAACATTTCCAGAATACGCCCCTTTTTAACTAATGACACCACAAAGCTTCTAATTCACTCCCTGGTTATCTCTCGCCTCGACTACTGCAACTGCCCCCTCATTGGATTACCTTTACATAGACTATCCTCCCTTCAGTTCATAATGAATGTTTCTGCAAGACTCATCCACCTAACCAACCATTCAGTGTCCTCCGCCCCTCTCTGCCAATCCCTCCACTGGTTTCCACTCACCCAACAAATAAAATTCGAAGTACTAACAATAATTTACAAAGCCATCCATTACTCTGCCCCCAGCTACATCACTTACCTAGTCTCAAAATAACATGCCAAGTCGCTCTCTTCGGTCCTCCCAATACCTCCTGTTCTCTAGCTCCCTTGTCTCCTCCCATGCTGGCCTCCAGTACTTCTTCAGAGCTTTTCCCATCCTTTGGATCTCCCTACCCAAATCTGTCCGACTTTCCCCTAATCTATCCATCTTTAGACGGTCCCTTGAAACCCTTCTCTTTTAAAGGAGCCTATCCTGCTTCTAACTAATACACTGTTTTACTTCCTCCGTCCGCTTATCCCCCACAGGTATTACTTTTTGTATCAATTGACCCTCCCTTTTTAGATTGTAAGCTCTAATGAGCAGGGCCCTCTGATTCCTCTTGTACCAAATTGTAATGTATCTGTATAGTCTGCCTTTATTATGTTAAGCGCTGCGCAAACTGTTGGCGCTATATAAATCCTGTATAATAATAATCATGATGGGCATTTTTCAGTAACACATATCAGTCAAATTAGCTATCAACTTGTTCTAAAAAGTTCTAAACCAATAATATTTAGTTGCAAAGAGACACTGGACTTTACACACCATTCATTTTCTTTCCATTGCTTAAGCAAACTGCCTCTTGATGTTTGTTGATGCAGCTGCAGCCTGAGCGAAACGGGGTACAGCCAAACTTGCTTTAATGTGAAAAGCATTGATTTATATGTAGCGCCTTGCTCCCAATGACTGGAGCGCTATTCTAAATTTAGAGGGTGTCTGAGCCAATAGTGGGCTCCGACTTTGTTTAATTTCATTAAATTATCCTCTGTTCTGGCTATGGTTGTGCTTGATAAGATTTTCCACTGTTGCCTGTAGGTGGCGTCACCACCTCAGGCCAATGTTGGAACACAAGAAAACCATAGTGTATTGGGTGACCCTTCTCGGCAGCAGCGCAGTGGGAGTGGTGCCCCGCTGTGCATGCCGGGAAGTGGTACTTAAGGGGCAGACGCAGTTTTTCGAGGTCCTACGTCTCATGGCCCTCCTGGCGTGAGGTATGTGTGTGTGATTCTAGCCTCGGGACCACGTTGGTCCGAGGCTGCATCGCTATTGAGCAGGCCCAGCTATGCTGGCTGGGACCTATGATTCTAAAGGGGATCCCAATCTGTCCATCCAAGTGAGGGAAGCGCTTAACGAAGGAAACCGGGGGAGGACCTGCCCTGGCGGAGACCAAGCAAACCAGTCTGGTGTCTCGAGATATGCCTGGTGACTTTGTTATACAGGGATCCACAGCTCTATTTGTCTTACAAATTGTGAGAAAAACAATTAGCGCCACAATACTAATAAATTACTCCTATAAATGACGTGAGGAAAAAAACACACAACAAAAATAACCCACTAAGTGTCTACACAGCTGCTGAATGCTTATAGGGCCAGATTAAGCCAGCGTAAGCTATTTACACTACGCCGCCGCAACTTACAGGAGCAAGTGCCGTATTCTCCAAGCACTTGCTCCGTAATTTGCGGCGGTGTAGTGTAAATGGCCCGGCGTAAGGCCGCGTAATTTAAAGGGGGCGGCTTGTATTTAAATTAAGCGCGCCCCCGTGCCGAATGAACTGCGCATGCGCCGGCCTTAAACGTAGGCCACTGCGCATGCTCCATAGTACGCCGCAAATACATTGATTACGACGGCAACGTAATTAACGTACAGGCCTATTCGCAAACGAGTTACGTAAACTCCGTAAACAACGGAAAAACACGACGCTGTCCCGAGTCCATACTTAACATGGCATACGGCGGACCGACGTAAGGTTACCCCTCATATAGCAGGGGTAAACTTATGTGTGTTGTGACACCGGCTCAACTAAGTGTTTAATATAAACCTATAAATCCTATAATTCCAATCTGCTGCAGTTATTATAAACACCTGTGCCAAGTGAAAAAATGAAAAAATTAATTGTGTATATGTGACATATACTACCGCGCTGATTGCATAAACCCAATTTTCAAAAACATATAAAATATATAAATAAACAAAACATCCATAAACACCAGTGCTAACTCAAAAAAATATTAAATATATATATATGTATTCTTTTAGCAGTCCTATTAGTGCGTGCTATTGCACTATTGCACCTATGTAAACCTCAGTCCTTTAAATTTTCAATCCCAAAGTGTCAAAAAACGTGCTCTATGCTGTGGTAAAGATGATCTCCGTGACTGTGCACCCTTGTAGTGTCACCACCACCTCTATTCAAAGATTGCACTCACCAGATCACGGAAAGGAAACAGCATGTAACATCCTTAAACAGCGGTTCCACACGATCCTCAATCATAAGTAATAGACCAAAATAGCTCTTTGCGTTCACCTCTTTAAGGCTCCCCCAAAAGAAAAAAAGCCTCTTATAGTGTAATAAAGTTTTGACCAATTTATTTATACCAAGAAAGCTTTAAAAATATCACACTAATATCACAAACTAATGCCGTTTCCTTTCCGTGATCTGGTGAGCGCAATCTTTGAATAGAGGTGGTGGTGACACTACAAGGGTGCACAGTCACGGAGATCATCTTTACCACAGCATAGACCACTATTTTTGACACTTTGGGATTGAAAATTTAAAGGACTGAGGCACTGTTTACATAGGTGCAATAGCACGCACTAATAGGACTGCTAAAAGAATACATATATATATTTAATATTTTTTTGAGTTAGCACTGGTGTTTATGGATGTTTTGTTTATTTACATATTTTATATGTTTTTGAAAATTGGGTTTATGCAATCAGCGCGGTAGTATATGTCACATATACACAATTTATTTTTTCAGGGGTAAACTTATGCTTACGGAAACAACGTAAACTACGGCGAAGCTGCGCAAAAACGTTCGGGAATCGGCGTATTATGCTCATTTGCATATATGCCACCTAGCGGCCAGCATAGTATTGCATTTAAGATCCGACGGTGTAAGTGACTTACGCAAGTCAGATCTACGCCGTATCTATGCGTAAATGATTCTAGAAGTCAGACGCATAAATACCCGGGGACAGAAACAGAGATACGACGGTGTATCTGGAGATACACCGTCGTATCTCTTATGAGAATCTGGCCCATAGTGCTGCACCACACCTACTACAATATTCATTTTGTGAAAATAGTGCAGCACTGCATATCTATAAATCTTATATAAACAAGTAATTAAACATTCCTTCAAAAAAAAAAAGAAAAAGTAAATAAATAAATTATAAAAAACAGTTCATGTGTAGGTTTCCAAAGCTGTCACCGCTGTGAAAATCCTATTTAAATGGATCCAATATTCAGTGCACACCACCACCTGCTAAAATGCCTGCTCACCTCAAGGATGAGTATAAAACTCATAGACAGATCACTCCATGTGTCCACCACGATCAGTCCACTTTACCAATGGTAGCAATTCCTCCAGTCTCCAGACTGCACCTCTATGTGGGTAATCAATGTTTAAATTGTCTCCAAACACCACCTTCCTCCATTCGCTTTTTAATAATCAATTCCACTTATCCAGGGGTTAAGGACATGAAACAAAAAACACATATACTGATAAAGGCCTAAATAGAAGCAGGAAGGTATGGACAACCGCATTCTGGTAAATGTAAAAACAATAAAAGCCTTTAATCCAGTAAAAAAAACACTACAAAAACAGAAGAACAGCAAACGGTGGGATGATAAAGCTGACGCGTTTCACATTGTTATGCAATGCTTAGTCATAGCTAAAAACAACATAAAAAATCTCATTTGTAAGTATTCCAAAAAAAGTCATGTGACAAGTCCAGTCTGTGATTGGTCCCAACTGATTGTGGTAATCCCATGCATCTGTGGGTAGAAATAGCAGATAAAGGCCAATGAGAGGCTGACACGCGTTTAGAAGGGAGGAGTCTTATCTGTGATGTGCTGGTAATTTGATACATGCTGTTTTTATTGTTATTTCTTGTAAGTGTAACTTTATAGGGGGGCTTTTTTAATAAATTCAAAAGCAGAGAACACTATGGTTCTTGTGTTTTTTGTTTCATGTCCTTAACCCCTGGATAAGTGGAATTGATTATTAAAAAGCAAATGGAGGAAGGTGGTGTTTGGAGACAATTTATACATTGACTACTTGTCTTACAGTTTGCCGGAAGTTCGGAGTTTCAAATCCTGTGGCAGAGGATTTCTGGCTATCCATGATCATTCTCAGATGGTCTGTAGCAGAGACTGTTCTCATACTTGTTCGTGCATCATGCTAGGCCATGTGAGAGGGGTCTATCCAGGTGAGCAATACCCACTCAAGAGGGAGTGGTGACTGACTGATTGGAAAATTTAGATATTTTTGTGCATTCTGTACCACGTTCCTGGACCTTCCCCTTCTCTCTATACTCTCTACTTTCTTCGTAAGTTTTATGCAGCAAAAATAAAACAGTTGAAGGTTTTACATCTTGTGTGAACATTGCAATTTCTATATACTTTCTTCCCATGACAACAAACTTAGAGGTAACGTGCAAAACCCAAATCTAAACCAGCAGCTCCTACGGGGGTAGTGCTACATATACATTTACAGTGCCTTGAAAAAGTATGCATGTCCCTTGGAATTTTGCAAATGTTTTTCATGTTACAACCAAAATCATGGATTTATTTGTTGGCAATTTTATGTGATAGACCATCACAAAGTGGCAAATAATTGTGAAGAGGAAGTAAAAAAGTTTTATCATTTTGTACAAATATGTGAAAAGTGCAGCGTGTATTTGTATTCAGCCGCCCTGATTCAATACTTTGTTGAGCCACCTTTCTCTGAAATTATAGCTGCAAGTCTTTTTGGGTATGTCTCTACCAGCTTTGCACATCTAAAAAATGAAATTTTTGCTCATTCTTCTTTGCAAAATAGCTCTCTCAGAGAATACACATATGCACGGACTACTTCATATTCATCCATATGTGAAAAACCTATAGCATAGAACATTGGTGGCAATCATGGTAATAATTGCAACCTGTGGCTACTATTGGGGAGGGACATATATCCCTATGTTAATGGAAAATAAGTATAGGCTATTTGCAATGATGTTAATTGAATCAAATCCATTACTGAGACCGGCTCATTTATAGTCCTTGCTTTAAGAAAGTATTATCAAATTCCATAATAAGCCCTAAAAAAAGGGGGAGAGATGTACAATACTATTGGGTTGAAATAGTTTCTAGATTCTATGACATAGAATTATCAAGGGATAGTAAAGTAGGAGATAGGAAAATACAGATGAATTAGTAGGAATAACAGTCAGACTTACTGTGTAATTAGATTGACTGAGATTGGGCACCAATAGGTGTCTCCTAATGAGTTCAGTTTAGATGGGATCAGCAAAGACAGCACAGCTATTCAGCAATGACAAAGTCGAATGTGCTGTTGGAGTCAATGAGATAAGACACTATTAGGTATATAGTGGGGCTAGACCTGGCAAGCAGTAACTATGCCGTCCAAAGTGTAGAGGTGACTAACCTTAGATTGAGATTGAATAGATTCGATGCTAGATCTCCAAGTAACGCCGCCTCGCCACTCCAGTGTATGCCTGTGTGGCGAATGGCTGGCGTTTGTTTTTATGTGTGCTCCCCGTCTACGCGACCCCGGACGTGACGGGCCGTCAAGACACTTTGCGCATGCGCCGATTGGCGCATGCGTCCTCAGATACTGAGGGCATCCGGATGCCGGCAAGGGCGGAAGTGTATATGGATAGGTGTTTAATATCCTGGTTGCCACTGAACTCCGCCATCCAAACCCCGCCCTCAGGAGGAGGGACATGGGTTGGTTAGGTAGAGGTCAGCGGCTTGAGTGGCCATATGCGTGTCAGCATGGAATCAAGCCGCTATAGCAGAACAGACAGATTTATTAATATAGTGTAAGACATGAGAGGGGTGAGCTAAAATCACATTGACATAGTAAAATTGCAAAAGACAATACATGCCTGTACCTTGCCCAAAATATAGAGCAAGAAAATTAGTTAGACATTTTTTCCTATAGATGGATACATCGAGGAAAGGTATTGTGTTTTTGTCCCAAACGTGTGTGAATTTTGCTGTGACCTCCGGGGTGATGACTCTATACCATTCAACATTTTCTAATATGGAAAAACACATGGTTTCATATTGGCTACAAGTCTGTAGGACAATATTTCCCCCTTTGTCGGACGCTTTTATTACCGTGTCCTCTCTTGTGCGTAAATTTCGAAGAGCTTCTAGTTGGCCTTTGGACAGATTAGATGGGGTATGTGTAGAGGGCTGATTTTTTGATCTCTCTAACTGTAGCTGTCAAAAAAGCTACTACTTGTGAATTAGTGTTTAAATTGGGAAATTGGTCTGATTTGTTTTTTGAAAATTGGAGCTTTAGTTGCTTCCTGGGGGGTTGGGATGGAATAAGTTTGTTGTGAAGGTTCTGTATCAGAGTTTTCGTCCAATAGTAGCATCAGATCTCTTAGGCCTCGTACACATGAGGCAATCTATTTGTTCAAATCGGTCGGACCGACCGATTTGAACAAATCTGTCTGCTTGGATTTTGGTTTGCTCGCGTGTACACACGAGCAAACCAAAATCCCCGCCAGCAGACAGCACGCTGACGTGTCGGTGACGTGGCGGTGACGTTGACGCAGCCATGTCACCGCACCAGGAAGTAAAACACGTACTAACCAGCAGGCATGTCGGGCGGACGGGTTCCCAGCCGACGGATTGGTAAGCATGCTTTCCAATCTGTCGGGTGGCCAAATCCGTCTGCTCGCCCGTACACACGATCGAATCTGTCTGCTGGAACGGTCTAGCAGACCGTTTCCAGCAGACAGATTTGATCGTGTGTACGAGGCCTTAGAGCTCTGAACTCTTTCATAGTAAATTTTTTGATCTGTTCTGATAGATCTTTCTCTGCTCTCAATCTCTGTTTATCAGGATCAAAAATGTGTTTGTACGTTAGTTTTCTCGCGAAAAGGTACAAATCTTTGATGACTTCATATTTATCTAAAGTTACATCCGGGCAGAAACTAAGGCCTAGTTTGAGAACTGAGATTTCATCATGAGATAATGGGTAAGGGGTCAAGTTTATAACACTCAATTCTTCATCATTTGTCCGTTCCCGGCAACCTCCCCTAAAGGGATGTCTAAATTCACATTTGATGTGGAAGATAATTGTTGTTTATGCAAGTCCTTAGTAAAGGTCGCTGGGAGTTTGGACTGATATGAGAAGGTGTTAACTATTCCTGCTACTCCACCTTCTGCCCCACGGGACGTTTGGGTGGTACCTGAATTAGGTTGTGGGCCTTGTAGTGTATTTTGTAGGTGTAACTGTTGCACTGCTTGTGCTGCAATGGGGCCCATGTATTGTGCTTGATCCTGGTTTTGTGCTCTCCCTTCACCTCTATGGTGGCCACCATGTGTAGTGGTTTGTGATGGTGTGAAGCTTGCAGAGGTTGATGACCTTTTCTTTGTGTGGGGAGTGACAGGATACCCACCACCATGGTGACCCCGCTTACGTGATCCACTTTGGGGATACGATGGACCCACAGATTGTGCCCGGAACGCCTAATACACAGTATCCCCTACGCACAGTATATCCGGTTATGGAGAAATTGTACGTACGATATAGATTTTAAAGCACAGGCGAAAGAACTCCGTGAACGACTTCTAAAACGAGGATACACAAAAAGTCTGCTCAGGAAAGCATACAATAAAGCCCTTAAAAGAGAAAGAACCTCCTTGTTATACTTAAAAACTAAAACCAAGACTGATCAAGAAACCACTAAATTTATCACAAAGTTTTCTGAACACCACACTTTGTTGAGAAAATGCCTGGAGCGACATTGGCATTTCTAAGCGAAGATCCCATTTTGGGAAAATACGTAAAAGAAAAACCTGAAATAATTTTCAGGAAAAGCTCTTCAATTAGAAACCGTATCACAACCAGCGAGTACAAACCTAAAAATAAAGACATAATCCCACCCAGCAGGGGCCTTAATATCTGCGGACAATGTTCATACTGTCCCTGGATCAAGACAGGCATAGTATTTCAACTGCCTAATGGCGAATCTTTTCGTCCTTTCTTCAGTGCCACCTGTAACACTGAAGGGGCGGTGTACCCTATGACATGCCACTGCGGTGCCTTTTACGTAGGCAAAACCATTCGCCAATTCAAACAGCGAATCTATGATCATATATACTACTCTCAATATGCCTAAATGGTCACCCCAGTGAGCCGTCATTTAGGATTATACCACAAATTTGACACCTCCATGATAAAATGTATTATTCTAGAAGTCATACCCCAAGACCCACGAGGTGGGAATTGGGATAAGCGAATCCTCCAGAGGGAGACTTTATGGATAGAACGCCTGGGGGCGACCAAACCCCCAGGCATCAACAAAGTTCTATCATATCGCCCCTTTCTGTAGGATTCTCTCTTTCCCCTCATTCACCCCGCCTTTCTAATAAATATTCCAATAACACAATGATGGAACGACAATGTCACCAAGATAAAAGAAAAAAGAGAAAGATATACAAGAAAAGCATAAGCAGAATTTCTATGTTTACTAAAAAATGTGTAATATTGTAACCATTTACTTTGTTTTCCTTTTAATGGTATATAAGGAAAAAATGTCTAACTAATTTTCTTGCTCTATATTTTGGGCAAGGTACAGGCATGTATTGTCTTTTGCAATTTTACTATGTCAATGTGATTTTAGCTCACCCCTCTCATGTCTTACACTATATTAATAAATCTGTCTATTCTGCTATAGCGGCTTGATTCCATGCTGACACGCATATGGCCACTCAAGCCGCTGACCTCTACCTAACCAACCCATGTCCCTCCTCCTGAGGGCGGGATTTGGACGGCGGGGTTCAGTGGCAACCAGGATATTAAACACCTATCCATATACACTTCCTCCCTTACCGGCATCCGGATGCCCTCAGTATCCGAGGACGCATGCGCCAATCGGTGCATGCGCGAAGTGTCTTGACGGCCCGTCTGCGTCACGTCGGATGTCACGTCCGGGGTTGCGTAGATGGGGAGCACACATAAAAACAAACGCCAGCCATTCGCCACACAGGCATACACTGGAGTGGTGAGGCGGCGTTACTTGGAGATCTAGCATCGAATCTATTCAATCTCAATCTAAGGTTAGTCACCTCTACACTTTGGACGGCATAGTTACTGCTTGCTAGGTCTAGCCTCACTATATACCTAATAGTGTCTTATCTCATTGACTCCAACAGCACATTCAACTTTGTCATTGCTGAATAGCTGTGCTGTCTTTGCTGATCCTACCTAAACAGAACTCATTAGGAGACACCTATTGGTGCCCAATCTCAGTCAATCTAATTACACAGTAAGTCTGACTGTTATTCCTACTAATTCATCTGTATTTCCCTATCTCCTACTTTACTATCCCTTGATAAGTCTATGTCATAGAATCTAGAAACGATTTCAACCCAATAGTATTGTACATCTCTCCCCCTTTTTTTAGGGTTTATTTTGGAATTTGATAATACTTTCTTAAAGCAAGGACTATAAATGAGCCGGTCTCAGTAATGGATTTGATTCAATTAACATCATTGTAAATAGCCTATACTTATTTTCTATTAACATAGGGATATATGTCCCTCCCCAATAGTAGCCACAGGTTGCAATTATTACCATGATTTCCACCAATGTTCTATGGTATAGGCTTCTCACATATGGATGAATATGAAGTAGGCCGTGCATATGTGTATTCTCTTATATATATGTGCAGGCATACATACAACAATTTTTCTTTGATGTTTAAGCCTATTCTCTTTTTTCTTTTTACTTATGTCTATACTTTTACCCTGAGTTCATGTGCTCCCCTATGCGTGTTGATGGATCAAAAACATGCCGCATTATGCTTTTTGACAGATTTATAGTTATCCCTCCACCCGGCTGGGTGTTGCAGTGGAATACCTTTGTGAGAGGTTGGGTGAAAACCACATTTGATTTCTAATACTACCAGTGAACTGGTAAGTAACAAACACAGACTAAATGCGATAACTATGCTACTTAGGCATTTTTTAGAACATGATGTCTGTGTATCTATATATTTTCCATACTTACCTCTATTTTGCATTATAGTATTCAAGCTCCTGACGAAGCGGCTAAGTCCCGCGAAACATGTTGAGCACTTTATGAATGATCTTCTAACACTCAAGACCGTAAATAGTGATAAACCAAAGAACATCACCCAGCAATGGAACTCTCCATCACCACAGTTTGATGATACATTGTTTGATTTTGAATTAACGGCTATACACTTGGTTTTGTGGTGTTTTATGTAGTTTGTTTTTTATAATACTTTGTATGTATAGGATACTATCAGTATTCCTGTATATGAATTTTAATATCTATATTTATATTAAAACATTATTTTTTTTTGAATCTTTAGTGGTGCCTAGAAAGTCCATTTTTCCTTTCTCTATATTCCTCCAATATTCATTAGGACTTGGCACTATAGTTACCAAAGGTGTTAATTGCCACCTAAGGGCACAGCAATTAAAAAATCTCCATATCCTATATAAAATAAAATAAAAACATTTCTTTGATAACTGCCTAGATAGCAGTGAGTCCAGTCTTAAAACATAAATTCAACTACCCGAAATTCAAAAAAGTGATCAGTGATTTAATAAAATACCTCCTTGATGTTAAGTGGTTCAAAACCACTCTAGTTTATCATCAAATAGGGATCAGTTTTATGTTCAAATCGAACATGAGTTTGACTTGAACATTGGCTGTTCGCCCGTTCAGCGAACAATTAGGGGTGTTTGCGTCAAATTCGAAAAGCCGCCCAACACCCTTTAAAAGTATATGGGAGAAATCAAAATTGTAAAGGTTAATATGCAAGTTATTGTCATAAAAAGTGTTTGGGGACCCGGGTCCTACCCCAAAAGTTTTAGAAACTGACGTTTTTTCAGGAGCAGTGATTTTAATAATGCTTAAAGTAAAACAATAAAAGTGAAATATTCCTTTACATTTCGTACTTGGGGGGTGTCTATAGTATGCCTGTAAAGTAGTACATTTTTCCCGTGCTTAGAAATGTCCCTGCACAAAATGAAAGAAAAAAAAAGTCATCTAAAATTACTAGCGGCTATAATGAATTGTCAGGTCCCGGCAATACCGATAAAAGTCATAAAAAAAAGCATGGGTTCTCCCTTAGTCTATTACCAGGCCCTTTGGGTCTGGTATGAATATTAACCACTTAAGACCCGGACCATTATGCAGGTAAAGGACCTGGCCAGTTTTTGCGATTCGGCACTGCGTCGCTTTAACTGACAATTCCGCGGTCGTGCGATGTGGCTCCCAAACAAAATTGGCGTCCTTTTTTCCCCAAAATTTGATCACCTCTGCGGTTTTTACTTTTTGCGCTATAAACAAAAATAGAGCGATAATTTTGAAAAAAAAACAAACAATATTTTTTACTTTTTGCTATAATAAATACCCCCAAAAAAGATATAAAAAAACATGTAATTTTCACAGCAAAAAGTGCTATAAAAATGCATTGTTTACTGTAAAAATGACAATTGCAGTTTAGGAGTTAACCAATAGGGGGCGTTGTAGGGGTTATGTGTGACCTCATATGTGTTTCTAACTGTAGGGGGATGGGGCTGGACGTGTGACGTCACTGATCGCCTTTCCCTATATCAGGGAACAGACGATCAGTCACATTTCCACTGTGAAGAACGGGGAAGGTGTGTTTACACATACCTCTCTCCGTTTTTCAGCTCCTGTGACCCACATCGCGACCCACGGCTGGGCACTTAAAGGGGACATACAGATACGTACAGGTACGTGCCTGTGCCCAGCCGTGCCATTCTGATGACGGAAATGTGCAGGAGGCGGTCCTTAAGTGGTTAAGGGGAACCCCGAACCAAAATTAAAAACGAAAATGCGTGGGGTTCCCCGCCAAATTCCATATCAGGCCCTTCAGGTCTGGTATAGATTTAAATCGCATCTCATTTAACCACTTAAGGACCGCCTACTGCACATTTACGTCGGCAGAATGGCACGGCTGGGCACATCAACGTATATATACGTTGATTTTAGTACCCAGCCGTGGGTTGCGGGCGTCCCTGGAGCGGAAGAACGGGGAGAGCCGTGTGCAAATTTAAATGCATTTTTTGCTGTGAAAATGACAATTGTCCCAAAAATGTGTCAAAATTGTCCAAAGTGTCCGCCATATTGTTGCAGTCACGAAAAAAATCGCTGATCGCCGCTATTAGTAGTAAAAAAAAAAAATTTTTATAAAAATGCAATAACACTATTCCTTATTTTTTAAACGCTATAAATTTTGCGAAAACCAACCGATAAACGTTTATTGCGATTTTTTTTACCAAAAATACGTAGAAGAATACATATCGGCCTAAACTGAGGAAAAAAAATGTTTTTTTATATATTTTTGGGGGATTTTTATTATAGCAAAAAGTAAAAAATATTGCATTTTTTTTAAAATTGTCGCTCTATTTTTGTTTATAGCGCAAAAAATAAAAACCGCAGAGGTGATCAAATAACACCAAAAGAAAGCTCTATTTGTGGGGAAAAAAGGACACCAATTTTGTTTGGGAGCCACGTCGCACGACCGCGCAATTGTCAGTTAAAGCGACGCAGTGCCGAATCGCAAAAAGGGGCAAGGTCCTTTACCTGCATTTTGGTCCGGGTCTTAAGTGGTTAAAGTCCCAACCTGTTCCAGTTTTTATCCATTTACAGGGATGGAGGCTGCAGCTTCCCAGGTATTTGCAAATGCTTGCAACTAAACCTCTGTTTTTACTTACATCAATTAGACAGATTAATTTGGTTTAGTGCTGTTTGGTTGACAACTCTGAGGCCTCGTACACACGAGGGGATATGTCCGCTGAAAACGGTCCGATGGACCGTTTCAGCAGACATCTCCGCTCGTGTGTATGGGCTAGCGGACAGATTTCTCCACCCGACAGATTTCAAAGCAAGCTTTGAAATCTATCCGGTGGGAATCTGTCCGCCCGACATGTCTGCTGGTTAGTACACTTACCAGCAGACATGTCGTCCCGCACCGCCGCCGCGCCGCCGCCGAATGTATTCGGCGCATGCGCGGAAGTGTTTTACTTCCTGGTACGGTGACGTAGCGGTGACGTGGCGGCGTCAACGTCACCACCGCGTCACCGCCACGTCACCGCGCCGTCCGGCGGCGGGGAATTTGATCCGATGGTGTGTACACGCCATCGGATCAAACTCCCGATCGGACATATCCGATGGAAATGGTCCGCGGACCGTTTTCATCGGATATGTCCGATCGTGTGTACGAGGCCTGAGCCTGGTCACATGGTTATATATAATTTATTTTCCATGTTTATATTTAATTGCATATTGCTAAAATCGCATCTCATTTAAAGTCCCAACCTGTTCCAGTTTTTTCCATTTACAGGGATGGAGGCCTATGGCAAAATTGCTATATGCCTCATTCAAAGTCCCAACCCCCTTCTTTTTTAAACATTATCCAGGGATGGAGATGCGATTTAGGAGTGGAATGGAGTGCCTGCACAGGTTTACCACTGATCAATTTTTTTATGCATTGTAATTTTTTTACTGGCAGACCCAGTTGGAGTTGGTCTGCCTTTAGTCTGGTGGTATGTTGTTTTATTGGGCAGTCCTTGTTCCACTCCTATTTTTCTTTTTTTCCAGTGCTCTCGTTTGCCATACCAACTATAGGTAGGGGCGGGTTTTAGGTCACCACCTGTCCTCTGCCTGTTGATTAGCACACCTGGGCTCCCTTTCAGGAGACCCTAAATTTATAGTTAGGACTGCAGCCATGCAGAGTGCCGTGTAGTTGGCACTGCAGCTTCCCAGGTATTTGCAAATGCTTGCAACTAAACCTCTGTTTTTACTTATATCAATTAGACAGATTCATTTGGTTTAGTGCTGTTTGGTTGACAACTTTGAGCCTGGTCATATGGTTATATATAATTTATTTTCCATGTTTATATTTAATTGCATATTGCTAAAATCGCATCTCATTTAAAGTCCCCACCTGTTCCAGTTTTTATAAAAATGCATTGTTTACTGTAAAAATGACAATTGCAGTTTAGGAGTTATCCAATAGGGGGCGCTGTAGGGGTTATGTGTGACCTTATATGTGTTTCTAACTGTAGGGGGATGGGGCTGGACGTGTGACGTCACTGATCACCTTTCCCTATAGCAGGGAACAGACAATCAGTGACATTGCCACTGTGAAGAATGGGGAAGGTGTGTTTACACACACCTCTCCCCATTCTTCAGCTCCTGTGACCGATCGCGGGACACCTGCAGAGCTTCGGACCAGGTCGTGGTCACGGGCGCATGCCCTGCGCGACCCACGGCTGGGCACTTAAAGGGGACATACAGATACGTACAGGTACGTGCCTGTGCCCAGCCCTGCCATTCCGATGACGGAAATGTGCAGGAGGCAGTCCTTAAGTGGTTAAGGGGAACCCCGAACCAAAATTAAAAACGAAAATGTGTGGGGTTCCCCGCCAAATTCCATATTAGGCCCTTCAGGTCTGGTATAGATTTTAAGGGGAAAAACTAATGGTGTGGGGTTCCCCCTAAAAATTCCATACCAGACCCTTATCCAAGCATGCAACCTGGCAAGCTGCAGGAAAAGAGTGGGAGAGTGCCCCCCTGATCCACATGCCCTCAACATGGGGAGGATGTCCCCATGTTGATGGGGACAAGGGCCTCATACCCACACTTGCCCGGTGGTTGTAGGGGTTTCCGGGCAGGGGGCTTATTGGAATCTCGAAAGCCCCCTTTAACAAAGGGGTCACCCAGATGCCGCCCCCCCCCCATGTGCATTGGTAATGGAGTACATTGTACCCCTACCATTTCACAAAAAAAAGTGTCAACATGTTAAAAACCACAGGAGACAGTTTGGGACAAGTCCTTTATTAAAAAGAAAAAAAAAAGATTCTTTTTTTTTTTTTTTTCACGAAGAATCTTTATTGGAAGAATAATAAAGCATAATACATTGTACATTTATAGAAGTATCGTAACAATGAAAGATTGTATACATCAGAAGAAGACAATCATGTAGGAGTTGCAAACAATAACATTCATGGTAGCATATAAATTACAGATTTATCTTCATTATGTTCAATTTAGAATGAATGAACAGTATAGGTGTTTAGACAAGCGCATTCATGTAGGGGAAGTGGGGTGGGGGGTAAGAGGGGAAGGGGAAGATAAAAGAAAAAAAAAAAGAAAAAAGGGGGGGATCACCGGTCATGAGAAGACTTAAGTTTTACTTTACAATAGATTTGTAATGGTGGGACTCCTTAAATGTTGTCCAGTTGTGCCAGGTAGCATAGAAAGTGGTAATTTTTTCTTGGGATATACTTATGAGTTCCTCAACTCTTTCCATGCTGTTAATTCTCCTGAACCATTCCGCCTTTGTTGGTGTATGAGGGGATCTCCAGTGTGAGGGGATACAATGTCGTGCCGCATTTATCATGAACATAGGAAGTGATTTCAAATACTGATTTTTAGGCATAAAACTGAAATGTAATAAATTAATAAATACGATTCTAACGATGTAACCCCGTCTTCAGCGTTACAGAGAAAAAAAATGCCGCTATGAACGATACCACCTCCATAGGAGGTGCCTGGCTGAATGATGCTCTCCCAGTGTGACAGCTCTTTTATAGCTGGGGGCTGGGCCATCCTTCATGTGCGCGGATAACCCTCTAACTCTAACGCAAGGAGAAAGCCTGGGGTTACCCAATGACGTGTATGGGTGGCCCCACCCCCTCTGGCGCAACGCGGGTTTCCTATACTTCACCTAATCCTTTTAAGAATCCAACAGTAATTGGTCAACCTATCATTGACTCCTTGGTGGTTTCTTCACAGTAAAAAATATTTCAGAGAGAAAAAGCAGGAAGTTCAATTTGCAGTAGGTTATCTAAGGGCAGAAAGTAAAGGGGCAATCTTTATGATGGAGACATAAATAACTTAAGTCTTCCCAGTTCTATTCCAAATTAAAAAGTACCGTAAGGCCTTGTACACACGATGGGATGTATCCGATGGAAACGGTCCGACGGACCGTTTCCATCGGATATGTCCGCCGGACTGTTTGATCCGATGGCTGTACACACCATCGGATCAAATTCCCCGCCGGCAGACAGCGCGGTGACGCGGCGGTGACGTTGACGCCGCCACGTCACCGCACCAGGAAGTAAACACTTCCGCGCGCATGCGTCGGATCCATTCACAGGATACGACGCATGTGCGGGAGGATATGTCCGCTGGTTTCCCGTACTAACCAGCGGACATATCCGACGGACAGGTTTGTAGCGGACAAATTTCAAAGCATGCTTTGAAATTTGTCCGATAGACAAATCTGTCCGCTAGCCCGTACACACTATCGGATTTGTCTGCTGAAACGGTCCATCGGACCGTTTTCAGCGGACAAATTCGATCGTGTGTACGCGGCCTAAAGCTGAAAAAAAGCTTTAAGGAGTTATAATTTTAATGTACCTTCCCAGAAGTTCTAATAGTTCTTCCTTCAAACAGTACAGTGCGGAAAATAGCATTTTTTTCTTTATACATACTGTCAAGTATTGCATTTTGAATATATTTTTTTGGTGTCTAGTTGGCCATGTTTTTATTTAATACCTCATAAACTGACCAGGCCTGTCTGAACAACTAAAACATCTCATATAGTTTCATGTTTATTTTGGCTTGACTTTCCTTGATTTTTGGTCATTGCCAATAAAGTTCCAAATTTACTTGACACTCAAACATTTCTGTTTGCAGATCAGATTTAAGTATCAGTACCACCTAGAAGTTTGCAATGCATATATGTTTTCGATTTCACTATGCATATTCAGTATCTATGTATATAGTAATATTATTTTTATTATAATTATTATTATTATTATTATACAGAATTAATGTAGTGCCAACAGTTTGTGCAGAGCTTTACAAAATGAAGGCAGATATTACAGTAACAATACAATTTGGTAAATGAGGAATCAGAGGCCCCTGCTCGTTAGAGCTTACAATCTAAGAGGGAGGGTCAAGTGATACAAAAAGTAATAACTGTGGGGCATGAGCTGATGGACCAAGTAAAAAGTGTATGAGTTATAAGCATGATAGGATTTTTTAAAGAGAAGGGTTTTCAGGCATAATCTAAAGATGCATAGATTAATAGATAGGGTTAGGGAGTTCCAAAGGATGGGAGAACCTAACGAGAAATCCTGGAGGCGAGCATGGGAGGAGGTGACAAGGGAGTTAGAAATCAGGAGAGCAACTTAGTTGATATTTTGAGACCAGGATAGTGATGTAGCTGGAGGATAAGTTGTGGATGGCTTTGGAAGTTTGTTGTTAGTACTTTGAATTTTATTTGTTGGGTGAGCGGATGCAAGTGGAGGGATTGGCAGAAAGGGGTGAAGGACACTGAACGGTGGAAAAGGTGGATGAGTCCTGCAGCAGAATTCATAGTGGACTGAAAGGGGATAGCCTATGAAAAGGTAATCCAACAAGGAAGGAATTTCAGTAGTTGAGGTGAGAGATAACCAGGAAGTGAATTAAAAGCTTAGTGGTGTCAATGGTTAAAAAGAGGCATATTCTGGAGATGTTGCAGAGGTTGACGTGAGATGATTTGGACACGGATTGAATGTGGGCCTGAATGGACAGTTCAGAGTCCAGGGTTACCCATAGCACCCTGGCATGTGGGGACAAACTGATTGTTGTGCCATTGATCTTGACAGAGATGTCAGGGTAAGGGGCACATGAGGGAGAAAATATTATGAGCTTGGTTTTGGATAGATTGAGATTTAGGAAGTGGTGTGATATCCAGTCATATATGTCTGTTAAAAATCAGTGTTGCGTAAAGAAACTGATGGGATGAGCTGAAGGGTAGAAAGATAGATGTGGGTGTCATCAGCATTTAAATGGTATTGGGAGCCATGGGGGCTATCAACTGACTCAGGGAGGTGTAGATTGAGAATAGGCGAGGCCCAAGAACAGAACCTTGGGGAACCCTATCGGTAGAGGAGTAGGAGAGGGGGAAGTAGAGTTGTATGTGACATTGATGGTGCGGTGGGTAGTGTTGAGCGGAATACGCCATATTCGATTTTGCGATATATCACGAATATATAGAAGAATATTCGAGAAATATTCGCTAAAATCGAATATTCGTGATATTCTGTCCAAAAAACAATATTGCGAAATTTCGCTAATGCGATTGCGAATTGATTGCGAAATTCTAGTCCGCGCATGCGCGAGAACAACACGCAAAAATGGAGATAATTTCCTGGATTTTTGCCAGTCTATTTTTAGATCGCTATTCTGTGCTGCCCTGCGAGAAATATTCGCTAAAATCGAATATTCGTGATATTTTGTCCAAATAACAATATTGCGAAATTTCGCTAATGCGGTTGCGAAATAATTACGAAATTCTCGTCATCGCGCATGCGCATGCACGCGAACAACACGCGAAAACTGAGCTCATTTCCTGGACCTGTGCCAGTACATTTTCGGATCGCTATTCTGTGCTGCCCTGCGAAGCGAAGATGGTGGGAAGTAACTTTTCATCCAGTGAGGAAAACCTGTTGATCAGTGTGAGTAATTACACCACTGTTATTTCATTATCTGTAAATGCATTTTAGACTATTTTAAAAGTTAGGATATAAGATCAGATATTAGTATTTCCCAAAAAGTGTGTCTCCAGCTGTTGCAAAAGTACAACTCCCAGCATGCCTGGACAGCTGCAGACACCCTGGTTGGTAAATGTGTATTTAGGCACTTTCCTTGCTATTTAGCATAATTAACATGTTGTGGACATAGGACGTATGCAAACGTCCTGACTTCAGGGTCCTTAAGGCCCAAGGTCGTTCGAATACATATTGCCCTTTAGATTTTTGCAGAACTACAACTTCCAGCATGCCTGGGCATGCTGGGACTTCTAGTTTTGCAAGTTCTGCAGGCCCACATTTTTCAGACCACTATACACGGGTCTCTAAACTGTGGCACTCTAGATGCAGCAAAAGTAAAATTCTTAGCATGCACTGACAGACCATGCCTGATGGGAGTAGTAGTTTTGCAACAGCTGGAGGCGCACTGGTCTTGAAACCCTGAGTTAGGTAACAAACTCGCAGTGTTTTGCAACCATTGTGACTCTAGCTGTTGCAAAACTACAACTCCCTGCATGCAACTGGCTGCAATAACCCCCTCCCCCTCTCCCCCAATGTGAATGTACAGGGTACATTCACATGGGCTGGGGCTTACAGTGTGCTTCTAGCTGAAGCAAATTTTGCGCTGCAGCTTAAACCCTCAGCGGGAAACTACTGTGAACCCCACGCCCCTCTGACTGTACCATAAAAACACTACACCACACTACATAAAAATTAGAAAACACAACATATTCACATACCTCTACATAGCCACCCTCCCCTCCACAATAAAAAAAAAAAAAACGTCTGGTACGGCACTGTTTCCTAAACGGAGCCTACAGCTGTTGCAAAACAACTCCCCAGTATTACCGGACAGCCATTGACTGTACAGGCATGCTGGGAGTTAAAGTATAATTGTGGTACAGCTGGTGACGGTGAGCTACATGGTGTATCAGAGCATGCTGGTAGTTGTAGTTTTTAAATAACATCAACTCCATTATTTATTCAAAATTAATTCATCAAAAAGTCAAAAGGAACAAACATATTATTGTTCCTATATAAAGATAGGGATGAAAAAAAATAATCTATTGTA
The DNA here is from genome assembly GCA_029574335.1 of Rana kukunoris. Taxonomy (NCBI): domain Eukaryota; kingdom Metazoa; phylum Chordata; class Amphibia; order Anura; family Ranidae; genus Rana; species Rana kukunoris. Next base: position 121,489,977 of record CM056054.1, on the reverse strand, counting down.
CAGGCCCAGTATAAGGGTCAAAAATTAATTATAGCGGTCAGATGAATAGCAACGCATTTCTCCCCTATACGTGTATCCTGTGTTGTTACTCATATATACATAATTATGCAAATGATAATGGCTGCTATATTTATGCAAAAAAGGTGGCGACCAAAATGGCAAGATATAAAATCTGTCATGTTACCCCCGTCATTGATTAATAAGGCGAAAATGCTTCCAATTGTTGAATACCATACATTTACGTCATATATCTATAAGGGTTTAAACAAAAGTATTATAATATACTTTGTTCTTCATCTTGCAGAGGTTCCTGCTAAAGGGATACGATCAGCTGCGGAGGCAGCAGGAAAAAAACAAAGTTGTCAGCTCCCTATTGCGGAGTTACGGGATGTACACATGACCGCATGGCCATCTTAAAAAAGTGGTCGGACCTAAAGAGGCGCCACATGGGCCAGGTGACACAGATCCGGGATGAATTTCATCCAGGTAAGTTATTGGTGACAGTTATGTAAGGTCATATGTAATTAACCTTAGGGCAGATGTTGTTAACCCAGACGCCATGTTGTGGTAACATATATCACCACCCAAGGTATTTATAGTACTGTTGAAAAAAGACATGGGACAGCAGACAGGAACACTTACTAACTACAATTAAACTAAATAAACAAGACACCCCATTAATGTACTAATACTGGCAGAGGCTGCTTTATTATTGGATTTCAGACACATATTTTAAATAAATACTTTAATAACTTAAAAACCAGCCTAGTCACAACGGCTCAGGCTGTACCTAAATATATTCCAACTTTAAAATGTATCCAACAACAACTAAACTAAACAGATTTGTCACCCTTTGTATAATTATTATTATTTTTTTTAAATAAAGGTGACCATCCTACATAATTAGCAGCCGCGACAAAAAGAAAAGAAAAAAAGGGGGGGGGGTAGGGGAACACAACAGTCCCGTCTACTGAGGCAACTGAGAGCAAGGCTGACGGAACCCTACTTATATACCCCTAAGTAACACTGGATTTTTCCAGAACCAGCAGGCCCACAGGCCTAAAAAGTGCGGGAAAAGCACGTGTAGGCCGCATGATCACCTCGTGTTCACCAAAAAAAAGGGAAAAACATGTTTTCCAGCTAACTAGGCCACGTGAGGAGTGGACCAGCTTACACCTAAAGAGCCCTATTAGGTTCCCAAAAGGGGAACTTGAAACCGTCACTACTAATTTTATTAAGTCCTGCCGCTTTCCCATGAGAAAAGGGGGAATTGAAACCTTCTTCCCCTTTTCTATCATTATTCCATCAAGTTAAACCATGGAATTAAAGTGGTGGTGTGGTGGGTTAAAGGGGAAGGGGTGGTATTTTATAACTCAACTAGCTGAATACCCGGCATTGCCCGGTCTTCCTATCTTAACCTTTTGTGTAGGAAAATTAAGAGACCACAGTCCCATATACTTGCATGGGACTTGAAACAAAAACCCATCTTTTATATAAGGGTGTAGGCAAGGGTTAATTTAACTGTCATATATTTTTATTTGGCATATAAGTAATATGTGTACCAGGTATTATTGAAATATCTCCAGGCGTACAGAAGTTATGTGGGAACATACATTTCCCATTGATTTGCATGGGACTTTAAACAAAAACCCCGACCCTCACAAATGGGGGTAGTTAAGGGATAAATTAACTATCCTATAGTTTAAGTGGACATATAAGTAACATGTGACCAAGTGTTATCGAAATATCTACAGCCGTTATGAAGTAACATGTATTTCCCATAGAGTTGAATGGGACTTTAAAGAAAAACCCCGACCATGGCAAATTGTGGTGGGTAAGGGTTAAACCACCTATCCTATGGTTGTTGCTGACATATAAGTAACATTTTGTGCCAAGTTTCATGTTAATATCTTCAGCCGTTTGGACGTGATGCTGGAACATACATACATACATACATACATACACACACACGTTGAGTTTTATATATATAGATTACCATTAAATTCCTGTGGTAGGCGTGGGGTTATCATAGTAATCCCGTGTACTCCATCAGGCCCTTTTTTTTAACATGAGATTGTCTGAACAAAACAAAGGAAACAAAAACAGTTCATTTTACCATGGTGGCAGCCCAGCTCACACTCAGACCCCTGTAGTGCCCCCAAGACCCTTTAATATAACATTATCCCATTGGTTAACTGTCTATATAAATAAATTTGTATTCATATACAATACAGCAGAGTACACAGAATTTGCATATGTTATTAGAAAACATTTTTACATATATGAACATTGTGTTATTATAGGAGCTCCTCTACCATCTGTGCGCCCCAAGCGCACAAGGCGACAGGCCACAGAGGAGGAGGATGAAGAAGAGGAGCAGGAGGAGCAGGAGGAGGATGCAGAGGAGGAGAGGGATGAGGAGCAGCCAGGGCCCTCCCAGTCGCCACCCCCAGCTCCTGTGGAGGAGCAAGAGGAGGAGCTGCAACCCCCCCCCCCCAAACTTCTGATGGTGTACCGGATGTAGGAGAAGAGGAGCAGGAGAATGAGACCGTTCCTGTGAGCCTCGGTCAGGAGGGTAAATATGTGCACAAAGATTAATAACATTTCAACAATAAGATGTAGATATAAAAATGGACAGCATTTAAAGCGCACCCGTCAGATTTCAGAACAATAATATGGTATTTATGATAGAAGTATATGTGCTAGACACATAACAATTGTATAGACATGATAATGATTGTTTAATAAGCAACATAAATATTATATTTATTTGGTAACGGTCTTTGAAATCCAAATGTTTTTTTCTTATATCCTAACAGTTTTAAAAAAGATTGAGCAAAAGCAAGCTGAGTTCCAGAGGACCTATGACAAAATCCTCACAAATCAACGTAAGATGCGGTTTCTAGACCTCCAAAAGCAGCAGCTGGTGCAACAGCAGGGAAAAATTTTGGCTGAGTTGGCAGATCTTCAGAAGCAGATGCATAATTATATTTTTTAATTTTTTTTTCTTTTAATAAAAAAAGTTATTTTTTTCAAATGTTTCCTTTCTTATTGAGATTGTTAGGTTTTTCAACACATCTAACTTCACATCTAACACATCAACATCAACATCAACACATCTAACTTCATAATAACCAAAAACATTTTATACTATTATTTTATTTAACACAAACTAATAGTTTATAGGTAATAGTAGTATATAGTGGCAAATAACTTGTGACATAGGTGTCGTGAACAGCAGCAGTAGTAGTAATAGTAGACAATATAGTGTCAAATCACTCAGGCAAGAGGTACCATGATGAACAGTAGCAGCAGCAGTGGTAATAGTAGTATAGAGTGGCAAATAACTCGTGACATAGGTGTCTTGACTGAGCAGCAGCACTAGTAGTAGTAGACAATACAGTGTCAAATCACTCGGGCAAGAGGTGCCATGATGAACAGCAGCAGCAGCAGTGGTAATAGTAGTATAGAGTGGCAAATAACTTGTGACATAGGTGTCTTGACTGAGCAGCAGCAGTAGTAGTAGTAGACAATACAGTGTCAAATCACTCGGGCAAGAGGTGCCATGATGAGCAGCAGCAGCAGTGGTAATAGTAGTATAGAGTGGCAAATAACTTGTGACATAGGTGTGAGAGCAGCAGCAGTAGTAGTAATAGTTGACAATATAGTGTTTTATCACTCGGGAAAGAGGTGCCATGGCCCATGAACAGCAGCAGCAGCAGTGGTAATAGTAGTATATAGTGGCAAATAACTTGTGACATAGGTGTGAGAGCAGCAGCAGTAGTAGTAATAGTAGACAATATAGTGTCACTCACTCATTAATGTTAATCACTCGGGCAAGAGGTGCCATTAGCAGCAGCAGCAGCGGTAAGAGTAATAAAAATGGCAAATCACTCGGGCAAGAGGTGCCATCAGCAGCAGCAGTAGTAATAGAAATTGGCAAATCTCTCGGACAAAAGGTGACAGCAGCAGTATGAGTAATATATCGGTACATAGTCACACAGCCTTTTGGCATTAGCAGTAGGAGCCAATATCGTGGCAAAATTACAAAAGCTTGAAGTTGCATTAGCATGGTGATTAAATTTGAAAAGCAGAATGACACAGGCATTAAGTAGCTGTAGCCTGACTATACCATAGTGCCTCATAATTTAAAAGTTTGATTAACGTTATTTCTATGCTATACGTGACTTTTTAAATTCATGGTGAGCATTGAGCAATTACATTTCAAAATAATGTGGCAGCAGCATCAGGACTCCTTATAGTGGCTTAATGACACAGCATGAAAATATTTATGCCCTTAACACTACCTGCCCACTATGAGTTTCAAAGGTATCAATTAATGCAAGAGGTAATAATGAATGACATGACAAGGGACCATTCAGCGCCCTGAACCGACGGCGGGTGCCAGAAAGTCACCGCCGATCCAGGACTCATTCATCTTGATGAATGTGAGTCTGTCCACGGAGTCTGTGGACAGACGGGTCCTCTTGTCCGTGACCACCCCACCTGCAGCGCTGAATGTCCGCTCAGATAGTACGCTGGAGGGGGGGCAAGACAATAACTCCAGCGCATACTGAGCGAGCTCGCGGCAGGTGTCCAATCTGGCAACCCAGTACTCCATGGGGTTGTCGGTGCTCATACTGTCAGAAGAACCGACGGACCCCATGTAGTCTGCCACCATGTGGGCCAGCCGCTGGTGGTGACTGCTGCTGCTGCTGCTGGTGGTACTGGGTCGCTCAGATTGGAAGAACATCCTCATCTCACCCATTAGGTCCCCTGCTCGGCTACTGCTGCTGGGTGCAGCCACCTGCTGGGTGAGACGAGGGGGGACAACTGGAGGCCGGGGAGTTGTCTGCTCCAACCGGCTGACTATGCGTGCCTGCAGTTCCTCCATCCGGTGCTGCCTCCGGCTGGCTGGGAGGAACTGCTCCAGTTTCCCCTTACATCTTGGATCTAAAAGGGTGGCCATCCAAAATTTGTCCCTCTCCTTGATAGCATGAACCCGGGGGTCCCTCCTGAGGCATCTCAGCATGTGGGCAGCCATGGGGAAGAGCACAGCCCGCTGTGACTCCTCGTGGCTGCCGGGGTCCATGACGTCCGACTCTTCATGCTGGAGGTGCTGCTGCTCGCGCACAGAGATGCCCAACCCCCGGACTATCGGTGCCCCCAACACCGGCTCTCCCTCCTGACCAGGCCCTGACTCCAGGACGTCACCAGTAACCTCCTCATCATCATCATCATCCTCCTCCTCCTCGTCCTGGGCCTGGTCTTGGTGGAGCAGTGTTGCCTTCTGCTCCACCAAGGCACTCTCCCCAGCTTCGAGCAGGCGATCTAGTGCCCTGTCCAGCAGGAACACTATAGGGAGCACGTCGTTGAGGCCGACATGCTCCCTGCTCACCATCTTGGTCGCCTACTAGAGGGAGCGGGGGGGCATGACCTGCTGGATGAAGCTGTGGCAGGGGCTGCTGTACCCTGCTCACTTGTGGTGGTGGCGCTGCTACCACCACCATGCTTCATCTGGTCATACTCCCGCCAGTGATTAATTCTCAGGTGCTGGTTCAGGGCTGTGGTACCCACCCGAGCCAAGCACTTCCCTCTCTTCACCCTGGCACGACAGATCTGGCAGATGGCCACGGTATGGTTATCTGGTACCAGGGTGAAGTAGGCCCAGACAGGTGACTTCAGCGCCGCCCTCCTGTCAGATGGGGTGACGCTGACTTGCACCTGCTGGGACTCGGTGCGCACAGGTGGAGCTGCCTGCTGCTGCTGCTGTTGCTGACACCTCCTGCTGCCATCACCAGTGGAGACCCTGACGCTGGTCTCCCTGGTGACCTGGCGCACTGTTTCCCCAGGGTGCCTACCTTCCTCGTCGTCACTGCTACTGTGAACCGACAAGTTATGTGATACCCATGTTGGGTCACCCTCCTCTTCGCCCCCAGATATGGGGTGGTCTGAGGGAAACATCTTACATGGAGCCGCTAGCCTGGCTCCGTTGTCCCCTCACCGACGCCTGGGTCTGACTAGGTGCGGGTGTTTCCTGCACAAAAACACCAGCACCACTTGGAAGGGATGTCTCTGGGATACTGACAGCAGGTACCCCATCCTCCTCCTCCATCAACTCTTCAAAAAGGTCCTGACCATCAGGACAGAACTGCATGTCTGCCTGATGCAGGGCCTCCCCCAAGATATCCCTCTCACTGTCGCTGTCAAACAGTAAGAGGCTGGACCGTTGGGGGCTGGGGGCGGGTCCTAAAGGCATCGGTGTACTGGTGGTGCTACTAGGAGTCGGGACTGACGACTCAGTGGCACCGTTGTGCCCCATATACTCCACCACTAGTGGAGCCTGAGAAGGCAATATCGGGCGGCTGCCCGAGGGAAAAAAATCCCGGATGAGGCGGACTCCCCTTCCACCTGATCCACTAGCACTAGTAGGGGCGCGAGAGGTACCCCGTGCTGGCAGCGACCCAGCACTGGGAGTACGTCCCTTACCCCTGCTGCCACGGCCACGGCCACGTATGCTGCTCATACTTGCTGATGTGGGGGGGGGTAAACTTTATTGGGGGGGGGGGAATGTGACAAAGGAGTGTTTGTTTTTTGCAAGACAGGCACGCAGACAAAGACGCAGACAAAGACAAAGACGTACTAGACAGCTACTAAACTAGAATAAAACTACTACACCTACAAGTTTTTTTTTTTTTTTTTACACTGAGGGACTCAGACAAGGACGAGGACTACAAATACTAAAATAATATGCACTAAACAATAAATCTGCTTACACAAACTTATATGACTAAACTAAAACTAAATTATTTTTGTTTGTTTTTTTACACTGACTGACAAGGACAAAGAAGAGGAATAGAAATACTAATCTAATATGCAACACTAACTATGCTTACACAAACTTATATGACTAAACTAAAGCTAATTTTTTTTTTTTATATACACAAAAAACAGACAGTAAACACACACTAAACTAAGCTACCTTAAAGAAATGTACAATTACACTAAGTAAGTACACAGAAGTCTATCTAACACTAAGCTACACTAATCTGGAAAACAACAACACAAATCTGAGCTTTTAAAAAAGCTGTTTGGTCTTTTGCTTTGAAAAAAGCAGTTTAGAAGTTAGAACTAGAAGCAGCCAGGAACCACAGAACTGCAAGCACTTTAGGAAGCACAATGCTGATGCTGTAAGCTGTAAGATGGCACAGAAACACTTCACTCTCTATCCTGCTTGTGAATCTGCACTGAAATACTGCTGGGAGTGAACATATATAATGGTCGTGCAGGCAGGTTCCTATTGGTTGCTATGGAGGTTGCTAACCTCTGACAACTGTGGTAGGAGAACTCTGATTGGCTCTGATGCAAAAGAAGGGCAGAGAAAATAATCGCGCAATATTCCTTTTGCCGAATATTCGCATTGCGAATATTCGGCAGCATAAATGTATCGCATCAGCTACTCGGCCCAGTGTCTCTAATCATCCCAGCAATGCTTTTAGACGTTGATGGAGATCACTAGGATGTGATCTGTTTTAAAAATAAATTTAGAAAAATACGAATATTCGATATCGCGAATATTCACCGCGATATTCGAGTTATTCGCGAATACTCGAATATGCAATATTCGTAACGATAAGGTAACGGTAAGATTCAAACCAACGGGGAGCACAGCCATGTAGACCAAAGAAATACAGAGCAGTTTCTGTGGCATGGAGGCAAAATCCAGACTGAAGGGGATCAAGAAGGTTATTCTGAGCTCAGCCGGTTGTAGATCAGATGTTCAAGGAGTTTAAAGGCAGTGGCAGTAGTGGCAGTTTGATTTCGTACATTTACGTATTGCTTATTCATATTGCTATGAGAGGACACCATGCACACCATGGATCTGATGAACCAGCGGATGCTGAGAAACGCGTCATCCTATTGGCTGGCCCGAGGTTCCACGTCACTTCCGGTCGTACAGCGACGGATCGCACTCCATGCTGGAACGCACATCGCTTCCTAGCTAGGATTCACGGCTCCTGGATCCCCCGTTTGCTTCTCCTAGGCTTCCCCAAGATGGGCTTCCACATCTCCCATGACTCAGCGAAGTCAGCCTGCGTGAGCCCTTGCAGCCGTAGATGATAGGTGTGACACCGGACCAGCCGTTAACCCTTATGTGCCTATGCTCTCATTGTGTTTGTGAGTAGCCAATTTATTGTTTATAAATTAATTCCATTAAATTCCGATTTACTGCACTTAGTTTGGCTCATTTCCTTCTTGTTTGTATATATCTTTCAGAGTCTGCTTCTGCTTCAGGATTGTGCTGCCACTAGTGTTTTTGGACTAATACTTGAACTTTTTGGACTTTTATTTGACTATTATTGTATGGTCATTCATTTGACTATCATTGTATGGTCATCTATTCATTTATTTATTCATTTGTTTTTTTTCCTTTGATTATTGTCTCTTGATATTGACATGAACCCTATGATCTGCTAATTTTATTTCTTATTTGATTGTGCCTTTTAGTCGTGCACCATCTACCTATTTTCACCATGCACCCCTACATTTACCATTATGTTGGGGTGGGCAGGTCCTCCTTATGTTTGTGTTTACATTTTTATTGATTTGCATATTTTCTCTTCATAGAACCTATGTTTGTGTAAAAATATTTTCTCCCTGAAGAAGACCGCTAATACGAAGGTCGAAATGCGTAGGGGCTTTTTCGCATTTAGTGCTCATATGCATACAGTACTGTTTAAATTTGAATTGTTATTGTCACCACTTTGTGATCAATTTGTTTGCTTTATCTGTTCATGGATTGATTTTTATCAAAGCTCATATCCTGAGTTCCCTTTTTTTTAGGGGCTCTTTTTTGATAAACCTATTTATTCCAAAAAATGTATATTTTTTTACCAATTTGTATATTGTCTATATCGTGCTGTAACACAAAGTCCCTAGGCTTAAATTTTCTTTTTTTCACTGTATGTAGCTAAGGCTAAATACAGTTTATACAATGCTCACAGTTGCAGCACCTGTTAGTGAAATAAATAGTTTGTTTGGACCAGCTTGATTTAAATTAATTATTAAATTTCACTAAAACTTGGAGATGAGCTGTAATTTTTTTGTCAAACCTGCAGGTCATTTTTGCCCCCAGAATGCCTGCAGGTCATTTTTTGCCCCCAGAACTCTAATGTAGCAACCCCCATGTACTTGCTTGTTGCTAGGATGCAAAAACTATTGAATTTTGCACCTACAATGCTGGGCTTGAACTGTTTTCACATCCTTGCCACAAGTAAGAATGGCAATGGTGAGGCTGCAGACGAGCACTGATAAGGCTGCATCGATAGGCACTGACTCTTATTTTGCTTCAAAGTTCTTTATTTAAAATATATGTTTTTTTTTCCTGAAACTTCCCTCTTAAAATTAAGGTGCGTGTTATATGCCTGTTCATGTTATACATCGATAAATACAGTATTTATTTTGTTTAAATAATGCATTCCTTTTACCATTATAATGCAGAGTTTCATTGCCATCTTTATTAACCACTTTTTTCAATATCTTTTACAAAAAAAAAAGGCTTTACCTCTTCAAAGGAAAGCATCCCTTGCAACGTTTTGACTAGAAGTTTACACATTTTTTTCCAAAACACATTTTAATAACATAGTATACATATATATTTGGATGCTGAACACATTCATATAGAATATCATTTTTTTTAATGCAATGATCTAAATATTCCCATTCAGAGTTTATCTCTTTACTTCTTTAATTTACTATTTTTCCTGGAAGATGAGAGCCAATGTTTGTTTTTCTGATAGTTTTTCCAAATGCTATGAGATGAGCTGCCATATTCTTTAATATTTACTTAAAGCATGATTTCTCAGCACACTATTCACAGACATACAAACCAAATAAAATGACCGAAAAGGTGATTCCCTTATGTCACTCACAGTCTGACTTCTGAGAGAGTGTCTGGCTTTACATCCACTCTGGAAGTTTAACTTGACAAGTACACCACACTAGCATTTACCATCAATATCAGAGGAATTGGTTTTGTGGATTCTATTTCCAGTCGTCCCCAGGACCAGAAGAAAAACAGAATACTAACACCTTCCCCTTTAGACATAACCTATTTCAAACATGTATCACTGCAAGCTAGCCAACTTAAGTATGAAATAAAATGCTTATTTTGTACAGGATTCTCAGACATATGAGTCACTAGAAAGGAACCTCCCCCTGTAAGATGTACTAAGGGCTGAGTAGAATAGCTCATAGGGAAAAATAAATCATTTCAAAAGATATTGCTGGTAAAAGAAACCCTGCATTACATGACATTTAAATTTCCAAATTGTTGGGAAAAGACTGCAATAAAGGATTTGGAAGACTGTTGTTAAGGAGGATGTCATTTTTATTAGTCACCCTATAAAAGGAAGCGAAAATGGAATTACATGGCAGAAAATAAAATATGTTACAGGAAAAAAAGGCAAAACAGTCTCAGTTTTATTACTAAATATCCAACCCATTTAAAACATAGTAACCACTGCTTGTTGAGTGCAGGAAAGTTAAAAGATCTAATATGACCATTGGCCAATATTTAAAGGATCACTAAAGGATTTTTTTTTTAGCTACATAGCTTCCTTTAACTTACTGCAGTCCTGGTTTCATGTCCTCATTGTTCGTTATTGCTTTGAAGTAGTTGTAATACTTCTCTGATCTCCACACTTCCTGCTTGTCTGGCTCCTTATGAAAAAAACTCATGCTAGCTTTTCACTGTGGTCCATGATCAAAGAGGTGTGATTACTATGCGTCTAAAACTCCTCAGAACCAATCAGATTCATTTTAAAAACAAACATTGCCCTGTATTTGTTTGTTTTTGTGTCTATTTACTTCACAGAAACATGAAACCAGTTTAAAATGAAACTGAAACTGTAGGCACATTATATGATTGATTTTTATCTATTTTTAATAATTTTTAAAAGGAATCAGTTAACTTTTATGTCTCTATAAAATGTGAAAAGAAAGTGTCGCGCTAAACAAATATGAAAAATGCAATTATAATGACGTCAATTGCAAAAATTGTAAAAAATAAAGTTCCAGAAGAATGTGATAAAGTTCCAGAAAACTATGGTAAGGTGATGGATCAATTCCAATGTGATTCCAATGTGAGAAAACCCTCCACAAGTGAAGATGTAGGCTTACCAGAGATGTCAGACTCAGAAAAGCGTACGCTTTGTGAGTCAGACAGGCTTAAAGTATACAGGTGTCCTAGGAATCTCTTCAAACGTAGGATAACCAATCTTGTCCAGACCGATAAGAATACCCACAATAGCGGTGTATGGCCAAGTCTCGACAGTATTTGCAGTCACAATGTCAGAGAAGGAAAAAGGAGGAGCAACATAGTGTGATACCGTAATAAAAAATTAAAAATTTAATAGACTAATGCACTTACAATTTTGAGGTAGTACACAGCGCATATAGACATAGATAGCAGCAGTAAAATCTTCCCTGACGCGTTTCGTGTCATTAAACGTTATCAAAGGGTGACTTACAGCTGCAATAACCTGTGGGCTTGGCTCCTAATGTGGGGGGTTTTCTGCTTTTTTGAAGAGATTTTTTGAAGAGATTCCTAGGACACCTGTATACTTTAAGCCTGTCTGACTCACAAAGTGTACGCTTTTCTGAGTCTGACATCTCTGGTAAGCCTACATCTTCACTGGTGGAGGGTTTTCTCACATTGGAATCACATTGGAATTGATCCATCACCTTACCATAGTTTTCTGGAACTTTATCACATTCTTCTGGAACTTTATTTTTTACAGTTATTCCAGTGGATATATTTGTTTGTTTCATCTTTGTTACGGAAATTTTTCACTTGGTGCATGAATTTTCTGTATAATTTGTTACTAACTTTATATATTACTTATTATGTGTTGCAATTGACGTCATTATAATTGCATTTTTCATATTTGTTTAGCGCGACACTTTCTTTTCACATTTTGTTCACTCTTGCTTTTATCATACAGCCGTGTCAGCAGCTTTAGAATATTGTTATTAGTAGCGCGGTGTTATGCACCATACTTTTATGTCTCTATACCCTGTAAACAGTCATTTCAGCAACAAAAAAAAATTCCTTTAGTGACCCTTTAATTTTTGTTAGCTGTGTATAAGCAATATGAGAGTTTTACATACAGTATTTCTTCATCAAAAATGATGATCAAATCCGTTTGGGTTTGTTTCAAGGCAGATACGGCAAGCATTATAAAAAACAAATATCTTCATTTTCAAGGCCAATAGGCAAGGGATTGTCAAATAAAATATATGAGGAGCTGAAAATTGCCTTTGGGAAGAAGTACGAAAGGAGAACATTTAAATAAAAGGCTGTTCAGCAGGGGGCAGTTAATTTCAATAAGATTTGAAGGGCAACATTGAAAATGCTTGAGGATGCCTTATGCCGCGTACACACGATCAGTTCGTCTGATGAAAACGATCTGATGGAGCGTTTTCATCAGACAAACTGATCGTGTGTACAGGGCATAATACTTGCCTGTAAAGTAATACACACGTAAGAGGTACACAAAAAAAAGTTGGATTGTTGGATTGTACTTTAGAACTGCTTGGCACCTACTATATATATATATATATATATATATATATATATATATATATATATATATATATATATATATATATAAATGTATATATACAGGTCATTCTCAAAAATTAGCATATTGTGATAAAGTTCATTATTTTCTGTAATGTACTGATAAACATTAGACTTTCATATATTTTAGATTTATTACACACAACTGAAGTAGTTCAAGCCTTTTATTGTTTTAATATTGATGATTTTGGCATACAGCTCATGAAAACCCAAAATTCCTATCTCAAAAAATTAGCATATTTTATCCGACCAATAAAAGAAAAGTGTTTTTAACAAAAAAAAGTCAACCTTCAAATAATTATGTTCAGTTATGCACTCAATACTTGGTTGGGAATCCTTTTGCAGAAATGACTGCTTCAATGCGGCGTGGCATGGAGGCAATCAGCCTGTGGCACTGCTGAGGTGTTATGGAGGCCCAGGATGCTTCGGTAGCGGCCTTAAGCTCATCCAGAGTGTTGGGTCTTGCGTCTCTTAACTTTCTCTTCCCAATATCCCACAGATTCTCTATGGGGTTCAGGTCAGGAGAGTTGGCAGGCCAATTGAGCACAGTAATACCATGGTCAGTAAACCATTTACCAGTGGTTTTGGCACTGTGAGCAGGTGCCAGGTTGTGCTGAAAAATGAAATCTTCATCTCCATAAAGCTTTTCAGCAGATAGAAGCATGAAGTGCTCCAAAATCTCCTGATAGCTAGCTGCATTCACCCTGCCCTTGATAAAACACAGTGGACCAACACCAGCAGCTGACATGGCACCCCAGACCATCACTGACTGTGGGTACTTGACACTGGACTTCAGGCATTTTGGCATTTCCCTCTCCCCAGTCTTCCTCCAGACTCTGGCACCTTGATTACCGAATGACATGCAAAATTTGCTTTCATCCGAAAAAAGTACTTTGGACCACTGAGCAACAGTCCAGTGTTGCTTCTCTGTAGCCCAGGTCAGGCGCTTCTGCCGCTATTTCTGGTTCAAAAGTGGCTTGACCTGGGGAATGCAGCACCTGTAGCCCATTTCCTGCACACGCCTGTACACGGTGGCTCTGGATGTTTCTACTCCAGACTCAGTCCACTGCTTTCGCAGGTCCCCCAAGGTCTGGAATCGGTCCTTCTCCACAATCTTCCTCAGGGTCCGGTCACCTCTTCTCGTTGTGCAGTGTTTTCTGCCACACGTTTTCCTTCCCACAGACTTCCCACTGAGGTGCCTTGATACAGCACTCTGGGAACAGCCTATTCGTTCAGAAATTTCTTTCTGTGTCTTACCCTCTTGCTTGAGGGTGTCAATGATGGCCTTCTGGACATCAGTCAGGTTGACAGTCTTACCCATGATTGCGGTTTGGAGTAATGAACCAGGCTGGGAGTTTTTAAAAGCCTCGGGAATCTTTTGCAGGTGTTTAGAGTTAATTAGTTGATTCAGATGATTAGGTTAAGAGCTCGTTTAGAGAACCTTTTCATGATATGCTAATTTTTGGGGTTAGGAATTTTGGGTTTTCATGAGCTGTATGCCAAAATCATCCATATTAAAACAATAAGGCCTTGTACAGACGATTAAATGTGTCTGTTCAAATCGGTCGGACCGACCGATTTGAACAGATCTGTCTGCTGGGATTTTGGTTTGCTCGCGTGTACACACGAGCAAACCAAAATCCCTGCCAGCAGACAGCGCGCTGACGTGTCGGTGACGTTGACGCCGCCACGTCACCGCACCAGGAAGTAAAACACTTCCGCGCATGCGTCGAAATCATTCGGCGCGTGTGCGAGAAGACATGTCTGCTGGTAAGCATACTAACCAGCAGACATGTCGGGCGGACGGGTTCCCAGCCGACAGATTTCAAAGCATGCTTTCAAATCTGTCGGCTGGCCAAATCCGTCTGTTTGGTCTAGCAGACCGTTTCCAGCAGACAGATTTGATCGTGTGTACGAGGCCTAAAAGGCTTGAACTACTTCAGTTGTGTGTAATGAATCTAAAATATATGAAAGTCTAATGTTTATCAGTACATTACAGAAAATAATGAACTTTATCACAATATGCTAATTTTTTGAGAATGACCTGTATATATTGCACAAGGACTAGTTTTACATATTTTTGCACACCTTTTGCACTGTATTGCATTGCATTACCATATTGTTTGCCTATTTTGCACTTGTTTATTGGCACTTTGGAATTTTGTTTTTAGGATTATCAATTGCTATTTATTCTACATAAAATAATTACACCTTTATTGATTCCTTGAGTTTTAGTAAGCCCCACGTACCCTCCTTTTGTTTTATTATTGCTCTCAGTGTGTAAACACATATCAGCTGGCTGCTGCTATTTTTTACTTTTATTTACTTAGTTACATTGTCACTACCCCAGCTTGGTTTGCGCATTAGTTTCCCCCATTTTACATAGATAGATATATGTATTACAGTTTTTCTCCATTGCTTTGGCTCATTTCTTGAAACAGAAGTGACATTCTCAAAACAACATGGACAAATCTCCAAACCACTTGACAATTGTTCACAACTGAATTGCATTTCTCATTCATTTCATCAAATTGCAAATGTCTCAGTACATGTCTGAATGTCTTTTTTCAAATTATTTAGTACAAGTAGCCTACATTTAGCACATTTTTCAATTGAATAGATCTTGTTGATCTAAACTGATTTGTCAATTCTCAGTCTAATGGTCGTTCTCTCCAAAACGTGTCAGCGTAATTTCATTGTTTAAGTCATCACATGCACAATAGTCTGTTCAATTATTATGCCCTCATCCTCCATTATTAAGGAACATAATACCATAATTTCTGAACATGGAGGCACCTGGCCAAGTAGATGAACAAGGGCAACTGCCTGCTGGAGGAAGAAGAGGAGGAGGAGTAAGGGTGCGTGGTGGTGGAATAGGGGGAAGAGGCCAAGGAGCACGAAGACACCATGCTGTCCCTGATGAAATTCGGGCCACAATTATAGACCATGATCAATGATGGAATTATATAACGTATAGGACAGGACACTGTGCATAGAGCAACAAATATGTTTATTTACTCATTTACGTATTCATTTAGTGTGTGTGTGTGATAGGCCTACAGTATTACAGTATCTTACTTCAGTGGGATGTTACGTATGATACTAACCATGACAAGAAAAATATTGTAAAAAATAAACTATGGAATAGTATGGAATAGTTTATTTTCTACAATACTGATGATACAGTTTACAGTAGTATTCCAGTATTACAGTAAAAACTGCAGCTTACTGTATGATGCAATTATCATAAAAATTCTTATTTTGAAGAATATAACATACAATACAGTAAGTAAAAGGGTCAAAGAGCTGCAATTACAGTAGTGCCTCCCATGTACATCTATCTAATAATGTTACTGTAACATTTCAGTAAGTCTAGTCGTTGATATTTTTTCCCCTCCCCTTTCTGTCAAATACCCCCTGTAGTACCTCTGCATAGGGTACATGTACCCCAGGTTTGGATCCACTGGAATACTGGCCAGTAGTATATTGAACTTGTGTAGAACATAGAACATTCCTATGTAGAACATAGAACATTCTTCTGTATGACTGATTTGATGTTTTCTTTATTTACTCTGTTGTAGAGAATAATGGCATTGGAAGGAAACAAGACCTCTCACATACTCGTGTATGGGGATGAGGCTGGCTTCAACCTGGCCAAGGGCCGAAGATGTGGCCGTAATTTTATTGGCCACTGGGCCACGGTGGATGTCCCAGGCCAGCGAGGGGGCAATATAACTATGTGTGCTGCCATTTCTAAAAATGGTGTGGCCACTCACATGCCCAGTCTTGGCCCATACAATACAAAGAAGCTCCTCATCTTCTTGGACCGCTTTCATTTGGATATGATCCCTGGAAATGAGAGCGGTCTCATAGGGCCTCACCTACCACAATATATACAATAATTGTATGGGACAATGTGAATTTCCACCGTTGCCCGCTTATCAGGGCCTGGTTCACTGCTCATCCAAGGATGGATATTGTGTTCCTACCATCTTACTCTCCTTTCCTCAATCCTATTGAGGAGTTTTTCTGCGCTTGGAGGTGGAGAGTTTATGAGCATCAGGCTCAAGATCAGAGGTCCCTGCTCCATGCAATAGACACTGCCTGTGAGGATATTACAGGAGATCAGTGTATGCGAGGATATACACTGCAATGTTGATGGGAATCTGTGGCCAGACAGACAGCAGCGTGTGGATGGGCAGGAGGATGAGGGCAGTACCCAGGAGAGGGAGGGTGAGGACAGCGACCAGTGAAGAGATGTTAGGGCTCTTTCACACGGGTGGCCTGTTCTGAATGGGCGCTCTGTGCTCCTCTATGGAGTCGCCGATGTCAGCGGTGACATGCCCACTGACATCCGACCCGCTCCGACAGACGGTCCGTGTTCATCCGATCCTCCCATAGGGGAGAGCAGAGAGCTGACAGGGCAGTCCCTGCACAGTGTGGGAGGACCACCCTGTGATCCGGCGGCTCAGCGGGGATCAACAGAGCGATCCCCAGTGAGCAAGTGGAGGTTCACGGGGCAGATCATTGCTGATCTGCCCCGTGTGAAAGGGGCCTTACAGTAGTTGTGAAACTCAAGCTTTATTTACAGCATTGTATGCTAAATTTAATTGCATTTGTTTTTTGTTTGTGTGCTTATATTTCCGTATATTATGCTGTATATGTTTTCTTTTTAGTCTCATGTATGGAAGTTACTTTGTGTGTGAATGATAATGGTTACAATACTGTAAAGTAATTTTTCCTTGGCAGTATGAGTGCAATGTGTGATGTCAAACCTTGGAGGCTACTCTTACCCTAAAAATCTTTTTTTTTTTTTTCAGTTTTATACACAAATGTATTCAGTTAGCTAGACAAAAACTGTACAGTAACCATTGTCAATGAAGGACTGGGCTAAGACTGAAAGGTGGGATATTTCAATGGTCTTCAGCCATAGAGATAAACATCTAAACATTTTGACTTCTAGTGCTTACACAATGCCAAAGGGATGATGCATTTTGGGGGCACTGACTATTTGAATGAGAAAGAAATTTAGTTTTGACGAATGAGTGAACTGTTTTGGGTAGGATATGAGCTTTTGAAGGTGAACCATGGTGTTGTGCCGAACCATACAGGTTATTTAGGCAAAAGCACCAAAAGAGCTGAGAATGTCTGGTCTGTTTCAAGAAATGAGCCAAAGCAATTGAAAAGAATCTTTGCCATTTTGGAGGCACTGACTCTTTATATGGGAAAGGAATATGGTTTTGAAGCATGAGTGAACAGTTTTGGGAAAGATATGAGCTTTTGCAAGTGAATTATAGTGTTGTGCTGAACTGTAAGACTGTTTTGCCAAATGATCTTAGAGTTTTGAGAATGTCATTTCGGTTTCAAGAAATGAGCCAAAACAAGAGAGAAAAACTGTAAGGCCTCGTACACACGATGAGATATGTCCGCTCAAACTTGTCCGACGGACAGTTTAGAGCGGACATGTCTCATCGGATTTCGGTCCGATGGCGTGTACACACCATAACAGATTTGTCTGCTGGGCTGTTTTGGTTTGATCGCTGTACACACGATCAAACCAAAATCCCCAGCACGATGACGTGGCGATGACGTTGACGCCGCCACGTCACCGCACCATGAAGTAAAACACTTCCGCGCATGTGTCGAATCCATTCGACGCATGTGCGAGCAGATATGTCTGCTGGTTAGCGGACTAACCAGCAGACATGTCAGACGGACGGATTCCCAGCAGACAGATTTTAAAGCATGCTTTAAAATTTGTCTGCTGGAAAAATCTGTCTGTCCGCCCGTACACACGATCGAATCTGTCTGCTGAAACGGTCTGTCAGACCGTTTCCAGCAGATAGATTTGATCGTGTGTAAGCGGCCTTAGTCTCATAAGGGCTCAACCTTATGACTTGCAATATACAGCCTATGAACTGACTTAAATTATCTAAATACTTTGAGCTAGGGAAATATTAGATTCTCACAAGCAGTTAACTTCCATGAGTGAGGTCATGTCTTGTCTTTGTCTCCAGGCTGTTCATTGTTTGGTCCACAAGTAACACGATGCAGTGGACTTCTCCTTAGACAAAATTTTTTTTTCTTGTCCATCAGGTCAAATAAGGATTGTTGGTTAATCGTGATAACCCTCTAGGAAATAAAAGATCCTTCTGCATTTCAGGTGTGTATAGAAAACAGAAACTCCATTGTCCAGAGATCTTACTGTAGCGCCTAGTTACTATAAGTACGGTGCTGTTTAAATTTAGAGGGAGATCAGAGTGTAGTTAAACTCTGATCCAAATTGTTATGTGCAAAACAGGGTCTCTGTCTCAGCTTGGCTGTAATGTGGGCTTTTTCTGTTGTGCTGGGGTGTTCTTCCCACCCCTGTGCAGTAGATGGCAGCAGTGGGGTCAAGGTTTGGGTGCTTTTCCCCAGCAGCCAATCAGGAGGGTTGAGCCTCGCTGTGCATGCTGGAGTAGGGTATTTATGGGTCAGACGCCATTGGTTCTGAGTTCTTTTTCATCCAGTGTGGCACCCACCTTTAGGGTGGCCACATCACGGCACCCCGGCGTTATGGCCTACCTGGCCGGGGCGTGCATGCCACGCGGTGTTCTGGGGCCATGTTGGTCTGGAGCATCTGAGCAGTGACGGGGACCCAGTGAGCGACTGGGTTCCCACATTTTAAGGATCCCAAGTGGTAGTGCTGTTCGGTGGGGAGTCCTTCTGAGGAGTGCCATTGAGAGGCTGGCAATCCAAAAGGGCCTCGACAAACCACCGGGGATCAAGGTAGCCGGACACTGAAGGATTGATCACCTGTCAGTCGGTACCTGGGCGACAAGTTGAAGGAGATCCAGGCGTAATTCATCTAAGGAGGATTACCTCTGTAACTACCAAATCAAAGAGGGCTTGTGGCAGAGGTGTCTCCCTGACGTTCACCAAGGAGGGTCTGTGGCAGAGACTTTATCCTACAAAGGTTCGAGTGATACTCTGGCTGCCAGGTCAGTGAGAGAGGCCTGTCCGGGTACGCTAATTCCACTCAAGCAGGAGTGGTGCAGAGAAGTGTTACGTTTGAGAGCAGGACTGTTTCCCTATCACTACGCCTGAATTAGCTATTCTCCTTTCTTCCTTTAACTTTACTTTCCTCACCACAAGTTTTATTGTTTTTACCTGGATGGGTAATAAAGAGCACAGCAAAGAGCACCTGTTGTGGACATTCCTTTACTTCTACTAAATGCATCATGCACCCCTAGGAACTCGGAGGAGCCACGAGGTAAATGTGCCACCCAAAACAACCAGCAGCTCCTCTGGGGGTAGTGCTACATTACTCTGCAAGCAAGTTTGTTCACAGACTGAATTGGTTCAGTTTCTGCCTTTTGGTATATTCAACCTAAGCTGACACTGTCCCTTGACCTGTTTAAAATTGTGTTAAATGTTAATAGGGCCATGTCTCTATCTTGGTTAGAAAACTCCTATAGTCTCAAAATAAAATATATATATATATTTCTCTCATAACGGTTCTGACAGTTTCTTTTTTGTACGCTTTCAAAGAACTGTACCAATGATGCAGCATGTGGGACTTTTCAAAACACAGCTTGTAGACTAACATTCAAGCTAGTGACGCCAGCGATCACCCAGAAGTCAGAGCGGATGAACCATATCCCATGCCTGAACATACTACTCTTTTGTGAGTGTATTCATCTATTGTTTACAATTTAAACGTTTTATCTGCTGCACTTAGAGGGCACTGTTCTTTTTCCTTCTTATATTCCAGAGTTTTTTGCCTTCCAAAACTGTTGAACTGGCAGCTTCCTGACAGCTATCCTTACATGGACTTAATTTTAAGGACTTGTCTTATTGCCCCTTTTTAATCCACCCCATATCCATTTATATGTAACCACACTGTCAAATCCAGAGTGTGCCATATTACCCCACTGCCTGTATATCAAAGCACAGCTGATCTGTGGTGTGAACAGTTACATAGGATTTATTTGGGAATCATTTTCATGTTAGTGCCCTAGAAAAAAGTGTGGCAAAAGGGCACCAGTGTGAAAGAATCCTTATTTTATTTTCTTGTTCTAATAAACCTACATTTTCTGCAAGTAATGTAATGAATAAAGCAGGGAAAAAGAACAAAGTACATTACTCTATGAGCTTTTTCCTTTTCTACAGTTTTATATTTAAGGCAAACACTACAGACAAGCTATAGACACTGTTTTAGATTATGCCACCATTATGTCTTTCTATTCTAAATAAGCAGCAATAAATTATTGTCACAGTGATGGAATAAATTAATGTAGTGTTCTAAATAGATTAAATGGAGGTCACAACACAACCTTTAAATGCTCTCTGGAATCTTCCATGACAAAGCCTTCACTTTTGCCTTGCAGTGTCTTTTGTACTGTGTCTATTACAGTCACTTATTTGGTGGTTCTCATTTATGATAACGGGGATACAAAAGATACTCTGTTACTCATAAAAAGTTGTGTGTCTGTATGGCTCTCTTAATAAAAAGACACCATTGTCCTATATCAAAGGGAAAATTCCATATTACACATGCCATGCAGTTCAGAGGAATCATATTAGTGCCACTGTCTGAATATATCATACAAGTTTAACTCTGACAAAACAGCTCATAATATTTTAAGTTTTGATGTTAAGTCTAAAAAAAGATATAAATGAGTAGTTTTATATTGACTAAACAAAAAATATATATATTTTTAAGTAACTCAATTTTATTCAGCTTTCTCTCTTTATTGAAAAGGGCCATATAACCAGGATGCTAGATGCAGAGGCATCTATTGCTCCAGAAAATGTCCACTTTGTTTTTAAATGTTTTTCCATGTGTGGTTTTTCCATGTGTGTAGGGGTCAATGTCAGATTAAAAAGTCTGCAGTTTCAACCTATTATAGAGCAATCCCAGGCTGAAAGCTCTCAGTAAGAAAGTATTCAGTAAAAAAAAATGCAACTGTGTTAAAATTAGATTTACCTTCATCTAAGTCTATAAAGAATAAGCATACTTGCTACTATACAGAATCAGTAGCAGGGCAGTAGAAGCACACTTTCTAAAGCCTGTGCTGTATAACTTTCTTTCTGTTTGCTACATTACTGATCATGATCCTTAGTATTGCTATGTGTGAGTGCCAGTAAGGTGTGTGTTCCAGCATGACCACCAGATGTGTTTCAGGACCACCCAATTGCAGATGGGGGAGTGGGATAGATTAGTGCTCTACGCAATAATAACTGGAGAAATTAACTACTCTGTAGTAGGTAAGCTATACTCCCTATATATCTAAAATGTTTAATTTGTAATGTACCTTTAGCCAACAAGAATCTATTCAGGTTTCAAATTTCTTATTTAGTACAATGCTCTGCTCAAGTAAATCCTAGTATGTAACAGAATACATCAAGAAGACATAAAAATAGGCATTCACATTCCAGTAAGCTGTTAAAAATATAAGATTATTGCATATAGTTACCTTATTTTATTTAACTCTGAAACCTGTACTTGCATCCTTCTCAAAACAAAACAAAACGTATCTGGTGCTGAAAGTGTACCTGTGTTTTGCCCTCCGCCCTCCGCCTTCTTTTTATTCCCCACAACTTAATTTGCCTGTTGGGCCGCGTACACGCGATCGAACATGTCCGCTGAAACAGGTCCCCAGACCAGTTTCAGCGGACATGTTCGATCGTGTGTACGGCCTATCGGACCATTTTCCAGCGGACCAAAGTTTTAAAACATGCTTTAAAACCTATCCGATGGAAACCTGTCCGTCATACAGGTTCGATGGTTAGTACACAAAATTATCAGACCAAAAACCTGCGCATGCTCAGAATCAAGTCGACGCATGCTTGGAAGCATTGAACTTCGTTTTTTCATCACGTCGTGTTCTACGTCACCGCGTTCTGGTCTGATCGGATTTTGGTCCGATAGTGTGTACGCACATCAGACCATCAGACAAGTTCAGAGTTGTCTGATGAAAACAGTCAGACAAGTCTCATCAGACATGTCTGATTGTGTGTACAGGGCCTCGGAGTTGAGATCTGAGGCCGCGTACACACGGCAGAGAACCTCGATGGGCAGAACACATCGTTCCGCCCGTCGAGGTTCTCTGCCGGCCGTCGAAATCGGCGCGCCGCCCGTCGGGAATGGCAACTAGCCATTCATCCAGGCGGGCCGTCGAGCAAAAAGAGAGCGTGCTCTCTATTCGCTTGACGGGATTCCCGACGGGCGGGGCGAGCCAGGAGCGTACACACGGCCGAGGTTCTCGCTGGAATGCAGCTTCCAGCGAGGTTCTCGCTGGTTTCCAGCGAGAACCTCTGTTGTGTGTACCCTGCCTCAGACCTAGTTTTTCCAGGTATGGGAAAACATGTGATTCTCTTCTCCACCCATGATGAACTTCATTTAAAGTGAAATTTAAATCTGCATTGTGTTGGGCGGGCACATAGTATGCAATAATACACAACGTACTTGCACATTCTGACACACTTACCTCTCTGTGTGCACCTCTTTTAGCATGTTACAGGCCAAGACTGTGATCACCACGTGTTTTTCCCGTTGTGTGCTGGGAACACTCAGCTCCCAGCACACAGCGGGAGCCAATCGGCGGGCGCAGCGCGTCTCGTGCATACACCGTAGGGAACCGGGCAGTGAAGCCGGATCGCTTCACTTCCTGGTTCCCTCACCGTGGAAAGAGGGGGGAGCAGCAGAGAGACGAGCGATCGCTCGTCCTCTGCTGCGGACGCCGCTGGACTCCAGGACAGGTAAGTGTCCTAATATTTAAAGTCAGCAGCTGCAGTATTTGTAGCTGCTGGCTTTTAATATTTTTTTTGTGGACCATCCGCTTTAAAAAATAATCATGTGTGACATCTTAGGAGTGGACTCAAAAGCCTTCTCTGAGCTCCCTCTAACCTTGTGCTACAGCCTAATTAGGACCCATTCAATCTTTCAAAGCCATTTTACATGTGACAATGATACTTTATGAAAATTATGCTTTTTACACAAACAAAATAGCTCATTATTATTTAAGGTACTTATATAGCGCTGTCAATTTACTTAAAGAGTTAAAGGGTTTGTAACCCCCCTGTAGCATCCAAAAAACCTGGCTTGTCCTGACAGTTTCTCTGTAAACTGCCAACGGTGTATCATGGCTGCTGGGACCAAACACTGCGGTCAGTTTACGTGCCTCTGTTATCAGCAATCTGCTATCTGCTCCCCTCCCCCTTCCTGCTGCTCTCATAACACTGACCTGTATTTACCATCTGCACTGCCCCCTATTGCAGTGTCCCCCTCTGTGAATGATTTATACATATAAATGCTGTAAATACCTAATTTACTAGATTGCAATCACATGACAAACCAGCTCTCTCCACCTCTCCTCCTCCTCTCCAGACTGACATCAGCAGAAGAATCTCAGCCCTGTCCGCTGTATCTCTCAGAGGAGGAGAGGAGAAAGTTGGCTGCAGTGGCGGAATTTTCATGGTCGCCACAGTCGCAGTTGTGACTGGGCCCTCTAATTCTGTCAGTCTGGGGGGGCCCGTCACCTGTCCATGTATCATGAGCTGTGAATGGCCCACCTGACACTTGTCGTCACTACTGTGTGCGGTGTGCACTGCCTGGCGTGCTTTAGGTTCGGCCGCGGGACACACACACAGAGACATTGCAGAGGGCAGGGCAGCTGAGACAGCACTCACTGACTCCTATCCTATCCTCCACCTATCCAGAGACGCAGACATGTAGGGAGGCGGGGAGGACTCAGGCTCACCAAATGAGCGAAGGACGGGGGAGGAGCGCTCCAGGCGGCGGGAGAAGGCACACAGTGAAGCGTGGACTGGAGTACCTTACCTATCCTGCATCTACCGAGTCCCAGGGCACATTAGACAAAGCATCCTGGCGGGAGAAGGTCAGGCACAGTGAAGGTGACTCAGTCAGAGTGAGTGACCCACAGAACAACAGCAGATCGACGGTAAGTCAATCAAGTGACAGAGCTGCTCAGCAATTGATGCCAACCTCCACCACCTGTGCCTCTTACTGATCGCATTCCCCCACCACTGATCTCATGCCTATCCCCCCCATTACTTCTACAACAGAGGTGATTGGGGGGATAGGCATGAGATCAGTGGTAGGGGGATGGGATAAGTAAGAGGCACAGGTGGTGGTTGGAGCGGATGGCACCACCACTGCCAACCCTACTCAAGTACCACCGCTGCCACCCCCCTCAAGTACCACCGCAGCCAACCCCCCTCAAGTACCACTGCTGCCACCCCCTCAAGTACCACCGGTACTTGAGGGGGTGGCAGCAGTGGTACTTGAGGGGGGTTGGCTGCGGTGGTACTTGAGGGGCGTTGGCTGCGGTGGTACTTGAGGGGGGTGGCAGCGGTGGTACTTGAGTAGGGTTGGCAGTGGTGGTGCCATCCGCTCCAACCACCACCTGTACCACCGGTGGTACTTGAGGGGGGGTGGCTGCGGTGGTACTTGAGGGGGGTGGTAGTGGTAATACTTGAGGGGGGTGGAAGCGGTGGTGCTTGAGGGGGGTTGGCAGTGGTGGTGTCATCCTCTCCCACCACCCGTGCCTCTTACTGATCCCATCCCCCCCACCACTGATCTCATCCCCCTATTACTCTTCTACAACAGAGGTGATGTGGGAGATAGGGATGAGATCAGTGGTGGAGGGATAGGATCAGTAAAAGGCACTGGTGGTGGTGGGAGAGGATGGCACCAACACTACCGCTGCATCCAGGGGTGGTGGAAGTGGTGATACTTGAGGGCGGTGGTAGCGGTGATACTTGAGGGAGGTGGCAGAGGTGGTACTTGAGGGGGGTGGCTGCGGTGGCCGTGGTGGTGCCATCCTCTCCCACCACCACCTGTGCCTCTTACTGATCCCACCCCCCCCCCCCCAACGCCCCCACCACTGATCTCATCCCTATCCCCCTATTACTTCTACAACAGAGGTGATGGTGGGTTGGGATGTGATCAGTGGTGGGGGGATGGGATCAGTAAGAGGCACAGTTGGTGGTGGGAGAGGATAGCACCATCACTGCCGCTGCAGCCACCCCCCCCCCTTTTACTTTGTTGTACAGTGTAGAAAAATTAAGTATCAAAATCAGGCTTTTCGGGGGGGGGGCTTCATGATATCTTGCACCGGGGCCCTGAAGTCTCTAGTTACGCCACTGGTTGGCTGGTCATGTGATCGCAATCTCAGCTGTAAAATTAGGTATTTGCAGCATTTCTTTTTATAAATCGCACACAGAGGGGGATACTACAATAGAAGGCAGTGCTGGTTACAGGCGCTTAACAACCACTTTAAGGTTCTCTTTAGATTTTTATGTGGCTAGGCTTTGAGAAAATTTCACGCATTTGGAATCCAGACTGTGTTTTAGGGTGTAAATGTAAATATGTCTATGCTTTGTGTGAGTTTTAGAACTTGTTATGACAACTTAAAAAAAAAAAAAAAAACTTTTATTTACTTTCATAATTTTCCAAAGACTTTTGGCAAAAAATAACTTTGAAAAACTCACCATGCCTCTTACTAAAAACCTTATACTGTCTCCTTACCAGAAATGGGCCATTTGGGGGATATTTGTACTGTCCTGGCATTTTAGGGCCTCAAGAAATAAGATAGGCAGTTAGTACATCAGGACTGATCAATTTTCAAATATACTGTATATATGATATACGATAGCTAAATCATTTGCACCTATTCAGTTTTCTTTTTCATCAAAGAAATGTAGCTGAATTCATTTTGGCCTGCATTTATGAAGAACGATTATTATTTGCAAAACCTTTATAACAGAAACTTACAGAAATGTGTCTTTTAAAATGTTTTTTTTTTGCCATATATAGCAAAAAAAAAACACCTAGTGGTGATTGTAATGGTTGTACGTACTGGGATAATGCATTGCTGTGTCGTTATAATAATAGCACAGCCATAATATGGACATATTTAATTTCCTCAGATAATTTGTAGAGTTTTAAGTTCAGACACCCCTATGTCAGATCATATGGGGAACCACTGGTGCGCCTTCTTCCTTCTAGATAAAATAGACATGGTAAACCTGTGTTTTTTTTGTTTGTTTTTTTATAATAATTTTTATTTGGTTATCAAAGGCATAACATATTTAAATACAAGTGCGGACGCAGGCGCCTTAGAAATGATGCGTATAATGAAATGTATGCATATAATAGAACAAGAGTTTACATATGACAGAACTTTTCATCGCAAGACAATAATCCACTGTTCGGTTTGGTTGTTTAGTGTCATTTTTAGCTTCTAGTAGTGTCCGGGTAGATTCTCTTTGTATTAGTGTCGGTCAACTGACTGCTAAGGCCCGGATTCACAAAGCACTTAGGTCGCGTACACACGATCGGTCCAACCCAATGAGAATGGTCTGACGGACCATTTTCATCGGGTCACCGCTGAAGTGACCTGATGGTCTGATGTGCGTGCACACCATCAGTTCAAAAACCGATCGTGTCAGAACGCGGTGACGTAAAACACAACTACGTGCTGAAAAAACTAAGTTCAATGCTTCCAAGCATGCGTCGGCTTGATTCTGAGCATGCATGGGTTTTTGAACTGATGCTTTGCGTACTAACGATCAGTTTGGACCGATGGTCAGGCGTCCATCAGTCCGATTTCAAAGTACGTTTTAAAACTTTGGTCCGAAGGACGACAGACCGATGGGCCGTACACACGGTTGATTTGGACCGATGAAACTGGACTTCAGTAACTCACCTTTTCCCTGCATAGCATAAATATGCGCCCGGCGTATGTGTGCGCCACAGTCACAAACCAAGACACGCCTAAAAATAGGCCATCCTACCCCAACGTATCTTACTTACGTCGGCGCGGGCGCAAATATGGTCTGGACCTATGTTGCTTCTCCCATTGATTAGGCATTCAAATATGCAAATTAGGGAAATACGGCGATTCACGAACGTACTTGCGCCCGGCGCATGATGTCCGGCGTAAAGTTATTCCCCATAGATGAGGTGCAACCCATGCAAAGGTATGGACCAGGGAACACAAGCCTACATATTGTATGTTGGACATCTGTGAATATGGGCCGACGTGGGTCTGACTGGGCGTAGGTTACGTTCGCGGCGTACACAGTGATCCGGCGTACCTTAGACAGTTGTTCCGACGTGGTTGTGCGCATGCGCACGGGGATACGTCCACGTCTCGACGAATGTGCAGTTCGTTTTAAGTACTTGTCTGGCGCCTGGCCCATCATTTGCATGGGGTCACTCATCATTAGCATGGATCACGCCCACTTCCAGCCCACTTCCACCTACTTCCACTTACGCCAGCTTACGCCTACGAAATATACGCTACGCCGGCACAGAGTTGGGAGCTTGCCTCTCTGCGCTGCGTTGGCGTAGTGTAAAAGAGATACGCTACGGTGGCATAAATGTACGCCTATGTATGTGAATCCGGGCCTAATGCCGCGTACACACGATCATTTTTTGTGATGAAAAAAAACGACGTTTTCTGTGAAGTAAAAAACAACGTTTTTGAAACGTCACTTTTCAAAGACGATGTTGCATACACACCATCGTTTTTTTAACAAAAAGCGAGGTTACATTCACCACTCTTTTCCATTGAAGCTCGCTTCATAACTAGCTTCTGGGCATGCGCGGGTTGAAAAACGTTGTTTTAAACAACGTTTTTGCTACACACGGTGACTTTTTGTGAAACAAAAAACGACGTTTTGAAAAACGACACAAAAAATTCAAGCATGTTGGAATTTTTTTTGCCCACACACGATCAATTTAAATGACGTTTTAAAAAACGACTGTCTGGTTGCGTTTAGTACGTTAAATGATGAATGTCTAAATGTATTAGGTTTAGAGTACGGTTTTCCGAAATCTGCAATTATTTAAGAGAATGTGAAGATCGCAAGAGGTAGCTGAAGGTGTTTTGGAGGACTGGGGAGATGGGAAGGTTACATGCTCTGGGAGTAGAGCGGTAGGGAAAGGGGAATGGGGTTTCAGAGTTCTATAATCTTTCCTCTATCACCCGCCGCAACTTTGTGCGTGTTACAGGTTTTCATTTGCAAGTATTCATCTGTCGTAACATAATTACATAATGACAGTTTTTTGTATTCATGCAAAATATTTGGCCACGGATGATGGCTCCAGAGAGCGCCATTTTGTTGAGATGCACATCTTCGCTGCATTAACCATGTACCCAATTTTCAAAAATATTATGAGGCAGTATTGCTAACACGGGTGGTAGAATGGGCGAAAATATCTAATGAAAAAAGATGGGTCAATATAGAACTACACCTCAGCATTTTATATATTCAGGATATATTCCCTCAAGTTTTTTCCATTTAACATACATATGTTTAAATGGTAAAAACTTGAGGGAATATATCCTGAATATATAAAATTCTGAGGGAAGTGGAGGTGCCGACATTCATAAAAAACTGGGAGAAGGAACTGGGGAAACGTGGAAAGAACCAAGAAGTGGGAAAAATCTTGAAACTATGGAAATTAACTACAAATGCATATCTAGGTGGTATAGAACTCCCGACACACTAGGGAAGTATCAAATGGGGCAGACAATGGAGGGTTGGCAGAGGTGTGGGCAGGTGGGAACTATGGCCCACATATGGTGTGGATACTCCAAGATAGTGACCTATCAGAAGGAAGTACTAATCTATATCAAAGAGATCACCAAGGTAGCGCTACCAGAGGAAACTTGGACACGTTTATTTCATGGAGTAGATGTTCCGATAAAGGAATATAAAAACTCAATGATAATACACATGATCAATGCTGCACAAAGTTTGATTCCGAAAAATTGGAAAGAAGTCGAGAGCCCAAAGATAGGCGTTTAGTTCGATAAAATAGAAGTGATATGTACAGTAATATGGAATATCTAAGACATTGCTACAAAGATACAAGAGAGGGGTTCTTAGAGAGGTGGGAAGCGTGGAAAAAATTTAAGTTAACAAAGAAATATGGTGAAATTAATATTATGAAGTCAGGTTGAAGGGGGAGGGGAGAGTATATTTGCGAAAGGAGAGGGGAGGGTGTAATAGGGGGTGGGGGGTATGGGTGGTGTAGAAATAGTTAGGGGTTAAATACGGTAAAGTAAATCTATTATACTTGAATGAATGAATGAATGAAAACTTATATAGCACGGCACATGCAAACTAAATCGCCTCTGGGCGCTTGTTGTTCCTGTCTCCTTTGATATCAAAAGAGATGCGTCTTGATCTTTCTCCTGAACGCTAAGTAATTCTCCTCCAACCGAATGCTGGTTGGTAAAGCGTTCCATAGTCTGGGACCTTGGATCGCGAATCTTCTTTCTCCTTTGGACTTGTACTTGGGAGAGAAATGTATTTTTCTGTCTGTTATTTTGATGTTTTTTTTGCAATATAAAACCCAATAAATATATATAATAATAATAATAATAAAAAACATCTGCATTGCAAGTGAGCGAAGGTTCGCACTTTTTGGCACTGAAGAATGGTGTAGCAGAAATTGCGATGGGGAGTCGGTTTACTTCTTTCCAGAAAGGTTGTATTTTAGGTCAATTCCACCAGATATAAAGGAAAGAGCCTGGCCCCTCCCCACATCTCCAGCATTGAGGGGAAAGTGATGAGAATATTCAGTGTATCTTGAGTGGGGGTTTGTACCATCTTGAAAACATTTTAAAAGCATTCTCTTGTGCGTAAACTTTTACTGTCCCCTTGTGGATACATGTGTAGATATTTTCCCATTCTTGCTCTGATAAATCCATGGAGAGGTCTTGTTCCCAATGTTGACTAGCTAGGTTTGATTTGGGGTTATGGTTTGGCAAATAGTAGGGCATATGTGTCAGAGATTAGATGTGATTGGGGTTTCTGTCTTCAGGCATAGTGACTTAAAAGGGGTGGTCTGTCTGGATCAGTCAGGTCAGGGCTTAGGCTTTTCAGGGAAGTGTCGTATCTGCATGTATATCCAGTATGGGAATGTGTGGTTGGTCATTCGGGTGGCCAGCTGGGGAAGAGTGAGAAGGTATCCTCTCTCCTAGAATTGTTGTGTGGGGAAACCTGTGTTTATATTTGTTTTACAGCAAAAAAAAACATTGATTGCAAGTACCCTTCCTCCTCAATTCTACCTTATTTCTTTGTTGCTGAATTACTCTTTATTTTTTTGGAACACCATTTTTTCTGTAAATATTTTATTTGCACCAATTTTGACCTTTTCATTATTAAAACCTTATTCTGAAAAGTGTTAAGTTTGTCCCTAAGCTCTTATTGCAAGCTAAACAAGAACCTGTCTCTTGACTAGTGCTACTGTATAGGAAAAATACTCTTAACATACCTGTCTGTGGTGATAGTGTGTATTGTAGACAATTATTCTAAAATCATAATTGGTATTGCTAAAATTGCGAGTCTCTGTCTTCTCGTTTAAAAAAAAGGAGGGTGGTGGCAGGCTAAAGGGTTAATTTCTTGATTATCCCAGTGACAATCGCTCTCAGGCTACTGGCACTTAGATTGTGGTCCCGCAAGCTGGAAAATCTTGGTGCAGGGTGCAGCTGAAGGTGGCATTGTCAAGTAAGTGACAGCGTGGTGTGAGATTGGCCAGTCCTTTTTCACAAGTTAATGAGAAGGGCAGGGATCTGCTACCCGTGTTCGTCACAGTGATTAAATACCACCAAAAGAAAGCTTTATCTGTCTCGAAAGTCATATACAATTTATTTAGGGACATTGTTGCATGTCTGAGTAATTGTCATTCAAGGTGTGACATCTCCTGAAATCCTGAAATCTGAAAAATGGCCTGGACTGGAAGTGGGTGAAACAGTCCAGACTTGAAGTGGTTAAAGGAATTTTGCATTTTTATCTTAAATTTAAAGCTTTAATAAAACACTGCTCCCTGCCAAATTAAATTTTATAAAACTGTATTTTGCTTTGGAACATATTCTGCAGGCAGGGCCCAGCCCCTATTGCCATTTGTTTAAAATTCCTAATCCCTTTGCCTAAGCCAGTGATGGCGAACCTTGGCACCCCAGATGTTTTGGAACTAGATTTCCCATGATGCTCATGCACTCTGCAGTGTATTTGAGCATCATGGGAAATGTAGTTCCAAAACATCTGGGGTGCCAAGGTTTCAAATTTGGCACCTGAACTTTAGTGATGTTTTGTGAACCTGCCTTGAATGGAACCCAGGTATGTTTGGCTTATTCATAGGTATTGGGTATCCCTAGGTATCTGGGTATTGCTGATACAGTATAAGCTGCTAGGATATACTGTATAATATTAACCATAGTTCTTTAATAGACATGCATTGATGTTTTGGCAATTCCAGGTGAAACCTAATTGCCCTGCTAAATTGTTTAAGTTTGCTGGAGGAAGCTGGAGCACCCACAGGTTACCTACATAAATATGGGGAGATCATTTAAACTCCACGGACAGGGTGTCTTTGCTGAGAATAAAACACATTTAAAGGCTTCTGAGATGTAAAACCTCAACATGCACACACCTCAGGGCTGTCTTCAAAGCAGGGCAAAAGGGGAACCTGCCCTGGGCCCTGTCATTGTTATGAGGCCCAAAGCGGTTGCCTCATACTTGCCAACGATCCCAGTTTAAATTCCCTTGACCCTTGAAATGTTAGGCCTCGTACACACGAGGGGATATGTCCGCTGAAAACGGTCCAATGGACCGTTTCAGCAGACATCTCCGCTCGTGTGTATGGGCTAGTGGACAGATTTCTCCACCCGACAGATTTCAAAGCATGCTTTGAAATCTATCCGGTGGGAATCTGTCCGCCCGACATGTCTGCTGGTTAGTACACTTACCAGCAGACATGTCG
This sequence comes from Rana kukunoris, assembly GCA_029574335.1. NCBI lineage: Eukaryota > Metazoa > Chordata > Amphibia > Anura > Ranidae > Rana > Rana kukunoris. The sequence goes on along the minus strand of CM056054.1, from coordinate 121,457,548 downwards.
TCCCCCACCGCCGACGCGTCGCCGCCAAATGGATTCGGCGCATGCGCGGAAGTGTTTTACTTCCTGGTGCGGTGACGTGGCGGTGACGTGGCGGCGTCAACGTCACCGGCGCGTCACCGCGCCGTCCGGCGGCGGGGAATTTGATCCCATGGTGTGTACACGCCATCGGATCAAACTCCCGATCGGACATATCCGATGGAAATGATCGTGTGTACGAGGCCTTAGTCTTGTGCTGTGTCCTGATATCTCAGAGTGAAGTGTTGCTACTAAAGCTGCCCAGCTCTGCCCTATTGTTGTGTACAGATGACACACCTGCAGACCCTGTATTTACATGTAAATAAACAGCATTCATATGTAAATAGCTGAGGCAAACGGCATTCATTTGTATATCATGCCCCTCTGCAGTGAGGAGATGATGTGCTGTAACCTCTAGGAACCAATCAGTGAGTAGTATTACTGTACAGTAATCTCTTGCAACCAATCAACAAGAAGAAGTCATGTGCTGTAACCTCTAGCAACCAGTCTGTAAGTGGTAATGATATGCTGTAACCAATCACAATCACTGCCTGATCTGATACAGTAAACTGATTTTAAGTCTAGCTGATAGTCCTGTGCTGTGTCCTGATATCTCAGCATGAAGTGCTGCTACTAATGCTGCCACGCTCTGCCCTATTGTTGTGTACAGATGACTCACCTGCAGACCCTGCGTTTACATGTAAATAACCGTCATTCATATGTAAATAGTTGAGGCTGGCACCATTGATATGTAAATTAAGGTGGAATTCATATGTATATCATTCCCCTCTGCAGTAAAGAGATGATGGGGGGGGGGGGGGGGGCAAGAAAATGTTTGCCCAGGGTCCAATAAACTTTAAAGACGGCCCTGACACACCTTAACCATTCCTCAGACAGCTGTAGACCCACGTGCAGGCCAACAATTCCTTAGGACTTGGGTTACTGACAGCTGTGGACCCACACACATAGCATTACTCATCCTTACACACATAAGGGAACACGGATGTGCAGATGTATGCATTCAAATGTGTACAGTATGTTTCCATATGAGTGTGTTAGCTGTCTAGATAACTCTAAACATTCTTAGTTTTTATATGCACTGCAGTCTGAGTGATCTCATATATGAGTGGGCAAGGAGGCCATCTCCTTTACAGCTGTATGAGTGACCTCATCTGAAAGTGTGCATGGTAATGGGGTTGATTTACTAAAGGATTAGAGTCTGTTCACAAAGTAAAGTGAATGATGGGCAGGTTGCTGAGCTTGGGACTTTAACCATTGTAGAGCACCTATCCAATCTAGGCTTAACTACTATCCTATCTATGCTATGCTTAACTACTTCAGCTTCATAAAAAGTGCTTCTAACAGCATCTTTTGAGCGTTTTTGTTTTGCTTTTAGAAGCAAATAGTGTTATACTATGTGTCAATGCATGCTATTTTAGTCTTGAGGCATTTTTCTACGCTTCAGCTTCCACTAGCAGGAAAATAAACAAATTGTTTTGCATTTTTGGGAGTGATTTGCCAGCAGAAAAAAAAAAAACTAAAGCCTCGTACACACGCTTGTATTACTCAACTAGAACCAGCTAGACATGTGAACACTGAAATATTTTGTTTCGTAATTTCGTTTTCGTCCGAAAAATACATAAGGTCGAATCTGTCATTGAAGGCTTAGGCCACGTACACACGACCGAGGAGCTCGACAGGCGAAACACATCGTTATTCTCGTCGAGTTTCTTGTTAGGCTTGTCGAGGAACTCGGCAAGCTTGCTTTGCGTACACACGTTAAAGACCAAATCTCCTCATTCTCAAACGCGGTGACTTCAACACATACAATAACAGGGGAAGTTTGATTCCATTGGCACAAGCCTTGGGGCTGCTTTTGCTAATCTCATGTTACTGTGTGGTAAGTAAAAGTTTGGTAAGAGACATTTTCACTTTTCAGTCTGTTACAGCGTGATAAATGTGCTATTTCCATTACAAACGCTACTTTTACAGAAGGTGCGCGGGTTTCTTAGCATACACACGCTTGAGTTCCTCAACAGTTTTCTCGGCGAAAAGTGTACACACGACCGGTTTTCTCGGCAGAATACGTCTACCATCGAGTTTCTTGCTGAATTCTGCTGAGGAAAACGGTCGTGTGTACCTGGCCTTATGGTGTCTGTCGAATGTTCTAAGAAAAAAATGTTGACTCTTCATGTTTTACTATGTCGAATCTTCATGTCTCTCTATGTCCAATCTTCATGTCTCTCTATGATGAATCTGTCATTGAAGGTTTATGGTGTCTGTCGAATGTTCTAAGAAAAAAAAAAAAAAAGATTTAACAGAATCTTAAAAAAAATAAAAAAAATTCAACTCTACATGTCTCTCAATGTTGAATCTTCATGTCTCTCTATGTCGAATCTGTCATTGAAGGTTTATGGTGTCTGTCTAATGTTCTAAGAAAAAAAAAAAAAAGATTCAACAGAATCTTAACCACTTCAGACCCGCGCTATAGCCGAATGACGGCTACAGCGGGGGTCTGAATATCCAACCCGCCGTCTTTTGACGGCCGCCCCTTTGGCCGTTCCCAGCGCGCGCTCCAGATGGCGCAGCGGGGAAGCTCTGTGTTGGCCGTGTCCCTTGGACACAGCCAATCACAGATCGTGGCGAACGGCCAATCAGAGTGGCTGTTTGCGATGCGATCTGTGCGGCGAATGAGAGATTATCTCATATGTAAACATTTGAGATCATCTCTCATTGCCGTTTTACACAGAGACAGCGTCCTGTCTCTGGAGAGGAGGAGACCGATCTGTGTTCCTTGTACATAGGGACACAGATCGGTCACCTCCCCAGTAACCCCCACCTCCCCCCACAGTTAGAACACTATGTAGGGAATACATTTAACCCCTTCCTCACGCCCCTAGTGTTAACCCCTTCAATGCCAGTCACATTTATATAGTAATTAGTGCATATTTATAGCACTGATCGCAGTATAAATGTGAATGGCGCCAAAAATGTGTCAAAAGCGTCCGATGTGTCCACCATAACGTCGCAGTCCCAATAAAAATCGCAGATCGGCACCATTTCTAGTAAAAAAAAAAATAATAATAATAATTCTGTCCCCTATTTTGTAAGTGCTATAACTTTTGCGCAAACCAGACGCTTATTGCGATTTTTTTCTTTACCAAAAATATGTAGAAGAATACATATTGGTCTAGACTGAGAAAAAAACATTTTTTTTTTTTTTTAAATTGGGATATTTATTATAGCAACAAGTAAAATATATTGTATTTTTTTCAAAATTGTCGCACTTTTTTGTTTATAGCGCAAAAAATAATAACCACACAGGTGATCAAATACCACCAAAAAAGGACGTCAATTTTGTTTGGGAGCCACGTCGCACGACCGCGCAATTGTCAGTTAAAGCAGTGCAGTGCCGGAAGCTGAAATTTCACCTGGGCAGGAGGGGGGTATATGTGCCCAGTAACCAAATGGTTAAATAAGAAAAAATAAAAAAATTTGACTCTTCATGTCTCTCTATGTCGAATCTTCATGTCTCTATATGTCGAATCTTTTCTCTCTATGTCGAATCTTTTCTCTCTATGTAGAATAATATTGGACTAATAGAGTTAAGGTTAGGCACATTTGACGAAAATAAAGCATTTGTTTTTGTCGGATCTTTCTTTTTTCGTTTTCTGTGCTTTCATTATCGTTTGTTAAAACGATAATGAAAATACCTGAAATTCGGAGGAAGATGCATTCGGACGAAAATGAGTGCACATGTCTAGAACCAGCAAGAAAACTGCTGGCAGAGATTTCTTGCCAAGTATACAGTGCGTGTGTACGACGCTTACAGGTTTCTCATCAAGAAAACTGCCTAAAATCTGGACGAGAAAAATAGAGAACCTGCTCTCTATTTTCTCGTCGTGATTCTCGGCAGTGTTTTCCTGCCGAGAAACCCGATGATGTGTATACTTACCTGTCGCAGTGGAAGCCCACGCATGCTCGAAATGACTTTGACGCATGTGCTGTAGCTTCCTGAGCATAGGTAGGGTGCAGCAAGATAGCGGCGACGGCATCAAATGTGACAAATGTATGCTCGTCGAACGCAATGACGTCACTGCTTTCTTGCCTTCCAAAATAACCGTGGTTCTTTTGAAAGGAGTGTCGGTACACTCGGGAGGCAAGAGATTCTTGCCAAGAATCTCATCAGGAAAAACAAGGTTTTTTTCCTGACGAGATTCTGGCCCGTGTGTACAGGGCTTAACAGCTTCTAGATTCTACAAGCTGTTAAGCCCTGTACACACGGGCCAGAATCTTGTCAGGAAAAAAAGTGTTGTTTTTCCTGACGAGATTCTTGGCAAGAATCTCTTGCCACCCGAGTGTAATCCCTCCCTAACCGAGGATACCCCGTCTTCTGAGGGAAGAGCAGCCAGGAGACAGCTCACATTAGGCATCTTTGCACGTTAAACACACACATTAATCATGGCACAATGAGAATGCATGCATGCACACCACTGTGGTCCCTAGCACAGACACATCACATCCTCATCAAATTGGATTAGCACAAGCCCACCATGCAGGACTTGTGAGCAGCAATGCCACGGCTCCAATTATGTCACTGTACATTCATACACCATTCACACGGACCTGGGGATCACTTTTCCCTGGTCCTGGGGAACCCTTCTCCACCACAAATGAGGGTGACACCGCTTTTCCGGCAGGAATGTCATCCCCACATTCCGAAATCATTCACAACACAAAAAAAAAAAATTGTCCAGCAAAACAAAAAAATAAAAATTCCAGCAAAAAAAAAAGCCCAGAAAAAAAAAAAGTCCAGAAAAAGAACAAAAAAAGGGGGAAACCAAATTAATGCCGCTGGCGTGACCTACGCCTGGGGCGCCCACGGCCCCGGTTTCTCAGGAGAGACTCATGGGGGGGGGGGGTAATCCGGGGAAGGAGGAGCAGCCCCTGGTCTCTGCCCACCTGGCGGCCTGCCCTCCAAGGCCACGTCAATTCTGGTCAGGCCAGCACTTAGTGTTGCCGTATTGGCCTGGATAGCCTGGGTGAGGGCCCTCACATCCTGCCCAACGTCTGCCGTAGTAGTCTGCAGTTCATTTAGGCAGTTTGTAAGAGCCAGGGAGTGGCAGTCCAGGTCCCCAAGCGTATCCTTTATGGAGGACAGGCTCTCCTCCATCCGCACCAAAGTCTGGCTGACCTGTCCCAGATGGTGGGTCTGAAGGGCCTGGTCCCTTCTGAGATTGGTGGGCAGAACCTCGGTCACCCCTGGTCTTCTGGGATGACTTCCTGCCTCCAGCTGATGCTTGTGGCCGGGGAGAAGGGGAGGCCCTTGGGAGGGGAGCCCTATTGGGGGAGGAGTGGGAGGGGCTACCCCTTATGGAGGGCTGGCTGCTGCCAGCCAGAGGGGAAGACTCCTCCAAAAACAACAATCCACTGGCTGACATGACCTCCTCCTCAAACTCCTCCTCCTCAAACTCCTCCTCCTCCTCCAACTCCTCCGAGGACTCCAGCCTTGTCTGGGGGTCCTCATCAGGCTGGTGTCCCAGGGATGGTGCAGTCAGGCCAGATGGCCCATGTAACGGAACTATGTATTTTGCCTGTACATCTATAATAATCATGCAGTGGGATATTATGAAGTGTGAGTGTCCTCTGTCTGTCTAGATGTGGATTAGAACTGAATCAGCCTGTCTCCTACAACTTCTCTTTAGGTATGCTAATGCACCTCTCTATTCCCAAAGGTTAATTGATCTATTGTGTGTGTGAAAGACCTGTGTTTATCCTTAAGATTGTATATTGCATTCCAAATTAACAGCCTCCTGTCAGTTGTATTGAAATAGCATGTCACTTATGTTCAGAAGAACTTGTCAGGCTTTGCGGTGCCGAAATGCTTATCTACCGATGGGATTATCTGTGATTGAAGTCTATTGAGAAAGAAATGTGGTTTCTTTTAGCCTGGTGCCAGTGTGTCTAACTTGGGGCCCCCCTGTGGAGGGAGGGGGCGGAGACTTTCATTGTTCCTTGAGTACTCACCAGTTTGTAACTAAGATATAAACCAAGAAAATGTCCCATTAAAGCTGAGATACTTGACCCTTCCAAACGTAGCACCGTCTCGTTCTTAGGAGGGCATGCAATGGGATATTTCCTCTGTTTCTTACAACTGAACCTGACTCTCTCTTTGGCTCTCGTGGATGAGTTTATACTGGACTTACTTGCATAGCAACTTGCCAGGGAAAAGGACGTCTCCAACGGCTGATATTCTCTCCCTACTTGGGTAGCCGTTACAGCCCAGCACCCTCCTGCACATCTATGGATGACACAAAACATTCACAGGTTGGAGGATCCACACACTTGCCACATATTCCCTCCCCCCCCACACATGCTACACACCAGATAGGAAAAAAAAAACCCTTGACTGGAGTCATAGCCAGGCAGGCCCTCCACTTGTTGCCTATTAAAGGTGTGGGCCACCGCACGCTCCTCCACTGTCAGCCTAACAGGGCCAGCTTCTTTCAGACCAGACGCCGGAGATCATTGATCTTCTTTACGATCCCCTCGCATGTCCGGGTCTCCCCCCCCCCAATGAATTTACCTGGTCTGTAATGTTCTTCAAAATCTCCTTCTTCCTGGCCGGGGTGGTGTTGGCACTCTCCGGGCCGTGAAGGAAACGCCCATATTGGGTAAGGGCCTGGGCAATTATTTGTTTCTCCCCCAAAGAAAAATTGCTCTTGCGCTTCCTCTCAGTCATACTCATACAACAACTCTCTCCCAAACAATCACCAAAAAACACACACAAAAACAAGCAGGAAAAATCAAGCAACAAAACAAACAAACAAAATCTATCAACCAAAAAGTCTCACAACCAGTCACAAAAAAACACTATCAAATATATTCTACAAAACACTAGATCAAACAGTCAACAAATATTACAAAGACAAGTCACAATGCTACAAACGCGAACACACAACAGAACAAAAGCACCTTGCTGTATAGGAAGGGATACAAAGGGATGTACTTTTGCAAAGGAAGGGCGTTTGTGTCTGTCTATTTAAGCTCTCTGCGTAGTTCACTAAGTTGCCTGGGTCCACTTCCAATTTCACTGATTGAATGAATGAATGAATGAATGAATGAAAACTTGTATAGCGCAGCACATGCGAACTGAATCGCCTCTGGGCGCTTGTTGTTCCTGTCTCCTTTGATATCAAAAGAGAAAAGTCTTGACCTTTTTCCTAAATGCTAGGTGGTTCTCCTCCAACCGAATGCTGGTTGGTAAAGCGTTCCATAGTCTGGGACCTTGGATCGCGAATCTTCTTTCTCCTTTGGACTTGAAGTTGGCTTTCGGAACCTGGAGCAGGTTCCGATTCGTGGATCGCAAAACGCGATTGGGATTATGCGCTTTTATTATTTCGCATAAATAAAGGGGGGCATTCCCATGGACACATCTATGCGTAAGACAGAGAGCTTTAAAAGCAATTCTGTCTTTGACTGGCAGCCAATGAAGGGCTCTCAGTGAAGGTGAGATGGATTCCCAGGGTTTTTTCCCAGTCACAAGTCTGGCGGCCGTATTCTGAACGACTTGCAGACGATCGATTTGGTACTTTGGGAGGCCGAGGTAAAGGGCATTTGCATAATCCAGCCTGGAGTTTACAATTGCTCCCACCACGACTGCTAAATCATCTTTAGGGATGAACGGAGTGAGTCTGCGTAGTAGGCGCAGTAGATGGTGAGATCCGCTGACTACTGACCCTATTTGTGCGTCCATTGTCATAAGGGAGTCAAAAATGACCCCTAGGCTTTTGACTTTGGCGCTAGGGGTGATGAGCTTGCCAAAAATAGGCGGGGGGGTCCACGCTGTTGAAAGTTGATTCCTGCGCTTGGCGTGAAACAGAAGAAGTTCTGTTTTCGCTCCATTGAGTTTAAGATAACTCTTTGTCATCCAGTCCTCTATCAAAGAGAGACATGTCTCTAGATTGAGGTGGTGATCCTGTCTGTTGCAGATGCGGAAATACAGTTGCGTGTCATCTGCATATGAGTGGTAGAGCAGTTTTTGGCTGCTGATAATCTCAAAAAGAGGACGAAGATATATGTTAAACAGCACTGGTGACAGAGGCGATCCTTGAGGGACTCCGCATGTTACTGTGCGTTTTTCAGACGTAAAAGGTCCTAACTTCACTGTTTGCGATCGGTTTTCCAGAAAAGAGGAGAACCAAGATAGATCGCCTTTCGCGACTCTGGCTACTTCAGCAAGCCGAGTCAGTAACAGATTGTGGTCTACAGTGTCGAAAGCGGCACTTAGGTCCAACAGAACTAGAAGACAAGATTCTCCTTCGTCTGCGGCCTTGAGAACATCGTCCCATACTTTCAGCAATGCTGTTTCCGTCCCATGTCCGGGACGGAAGCCTGATTGCAATGGGTCAAGTAGCTTGTAGGTATCTAGATGCTGTTGCAGCTGTTGTACCACTACTTTTTCCATTATCTTTGAGAGTACGTTGAGACTTGTTATGGGACGGCGGTGGAGTGGGTCCTTGGGGTCCAGGGAGGGTTTCTTCATGATGGGTTGGATTATACCCTCTTTCAACTGTGAGGGCACTATGCCCTCCAAGAAAGACTGGTTGATAAGCTGCGTGATGGGAGGAGCCAGGATGTAGGCGCATTCCTTCAGCAGTTTTGTGGGGATAATGTCATTTGGTGCTGTGCTATTACGCAGAGCACAGATGACATTCTTAGTGGTCTCGATGGAGATGGGTTCCAGGGTAAACTTACCTGATATAGGAGAATTACTATGGGTGCTGTGTGAGAGGCTACAGGGGGGGCTGCGGGGAGAATTGCTTTGCTGAATGCTTTCACGGATTACCTCGATTTTATTAATGAAGTAATCTGATAGTTCATTGCAAAATTCTTGTGTGTCTGAACTGGGGGCTTCAATGCATCCTGGTTTCATGGTCTGGGTGACCATCTTGAAGAGTTCAAGGGGGCGGTTTAGGGCGCCGTTGATAGCCTCCGAAAAAAAAAACTTTTCTTGGCTTGGAAAATTCCTTTGTGGTATTTTCTTGTAGTCGCCTTGTAGATGGATAGGTTTAGCTCTGAAGAACATCTTTTCCAGGCAGATTCAGCCCTTCTGCGTTCTTGCTTCAGTAACGACAGCTGGTTGTTAAACCAGCTGCGGTTGTTTTTCCGAATGCGGGTTCGTCGTTTCGGCGCTACCAAGTCGGCTGACTGTAGCATGGCCGAGTTTATGGCTTCCAATGTTTCAACGGCCGTTTGATGCGGCTGAGTTGTTTCTATTTTTTTCCTTAAAGTCGTTTTGAAGAGTTCCGAATGGAGCTTCTTCTGACATCTAGTCCAGTGTGTTGTCACTGGATTTGATGTTTTTGTTGCTGGGGGGATGGTGGAAATACTGAATATAATTGCATGGTGGTCTGTCCATGGCAATTTTTCATTTTCCCAAATTTTTATTTCCAGAGCTTGTCTGAAAATAAGATCAAGTGTGTGACCTGAAGCATGTGTGGGTCCACATACTAGTTGCTGCAATCCTAATCCTTCCAGGTGGTCAATACAGGCGTCAGCAATGGGGTCTTGTGAGGAGTTGGCCCAGAGATTGAAATCCCCGAGCAGCAAAAGTTGTTTGCTGTTGAGGGTATAAGTGGAAAAGAAATCCGTCCATGATGATAGCAGCTGCGATTTTGGGCCAGGCGGCCTATAGCAGAGCAGAATGTGGACGGTCTCCTTTGAACTTGCTTGCAGTTGCAGAGTAAGGGTTTCCATTAATGGAAGAGGGTTTTGGCGGACTGGTTTGGTGATCGTAAGATGAGACTTGTGGATCACCGCCAGGCCGCCTCCTCTTTGCCCTATTCTGTTTTCCGTTATGATACGGTAATTTTCTGGCACCAGTTCTTCTAGAATGGTGTTACAGTCGGCTGTGAGCCAGCTCTCTGTAATAAAAAGACAGTCTAGATCCTTTTGTAGAATGAAGTCGCGGATTTCAAGTCGGTGTTTTACTGCCGATCTTGTGTTGATCAGAGCACATGATATGTGCTTGAGCTGGGGTAAATGGCTGAAATGTCTAACTGTCGATCTATGATCGATTCTCAATAGTCGCTCAGTTTTTAGGGCCTTTTGGTGATGGCTGGCAGTATTGCGGCGCATTGCCTCAAACTCCAAATGGTTTCGGCAGAATATTGCCGACATGCCATGATCGCCAATACACCAGGGGGGGGGGGAGATTTCGGGGCAGTGGGGAGAGGAATTGGCTAACTCCTCTCTCCTGGCTTGGTCCAGAGGAAGGCAAAAAACCCTAGCGGCGCTCGGCCAATATGCTCCGGTAGGGAAAAAATTCCTTCCTGACCCCTGTAAGAGGCGATCGGGTAACCCCTGGATCAAGCTTCTGTGCGTTGGAGAGACGGGGGGGGCTGGGGCTGAGAGGGGGACCCTGTTGCTGGTCTGGTGGGATGGCTGCCTCCTCAGGCGGTGGAATGAGGGCTGACAGGGTGCTTGTATTAAATAAACTGGGGGCTGAGAGGGTGAAAGACAGGGCCGGGTAACTGTCCTTCTGGGGTGAGGGGGGGTTTCCTGGAGGCTGGGTGAGGACCACAGAGGCGTGGGGAGCGGCGCGCCGTTAGGCCGCAAGTGAAGCCGCGGTCTTTCCTAGACCGCGGCCCCGCGATTTAGGGCGGCCTGGCACGGTGCTCTCAAAAGAGCCCCAGAACGGCGAAAATTTCCGGGCGGAGGATAGAGGAAGGGGGCCCTTGAGGATGATGGAGGCGAGGGAGTGCAGGGAAACAAAAAGATGGAGCAATGAAGATCGGTATTGCTGCGGCTTTATCCTGAAAAGGACGGCCGTCAGCAGCTTTGGTGGAGGGCTCTTACCTGCAGAGAGCCTAGGGAGCTGAGCTGGAGGAGAGGAGAGATCAGGGGCACAGGACTTCCAGGGCTGGAGCTGGGGAGCGGACTGGGCTAGCAGGGCTGGGAGGGACTCTGCCTGTCTGCCTGTCTGCCTCCTAAGCCTGCCTGGAGCTAAAGCACACACGCTCCTACTCCTAGGAGACGTGCGCCGTTGTGGAGCTCCTGTAGCTAATCCGTCTGCCTCACTGCCTCACTGCCTCACTGATTGCGCCGTTCCCAAGTTGTGAGCATGTGCACAGAGGTGCTGACCATGGTCTGCTTCATGTGCGCATGCGCGATCCGGCCGGCCCTTCATTTGCATGGGGTCACGGCTCATTTCAATGAAACACGCCCATGTCCTTCCCAATTTGAATTACTCCGCCTTACGCCTCGGAATTTACGTTACACCGGCGCAAATTTCTGCGCAAATACTACGAGGATACGGTGATTGCGCCTCTACATTGCGCCGGTCTAACGTAAAGGAGGTGCACCAATGTACGTGAATCTGGCCCTATAACTTTTGTGCAATATACACTTATTGCGATTTTTTACCAATAATATGTAGAAGAATATATATAAGCCTAAACTGAGGAAGACATTTTTTTTTGTTTTGTTTTTTATTTGGGGATATTTATTATAGCAAAAAGTTAAAAATATTGTGTTTTTTTTTTCTTCAAGATTTTCACTCTTTTTTTGTTTATAGCGCAAAACATAAAAACCACAAAGATACTTAAATACAACCAAAAACAAGCTCTATTTCTGGGGGGAAAAGGGACATAAATTCCTTCTGGCCTGAAGTGATTAATTACTGTTGGGTTATTTTTTACTATGCAAACAAAAAATGAAAATTTGGAAAGAAAACATGGTTGTCTTTGTTTCTTTTATAACAATTACAAATAAATAATCTTTCTTCATAAATTTAGGCCAACATGTATACCACTACATTTCTTTAGTGAAAATAACCCAAATCAGTGTATGTTATTTAGTCAGTAGAACAGTTATAGAGTCCACAAACTATGGTATAAATATCTGAAATTCGATCAGTCCCAATACACTGATAGCCTAATCAGACATCTAATTTTTAGAGGCCCAAAAATGCCAGGACAGTACAAATATTCCCTAAATGGCCCTTTTTTAGAAAGTAGACAGTCCAAGGTATTTAGTAAAAGGCATGGTGAGATTTTTGAAGTTGTCATTTTTTCTCATGCTTTAAAAAAAAAAAAAATTCATATAGATACCAGTGCAGTACAGTTTCATCATATAACTGGTATGGATGTGATCAGGGACACTGAATGTTGACAATATGTAAAAAATAAATAAAAAAAATGTTTTGATAATTTGTTGACAGAAAAAAAAAGAACAAATTGTATTACTTTTTTTTTTTTACATACAGTTATCATAGCAATACAGCGTTACCATAGTAACGCTGTACTACTCTGGGGAGGTGATTGTGATTTTTATGTTATGCACTATGATTGTTTGTAACTGTTAATTTTACATTTATAGACAGCCATTTTTTGTGAATGAAAACGATTTACTACTTTCATTAGCTGTGATTAGCCAAAGCTGATCACATGGTAGAGATGGGATATGATAGGCCCTGTCTGTACCATGTGATCAATGTGACCAATCACAGAGCTCATCATTATAATACACAATCAAAGGCATGAATCATAACCTTTCATTGTGTACAATTGTCATATGATCTGCTGTGATTGGCCAAAGCGATCACATGGTATCGGCAGTGGCCGGTACATCGATCTATCATCCGCTATCTATCTATTTATCATGTCCCATGAGGCATGCTCCAGCATGATCCTGGAAAGACATCTATTAACATCCTCCCAGGATATCAGGGCTCCTGCTCGGTCATCATACTACAATAGAATGGGTGATAGGAGGTTAAAGGATAAGCACACTTTTTCATTAAAATAAATAAATGAAGATTTTTTTTTCAAATAAAAAAATGTGCATTTAAAAAAAAATGTTTAGGAGCCTGGAAAGACTTGCACCAGCAGATCACTATTGCCATGAAGGACTCCTACATACTGTGAGTGTTAGCTGTTTTCCTGTTCATCCTAAAAATGGGTGAAACATGTAACTTGTCCAAAGGTGAATTTATCCTTTAAATGTTTAAATATTTTAAAGCGTAACTTCAGTAATTTTTTAATCTTTCCATCTATTCAATCCTCTGCCCTTGTCTGGTCATTAGCCTAGGCGTATGACATCATCCAGAGCTCTCTCTCACTCTTGTGAGAGTTTGCCCGGAAGGGAGTGGGGATGATTCATATGAGGGCCAATGAGAGCTGCAGATCTGGAGGTGTGCCTCTGTCTGTGTAAATCCAGGAAGTGAACAGGCAGCAGCTTCAGCTGCCCACAGTTAAAATGGTTGCAGCCAAACTTAGTGGAGGGAGATTTCTGCAGGATATTTGGCAAGTACAGAATCACAGTATTAATAAAATAATATGCAATTGGAGGGAAGCTTCAGAATGGCAAAGATGTTTTTATTACAATTTATGTGAGCAGATTGCAGTTCCTCTTTAATTTCAACCACCACTCTCAGAAAGGCTATGTTACTAGGAAACAGGGAGGAGACCTATATGAAGTACTTTAAAAGTGAAACTAATAAAACAGCTTATGCATTTTATCCTGTGACCGTTAATGAGCTTTTTTTTTCAGTGCACACATTTCTGTAATTTCAATCAAAATCATTTTTGGCATGTTGTCTCCATGTTTACTTATCTTATTCTTTTCCAGATTTTCTTTAAGCAAAACCAGAAACAGTCTGAACATGTTGGTGCTTCAGTAACACAAACTAAACAAAAAGAAATATGCAGGCTGTTTAACCATGCCACTGCTCTTCAACTGCTTACTTAACTCCATGGTGAACTTATCTAAAGGTTATGCCTGACATCCTGCACACAAAAATAAAGTATGTACATTGTTTCTACACATTTCCAGGTGCAGTTCATTGATCCTGTGGTTACCAATAAAGCAGCTTACCTTGCAGAGGTAAAATATCAGACTCCATAAAAAGTCCTGATTAAAGCATGTCATATACCGGTAATAGTGAAAACACTCTTTCCATAATTTATATGCAACTAGCTGAATACCCGGCGTTGCCCGGTCTTCCTATCTTAACCTTTTGGGGAGGAAAATCATAGTTATATAAATATAAATAAATAAATAATAAATAACACAATGTTTAATTTTAGAAATTTGACAGATAAAAATATGAATATTTACTATTTGATTAAAGAGTATTGTATTTCATAACTTTTATAACATTTTCCTTTTCAGTTTGTGAATGTTGAAACAGAGCAAAATATGGTACAATGAAGCAGATTAGTACCAACTCACAGACCTTTAACAAGTGCGGTTAACTCAACTGACATATTATTGCAATACTTGTTTGTATACTATATTCTTAGTTTCTCCCACATTTTCTAAAATGAACAAATTATTTGGGGAACCCACCCTGGAGCACGCTACCTAAAGTTGCCCATGTGAAAAACATGGTGATCTTAAATCAACTCCGCAGTACCAAATGGAGTGCCCTTGTGACTTGTTGATCGTGATGGAAAATGCAAGCGTCACTGGGAGTTGTAGTCTCTTGAAACTAAAAGGCAGATCTGTTGGAATAAGAGGTATTCGTGGAATAAAAACTGTTTCTCCCTTTCCCTTTCCTGTCAAAATAGTAGCTTCCAACACATTAGGCAACATGTTTTTCACACACAGCCTTGTTCCATTGCACAGTTTTGGTGGGTCAAGGTTTCGTAATAAAATAATAGGACATCCAACTTTAAGTGATAGGCGATGTTGTGGCAATCCAGCTGGATCAAGGGAATTCAGGAATTCTGGTGGGAAATTCACAGCCTCATCGGCATCTACTACGGTATCAAAAGATTTGTACTCAGTAACTGCTCCTGGTATCATAGAAAGTATTTGATTGTTAATTTCACGGACACCCTCATTTTTAGCAGCAAGAATAGCCCTCTCACACAACCAGTTTAGATTGCCTAAGTTGTCTGAAATATTATGGTATACTGCATCTATTAGTTCTGCAACTGACGATACCAGTTTGCAAAAATCAGAGGGAAGTTTTACGTTTCCTGAAGATTCAACTGGTAGTCTACCCTCTCCGATTTCAAGAAGTGTGTTTGAAAAACATTGAGCATTCTCATCCCTTGGAAGTACTCTCATATTTTCTTTTAATTTGATTTTTCTGACTCGTTTCCACAAAACTGAATGCTTTAAACAGGCATATATTTCATCTGCTGGTGTTAATTTTGGAATGATAGGCAGGGTTTGTCTAAAGTCTCCACAGAGAAGCACCAGAGCTCCTCCCATAAAGTTATTATTCCCTTTCAAATCTTTAAGAGTTATGTCAAGGGCCTTGAGAGCTTTTCTGTGGGCCATGGTGCATTCATCCCAGACGATTAATTTGCATGTTTTAAGCACCTGCGCTTGACCACTTGCCTTGCTTATGTTGCATGAAGGATTTTGTTGCCTTGCGATGTCTAATGGCAATTTTAGTGCAGAGTGGGCTGTTCTCCCTCCTCCCATAAGTGTAGCTGCAATTCCTGAGGAGGCAATAGCAAGAGCAACTTCTCCCTGAGCCCGAATCTCAGCCAAAAGTAAATTAGTCAAAAAAAAAAAAATCCTGTACCCCCAGGGGCATCGAGAAAAAAAATCCCACCTTGTTGTCTTGTTATATGATCAATAATGATTTGGTATCCTTTTCTTTGATCTTGATTTAGAAGTGGTTTCTTATCTGCCACATATGCACGCAGCTCTTCCATGTTGTAGTTCTTCTCTCTCATGTAATCTGCATTCAGTACATCTTGTTGATCTCGTACTGGTGCTTGCAGGCCTAACTGCACTAATGTCTTATTGATCATGGCAATACACTTGTCCTCTAAAATTATTAACGCCCTGTTGAAAATCTTGGGACAAAAAGTAATTTCCAATGTTGGGTTTTCCCTCCGAGTTTTGGCAAGTATATCCTCACTTAGTGCTTCCTTATACTTCTCCCATAAAGGGTTTGGATTTGAAGGACTGCATGTTGTTAGTATTATAGCAAACAGGTTTCTGATTTGGTCTGGTAAAGAAATTAATTTGGCTTCTCTTAATGTATTATCCCAGTGTTGGTCTCCTTCAAGCAAACCAAATTCAAAAATGCTTCTGACAGGCTTCTCTGTATGTTTGGAACAGATTGCCTCGCCATTTATTGTTCTCAGCGCTGAGAAAGAAGTTGGTCCTCATTTGAACTGTGTGAAGAAGCATTCTTATAAAACGAAAAAAACATTCAGCATTGTTGGGGTGAACTGTATACACTCTACCTAAAGCTTCACTTTCAACTATATTGTGTCCAGGGAGGTGCTGTCCAACTTTTCTTCTACAGAAAACTTTCCTTGGGGCATTCCATGTATAGTATCGAGGAACCTCAGGATAAAGCAATGTTCTTGCAAAAGGATCCTCTTTACATAGTTTAAAGAATGCTGTTAAAGTTGTGTTTGGTGGCTGTATAACTACTCTAGGAGCACTCTCCGTTGTGAAATGAACTCTCTGACCGTTTTCCAAATGAACACTCAGGTGAACAACTGTAGGGTGTCTTTCATGAATTGGAAACCCTAGGATCCGCCACACTGCTTCGCTGCTGCTTATGTATCTACCCAACTAATACTGGATGACTTAATTGTTTGTCTTCTCATTGTTTAGGCTGAACACAGCCATATCACTGCCTTTGTTTACATACTTGCACACATACTTGATTGATTTTACACTGTTGCAGTACTCAACGTTAATGTGTGCCTGGAACATTTTAGAAAGCAGGGGTGAAAATGGCACAACCCACCTGTTGTCTATTTCTATTTCTGTGCCATGTAACTTTACTTTCGCTGTGAACCCTCCATCTTGTGGAGCTTGTCGTCTATATCGAGGATAACCGTCATCTCCAGTTTGTGTTTCTTTAATCAATTCACTTGGGTATCTCTTGCTGCACTTTCCATCCTTCATACATGGTGAATTGGGGTTTATATTTCCACAGGGTCCATGGATCATATTTTTTGTTACCACTGTATAAAGATTGGGATCCTCTCTTGGGTCTGGGAGTTCAGCAGATATAACCTCATCTATTTGTGTGGGCTGGATTTTGCCTGCCAACCAGATTAAATTGTGTGAGTGTGGTAATCCTCGCTTTTGATATTCAATTGTATACATCCAGCATCTTGGTGGTCCAAACACATGGGCCTTTGTTATAAGTTCAATCAATGTAAACTGTTTCTGCCTGAAGACTCTCGCAATTAAGTCGTGGTGGTCACTGGGTACTTGACTGTTTTTGAGCATTTCCTTTATCTCAGTCCAACCTGGATTGCATGTAAAGGTGATAAATAAATCTGGTCTACCATATGTCCTCACATATGTCATAGCATCTTGAGTATATTCATACATGTGTCTGGGACTGCCTGTAAACTTTGCTGGTAGTATAACTAAGGTCCCAATGTCTTCAACGTTAGCGTCATTTGCCACAGCATCTCTCAGGTGAATATATTCTTCTACTCTTAGCTTACTCTGATTTAAACAAATAAATAGAAGACGCTCACTTTCAATTTTCGCATACATGACGAACTGATGAAACAACTGCCTACAGTTTAATATGTGGTTCTGTTCATTTTCTCGAACCATTAGCCTGTATGCATAGAAATCCATTGCTGAAACCTTTTTCCTGGTTGTTTCACCTGTTGCTGTGTTGACCTGCCTTATATTAAAGTGATACCCATGTTCCCCTCTGGGAAATATCACTGGGTACTGTAGAGCATCATAAGATCGATGAGTTTCTGAAATACGCTGCAATGACTCACCTCGTCGCTGAATTATAATATCTCGTTTATCAAATTCGTTGCCTGATATAACGACTGTTACTTCGTCTACTTGAGGAGCATTGAAGCGTCGCTCATGTTCTCCTGCTGGTATTCGGTCAGCTCTAATGACTACTTTATATTCATCCGTTGGCATACGTTCCAATGCTGTTTTAAATGTTTTAATTAGACAATTGTGCTCATGAAACATCCTTTGTAAGTTTAATACAATCTGACACCTTGTTCCCAAAATGTAGTCGCATCGTTGGTCGGCCTCCAATTGCTCGTCTCCCATAAAATACAGTTGTAGGAATTTCGGGGCTTGGTCAGGCAAGGGAAGCAATGATCCAGCCTTGTGGTAAATCTGACCTTGCACAGTGAATGTTGATGAAAAGCCAGGATGTTTCATTATTGATGTGGCACCAAAGGATGTCATTTGAAAACATGAATTGTACCTTCTGATGTTATTGAGAAAATGCTTTGACTCCAATGTATCTCCTGATGTGTAAGACAAAAGTTCATCTGGTGGTGATTCCAATTGAGATAGTTTAACTTTCCCATTTTTGCAGCACATTCCAGGTGACTCTGATTTGAATTTCTTGGCTTGACAGAAATGACAAATTATGTCAATTTTTCCAATGGTAACACTGGCATGTTGTGAGTAGACCGGTCGTAGTTAAATCCTTCAAACAGTAAGCCAAAATTCTCTGCAGCCCTTGTCATTTTGGCTTTCCTTCTCGTATTCTGAAGTCGAATATCACGCTGTTGCTCGGTTTCTGAAGCTCTAGAAGCATTAGCTCTCTCCCTCTTATCGTGAAGTCTAATGTCACGCTGTTGTTCGGTTTCTGAAGCTCTAGAAGCATTAGCTCTCTCCCTCTTATCCTGAAGTCTAATGTCACGCTGTTGTTCGGTTTCTGAAGCTCTAGAAGTAGTAGCTCTCTCCCTCATATCCAGAAGTCTGTTGTTCGGTTTCTGAAGCTCTTGAAGCTTGTGCTCTATTTTGCTGTGCTGTGAGTCTTGTACTGCGCTCCTCAGGAGTTTCTAGCCTACGCTGTATTTTTTATATTTTTTGCCTTAGATTTCACTTGGCCTATAGCTTTACTTTTTCTTCGAGGCATTTTCACACTTTAAAATAATCCACAAACAAAAATGTTAATAAACTTGCAAATCAAAATTTAAATGTACTGTATCACATTTTTCAACATAAAATTGAAAAAGTTACTGAGGTAGCCCTCATAAAAAAGGGCAGAAATTAGAAGGGGTGTGGCTTGAGGGAGGGGTGTGGAGAGGGCATGGTTAGTGGCATGAGCATGGTTTGCAAGCCAGCCCACATACTGACCTGAAGATGCAGTGCAGAGCTTGTGGAGTAAGGTGTAGCTGAGCTGTGATAAAAAAAAAAACTGTGGTTAAAGGACCTGTGATGACATTAGTAGTTGTGGCTAAGCTGTGATGAAGAGATAGGTGTGGCTAAGCTGTGATGAAGAAATTGTGGTAAAAAGACTTGTGATGACATCAGTAGGTGTGGCTAAACTGTGATGAAGAGATTGTGGTAAAAGGACCTGTGATGAAATCGGTAGGTGTGTCTGAGCTGTGATTAAGAGATTGTGGTTGAAGGACCTGTGATGACATCAGTAGCTGTGGCTGAGCTGTGATGAAGAGACCACAGTCCCATATACTTGCATGGGACTTGAAACAAAAACCGCCGTTTGGAAGTTATGAAGTAACATGTATTTCCCATAGAGTTGAATGGGACTTTAAAGAAAAACCCTTTTCCATAGAGTTGAATGGGACTTTAAAGAAAAACCCAGACCATGGCAAATGGGGGTGGGTAAGGGTTAAACCACCTATCCTATGTTTGTTGCTGACATATAAGTAACATGTGTGCCAAGTTTCATGTTAATATCTTTAGCCATTTGTACGTGATGCTGGAACATACATACATACACACACGTTGAGTTTTATATAGATAGATCAATTAGTTGTCCATAGACCTTTTTTAATTGTGGGGAGAATTTCCTGTCTGTCACAAGTAGATTTTTGTGCATATAAGCTTTTAAATATACTTAAGGGTTACTTAAGGGTTACTCACCACCGGTTGCCCCGCCCAAACCCTACCATGCACCACCCCTAAGTCCGCCCCTAAACAAGCCCTCATAAATGATTTGATGAAATGACACTTAAATGTTTAATGGAGAATTAAGTCTTAAAAATAAATATTAACAACAACTTATCCATGCCCAACAATGCAGCCTGCCCATGTCCACCAAATCAGCCTGCCATTTTCCACCAAAGCAGCCTGCTCGTGTCCACCAATGCATCCTGCCCATGTCCGCCAAAGCAGCCTGCCAGTGTCCAACAATGCAGCCTGCCCATGTCCACCAATGCATCCTGCCCGTGTCCACCAATGCAGCCTGCCTGTGTCCACCAATGCAGCCTGCCCGTATCCACCAAAGCAGCCTGCCATTGTCCACCAATGCAGCTTGCCCGTGTCCACCAAAGCAGCCTGCCCATGTCCACCAATGCAGCCTGCCCGTGTCCACCAATGATGCCTGCCCGTGACCACCAAAGCAGCCTGCCAGTGTCCACTAATGCAGCCTGCCCGTGTCCGCCAATGCATCCTGCCCATGTCCGCCAAAGCAGCCTGCCAGTGTCCACCAATGCAGCCTGCCAGTGTCCACCAATGCAGCCTGCCAGTGTCCACCAATGCATCCTGCCCGTGTCCACCAAAGCAGCCTGCCAGTGTCCACCAATGCAGCCTGCCTGTGTCCACCAAAGCAGCCTGCCCGCGTTCACCAAAGCATCCTGCCTGTGTCCACCAATGCAGCCTGCCCGTGTCCACCAATGCAGCCTGCCAGTGTCCACCAATGCAGCCTGCATGTGTCCTCCAATGCAGCCTGCCTGTGTCCTGTCCATGCCTAACAATGAAGCCTGTGTCCACCAATGCAGTATGTGTCCACCAATGTAGTCTGTGTCTGCCGATGTAGCCTGTGACCGCCAATGCAGCCTGTGTCCACCAATGCAGCCTGTGTCCGCCAATGCAGCCTGTGTCTGCCAATGTTGCCTGTGCCGAACAATGCAGCCTGTGTCCACCAATGCAGCCTGTGTCCACCAATGCAATCTGTGTCCACTGATGCAGTCTGTGTCCACCAATGCAGCCTGTGTCCACCAATGCAGCCTGCCTGTGTCCACCAATGCAGCCTGCCTGTGTCCACCAAAGCAGCCTGCCAGTGTCCAACAATGCAGCCTGCCCATGTCCAACAATGCAGCCTGCCCGTGTCTACCAATGCAGCCTGCCTGTGTCCACCAATGCAGCCTGCCCGTGTCCACCAATGCATCCTGCCCATGTCCACCAAAGCAGCCTGCCAGTGTCCACCAAAGCAGCCTGCCAGTGTCCAACAATGCAGCCTGCCCATGTCCATCAATGCAGCCTGCCCATGTCCATCAATGCAGCCTGCCTGTGTCTACCAATGCAGCCTGCCAGTGTCCAACAATGCAGCCTGCCCGTGTCCACCAATGCATCCTGCCCATGTCCACCAAAGCAGCCTGCCAGTGTCCACCAATGCAGCCTGCCTGTGTCCACCAATGCAGCCTGCCCGTAACCACCAAAGCAGCCTGCCAGTGTCCACCAATGCAGCCTGCCCGTGTCCACCAAAGCAGCCTGCCCATGTCCACCAATGCAGCCTGCCCTTGTCCACCAATGATGCCTGCCCGTGACCACCAAAGCAGCCTGCCAGTGTCCACTAATGCAGCCTGCCTGTGTCCACCAATGCAGCCTGCCCGTGTCCACCAAAGCAGCCTGCCAGTGTCCACCAATGCAGCCTGCCCGTTGCACCAAAGCAGCCTGCCCGTGTCCACCAATGCAGCCTGCCAGTGTCCACCAATGCAGCCTGCCTGTGTCCTCCAATGCAGCCTGCCCGTGTCCTGTCCATGCCTAACAATGAAGCCTGTGTCCACCAATGCAGCCTGTGTCTGTCAATGCAGCCCATGTCTGCCAATACAGCCTGTGTCCACCAATGCAGCCTGTGCCCAACAATGCAGCCTGTGTCCACCAATGCAGCCTGTGTCCACCAATGCATTCTGTGTCCACCAATGTAGTCTGTGTCCGCCGATGCAGCCTGTGTCCGCCGATGCAGCCTGTGTCCACCAATGCAGCCTGTGTCCGCCAATGCAGCCTGTGTCCGCCAATGCAGCCTGTGTCCACCCATGGAGCTTGTGCCTAACAATGCAGTCTGTCCACCGATGCAGTCTGTGTCCACCAATGCAGCCTGTGTCCGCCAATGCAGCCTGTGTCCACTAATGGAGCCTGTGCAGTGTACAGTACATATATATAGTACAGACCCAAAGTTTGGACACACCTTCTCATTCCAAGAGTTTTCTTTATTTTCATGACTATGAAAATTGTAGATTCACACTGAAGGCATCAAAACTATGAATTAACACATGTGGAATTATATACATAACAAAAAAGTGTGAAACAACTAAAAATATGTCATATTCTAGGTTCTTCAAAGTAGCCACCTTTTGCTTTGATTACTGCTTTGCACACTCTTGGCATTCTCTTGATGAGCTCCAAGAGGTAGTCACCTGAAATGGTCTTCTAACAGTCTTGAAGGAGCTCCCAGAGATGCTTAGCCCCAAACCATCTTGATTGGGTTCAGGTCCGGTGACTGTGGAGGCCAGGTCATCTGGCGCAGCACCCCATCACTCTCCTTCTTGGTCAAATAGCCCTTACACAGCCTTGAGGTGTGTTTGGGGTCATTGTCCTGTTGAAAAATAAATGATGGTCCAACTAAACGCAAACCGGATGGAATAGCATGCCGCTGCAAGATGCTGTGGTAGCCATGCTGGTTCAGTATGCCTTCAATTTTGAATAAATCCCCAACAGTGTCACCAGCAAAGCACCCCCACACCATCACACCTCTCCTCCATGCTTCACGGTGTGAGCCAGGCATGTAGAGTCCACCCGTTCACCTTTTCTGTGTCGCACAAAGACACGGTGGTTGGAACCAAAGATCTCAAATTTGGACTCATCAGACCAAAGCACAGATTTCCACTGGTCTAATGTTCATTCCTTCTGTTCTTTAGCCCAAACAAGTCCCTTCTGCTTGTTGCCTTTCTGTAGCAGTGGTTTCCTAGCAGATATTCTACCATGAAGGCCTGATTCACACAGTCTCCTCTTAACAGTTGTTCTAGAGATGTGTCTGCTGCAAAAGGTGGCTACTTTGAAGAACCTAGAATATGACATATATTTTCAGTAGTTTCACACTTTTTTGTTAAGTATATAATTCCACATGTGTTAATTCATAGTTTTGATGCCTTCAGTGTGACTCTACAATTTTCATAGTCATGAAAATAAAGAAAACTCTTGGAATGAGAAGGTGTGTTCAAGCTTTTGGTTCCGTACTGTGTATATATTGTGATGGTTTGACTCTGTCCTTCCTGAAAGATGGCTGGTTTTCGCCATATTTTGGATGGACAGACACATTAACGACACAGCTGTGTGTTCAGCTCTTTAGTGCTGGCCTGGCTGTGGCTCAGGGCCCCACCCGCAGACAGGAAGTCTGGTCCTGGGAGCCAGGTGTGAGCTCCCAAAACCCTCTGAGAGGAGTCAGAGGCGCTGCATAGGTGCATCTACTGCATGAGGCAGGCTTGTGCGATTGAGCAGCAAGACGCTGGTCAGGAGTAAGTTGGCTGTGTGCTTACCGTTAGGAAACGGGTAGTTCTGAGGAGCAGAACATGGGCCTTAGTTGGAGGTCTGAAACAGCCGGAGGACAATATACAGGAATGGTGGAACCCCCTGCGAGGGCTGCTGTTTGTATTTTGTGAGCTTGTAAATAAAATTGGGCTACCAGGCTCTTAAAAACGCTGTTCTGGCTTGGTGTACTCACGGCAAACTGCATCTATCACTGGAGTCTGATTCCCCAAATCTTACAATATATATATATATATATATATATATATATATATATATATAGGTATAAATCAATCTATAGATATATATGTATATATATATATATATATATATATATATATATATACAGTATATATATATATATATATATATATATATCACAGTTTCAAAAGACATCAAGCTCTTTAAAATATACTAGCACGGTTAAACATTTGGCAAACACGCATTCCCGCAATTTCATTTACTGTAAATAAAAAGATATATTTTTTTAAGTAACTGTAACTCAATTAGAATATGGAAATGCACCTTACAAGTTTTGTCTAGATTATTCAATATTATATATTATTTTCGTAAATGTAAAAGGTGTGTTTTAAGAACTAATGAAAATTAAGTAAGGTACTTAAAATATCAAAGTAAATTAATTAACATTTATTTTAGTGTTGAAAATTATAAAAAAAAATTATGTTAAAATTGCAAGCCAACAGAATATTTGTTATCAGTGTAGATAGATTGGGCCAGATCCACAAAGCACTTACGCCGGCGTATCTCGAGATGCACGTCGTAAGTGTATATATGCGCCAGTGTAACTATGCGCCGCATCCACAGAACAAGATACGCCTGAAAATAGGCTTCTTCCGACCGACGTAACTTTCCTACGCCGGCGCAGCGTGGGCACATATATACGCTAGACGCATCTGGCGCTCCCATAGATTTCCTATTCAAATATGCAAATGAGGGAGATACGGCGATCCACGAACGTACGCCGGCTACACGCGCTGCGCGTAAGTTGTATGTCTGGCCTAAAGTTACCCCACATAAAAGCAAGGGTAAGGTAGCAGCAGACATGCACAGGTCAGCCGGAGAGCATCTGCAGCAACACCGTTACGGACGAGCTGAGTATCCAAACTTGCAGGACAACAATCTTTATGCCAACATGCCAGGGGCATCCATGGTCATAGTTATACTACTGGCTTCACAGGCGTGTAGGAGGAGGGCACGGGAGAGGATATACCGAACGTGCATCAACGTCTTTGGCATGGGTGATTTGGAGATGTATCGCATCTTCATATTCAGCCCTAATGCCATTCTGAAAATAGCCACAGCCCTGAAAGATGACCTCACCAGCCACACAGATCGTTCACATGCAGTGGAGCCACTGGTCAAAGTACTGGCAACACTCCATTTCCTTGCCAGTGGCTCATTCCAGCGTACAAGTGGAGTAGTGGCTGGGATGGCACAATCCTCCATGAGCAGATGTGTGCACCAGGTTGTCCCCACAATCCTCACATGCATGTCCAACCACATCATCAGACCCACCCAGGAGCACCTGCGGCAGAAGGCAATGCAGGATTTCTGCAGAATTGCCAGATTCCCACGCACCATCGGGGACATTGATTGCACCCATGTGGCACTACAGCCCCCCCGTGCCACAGAGCACATGTACTGCAATCATAAGCATTGGCATTCCATCAACCTACAGGTGCTAGCCGATGCCAAATACCTCATATGGCACGTCCGTGCCAAACACCCAGGGGCCAGCCACGATAGCTACTGTGAACTTTGGGGGTTCTTTAGCTCAGCGAGACAAGTCAGAAGGCTGGCCGGAGGCCGGCCTGTATTTGTGGGAGGAGTCTGAGAGTACTTAAGACTCCCTCCCTGTCGGTGCTGGGTCGGCGTCGGGTTCTGGGTTGGAGGGGGCGTGTCACGTCAGCAGACGCCATTCAGCCGTTGGCTTGGAGGAGGGAGGTGTTGTTCACCCGCCCGCTCATGGCGGCTCCACGTGGTGTTTTGTCCCAGGTTCTCCCTGTGTACCAGGCGGTATGGGGGGAGCGGGAGCCGCCTTTCACCCCGGACTGTATGCGGGCTCACACAGGGGAGCTCTGCGTTTCGGCAGGTACACGGGGGCCATCCTTCCTCCCTCCCACTCCTCGGGCCGCCCACCCCTCCTCCCGGTCACTTGCTTATCCATCCCCTTACCACTTCATGCCTGCCCGGTTATCCCGTCCTCACCAGCGGCATGGCCGCCCGTTCTCTCTGTCCCTCGCGGGTTTCACGCCGGGGGGATGCTTGCCCGCCCTTCCGCTGTATTTCTCCCTCCAGCATGGAGGGAGCCGCCGCTGCTTCCCCCGGTGTTCACGCCGGGGGGGGGATGCCCGCCCGCCCGCCGTGTTTCTCCCGCCCGCTGTGTTCCGCCCGCTGCTTCCCCCGGTGTTCACGCCGGAGGGGGGGGGGCGGATGCTCGCCCGCCCGCTGTATTTCTCCCTCCAGCATGGAGGGAGCCGCCGCTGCTTCCCCCGGTGTTCACGCCGGGGGGGGGGGGGGATGCCCGCCCGCCGTGTTTCTCCCTCCAGCATGGAGGGAGCCGCCGCCGCTGCTTCCCCCGGTGTTCACGCCGGGGGGAGGGGGGATGCCCGCCCGCTGTGTTCCGCCCGCTGCTTCCCCCGGTGTTCACGCCGGAGGGGGGGGGCGGATGCTCGCCCGCCCGCTGTATTTCTCCCTCCCTGGCAGCTTGGGGGGGGGGGGTCCGCTGTTTTCCAGGGGTCACATGCTGGCTATTTGGAGGGGGACGGGCTGCCCTCCCGCATCTCGGAGGTCATGCTAGCGGCTTTGGGGGGGGGGAATGTCCACCTTTTTACTCAGGTCAGAAGAGTTCTGCCTCCGCGTTGTCTGTCATAGCGTTCTGCCTCCGCGTTGTCTGTCATAGCGTTCTGCCCCGCGTTTTCTGTCATAGCGTTCTGCCCCGCGTTTTCTGTCATAGCGTTCTGCCCCGCGTTTTCTGTCATAGCGTTCTGCCCCGCGTTTTCTGTCATAGCGTTCTGCCCCGCGTTTTCTGTCATAGCGTTTCTGCCCCCCAGGTTTTCTGTCATAGTGTTTCTGCCCTTACATTTTCTGTCATAGTGTTTCTGCCCCCACGTTTGCTGGCATAGCGTTCTGCCCCCACGTTTTTTCGGTCGTAGCGTTTCTGCCCACAGGGTTTTCTGTCGTAGCGTTTCTGCCCCCAGGTTTTTTCTGTCATAGCGTTTCTGCCCACAGGTTTTTCTGTCATAGCGTTTCTGCCCACAGGTTTTTCTGTCATAGCGTTTCTGCCCCCAGGTTTTCTGTCATTGCGTTTCTGCCCCCAGGTTTTTCTGTCGTAGCGTTTCTGCCCCCAGGTTTTTCTGTCGTAGCGTTTCTGCCCCCAGGTTTTTTCTGTCGTAGCGTTTCTGCCCCCAGGTTTTTCCGTCATAGCGTTTCTGCCCCCAGGTTTTTCTGTCGTAGCGTTTCTGCCCCCAGGTTTTTTTCCGTCATAGCGTTTCTGCCCCCATGGTTTTCTGTCATAGCGTTCTGCCCCCACGTTTTCTGTCTTATTTCGGCCTCAGCGTGTCACAATTCTGTCTTAGGTTCTGTCCTTGCATTGGCTATGGCTATAGTATCATGCGTTTCTGCCCCCAGGTTTTCTGTCTTAGCGTTTCGATCCACACGATTTCTGTCATTACATTCGTCATTGTATATCTGCCTCAGTGTTGCAGGTGCAGCTTTTTCTCATACCTTTTCTGCCCCGGGTTTCTGCCAGATTTTCCTCAGCGTTTCAGGCTCGGTGATTCTATCGTACTATTCTGCCTCAGGTTTCCGTCATTACATTTGCCTCAGCGTTTCTCTCATACCGGAAGGTCCTGCCCCAGGTTTTCTGTCATAGCGTTTCTGCCCCAGGTTTTCTGTCATAGCGTTCTGCCCCAGGTTTTCTGTCATAGCGTTTCTGCCCCAGGTTTTCTGTCATAGCGTTTCTGCCCAGGTTTTCTGTCATAGCGTTTCTGCCCCAGGTTTTCTGTCATAGCGTTTCTGCCCAGGTTTTCTGTCATAGCGTTTTCTTCCATAGCTTTCTGCTCACGATTTTCTGTCTGGGCACTACGGCCCCCACGATTTTCTGTCTGGGCACTACGGCCCCCACGATTTTCTGTCTGGGCACTACGGCCCCCGCGTTTTTCTGTCTGGGCATTACGGCCCCCACATCTTGTCATTTCTGTCTGTCATTGCATTTCTGCCTCGGCATGTCAGGCTCAGTGTTGCTCTCATACCATTTCTGCCCAGGTTTCTGTCCTATAATTTTTTGCCTCAGCATTCAGGGTCAGAGGGTCTCACATACCTTTTCTGCCCCAGGTTTGGTATAAGTTTCAGGCTCGGCAGTTCTGCCGCCCCCACGATTTCTGTCCCCCTCATTTTCTGTCATAGCATTGCTGCCCCCAAGAATCCTGTCTGTGTTAGTTTGTCTTGGCATTGTCTTTGTGGTTCCATGTCTCGTTGTATTTTGTCCACGTTGCTTCTGGGTTGTTTAGCTAGTGCTCACATCTCAGGATCTGTCACGTCTACAGATTCATACGGGCTGAGGTTTCGTTTTTAATTGATTGACCACAATCTTCTCGCCTGTTTACATACGTCATACGTCATACGTTGCACGTGCATTCATTACACATACTCGATTACCCACAGCAGTCCGTGGGTACACCAACCCTGGGTGTTCAGTTATATTGTCTGTCTCTGCGCGACAGGTTACTCAGGCTCACATGCCAGTCACACTGGGTTGGGGTGTCATCGGGTGCATTCAAGCGCAGCGGTCTTAGGTAGGCACAGAGGGCGTTTGTTGTTTCATGTGTGTTTTCTGTCTTGTCTAGGTTGTGTCAGCGCACCCCCAGTTCCTGCTCTTCCATTTCTGCCGGCCATGTCATCTTTTGGGGGTCCGGTCTATCAGGCCTTCTGGTTCATGACTGAGCAATGGGTGTTCCTTGGCAGAGGGGGTGGAATCACCCATCCCTGTTTCTCTGACATCCATACTGCGGGTACTTTCAGATCTACTTTCGGGGCTCATCGCTGCATCATCAGGTTTTCACAGTGTTGTGGCTTCAGCTGTCAGTCATGCTTTCATTTCCAATCAAGTTTCTGGAGGCAGCTTTTCCAGGGGTGGTTGGTCTGGTTCTCTACCTTCATGCTGTAGGTGGGGGGCTGGGTTTTAGGTTCCTAGTGGCAAGTTTGGTAGCATTGTTACTATGGGCTGCTCTCCTGCAAACTGGTCTTTAGGTACTTGTCCGTGGTCTGGCGGTCAGCACTTGGGGGGGGGGTGGTTTGGGTTAGCTGCCATACCGATGTCATCTATCCTTATGCTCGTTTTCATCAGTCATGCCGGTGGCAAGGTGAGTCTTTTTTGTGCAGCATCATCGGGTCTTGCTTCTGCCTGTAACCTGCTAACCAAGTCTATCAGGTAAGAACGGGTTCTGTGGGTCGGTATGGGCCATGTTGGGTTGTTGTTACCTTAGCGCAAGGGCTTCGTCCTTCTGCTCCGTCAACATGTCCATCAGGTATCCAGCACTTTAGGCTCCTACTAGTTGTCAGATTTTTGCAACTCACCCGCTCACTTTCCTATTAAGTATGGGTAGGCCAGGGTTGGGGGGGGGGGGTTTCCTCACGGGGCTACGTATCTGGTGGCCGGTTGTGGCTTTCATTGTTAGGCATTATTGCAGGGGCTTCTCAGGGCTAGTCTGGTTCAGTTGCCCACAAGTGTCCACTCATCTTAAGTGTGTCAGGCTCTCATATGGGTTGTCGCAGGCTCGAACCATTCTTTCTCGGGGCATTGGTCAAGTTCAGGGCTGCTTCACGCATTCGGCAGGGGCTTCCTTCTATCACAGGTCACGAGTCGGTAGCTTATCCAGTCATAAACGGCTACTTATCAGGTGTACGTACGATTGCCATTCGGGCGCGTGCTGCTTTGCTTCTTGGTCGCTCATCTACCCCTCTTCACCTAAACATGTGTCTTTTGCCCTCTTTCAGGCGTACCTACCAGCCGGCCAAAGGCACACTCCAGGCCTTGGTTATTAGGGTCGTCGCATTCCTTACTCGAAGACTCTGATTACAAGTCAGAAGGCTGGCCGGAGGCCGGCCTGTATTTGTGGGAGGAGTCTGAGAGTACTTAAGACTCCCTCCCTGTCGGTGCTGGGTCGGCGTCGGGTTCTGGGTTCCCACCCACCCATTCCCCAGCTTTCATACATTCTCATTGTACTTTTCTTGTTCAGGGTATGCCCTCTTTCAGGCGTACCTACCAGCCGGCCAAAGGCACACTCCAGGCCTTGGTTATTAGGGTCGTCGCATTCCTTACTCGAAGACTCTGATTACAAGTGCTTAAACCGTGATAATGAAAAAAAAATGTTTTTATTTGCAAAACCAAACCAAAAACAACGCTTACTTCAGCATGGG
Source organism: Rana kukunoris (assembly GCA_029574335.1). Lineage (NCBI taxonomy): Eukaryota > Metazoa > Chordata > Amphibia > Anura > Ranidae > Rana > Rana kukunoris. The sequence continues at coordinate 121,427,665 of CM056054.1, read as the reverse complement.
GAAAATCATCAACACAAAAGTCCTGTTTGTCTTCAGCACAAATGAAAAGTCTGTTTTCCTTTCAGCACAGCAAACAAAACAAAATACAGGCACATACGGTTTGGTGGGTCTCTCACCCCTCTCAGCCACCCCCCCTTTCTGCTACACTCCTCCCCTCAGTACAAGCCTCTTACACCTTCTGGGCATACCTCTTATTAAACTGCTTAACACTCTCTTCCCTCGGTCCTGGACTCCAATTTTACTCCTAATACACACAGAGCAACTCCTCCCTCAGAGACTTTTTTTATTTGCTTATTTAAAACAACTTGCTACAACCCTGACTTACCACCTTTACTTCCTACCCTCCTAAAAACAACAAATCAACAACCAATTGTCCTGCTAACACATATCAACACACTCCCTTCACCACCTCAAACTCTGTACTCTACAACTCCGCCACTATAATTATTTTTTTATAAAGTTTCACTGCTCAGAACTCGTTTGAATACCTGCTAGTACACATGCACAACAAAAAACTCTCTGCACAAACAACCTTCCCTCCCCCTCTTAGTTCAACTGTCTTCCGGATAAGTGTAACTCCTTGCGTACCTGAAGCCAGGGGTCAGAAGGGAGGCTCTCCTTCCCTCTCCATTTGTCACTCTCAAGCCTCAGAAATTCCGACCCCCTAATAACCATAGAGGACCGTTAGGTGGTCTCGTCCTCACTGGATCTCTTTTAACTTTCCGGAACCTCTCACCCCCTCCTGGGTGACCTCCTGAACCAGCATTTAAAGGGACCAGATTCCAAAAATTGTGCGCTTGAGTACGTCCATCCAGACCCAACCCTGGCGTCCATACATAGATCCCCCCCCCTCTGCCTCAACGCGGAGGTGTTGGGAGGCACCACTCGCCATCATACCAGTGGACTCCGGGAGAGGGCATCGGCATTCCTGATGCTGGTTCCCGGGTCTGTGCTCCACCACAAATTAAATGCCTGCAGAGACAGAAACCACCTAGTATACCCTGGCATTGTGTGCTTGTTCATGTCTCATCCACGTAAGAGGAGCATGGTCTGATATGAGGCGAAACTTCCTGCCTAGGAGAAAAATACCGTAGGGAGTCCAAAGCCCACTTGATGGCGAGGACATTCGCGTTCCACCACCGCATAGTTTTTTCTCAGCTGGCGTCATTTCCTACTAAGGAAAACTATTGGATGCTCCTCTCCGTTGATTTCTTGAGACAGAACTGCTCCTAGCCCTTCACTTGAGGCATCTGTCTGCACTATAAAATCCTTAGAAAAGTCCGGCGCTACAAGTACCGGGTCCTGGCATAGTGCCGTCTTAAGCCTTTGAAATGCCTTTTCAGCCTCGGCATTCCATTTGATCATGATGGACTTTCGGCCTTTGGTGAGGTCAGTCAGCGGTGCCGCAATGGTGGCAAAGTTGGGGACAAACCTTCTATAGTACCCCACTAGGCCTAAAAACGCTCTGACCTGTTTCTTTGTTAGGGGCCGGGGCCAGCCCTGTATGGCCTCTACTTTGCTCATTTGGGGCTTCACACTAACCCTCTACCTACAATGTATCCTAGATACTTGGCTTCCTCCACCCCAACCACACACTTCTCCGGATTGATAGTGAACCCTGCCCTTCTCAAGGAGTCTACCACTGCCTGTACTCGGGGAAGGTGGGAATCCCAATCCGTACTGAAAATGACAATGTCATCCAGGTAAACGGAGGCATACCGTTGGTGGGGACGCAAAGTTTTGTCCATGGCCCTTTGGAATGTGGCGGGGGCGGAGTGTAAACCAAACGGCATTCTCTTGTATTGGAAATGACCCTCCGGGGTAGAGAAAGCTGTTTTCTCTCTGGCCTCTTTGGTTAGGGGAATCTGCCAGTAACCTTTTGTGAGATCCAGTGTGGTGATGTACCTGGCCGGACCCAACCTCTCAATCAGCTCATCTACCCGTGGCATGGGGTATGCATCGAACTTGGAGACCTCATTGAGTTTTCTAAAGTCGTTGCAGAAGCGGAGAGTACCATTGGGTTTGGGCACCAATACGATCGGACTGGACCACTCGCTCTGCGACTCTTCGATGACCCCAAGTTCAAGCATCCTTTTCCCTCTCCAGACACTGCCACCCTGTGAGCTTCTGCGATACGGTAGGGTTTAAGCCGGACTGTCACCTTGGGCTCGGTCACAATGTCATGCTCGATGACATTGGTGAGTCCTGGCAACCCTGAAAACATGTCCCTATTCCTTTGCAGAAACTCCTTTGCTTGCTGGGTTTGGGGCCTAGTTAGGGTAGCCGCAACCTGCACCAGGTCGATCCCTACCTGGTCCCCTGACTGTACCGCCACCACTGCGGACACCGGTTCTCTGTCTTTCCAGAACTTCAACAAATTGACGTGATAAATTTGGTAGGGTTTTCTTTTCCCTGGTTGGTGTACCTTATAGTTTACCTCACCCACTTTCTCCACTATTTCAAACGGACCTTGCCACTTGGCCAAGAACTTGCTTTCTACCGTTGGTATTAGGACAGCTACCCTGTCACCTACTTGGAACTGTCTCACTTTAGCCGACCGATTATATACCCTTCTTTGGGCATCCTGAGCCTTCTGCATGTGCTCTCTTACCAGCGGCATCACCTTAGCCACCCTTTCTCGCATTTGAGAAATATGTTCTACAACGGTTTTGTGCGGGGAGGACTCACTTTCCCATGTTTCCTTTACCAGATCAAGCAACCCCCTGGGCCTCCGTCCGTACACTAGCTCAAATGGTGAGAAACCCGTGGATGCCTGTGGTACCTCCCGGATAGCGAACAATAGGGCAGGGAGCAACATATCCCAATCTTTCCCGTCTTTCTGGACGACTCTTTTTAACATAGACTTCAGAGTTTTGTTAAATCTCTCAACTAGGCCATCGGTCTGCGGGTGATAGACGGACGTCCGCAACTGCTTAATCTGAAACAGCCTGCACAAGTCCGCCATCACCTTGGACATAAAAGGGGTGCCCTGATCCGTTAATATTTCCTTGGGGAACCCGGTTCGTGAGAACATTTGAAATAACTCCCGGGCAATGGCCTTAGAGGATGTTTTTCTTAACGGGACTGCTTCTGGGTATCTAGTGGCGTAGTCCAGGATGACCAATATGTATTGGTGCCCCCTTGTCGATTTTACCAGGGGTCCTACAAGATCCATAGCGATCTGCTCAAACGGGACCTCAATAATTGGCAAGGGTACTAGGGGGTTTCTATAGCGAGGCACCGGGGCAGTTAACTGGCAAACAGGACAAGACTCACAATATCTTTTTACCTCAGCCTTCACCCCTGGCCAGTAAAACCGGTCGGTCTTATCCTGGCCTCCGTTTTTCTCCGCCCCCAGGTGTCCTCCTAGTGCATCATTGTGGGCTAGATCAAGGAGCATCCGCCTATACGGTTGAGGGACCAGCAACTGTTCTATGGGTTCCCCTCGGCTCTCAACCACACGATAGACTAGGTCCCCCTTCAATGCAAAATGAGGAAACCTCTGATCTGCATCTGGTATCTGTGAAACCCCATCAATGACAGAAATCTGCTCTCGAGCGTTGACCAGGGTAGGGTCCTGTAACTGGGCGGTGCCAAACGCACCCCTGGGTACGTCCAGGTCTGGATGCACTGGCCTCTGGATGTTTCCCCCTTCACCCTCCTCAACCGGGGTAAGCTCCTCGTCATCCTCCCCCAGCATGACTTGTAATGGGGAGACTTCCCCCCCCTCAGAGGTCAACTCGGTTTTCAGACCGGACACAGGACTGTTATTATTAGAACTAAGATTTCCTGCAACGTCATTATCACTACCAAGTCTCTCTACATTAGAGGGGTGTGTTGTGGAGGTTTCAGGCCCGGATCCCCCAGACTCTGTCCCTTCTGAACTTGGTGTCCTTAGTTCACCTGGCAGACCCGTCTGTACCTGGTTCCATAATTCCAAAAATATTGGACAGTCCCGCCCCACTATGATATCATGTATCAAGCTTTTTACCACCCCAACCTCCTGGGTAACCAAGGTTTGACCATAGGACACAGTTACTGGGACCAAGGGGTACTCCTTGGTGTCCCCATGGATACACACTACCCGTAGGGTCTTAGTTACTGGACCAATCCTTCCAAGTACCCGGGCATGTACCAGCGTGACCATGCTACCAGAGTCCAGTAGAGCCCTGGCCGGAAGGTGGTTTACCCACACTTCACACTCGAACTGTCCGGATGCCAGGTCAAGATGCGTGGCACACACTCTTTGTGCATAGAAAGAGCTTCTTCGGGCAGCCCCGCAATCCATAGGCTCCTCCTGGAGCGGGCACTGTGCCCGGGTATGCCCCCAGGACCGACATCGCCAACACTGAATGTCTCCCATCTTTGGCACAGGAACCGATCTCCGTGGTCCTATGGCAGACGGTGTTGATCTGCGGACGCCAACATCTGGCAAGGCTTCTCTCCTCGGGGTGGTGGCTGGTCTGGGTGTCCTTGGCGTGAGTTCCCGACGCTTGGGGGGCCCAAGCAGGTCCTCCACCACAGTGTACCGTTCGACCAGCTCGACCAGCTGGTCAGCGTTAGTGGGGTTTCCATGGCTTACCCAGCGCTGTAGGTCATCTGGTAGGGACCGTAGGTACCAGTCCATCACCACCCGTTCCACCATTTGTGGTCCTGTCAACTTTTCCGGCTGCAGCCATTTTTTAACTAACTGAATTAGTTCATGCATTTGAGACCTGGGTGGTTGGTCCGATTTATACCGCCAGTGATGCACCCTCTGAGCCCGGACAGCTGTGGTCACCCCCAGGCAGGCCAGGATCTCAGCTTTTAGACGTTCATAGTCTTTGATGTGCTCAGCTGGGAGGTCAAAATAGGCCTTTTGTGGGTCACCAGTGAGAAAAGGGGAAACAATGCCGCTGGCCCATTGGTCCCGGGGCCATGCTTCTCTCTCTGCTTATCCTTTTCAAAGGTGGTAAGAAAGGCTTCCACCATTCATTCGCATGGGTGTTAGTTTTTGGCAAGAAATGGCTGGCTCTAACAGACACGGGTTGCTAACGGCAACGACCCTGATTGCTCTTGTCCCTGAGCCAGCCGCTGTAGCTGCCTCTCCTGCAAGGTGGTAAGAAAGGCTCCACCATCGTGCTTGAGAGGACTCCAGACTGGACTGTAAACTAGGGAGGCCGCTGACTAAGGCAGCCACGTGTGTTTTCTCCTGCTGCTGAGCCAATTTATTTTCGCTTCCTCATGGCGACTGGTTTGTCTCTGCCAACGCTTGCTGCTGGGTCACGGTGGCTTGTGCCAGAGCCTTGATGACCTCCTCCATGTCGTTGCGTGCTGTTTGTAATGTCTGGGCTGACTTCACCCAAGACATGCCATAAGTACACTGTCTCTTTAAATGTCAGTTTTTTTTTTTTTTTTTTTTTTAACGGTTTTTGCGCCTGCAAATGCACTTTGCCCGCATTCGACACCAGTTGTGAACTTTGGGGGTTCTTTAGCTCAGCGAGACAAGTGCTTAAACCGTGATAATGAAAAAAGTCTGTTTTCCTTTCAGCACAGCAAACAAAACAAAATACAGGCACATACGGTTTGGTGGGTCTCTCAGTCCTCCTCAGCAGGCTTACAACTTCTGCAGACACTTTTACTGCTACACTCCTCCCCCCTCTGTCAGCACTTCCTCTCCTTTTAACTGACTTCCTGGATAAGGTTAACTCCTTGCGTACCTGAAGCCAGGGGTCAGAAGGGGAGGCTCTCTTCCCTCCCATTTGTCACTTCAGAGCCTCCGAAATTCCGGACCCCCAAATAACATAAAGAGAAAAACAGAGAGGACCGTTAGCTCGTCCTCTCTGGATCTATTTTAACTTTCCGGAACCTCTCATCCCCTCTGGGTGACCTCCTGAACCAGCGTTTAAAGGGACCAGATTCCAAAAATTGGCGCTATGTAGCGTCCATCCAGGACCCAACCCTGGCGTCCTGTACACTACATATACCGTCAAAGCAACATCCCAACAGAATTCGAACATAACGTGTATGGGGACAGCTGGCTGGTTGGTGAGTGACATGGGAGTCAGGCATGACTGTCCGACCCCATGATGCAGACATCACGAGGGGCACATGCATGGCTAACATCCTCCTGTCTTTTCCCTTCCAGGTGACTCGGCATATGCACTTGGACCCCATCTCATGACTCCATTCCGGAATCCCCAAGAGGAGAGAGAAGATACAATGATGCACACATACGCACTCGTGCAGTGGTGGAGCGCACATTTGGCCTCCTGAAGTCCCGTTTCCGATGCCTGGATAAGTCCAGGGGGGGGGCCCTGTTGTATTCCCCAAACTTTGTGTGCAAGATCATCGGTGCATGTTGCATGCTGCACAACTACGCTGTGAGAAAGGGCCTGGAGATTGAAATATGTGATGACCTGACCCCTGAACCACACAGTCCCCCCCTAACCGAGGCTACCCATTCCGCTGATGGAACAGCAGTCAGGAGGTGCCTCGTGGAACGTATCTTTAAACGTTAAACACACACACATTCATCATGGCACACAGACAATGCACGCATGCACACCACTGTGGTCACTAGCTCACACATACCACATACACCTCAAATTGGTTTAGCCCAAGTCCACCATGCAGGACTTGGGAGCAGCAACGCCATGCCAAGGCACCAATCATGTCGCTGTCCATTCCTACCACATTCACATGGTCATGGGGATAACTTCTCCCCAACGACACAGGGTGACAAACCTTACTGGCAGGAGTGCCACCCCCACATTCACACATCATTCACACTCTAGCCTGCACTACTGACCGTGTGCAGGGTCTACAAAAAAAATAACTCATAACCTGAGCATCGGCCTGCAGCAGCCTTGACTGCCTCCCCTCCGCCTGGATGGCAGCAGTATTGTCCCGTATGGCCTCTGCCAGGGTGTGGACCTCTGCCACGAGGCCTGCTGTGGTGGCCTGTAGATCCCCCAGGCAGGTGACTACAGCATCACAGTTGCCACTGACATCCTGGGGAGTGTCATTGATGATGGCAGAGGAGGCAATGCTGTCTGCCACTCGCCGCAACTGAACGGCAACCTCACCCAGATGGCGGGTCTGGCAGGCCTGTTCCCTAGCGAGATGATCCGGGAGGAACTCTGACACCCCCTAGTCTTCCTGGTAGCCTTCATGGGTCCAGGAGAGGCTTGGGGCCATCCATATGGGGAGGACCTTGAGGGGGTAGACCTGTTGGAGGAGGACCCTGAGGGGCTTTCCCTGATGGGGTGGAGGTATGAGAGAGCCCGGCCGAAGGGGAATACTCCTCCAAGTATAGAACCACTTCTTGGTCCGAAACGACCTGCTCCTCCTCAACCACCTCAAGAGGAGAGGTGTGGGCACTCCCCTCTACCGCTGACTCATGGCTTCCCAGGGGGTCATGCTCGGAAAGATGTTTGGGGGATGGTGTGGGATGGCCACCGGCAGCAGACGGCCCCACTCCCTCCAGCACATCTGTGGATGACACAAAGAATTCACATGTTGGTGGACCCACACACTTGTCACATGTTCCCTTCCACCCACCCACATGCTACACACCAGATAGTATAAAAAAAAACTTAACAGTCCTCAGGGCCTGTTCTATGGAGTCATAGCCCTCACCTCCTTCCACTTGCTCCCTCTGGAGACAACAGGCAACCATCTGCTCATTCGGAGTCAGCCTAAGAGTATCGGTTGTCGATGTGAAACGCGTCAGCTTTTGTTACCCCACTGTTTGCTGTTTTTGCTGTTTTAGTTATATTTTTTGACTGGAATAAACAGGCGCTATTTTTAAGTTTTTTCATCCATTGGAGTGCGGCTGTCCATTTCTTTTTCCCTACATTGCACTACGCATTGCCTGCACCCACTTGAGTTTTTGAACTTTACTCACCACTGAAGAGTGTCGTCTGGAGCGGCGGTTTTCCCTTTATCCTCCCAGGAGATTGACCTGGGAGGTGATCTCCTCCAGGATCTCATCCTTCCTGGCCTTGCTGGTGGTGCCACTCTCTGCCCCATGGAGGTACACGTCGTACCTGGACATGCCTGTAATGATAACACCTCTCCCCTGTACAGTAAAGTTGTTCTTCCTCCTCTCCTTCCCTGACGCACAAGCAGACATGGCTCAAAGTAAGAAAACAAAGTACCTTGCTTCAGGGGGGAAAACAAGCGGATGTACTTTAGCGCTCGACAGGCGCATGTCTGGGTGTATTTATGCTCCGGGCATAGGCATTAGACTGGCGTATCTCAGGGGTTACGCCGGGTATAGTTGTGCGCATGTGCAGAGGGGTGCGGGACATATGTCCACGTCATGACGCATGCGCCGTTCGTTCGGCCATTCATTTGCTTCGGGTCACTCTTCATTTAAATACAACACGTCCCCTACCTGCCTACTTTGAATTACGCCGGCTTACGCCGGACTATTTACGTTACGCCGCTGAATGGGAGCAAGTTCTTTGAGGATACCATACGCGCCACTCTGACTTACAGCGGCGTAGTGCATATGAGATGCCCAAAGCCCGCCTAAAGATATGCCGTTTTTTGTGGATCTGGCCCATTGATTTTACTTTTAGTTTTCAATTGAAGTTTTAGAGTATCCAGCTTTGTTAGGACAACCGATACTGAAGATGACAAGACTTCTTCCATTGGGAAGCAAGACGTCAGTGTAAAATAAATACTCTAGTTTTTAATGTTGTGCATTTTTCACTGTCAGTTTATAGAATTGTGTATGTCTCTGTTTTTTCCTCATCACATCACTTACTGTATGTATAATTATCAAAATCAGCCCTGTTTTTACTTAATATAATTTTCATATGGTACCTTCCCCTCTTATATAAACTAGAGAACCAGCTGGCTTAACAAAGCTCTTTTCTATGCAAATTAGGCAAGCCAATCATGTATTATTACAGTTTTTCTCCATTGCTTTGGCTCATTTCTTGAAACAGAAATGACATTCTCAAAACATGGACAAATCTCCAAACCACTTGGCAATTGGTCACAACTGAATTGCATTTCTCATTCATTTCATCAAATTGCGAATGTCTCAGGACATGGCTCAATGTCTCAGTACATTTCTCAAATGATTAAGTACAAGTTTAGCACAATTTTCAATTGAATAGATCTTGTTGATCTAAACTGATTTGTCAATTCTCAGTCTAATGGTCATTCTCTCCAAAACATGTCAGCGTCATTTCATTGTTTAAGTCATCACATGCACAATAGTCTGTTCAATTGTCAAAATTATTCAGGAACATATTACCATGAATACCATATATAAATCTCTTGGAAAATTTGATAAAATGATTACAGCAATTGACAGTCAGGTACAACTACAAATTGAACGAAGGAGGAGTTGGAGTTGGTCTTAGATGACCAATCAAACAGTATGTTTAGTTACCTGAGAGGTGCTGTCCATGATTGTGAATGCTGCCAAACATGTATATATATAGAGTTTGACCATGCAGGACCAGTAAAATGTCTGATCATGGAGGCACCTGGCAAAGTAGATGAACAAGGGCAACTGCCTGCTGGAGGAAGAGGAAGAAGAGGAGGAGGGGTAAGGGTGCGTGGTGGTGGAATAAGGGGAAGAGGCCGAGGAGCATGAAGACACCATGCTGTCCCTGATGAAATTCGGGCCACAATTATAGACCATGTCATCAACAATGGCCTCACAATCAATGATAGAATTATATAATGTATAGGACAGGACACTGTGCATAGAGCAAGAAATATGTTTATTTACTCATTTACGTATTAATTTAGTGTGTGTGTGTGTGTGTGTGATAGGCCTACAGTATTACAGTTTCTTACCTCAGTGGGATGTTACGTATGATACTAACAATGACAAGACAAATATTGTAAAAAATAAATTATGGAATAGTATGGAATCGTTTATTTTCTACAATATTGATGATACGGTTTACAGTAGTATTCCAGAATTACAGTAAAAACTGCAGCTTACTGTATGATGCAATTATCATTATAATCCTTATTTTGAAGAATATAACATACAATACAGTGTGTAAAAGGGTAAAAGAGCTGCAATTACAGTAGTGCCTCCCATGTAAATCTATCTAATACTGTGGGTTTTACTGTAATATTTCAGTAAGTCTAGTCGATAATTTTTCCTCTTGCCTTTCTGTCAAATACCCCCTGTAGTACCTCTGCATAGGGTACATGTACCCCAGGTTTGGAACCACTGGAATACTGGCCAGTAGTATATTGAACTTGTGTAGAACATAGAACATTCCTATGTAGTGTATGACTCTTCTCTATGACTGATTTGATGTTTTCTTTTTTTACTCTGTTGTAGAGAATAATGGCATCGGAAGGAAACGAGACCTCTCACATACTCATGTATGGGGATGAGGCTGGCTTCAACCTGGCCAAGGGCCTAAGACGTGGCCGTAATTTTATTGGCCACTGGGCCACAGTGGATGTCCCAGGCCAGTGAGGGGACAATATAACTATGTGTGCTGCCATTTCTGAGAATGGTGTGGTCACTCACATGCCCAGTCTTGGCCCATACAATACACAGAAGCTTCTCATCTTCTTGGACCGCTTTCACTTGGATTTGATCCCTGAAAATGAGAGAGGTCTCATAGGGCCTCACCTACCACAATATATAATTGTATGGGACAATGTGAATTTCCACTGTGGCACGCCTATCAGGGCCTGGTTCACTGCTCATCCAAGGATGGATATTGTGTTCCTGCCACCTTACTCTTCTTTCCTCAATCCTATTGAGGAGTTTTTTTTCCGCTTGGAGGTGGAGAGTGTATGAGCATTGGGCTCAAGATCAGAGGTCCCTGCTCAATGCAATTGACGCTGCCTGTGAGGGTATTACAGGAGATCAGTGTAGGCGATGGTTGCGACATGCATGCCATTTCTTCCCTCGTTGCATCGCAAGGGAGGATATACGCTGCGATGTTGATGAGAATCTGTGGCCAGACAGCAGCATGTGGATGGGCAGGAGGGTGAGGATGGTGGACAGGAGGGTGGGGATGGTGGACAGGAGGGTGAGGATGGTGGCCAGGAGAGGGAGGGTGAGGACAGCGACCAGTGAAGAGATGTTACAGTAGTTGTGAAACTCCAGCTTTATTTACAACATTGTAGGCTAAATGTAATTTTCCTTATTTTTTGTTTGTGTGTTTATATTTCCGTAAATTATGCTGTATATGTTTTCTTTTTAGTCTGATGTATGGAAGTTACTTTGTGTGTGAATGATGATGGTTAAAATACTGTAAAGTAATTTTTCCTTGGCAGTATAAGTGCAATGTGTGATGTCAAACCTTGGAGGCTACTCTTACTCTAAAATCTTTTCTTATTTTTTTCAGTTTTATACACAATTGTATTCAGTTAGCTAGACAAACACTGTACAGTAACCATTGTCAATGAAGGACGGGGCTAAGACTGGAGATGGACATGAGGGATATTTCAATGGTCCTCTACCATAGAGATAAAACATCTAAACATTTTGACTTTCAGTGCTTACACAATGCCAAAGGGACAAAGCATTTTGGGGGCACTGACTATTTGAATGAGAAAGAAATTTAGTTTTGACACATGAGTGAACTGTTTTGGGAAGGATATGAGCTTTTGAAGGTGAACCATGGTGTTGTGCTGAACCATCCAGGTTATTTTGGCAAAAGCACCAAAAGAGCTGAGAATGTCTGGTCTGTTTCAAGAAATGAGCCAAAGCAATTGAGAAGAATCTTTGCCATTTTGGAGGCACTGACTCTTTATATGGGAAAAGAATATGGTATTGAAGCATGAGTGAACAGTTTTGGGAAAGATATGAGCTTTTGCACGTGAGTAATAGTGTTGTGCTAAACTGTAAGACTGTTTTGCCGAATGATCTTACAGTTTTGAGAATGTCATTTCTAGAGAAAAACTGTAAATTCTGTGAAAGTGCCCTTCTCCTGTGACTTTCTCAGCAAGATTGTCACTGTTTTTCTTTATGTTAGAGCATTGTTTAAATGGGTTATTGCTCATATCTGACTGCGACTATAGCAGCCTAGCTTGGGGAAGAACCTCATGGGGTAGATTCATATAGAGATACGACGGTGTATCTACTGATACGCCGTCGTATCTCTGAGATCCGACGGTTGGATCTATGCGGCTGATTCATCGAATCAGGTTCCGCATAGATCTCCCTTACATTCGACAGGTGTAAGTGACTTACACCGTCGGATCTTAGGCTGCAATCTCCCGCTGGCAGCTAGGCGGCGCTGCCGTTTGTATACGCGACGAATATGCAAATGAGGAGAACCGCCGATTCAGAAGCGAAAGCCCGCCCGTCGCTTTTTTTTTACGTCGTTTGCGTTCGGCTTTTTCCGTTGGATAGTTACCCCTGCTATATGAGGGGTAAGTGCGGCGTATCCTATGTTAAGTATGGCCGTCGTTCCCGCATCAAGTTTTGAATTTCTTACGTCGTTTACGTAAGTCGTTAACGCAAAGTACGTATGGCCGTATTCGCTAACGTCAAAACCAATGACGTTCTTGCGACGTCATTTGGAGCAATGCACGCTGGGAAATTTAGCCCGCGGCGCATGCGCAGTTAAATCGGCCGGGGACGCACCTGATTTAAATAATACACTCCCCCTAGCCGCGGAATTTGAATTCCGCTGGGGGATTTACGAGCCGCCGGCGCCACTTTAGAGGCAAGTGCTTTGTGAATACAGCACTTGTCTCAAAAACTGGCACTGGCGGATCGTAAATAAGATAGATTACGCGGATCTAACGATCCGCTGATCTATGTGAATCTACCCCACGTTTCTTACTTCAACCAAAATCTTAAACAGCTTACTATTCTTTTTTTTTATTATTGGTAAAAATGTTATGTTTTTTAAAAATCAAAATACGTGCTGTGTCATGTTGTTTGTTATTACTGTAATTATGTTTTTAATTGTGTCATATACCTTCTTTTTTTTTTGGATTTACATGAACTGAAAAAAAATGGTATGATGTTTGCCCAGCAGAGGGCAACATAGATGTAATGGTACCAAACTTCAGTACCACTCATCCTAAGCATTCCAGAAAGAATAGGTAGATAGATAGAAAAAATACACCCCAGAGAATTTGTAGACTTTTTTTATTATTTTTTTGTTGTGTAAATATCTTCATTCAGACAATGCCTGCAGATAGAGGTGCTATATTCAAAGAAAGGACACATAGAATTGACATGGTATATTAGATGTCATGTGAAGAAGTTAAGGCACCCCTACATTTACCACCACTTCAAATCCATGAAATTAGAATCATGTTCCAGATTAGTTGCCAAAGATTAGGATCTCTAGGGAGCATGCAGGTCTTATTAAGGGCCAATTTACACTCTGTGCAGTTTCCTGCATTTTTCCTCATGTAAAGATGCAGGCAACTGTAATGACACACAGAAAACAATAGTTGTTCAGAACAGAACACTGTGTTGAACTGCATTCCAGAGCAGTGAGATATATGAAACGTGTTTGCATAATATCGCACTGCTCCGCATGGTCCTGCATATCACTACACAGAGGCACAGCACCCTGTGCTGCTGTGCGGTGACATTCAAATAAAGTTAATTTAAAAAAAATAAAGGCAAGCTGTGTGGTGCGATGAAATGCACATCACACTGCCCCCTGCTGCATAGCTCTGCAGTCCAAAATGCTATGGGGGCAGAAGAAGTTTGGGCTAGTGTGCAATTTTGCAGACCCTTAGGGCCAGATTCAGATACATTTCACTTACTTTTCCGGCGGCGTAGCATATGGTCTTTACGCTACGCCTCCACAAATATTATGGGCAAGTGCCTTATTCAGAAAGCACTTGCTCCATAATATGCAGCGGCGTAGCATAAAGTGCCCAGCGTAAGGCCGCACAATTCAAATTTCTGAAGTGGGGGCGTGATTCATGTAAATTTATGTTTTTTTTGGACGGCGCATGCGCCGTCCGTGGACGTTCCCAGTGCGCATGTGTGAAATCACGTCGCTATTTCTCAATGTAAATGTCGTGAACGTAACTTACGTCGAGCCCCATTCCCGAACGATTTACGCAAACGACTTAACCGACGTACAATTCGACGCGGTCCCGACGTCCATACTTCACATTGGCTGCACCTGCTATAGCAGGGGTAACTTTTCGCCAGTCTAACGCTTACGCAAACGATGTAAAATACGACGCACCGCTGCAAGTACGTTTGGGAAACGGCGTAAATAGCTAATTTGCATAATTTACGCAAAAAACAACAGAATCGCCACCTAGTGGCCAGCGTAAATATGCAATTTAAGATACGACAGTGTAAGCGACTTACGCCGCTTGTATCTCAGGAGAAAGCCGGCGTATCTTGTTTTCTGAATACAGAAAAAAGATACGCCGGCTATTCTTAGTATTTACACGGCGTGTCGACGTAAGTTACGTTCACATCGTTTAGATTAAGAAATAGCGACGTGATTTCACGCATGCGCACTGGGAACATCCACGTAAATGACGTGGGGTCATGATTCATTTACATGAATCACGCCCCACTTCAGAAATTTGAATTGCGCGGCCTTACGCCGGGCACTTTACGCTACGCCGCCACATATTATGGAGCAAGTGCTTTCTGAATAAGGCACATAATATTTGCGAAGGCGTAGCGTAAAGACCATACGCTACGCCGCCGGAAAAGTAAGTGAAATGTATCTGAATCTGGCCCCATATATCTAGAGTCCTTGCTATTAATGTGCATGGGATCACCTTAAAAAATATCAAAACCCCTCAAAAAGAAAGTTGTGGTTGCCTACAAGTCTCTCAAGAGATTTAAAAAAGATTGCCAAATTATTTAAAAATCTAATTGTAGTAAATGCAATTAATCCCTTTTGTTCCTTGTCAATATCCAGTAAATGAATAAGAATTCAATAAAAAAATACAGTAGTGTTTGTGAAAAAAGCCTTGGAAAGTGCCCCAAAAACAAAAAAGTCTCCTTTAAATGTGCAAGATGAAGCGATTCTTCCTTATTCTGGAAAAGTTGTTCACTAAACAAACTCCCCAAATTCCTCAGAGACTCAGGTTCACGTGGAGACAAACAAATAAATACTCCTCATAAGTTACCCAATATATTGTATTTATTTGTTTAAAACACACTTACATATATGGAGATAAATACGCACATTTGAAATAAAATGACACGGTTGGCCGACAGCCTGTATCTCTGGTTCACTTCCAGCATGCAATGACATCAATGGGAGGCTCCTCCCTATGCGTTTCATCATCAAAGGATGTCTTCCGGGGACGTTCAGTAATCACTGAAATGGAAGTTCAGGCAGTTTCTTGGTGAAAAATGCTGTCTTCAATTGTCCTTGGGTTGACTTGCCAATGAACAGTTAAAGGGGATGTTAAGCCACTCTAACCTCTTTTATACTATCTCCGCTGTCTCCTAATGCTGTGTGTCCCTGTGTGTGAGATTTATAAAAAAAAAATCAATATATTATTATTATACATGATTTATATAGCGCCAAAAGTTTGCGCAGATCGACTCTCGGCGCTCACATGACCGGCCGTCTCTCTCCTCTTCCCGTTTGACAGCTATAGTGGGAGGGACCAAGATTCCCCAATTCACATCAGTTGGGAGGGGAAGAGGAGAGGAGGAGGAGAGAGCCGGACGGTCACGTGAGCGCTCTGAAATCAAGTAGAAACTGCATTTTTTTATAAATCGCATACACAGGGGCACATAGCATTAGGAGACAAAGCAGATAGTATAAAACATGTAGATGTTATTCCAGCAGCAAGGAGCTGACAGGCAGGGAGGGTAGGGGGAGGAGAACAGAGAAGATACAGGAGAGCAGACAGGAGATACAGCAGATGACAGAGGACGTAAACCATCCACAGTGTCCGGGTTTAGCAGCCATGATAAACTGTGGTCCATTTATATGGGGGAGGGCAAAACCAAGCAGGATCAGCCAGGTATTTCAGGTGATAGAGAGGGCCAAATTACACAGACCAAGCACTGTGTTGTATAACATGTTTCAAAGGGACAGGGTCAATTTTTTTAGATTAACAAACATTTAAAAAAAAGTGAAGCCCCTCAGTGGTTAGTGTCAAACAAGGCTAAACAGGCTTCTGAAGTTAAACTGATTTTTTTATGATTTGGTTTGTGTCAGATAACTTTTTTGTTACTAATTTTAAATTTCAATAAAATAATTCTACACTTAATAAGGGATGAAGTTCAATAAGGGTTTATTTTATTATAATTAACGTTAGCTTGTTACATTATACATTTAAAAAACTTTAGGCGAGTACTAGGTCGATCCCAGCCAGGGGCTAACACACCAGAATAATACATCTGCCAGCAGTGTAAGCAGGTTCCTGGAGTTTAGCCAGTAAAAAGGGCAGATGCACCTACTAGATAAAACTAAACTTGGGTAGGTTAATTAGAGTGAAAAGTGTTACATGGAATTTTCAATTTCTCTCATAATCTTCTACTTCCATCTGCTTTTGATGCCTACATTTGGTTGGAAATCTACCAATACATGCACAATACATACAATTCAGAACAATTCAGAGTAAAGGAGAATTCCACACTGTCATTCTATTTTATCGAAATAAATACCATTGTATTAAACATACATGCCTGCAAGTAGCAACTCATTACAAAGTAAATAAGGGCTAAGATCATGCTAGTCGCATAACACAGATTACTCACAGGAGTGAGAGAAGAAAATTTAGACTTATGCCCCGTACACACGATCCGAATATCGTACGACAGATCACACAACTTTTTTCACTTAATAGTTGCAAGCAGAAATTAAATTATAGTCACAAAAATTCTTGTACGTCAGAAAAAAAAATCAAAAGTGATGTTATGTGTTGAAATGTATTTGTATTGTATTTTCAGACGATAACTGTAGTGACTAAACGAAAATCGTACGATCTGGTACCGTACGAGAATTTTTTTTGCCCGTGTCCGATAAAATAATATCGGATGAACTGTCATGATCGGCTCCGAAAGCTCTGTACTAACGATCCGATTATCGTACAATTCTTCCTCAGACAACATTTTTCGTACGATATTCGAATCATGTGTATGGGCCATTACCCAGTCTGCAATTGCTTCAAACCCCTGAGAGGACTTTGTTATGACTTTGTTATGACTAGACTTACCATTATTTTCTAGACATGTGCATTTGTTTTCATGCAAATGCATTTTCGTCTGAATTTCGCAGAATCAGAAATCCAAAAGATCCAACATAAAAAATGCGTTATTTTAATTTCCGTTGCTACAACAGTTCGATATAGATAGGAGATTCAACATGACGCTGACAATAGCAATCTGTGTCTATCGAACATGTGGTCGAATGTACCTAACCTATTAGTCCAAGATTATTCTACGTAGAGAGGAAAGATTCAACATAGAGAAAAAAGATTTGACATTATAGAGACAGTGTTGGGGTAGACAATTCGACATGAACGACGCAGATTCGACGAAGCAGAGAAAAAGCAGCTAAACTGTACGGCGCCGCAATCATACATTTTCGATCAAATGCTATAGAAGAATTTAAACGTTAGTTGACTAGTAATAATAATTCATAAATATAATTATTACTAGTGTCATACAACATTAGAATTCTTTTATAGCTTGAAAATAAAAAGAAAGAGAATGAGAGAGACACATCTCTCCCAGAGTTAGGGATTTGAATGAAAGATGCCAGTACCGTTTAAAGGTTAACACACTGAATACATATGTTTGAAAAAGTATCAACATTTTTTTAATGGACATAAAAACCACATATGAACATTGATATAGACCACAGTAGTTACAGAATATTGCGAGATGCAGATGGCCAACAAGTTTTGCACAGTTGTGCTTCATCAGGCCCTTAAACCCCTCTTTACTGTCGTGTGGTCTGTATAGGACATAAAAAATGTCATTATATACAATGTCTCCATTACATTACATAGTAACAGCAAACTTTGGCAGAAAAACTGCTTTGTGCTCACCTAATCTGCTAAAAACTGGGTAAATCAAGCACGGCCCAAGGTATGTCACAACACCAGGAAAAGATTCCCAGCGCAGCAAGGCACAGTGGTAGTCAGGTTGAAAAGTACAGGTATTAGATCATTTGAGCAACCATTGCGGAATCAGGATTTTTTAATTTAAAAAAAAAATTATTGCGACAGGACAAAATAGTAGCACAGAGGCGCTTACTCAGGCTATGGTCACTTTAATGGGCTATATTAGGAAGTTGGGCTCTTGATATAATTATATTATTCCCACATAAATATCAATACTAAGATGCCTATTGATAATAATAAGTAAAGGTACTAATGACTAATTAGGGTAAAAAATAATAATAATTAAAAAAAATACTTGTAATAAGGAAAAATAGGTACAAAATGATCATAAAATATATAAAAATATGGATATAATTATAAAGAAATTGTACCGTATAATAATTGGGAATAGTCCCCCCCCTCCCAAAAAAAAGAGGGTATATATGGTTAACAAGCTAGCCAGATAGCAAAGAGACCCAGATGGATAACCAAATATAATGCTGCCAGTTAGCCAAAAGATGCCAACACCGTTTATGTGCTCTAGCGTTACAATCTTTTGGTCCTTGAAAAAACAATTAGAATGGGGTTGCGATGTGGTTAAACCTGTGCAAAGTAGCCATAATAAGCATGGGGAAACCTATCTGAGTTTTAGGTAAAAAATGAGATTATGGTAAAAAATGAGTCCATCCATCTAGTTACAACAGTAGCTTTCAGCTATTTTACAATGTATCAATTTGTTTTAAAGGCATTAATTATGTTTCTTGTGTACTGGCGATAGGAAAATCAGACAACAGATCATTGTCTGCCATAAATTTACTAGCCTGCCATTCAACATTTGTTGGCCGAAAGTTGGACAACAATTGTCAGAAAGAGCGTACTAACTGTCAGATTTTAGGACAACAGTCTGTCAACAGACAATCCCCTGCCAACAATCGGATTGTGTGTACAAGGCTCTAAGCTGACAATAAACTGATTGAAATGTGTCTAGTTCAGCATGGACAGGATGGATTTAGATCAGTGTGTGGATATTTCTGCCTGACAAAAGTCAATCATTGGACAAGCTGGAAAGATGTTGTCTCGCAGCTAATCATTGGCACTAGCGCGTAATCTTTCATGCAGCGATCAGATGTTAGTGATTGGCCTTGGATGCAGACTGCCATGTGATTCCAGCAGCAAAGATTACATGAGAGTGGCTGCGATTAGCTGTGAGATGTAACAGGCACCCATAGCTTTCATTCAGGCTGCCTAGCTAATCATGGGAAGCCTCACTGGGGTTCTCACATCTGACTGCAGTATTAGTACATTCACAAGTGTGAATGCACCCTTAAATGTACTTTAAAGTTTATAAAATTAGTAGAGAAAAAAGGAGGGATTTCTTTGATTTTGCAGAAATTTTACTACAAATGTTATTTTATGTTTCATTTATGTAAAATGTGCTTCTTTTTTTTTTAAAGCATGGGTCTTCAACCTGTGACCCTGCAGCTGTTGAGGAACTACACCCATAGGGCATTGCAAGGAAAGTCCCATGAGGCATTGCAAAACTGACAGTTATAATAATGACTCCCAAAGGCAGAGGCATGATGGGACTTGTAGTTACGCAACAGCTGGGGAGAGGTGGGTGTGACACCCATGTTTTAAAGCTAGAAGTGTGCAGTGCTTCTGTCTGTGATTTGCAAACACTGTCTGACATGTTGTTTATGAACTTTATGGACAGTAATCTGCAAACATAAAAAGAGTAGACTATGAAAATTAATCATATGATTAGGCTGAAAGAAATCACCAGCTGCACACTTTTGTTTTTGGCTCAAATATTTGGCAAAGTAGAAGTGAGAAGAAATAAATTGCATGACTTCTGATCCGAATGGATGCTCCACCAGACACTCCAAAACATAATGAAAAATGTGCTTCTAAATGTTCTCTCTAAAAGCATCAGATTCTGTAGCAGAATGAACCAGATTAAAAGCAAGCGCTGGGCTCCACTTGAAAACAAACCTGACACTTTGTTGGTAACAGAAATTCATCCTGTAGGAAAAGAGCTTGCACTTACGACTTGTCTTTCACTTGACAAAAACAGCAAAACAAGCTTCGGCCCATAACCTTTCCGATAACTTGTAACTTTACACAGTTGGATCACTTGAACTTACAACCACTCAATGATCACATCACGTCTTTGTGCTCAGGGACCTGCAGATCATGGATGCTCCTTTGCTGGAGTCCGAATACTGTTCTTAGCACTAATACAGCAGTCTGAGCTGCAGACACCCACTTCACACAGAGTGACATTAAAGAAGGCAAAAGGTAGTAGAATTAAAGTATTGCTGCTCCTATCATAATCGTTTGCACATCATGGCAAACTTACCTGGCAGTTTACCCGCCTACCATGTTGACAGAGCAGATCTAAAACTCAAGTCATTTGGTCCAATGTTGACACTGTGGCTGCCACCAACTTCTCCTGGTCTTTTTTCTATTGCTCTTCTTTGGCCAATGAATGGCTGCTGATAAAATAACTTCTGCACTAGGCATACATTATGCATGGTCCTGGCCCCCTTCTTAGCCAGGAGTGTACACTGCACTGTGTAGGCAGTGTACACTAATTTAAAAATGCAAGTACAAAAAGAAAAGTTTTTTTTCTGTTGATAATTCCCTAGCAATTTTTAATGTTCTGCTTTAAAAAATAAAACCTTTGGTTTATTACGATTTCTGGAGGAGGTTAAGCATCAGTGTCGGCTATTTTTTTCCTCTGAAATTTGAAAATTTGGAAGTTTGAAAATTCGAAATTTCAGAATTTCGGAAATTTCGGAAATTTCGGAAATTTGGAAATTTCGGAAATTTGGAAATTTCGGAAATTTGGAAATTTCGGAAATTTGGAAATTTGAAAATTTGGAAATTTCCAAATTTCCAAAATTTGGAATTACCGAAATTCTGAATTTTCAAACTTCCAAAATTTGAAAATTTAGAAATTTTGGTAATTTGAAATTTTGGTAATTTGAAAATTCAAAGTTAGGAAATTCGATATTTTCGAAATTCACATTTCAGAATATCAACATTTTGGAAATTCAAAAATATAAAATTTCAGAAATTTGAACATCAGAAATTAGAAAATTCGAGAATTTGGAAATTCCAAAAGTGGAAATTCTTCGTAGTTAGAAAATTCAAAAATTTTGGAAATTCAAAAAATCTGAAATTTGAAAATTCGAAATCCGAGAATTCAAAATGCAGAAATTCTAAAATTCTAAAATGAAAAATTCGAAAACCTGAAAATTTGTAAATTCGCAAATCGAAAATTGGAAATGAGAAAAGCGTTAATTTGAAAAATTGAAATAGGAAAATTTGAAAAATCTAAATTGAGAAAATTCAAAGTTAGAAAATTCATAGGGTTTAGGGTTAGGGGGTTAGGGTTAGAGGGTTAGGGTTAGAGGATTAGGGGTTAATGTGTCAGGGTATTAGGGTTAAGGGTTAGGGGGTTATAGGGTTAGGGTTAGGGAAAATTGGAAATTCAAAAATTCAGATATTCAAAGTTAGGAAATTCTAAAATCAAAAATTCAGTTAAAGGAGTTGTAAAGGAAAACAAAATTGTCTAAAATTAATGTCTGCAAGGTAGACAGACGGAATAGTGTAATGATTCTGTTAAAAAACGTAGTAAATACCTATTAAATTCCTTCATCTATATCACCTCTGGCGTTCTAGTTTCTGTTCTCTCATTCACTTTCTGGTTTGCGGAGCAGAACAGGGTGCAGACTCTCAGGAAAGCTGTCTGCCCATTCCTCAGATTCCTCCAGGCAGTTAGTTACCAAAGAGCAGGAAGTTCAATGAACTTTAAAAGCGCTCACCAGCGCCCTTGCAGTTCATTGAGCACTACAGAACTACATTTCCCAGTATGCATTGCCCAGTAATTTACACTTTCTTGAAGTCTCTAACACGTATAGAGCACCCTGCCGTACAGATGTAGTTCCCAGGAGGGGGCTAGCACGTCATTGACCACAGCAGTAAAGCCTCCCTTCACGGTGGTGAGTAACAATCAGACAAGCAGGAAGTGAACAGAACAGAGAAGAAATAGAGCAACTTCTGAGCAAAAACAATCAATGAGGAAGTGAAAAAATTCCTTTACAATCCCTTTAAGAAATTGGAAAATTCGAAATTCAAAAATCAGAAATTGGAAAATTGGAACATTAGAAGTTAGGAAATTTGTATGGTTTAGGGTTAGGGTGTTATGGTTAAGGCTTAGGGTTAGAGGGTTAGAGTTTTAGGGTTAAGGTTAGAGGGTTAAGGTAAGGGTTAGGGTTAAGGTTAGGGGTAAGGGTTAGGTGTTAGGGGTTAGTGTTATGGGTTGGGGTTAAGGGTTAGGGGTCAGGGTTTAAGCGTTAGGGTTAGAGAGTTAGGGTTAGAGAGTCAGGGTTACTGTGTTAGGGTTAGGTGTTAGGGTTAGAGGGTTAGGGTTAGAGGGTTAGGGTTAGAGGGTTAAGGTTTAGAGGGTTAGGGTTGGGGTTAGGGTTTCCCCTTGAAGAATGTTAGGACTCAGGAATTGAAAAAGGGATCTCTCCAGAGGTCAAAGGTCAGGTCGGGTTCCCAGAGGTCAATGGTCACAAGGCATGGGTTACCCACCCCTCCAATGTGTGCCACCTACCCCAACTAAGTCAGGGAATGAACAAGTCATAATATCAACATTTTGGAAATGTTTTGGTGATTAGGTATCGGAATTTCCTTTCAAATTTGGCTGTTAGTGAATGTAACAATTATGAATTCATCATAAGTTACAAGTTACCAAAATAACAAATGAGCCATCTAAACAAATGGAATGTAACTTTTTATTATTATCGTATTTATCTTCCTATAGCGCGCACCGGCGTACAGCGCGCACACCCAACCTAGAAGGGAAATTTCAGGAAAATAAACAAAATATTTACTGTTTAAATGCCCCTCGTCTGTGTCTTGCCAAGCGTCCATCGGCAGCCTTGTTCGGTCTGGCGTCCATCTGCCGCCTTAGTGTCCTCCCCGCTTCTCCCGCGTTGTTTTTGAGCCGATCCCCGCTTCCCACTCTGTGTTGAAAATGCCGCCACCGACATATACCGAGCACAGTACACTCGGGCACGCTCGGCCACGCTCGGCTCCTCTCGCATAATGGCTAGGAGGCGGCACAGGGCGTGACCGCGAGTGGAGCCGAGCCTGGCCAAGTGTTCCTGAGTGTAATGCGCTTGGTATATGTTGGCGGCGGCATTCAAAAACAGCGGGAAGCAGGGATTGGTGTAAATTGCGCACCCACGATTTCCCCCTGATTTTAAGGGGAAAAAGTGTGCTGTATACGCCGACAAATACGGTATTTATTATTAATTTGTTCCATTTCATTTGCTTTAGATGTTTCATTTCTTATTTCGGATAATTTGTAACTTAAGATAAATTTGTATTCGTTACATTCACTAACAGCCAAATTTGAAAGGACTCTCCAATACCTATAATTTAATAGTTATTATGAGTTAGTTATTATTTCAAATTTTACTGATTTCTTATTTTTTTTTTTTTGAAAATTCGAAATGTCATATTTCGAAAAATCGGAAATTTGAAAATCGGAAAATGGAAAATGAGAAATTTGTAAAATAGGATTTTTGAATTTCTGGATTTCCTGAATTTCCCAATTTTCGATTTTCCGAAAGAAGCAAAATAACTAATGAAACAAAAACAAACATTTTTTTTGGCAGTGCAGTCTAGTGTAAATGGGTCAGGAACACTGATCCTATAGAATAACGCATCCATGTTGTAACTATCTCATGATGATTAATAGAACTTAAGCGTCTGTATGATGCAGTGCTGGGACAAGGCCATTTGGTGCCCAGGGCGAAGATGGCAAACTGCGCCCCCCCCCCATTTTTAAGAAAGAATCAATGTTAAATTCATGCTGATTTAGTGTGAATTTGCCCTGAAAGAGGGGTGGAAGGTTAAAGACAGATGGGGGGAGAGAGAGGAGGGTGGGTGGGGGTGATAGAGAGGGGGATGAGAGAGAGAAAGGGGAAGGTGTGAGAGAGAGAGAGAGGGGGTGGGGGTGAGACAGAGATGCAGGGGGTGATGGGGGGTGGGGTGAGACAGAGATGGAGGGGGTGACAGAGAGGGGGTGGGGGTGGACAGAGAGGGAGAGAGAGGGAGTGGGGAGTGATAGAGAAGTGTGTGGGGTGAGACTGAGGGGGTGGGGGTGAGACAGAGAGGAGGGTGTGAGACAATGAGGGAGGTGGTGTGATGGAGAGGGAGGGGGTGGGGGTGAGACAGAGATGGAGGGGGTGACAGAGAGGGGGGTGACAGAGAGGGAGGGGTGTGACAGAGAGGGGGGTGACAGAGAGGGAGGGGTGAGACAGAGTGAGAGGGCCTTGGGGGTGAGACAGAGAGAGGAGGGGGTGGGGTTGTGACATAGGGGGGTGACATAGGGAGGGGATGGGGTGTGACAGAGATGGCGGGTGGGTGTAACAGAGGGGGTGACAGAGAAGAGGGGGTGGGGGTGACAGAGAGGGGGGTGGGGGTGTGACAGAGAGGGAGGGGGTGGGGTGAGACAGAGAGAGAGGGGGTGGGGTGAGACAGAGATGAGAGGGGTGGGGTGACCGAGAGGGAGGGGGTGGGTGAGACAGAGAGGGAGGGTGGGGGGGGTGAGACAGAGATGGGAGGGGGTGGGGGTGACAGACAGGGTGACAGAGAGGAAGGGTGGGGGGTGACAGAGAGAGAGGGGGAGAAGGTGTGACAGATGAGTGAGACCCCCCTCCTCACCTTTCCCTGGCTCTTTACCCCTCAGCTGTTTCCTGCACATTCTGGACATGCACACAGTGTTGTGCCGAGAACGGTTTCCCATCAAAATCTGTTTCCCCCTGGCTCTCGGCTCTCTGCTGAGATCGGAACACCGCCTCTCCAGCCCTATGCACTGCTATTACTCCTACACAAGAGGAGCAGCAGTGCAGAGGGCTGGAGAGGGGCGGAGTTCCGATCTCAGCCAAGAGCCAGGGGAAACAGATTTTGATGGGAAACCGTTCTCGGCACAACACCGGCTTGATACAGGAGCATGTGGGCACACTTGCAACGCTCCGCTGCAGCTCTGCAAGAAATAACTGTGTGTAGCGGCGGCCTCAGTGTCACCCCTCTGGCGGGTGTCCCACACCCCCATAGCAACCACTGCTAACAACCTGCCCCCTCTCACACTCCGCCCAGGGCACCCATCCCTCCTGCCCACCCCTTGTAGCGGCTCTGGTATGAGGACTTAAACTTGTAATAAAAACCATTGAAACAAAATGTAAAATCATATATTTATTTCCAAATTTTATTTCATTATTTCTACCCTAAACTTACTTTGTGAATGTGGGTATGTACTGATGTGTCACACATTTCACAGAGCCTGCCTTCTGAACTAAAGAAGTGCTAATGCCGCTTACACACGATCACTTTTTGCGATGAAACAAAACGATGTTTTCTCTCATGAAAAAAAACAAAGTTTTTCAAACTTAATTTTCCAAAACGACGTTGCGTACACACCATCGTTTTTCACAAAAGCTTGAGCAGTGCGCGGTGACGTCCATCACGTACGACGGGACTATAAAGGGTCATTTCCATGCGGAAGACGGCCTCTTTTGCTGATATCGTGTTGCTGCGTGTTAGTAAAAGTTTGGTGAGAGACGATTCGCGCTTTTCAGTCTTCGTGCTTTAAAAAACGTTTTCTGTCTTACAGTTTGTGCTTTTGTGTTAGTATCTGTGTTACAGTGCTTGTTTTTTTTTAGATCGTATCTGTTTTGGCAGTGCGTTCTTGTTTGCACATTACTGTTTTGCAGGTCGTTCTTTAGAGGCCTTTCTGTTCTTCAGTGCGTTTTTTTTTAGTCCGATCTGATTTGACGACCGTTTTCTAGCCATGTTGCGGGTACGTTCTCGTCGCCGAGAGCGTGCTTTGCATCTTGTTAGGATGTGTGCTGCATCCCGGCTCCGGTCCTTGAGGAGGGTGAGAAGGACTTTGTGGGCCAAGGACTGGTTTCTTCGCAGGGACCAGTTCTCTCATATGCCTCTGCTGCGGGAGATCCAAGAAAATAACCCTGATGATTTCAGGAATTTTCTTCGGATGTCTGACCCCGTATTCCAGCAGCTTTTGGCTTCGGTGTCGCCTTATATCACCAGGCAGGACACCGTTATGCGGAAAGCCATCACTGCTGAGCAGCGGCTAGTTGCCACCTTGCGGTACCTGGCAACAGGGAGAAGTCTGCAGGACTTGAAGTTCTTGACGGGCATCTCCCCCCAGGCTCTGGGCCTCATAATCCCGGAGATCTGTTGTGCCATAATCCAGCTTTTGCAGGAGGACTATATTAAGGTAAGTGGTCTCCTTTAAATGCACAAACTCTGTTATTATTTTTCATATTTTTGAGTAATGTACAAGCCCACCTAGCCTAGTCCCTATATCCCCCTTGATTTTTTTTGTTCCCTATTGTTGTTCTGTATTTTTAAGTCCCTATATCCCCCTTGATTTTTGTTCCCTATTGTTGTTCTGTATTTTTAAGTCCCTATATCCCCCTTGATTTTTGTTCCCTATTGTTGTTCTGTATTTTTAAGTCCCTATATCCCCCTTGATTTTTGTTCCCTATTGTTGTTCTGTATTTTTAAGTCCCTATATCCCCCTTGATTTGTGTTCCCTATTGTTGTTCTGTATTTTTAAGTCCCTATATCCCCCTTGATTTTTGTTCCCTATTGTTGTTCTGTATTTTTAAGTCCCTATATCTCCCTTGATTTTTGTTCCCTATTGTAGTTCCCCCTCCCCCCCAATCTTTTCCAATTTCCCTTTTTTTTTAAGAGAAATGTTTCAAGGTCGCAAACTCATCTTGGGCCCCCCCTCACCCTATTTTGTTTGTGTTTTGTGACCATCAGAGGGTGTGATTAATATGCTTAGTAATTCTTTATAATTTATGATTTGGTCAATAATAGGTGAACTTAACGATCTTCTTTTTTTAGGATCCAAGAATGTTTTTGGATATTCTATTAGGAATGTTTGTTTGAATACATTTTTTGGGGTTTCTCTACAGTTCCCCACCACGCCACAGGAATGGCAGACTTTGGCAGCGGAATTCTCCCAGCGCTGGAATTTTCCGAATTGTGGAGGAGCTATTGACGGCAAGCACGTCCGCATCGTGCCACCACCCCATTCCGGATCCCATTTTTATAACTACAAGGGGTTCCACAGTGTCGTGCTGATGGTGGTGGTTTCTGCAAATTATGAATTTCTATACCTAGACGTTGGGAAGAATGGGTGGATGTCGGACGGCGGGGTCTTTGCCGAGACCGAGTTTGCCCAACGGCTTGAGTCGGAGGAGCTGGGATTGCCACCTGCGGAGGAGAACGAAGAGGGGCTTCCTTTTGTGTTCATTGCAGATGAGGCATTTGGCTTGGGTCCCCACCTCCTGAGGCCATTTCCCCAACGTGCCCTCACCCATGAGATGAGGGTCTTTAATTATCGGCTGGCCAGAGCCAGAAGAGTGGTTGAGAATGCGTTTGGCATCATGGCCAGCCGGTTCCGCTTGTTTTTAACGGCCATAAACATGGCTGAATATAAATGGGATACCATCATTTTATGTTGCTGTATCCTACATAATTATCTCAGAAGACATTCT
Organism: Rana kukunoris; assembly: GCA_029574335.1. NCBI lineage: Eukaryota > Metazoa > Chordata > Amphibia > Anura > Ranidae > Rana > Rana kukunoris. The sequence continues at coordinate 121,400,054 of CM056054.1, read as the reverse complement.
GTCAATTATATTGCATTATTGCCTGACGAGGCAGTTCATGTTCCTGATGTGGCCCGTGAGGCAGGCCATCCAGGCTTGGCCCCCCAAAACACACGTGCTGTGCGCCAGGCCTACGTGGACTATTTTATGGGTAGGGGGGCCATTCTAATGCCAGATCTTGGCTGATTTACATAATAAAAATCTTTGATGAAAGAAACAGTCTACTTATTTTTTAGACAATATTGTGAATGTTTGTGTATTTTCATTGCCTCCTAGGTTATCATAGTGTTAATGGGGCAGATTCACAAAGACGTAATATTCCGCTGCGTAATCGAAATACGGTACGCTGCCGTATTTCACCAGACTCTACACCGAATTCAGGTAGTTTTTTTGCGCGTACGCTATTGTGTCGTATTTTTTTTTCCCGCCGCGCAATCGAAATACGTGATTAGGGGGCGTGAAGCATTTAAATTAATCGCGTCCCCCGCGACGATCGAACTGCGCATGCTCTGTTCAGGAATTTCCCCGCCGTGCATTGCGCGAAATCACGTCGTGAACGTCATTCGTTGTTTGAGTGTAGCGGCGTTTACGAACATTCCTATTCCCGGACGACTTACGTTAAAAATAATAAAAGACATCGGAAAACGTTGAAATTCGACGCGGGAACGACGGCCCATACTTAACATGGGCTGTCTAATATTAGACCAGCAAAAAGCAGGTATAGTGAAACGGAAAAAAAAGATGACTAAAGTGCCGTAAGAGATTGCGTTGAAAGTGCGAAATTTTGTGGATTGCAGGCAAAAGCTCATTAGCATACCCTGACGGTGAAAAACAACAGGAAGTCCGCCCAGTGGCCGCAATTTTCTGGCAGCGTAGATCTGAAGGCGTACTAACACGTAATACAGTCGAAATGAAGCCCGCAGGTGTCTTTTCATGGTTTGAGGATTTCGACTAGCGTAAAAACGCCCGTAAGTCGAAATTACTCCAGTCTAACAACATTTACACAGGCGTAATCGCTTTGTGAATCTAGGCCAATGTGTTTTGAATGGTCTAAATATCCATCATTGTTTGATGTTACCAGCAGTAACATATTTTTAAGGTCAGCATTCATATAAAATAACAAGCCACACAATTGTGAAAGTGACAATTTTTTTAATTTTTCAAATTATTTGAACAAGAAAACAGGTACAATCCTTTTGTTTTTTCTGGTGATTCAAACAAACACAATCATTTTTTTATTTTTATTTTTATTTTTTCTGGTGATTAAAATAACTATAAAATCTTTTATTTTTATTTATTTTTTCTGGTGATTTAAATAACTATAAAATAGTGTTTTTATAAATTGTTTTGTTTCTGATGATTCAAACAAACACAATCATTTTTTTTTCTGGTGATTTAAATAACTATAAAATAGTGTTTTTTTTTTTGTTTTTCTGGTGATTCAAACAAACACAATAATTATTTTTTTTTTTTTCTAGTGATTAAAATAACTATAAAATCTTTTTTTTGATTTTTTTTTCTGGTGATTCAAACAAACACAATCATTTTTTTTTTCTGGTGATTAAAATAACTATAAAATAGTGTTTGTTCCTCTCATTAACAAAACGTACATAAAAAACATTTAAAAGACTTTAAACCCTCCCCAAAACATCCAGGACATTTTTGAGCTGGAGTCCCACCCTTTTTGTATTTTCCAGGACTTGTCTGGATGCTAGCTGGATGTCCTCAATTTGTTCTGCGCAGGACCATATTTCTCGAATGAGGAAAGGTGCAGTGTCCTTATAAAGTGCTGACCCAGCACGACTTGATCCTGAAATGTGCGAGCAAACCATGTATTAATAAAACGTAATCCTACACCTACATTACCTGTGTATCTGTGTTATCTGATACATTACCGGATGTGGTGGCAGCTTCCCCTTCATCCAGATCCCTCGGAGGTGTTGCTTGATCAGTACTTGCGTCCTGCCTTGATGCTTTGTTACGCCCTACGAAATTGAAGAAAGGGAAACCAGAAAGGTAAAAAATTAGAGGGATGAAAGATAATTCAAAATACAACTACAGAGTCCACATATGTAGAATCCACTGCTGAGCACACTCTCCTTTTTCTGCGTATTGTTATTACTATTAATTATTCACATCTACTAGGTACACATCTACATTAAAAAAAAACAATTGATGTCACATTAAAAACATAATAAGATGTCACAACTTTAATGTTTGTGAGAACAATAACTGGTCGTAGGAGTCGTCGTAGGTTCAAACTGCAATCATACAAATACGCTCTTTTTAGAGGATACAGTGATTGCACTCCGATTTGTCCACGGGAACTAGGCATGAAGATCGTCGTTTATTAGTACAAAAAGCGACGAATGATCGACTACTCCTACGGCCAATTTTAGTGTGAGCACAAACAGATACAGTACAACCTGAAAGAAGAAGCACATGGCACAAAGAACAAACACCAAAAATGAGGCCACATCAAAATTACTTACTTTTGTTTCGAATCATTCTTTTTATTCGCTGCAGCTGCTCTGGCTCTCTATTCTTCAGGTCAGACCACCTCTTTCTGACTTGTTCTTTGCTCCTGCTTTGACCAAATTTCTGCCTGAGGCTCCTAATGACTTTATCCATTATGTCCGACTTCAACTTATTGGGATGCAGGTAAGGGCTGTGCTTGCCATCATAGTCATCTTGCAGAAAGATGGTCACCATCTCCACCATCTCCTTGAAAGCCATGTTTGACGCCTTGTACCTCCGCCTGGAGCTTCTTCTGGTCTGGCCCTGGCCTGCCTCCTGGCTTGAGCTTGCCATATTTTTTGCCCGGGCTGGTTCCTCCAGAAATGACACCCACCAAAAAAAGTTATAGAAAGGGGCGTGTAAAGGACGAGACCGAGCATCAGGGGCGGGGTATGCCTCGTGTCACACGTGTGCGTCGCGTCACACGTGCGCAGTGTTTAAAGGGATCCGACGTCATTGAAAGCCACGTTCACAGTCTGCGGAAGAAGGCGCAAGTCACGATCGAATAATACGACGGTATGTAACTGTATTTTGGACATTAATATTATTGAACAGTGGATGATGTTGTGTGCTAGAGAAGATATGGTGTTAAAGCTTTTAGTAGTAGGAGTGGCTTCACTGACACTAGGTTTTTATTTTCCATTTTACATGCAGACAACATGGAGGCCTTCAAGGAGCAAGAATTTTTTAGTGAATTCATCCAAAGATGGAGGGAGCAGCCAGTGCTCTGGCAAACAAAAAACAAAAAAAAATAAAAACAAACAGGCCCGGAAGCAAGCACTGGAGACCATTCTGGTATTTGTGAAGACAAGGGTCCCAAATGCAACTACTGAGACTGTGAAGACCAAAATAAATTCGATTAGGGGCACCTACAGGACCCAACGGTCATTAGTCCAGGCCTCAATCCGATCAGGAGCTGCAGCTGAGTCCGTATATAGGCCAAACCTCTGGTATTATAATCAGCTGCAGTTCCTGGATGACCATATAGAATCCCGGCTATCCGTGTCAACCCTTCCCCCAAGGAGACAGGCCCCTCTTCCCTGCAGTCAGTCCTCCAATCTTCCCTGCAGGCAAGAGCAGGCTACCTCGGAGGAAGAGCCCGAGTTCCTGGAGGACCCAGATTGTGACCCATGGAGCCAGGTATTGCATTTTACTAACAAATTATGAACTGCAATGTAGAATAATGTTGACAAATTGATGTTACAAGTGTTGTAAATTATATATGATTGCAGCAAAAATTAGGAACATGTCACTAGGCAATAGCCGCAAAACAGAATGGGGACACAATCCATAAATGCACAGGTCATAATGATTGTGTGTACATTTCGGGTACGCCACTAGGGGGGTAAACACAATACATCGGGAAGGGGTCGCAGATGAGAAACAGCCTTTTTGTTAATTCCCATTTTGGCCACCCCCACAAAACAAAACATCCATTTTTAGTTTGGGGAAAGGCCCCCTACTGAGCAATTTCAGCCAACATCAACCCCCCACCTCTAGGGGGCACATATCTGTAGCCGGGTAAGAGGCCACAAAATTAGGGATGTGTGCCCTGTGTGTAAACGATTTTTGCAGACAATTAGCATATGTCAGGATTTTAGAAATGGGTGTGATTAATGAGGACAACAAATTAACTAGGTCCCTTTTTTTCATACACAGACAGAGCAAAGCCAGGAGGAGGCAGAGCCCACTGGGAGCCAGGAGGAGGAAGGCCCCACAGGGAGCCAGGAGGAGGCAGGCCCAACGGGGAGACAGGAGGAGGCAGGCCCCACGGGGAGACAGGAGGAGGCAGGCCCCACGGGAAGACAGGAGTCACGCCGGCGAGATTGCATCTCCCAGATCCCTCCTCTACGCACTCCCGCAAAAAGGGCCCGGAGACTCATGCAAATGGAGGAGGAGACCCAGGCCATGCTCCGTGAAGCAACAGCGGCCATCAGAGAGCAACCCAGTGAAGAAGAGGGCTTTGGAGCGCTCATCGCGGCCAAGCTCCAAAAGCTGGAGCCGGGCCAGCGTGTGCGCTGCGAGCTCTTAATCTTTAAGGCCATAAGCATGGCCACACTGGGCAAGCTCAATGACGACATTGACATTGGGCTGATCGGCACTCCTGTCCTCTCTGCTCTTCCTGCTCCAGCTCCTGCTCCTTCTCCTGCTCCTCCTCTTCCTGAGCCTGCTCTAGCTCCTGCCACAACCTTGCCTCCAGGAACCCAGCCCCCAAGGACTCGGGCTGCAGGGAAGGCTGCAGGTAAGACTGCAGGGAAGACTGCAGGGAAGAGTAAAGGGAAGAAGAAATGATGGTGCCCCTAATCGAATTTATTTTGTCTTGACAGACGTCAGTGTTGCTTTGTTGGACCCTTGTCTTTTCAAATACCAGCAGGGTCTCCTTTGCTTTCTTCCTGGCTTTTTTGTTTTTATTTTGATTACATTTTTATTTGCCAGATGTGTGTAATTTTTTTATTTGCTTTATTGCTTTGCGACAGAAATAAATGTCTTTTTTGTTTCCGTTAAAAATTTGTACATGTGTATTTTGAACAATATATAGAGATCATTCACTGAGTAGGCAGACACATTTAAAAAAAAAAAAGGAACAAGGGACAACAACCTCCTTGTTGGTAATGTATTTAAAAAAAAAAAAAAAAATTGTTGGGTCACTTCACACACTCCAAAATCAACCACAATTCACATTTTGATAAACATTTAAACATAAAAAAAAAAAAAAAAAAAGGGAGATGATGTGCTTAACCACTTACCTACTGTGCACCTACACCCCCTTCCTGCCCAGACAAAATATAAGCTTCCGGCACTGCGTCGCTTTAACTGACAATTGCGCGGTCGTGCTGCGACGTGGCTCCCAAACAAAATTGGCGTCCTTTTTCCCCACAAATAGAGCTTTCTTTTGGTGGGTATTTGATCACCTCTGCGGTTTTTATTTTTTGCGCTATAAACAAAAATAGAGCGTCAATTTTAAAAAAAAATTCAATATTTTTTCCTTTTTGCTATAATAAATAACCCAAAAAATATATAAAAAATATATTTTTTCCCTCAGTTTAGGCCGATACGTATTCTTCTACATATTTTTGGTAAAAAAAATTGCAATAAGCGTTTATCGATTGGTTTGCGCAAAATTTATAGCGTTTACAAAATAGGGGATAGTTTATGGCATTTTTTTTTTCTTTTACTATTAATGGCGGCGATCTGCGATTTTTTTATTGCGGGCGACGTTATGGCGGACATTTCGGACACTTTTCTGACATTTTTGGGACCATTTACATTTATACAGTGAACAATACATATAATATACATATACATTGCATGATTACTGTATAAATGTGACTGGCAGTGAAGGGGTTAACCACTAGGGGGCGGGGAAGGGGTTAAATGTGTGTCCTATGAGTGTTCTAACTGTGGGGGGAGGGGGGGGGGGTGACTGGGGGAGTGACCGATTGTGTCCCTATGTACAAGGGACACAATCGATCTCCTCTCTCCCTGACAGGGACGTGCAGCTCTGTGTTTACATACAGAGCTGCACGTCCCCGCTCAGTTACTGAGCAATCGCGTGTGCCCGGCAGCGATCGTTGAAGCCGGGCACTCGCACGGGATCCCCGCAGAGCCGCGGGTGCGCGCGCGCCGCCGGTGACACGCGCGCCCGCCCACGGCTTTAAAGGGACATCACGTCATATGACGTGATGTCAGGATAATGGAGTCGTCTGCCCGCCGTCATTTGACGGTGGGCAGATGACAAGTGGTTAAACAAAAAAAGAGGAAATAAAGACATAAAGGTTAACAGAACTATGTAACAAGATCTGTTAACCTTTTGACTTTCTATTTTTTTTTTCTTTATTTCTTTATTTCCTCTTTTTTTGTTTAAGCACATCATCTCCCTTTTTTTTTTTTTTTATTAAAAAGTTTTTTTAAATGTCAACTATGTAACAAGATGAGCCACAACAAACTAGGAATTTAGTTTAGCATTTAAATGCATTGGTTCAAATGCAGCGCATTCTTTGCTTCATTATACTTTTAAAAAGAAACAAATGTGCTTAATCCATTCTGAACAGTAGTTTTACCTGAACAAGCGCTCCCGTATGAGAAATTGCTTCTGAGCAGACGCGGGTTGAAAACATTGTTTTGCACATCGTTTTGCCCACACACGGTCACGTTTTATGACACAAAAAACGACGTTTTGAAAAACGACACAAAAAATTTAAGCATGTTCGAATTTTTTTTTCGTCGTTTTTTTGAAGACATAAAACGACGTTTTGCCCACACACGATGATTTTAAATGACGTTTTTGAAAACGTTGTTTTTTTTCATCGCAAAAAACGATCGTGTGTACGCGGCATAAGAGTAAGTACAAGAATTACTGCTTACAGCAGCAAGGTACTATGGGGTATGCAATCCTTAGACATTTGAAGTAAACAGTATAGGGGAAGCTGAAAAACATGCAGTAAATCCAGGAAGTTGTGAAAAAAGATGGCCAACAGGCAGGCAGAAATCAGACATGAAAGGGAATTTTTCAAGTTAGCTTTTCTTAGGTTGTCAAATATAATTATTAGTTGTATTGCTATTACAATCTGATGGTATAAAACGAAAGTGTATGCTGTGACCATAGATGTCTCTTTTTTTTTCTCAGATAAGTTTATTGAGGTTTTCAAGTTTTTATAGTACAGAAGATATATAAAATGAGAATCAAAAACCATATGAAGAGTAAGACGCTTGTGAAGGTATAAGGCAAATAACATGGCCTTCACAAAGTAAGATCCTAGAGGTAGATGGACAGAACAGCAGAATTGGAAGCAGTGATAAATATCTGAGAACAAGGTATCTGGTTAGGTTCAGGTAACAAATCTCAGGATCTACCAGCAAAATGACCTGAAGAGTGGAAGCCTATGATCACAGAGACTAAATAAAGGAAAGGTTTCAGATACATGTAGATCTCTAATGAACAGACAGTTATGAATTGGATAGAGCAATTGGAATGTCTAAGGGGGAGGGTCAGAGCGAGAGGTATCTTGGATTCTAAGTTTGCCCAATGAGTTGGCGAGGTCAGCACATAGATACCAGTCCAAAAAGGGAAAGGGTTTCATGTGTAGAGAAATTTCTTCTGGTGAAAAAATGCGTTGCATGTAGCAAGGCCATCTAGCAATAAAACGCTTTAAAGACTTAACATTTTGAGTGATGGTGTCCAATTTTTCCATGAGAAATAGGGTTTGAAGCATTTGTTTCACTGATGCAAGCTGAGGTGGAGCAGGGTGTATCCAGGCTTGCATGATGGCCCTGTGAGCCGCTAAGAGGCAGATGTGGGCCCACTGAGGTAAAGAATCACAGCAGGACGGTGAGCCAGGCAGAGTGCCACCGCTGAAGAGACATAGCAAAGGGTCCTTGAGTTATCTGCTGGATCCGGTCAATAAACTGTAATACCTGGTCCCAGAAATTGGAGATCTTTTGGCAGGTTCATAGTCTGTGGAAGAGAGATGGTTTGAAGTTGGTGCACCAGGGACAGGATGGTAGAGAAGGATCTACTGTACTGTGGCGATACAGAATATACATCTCTTTTAATGAGTGGGCACAATTTTGTTAGTAAATAAATAAAGAGCAGCACACTGCTCACTAGGCCACGACTAAGGCCGCGTACACACGAGCAGACAGATTTGTTCAAATCGGTCAGGCCGACCGATTTGAACAAATCTGTCTGTTGGGGACATATTGGTTTGATCGTGTACACACGATCAAACCAAAATCCCCGCCGCCAGGCGGCGCGGTGACGTGGCGGTGACGTTGACGCCGCCACGTCACCGCACCAGGAAGTAAAACACTTCCGCACATGCGTCGAAACCATTCGGCGCGTGTGCGAGAAGACATGTCTGCTGGTTAGCGTACTAACCAGCAGACATGTCGGGCGGACGGGTTCCCAGCCGACAGATTTCAAAGCATGCTTTGAAATCTGTCGGGTGGCCAAATCCGTCAGCTCGCCCGTACACACGGTAGAATCTGTCTGCTGGGACGGTTGGGCCGACCGTTTCCAGCAGATAGATTTGATCGTGTGTACGCGGCCTTACAGGTCCTGCTCACATAGCTATGCCTGCGGATTGCACTACTGTCATGAAATATAAGTATAAGATCTGTCTTGTAGGTACATTGCTCTTAGTATTCACCTATTGATTCTGGTGGTAAAGTAAGCACGTATATGGTATACAGTAAGGGATCTAAAGTAATACACATTTATAAAGCTTACATAGGGCTGAGTGACTTTAGAAACACAGCACTGCTGTTTCCATTATTCACTGTAAAATCAAAACTTTGCCAACACAGCTGACTTTCTAAAGGTTTGCAATGGAAAAAATAAAATTAATTGCAGATTACAATGTGAATTATTGTAGCAAATTCCCTTGGCATACCCAGTAAATACTGTTTCAGTACATGGTAAAAAAAAGAGCAATATGTTGCCAAGAGGATCTTTCAAATAAATAAAATAAATCTATGTAGTAAAGCGTTTTATGTAAAGTGTTCTGCATCCCAGGTAAATAATATTTTCTCCTAATATTTTAACTACCTTATTTGATATAGAATATCAGGCAGCTGTAAAGATCAAGGAAACATGTATTTACTGTAGTCACTAAGCTAGAATATTGGTTTCTTCTATGGAAAAGCAGCTTACTAATTGTCTCTAAGGCTGCATTCACACCTAGGCGTAGGCGGTATGCGGCGTATTGCAGCGACATGGATTTGGCGTTTTGTCCCCGCGATTTGCGGCGACAAGTCGCTCCTTGTTTTTCGCTGGAGGAGTGATTTTAGCATTGTCGGCTATGCCCGAACGCCTAATACGCCTGAAAAAAAGGGTCCGGGACTTGTTTTGAGCTTCAGACGTACGGCATTTCGGCGTTCGGCGTGGAGATGTGAACCATCTCCATAGCCGACAATGTTAATTCGCCCCTCCAGCGTATCTCAGGCTGCTACAGCGTCGGGCGTAGGGCGACAAAACCCCTAGGTGTGAATGCAGCCTTAAAGCCCAACTTTTGAAGCCCAAAACCCCTTCCCCTTACAACTTTATCACATTACACATACATATTTTCTTGCAGTTTCTGGCTAGTCCTCTTCTTCCTTCACAGCGATGGTTTATCCGTTTAGCGGATGTATGCTCTTGTGACCGCTATATGCCTGATCAACATGAATGTGCTGCCATGGGCGTACACCTGCAGATAAGCTCCCCTCATCAGGAACTGTGTTCATTGGTTGTTGTAGTATTCATGTTGTATTTTCCTGTATTGTCACATCCTGTGTTGTCAGATCCTAATATGGTAATTTTGGTAATTTCTTTTGTGATGTTGGAATAAAAAGCCAAATGGGGCCAGGGCTCAGGCAGTCATGCTGACGGAGCTGAGAACTTAAAGGGTCACTAAAGGAATTTTTTTTTTAGCTAAATAACTTCCTTTACCCTAATGCAGTCCTGGTTTAATGTCCTCATTGTTTGTTTTTGCTGTAATCCTTCTCTGTTCTGCACACTTCCTGGTTGTCTGTTTCCTTATAAAAAAAAAGAACTGGGAGCTTCTCTCTGTGGTCTCTAATCAAGAAGGTGTGATTACTGTGTGTCTAAAACCCCTCAGAACCAATCACTTTCATTTTAAAAACAAACACTGCCCTGTATTGGCTCTGTGTCTCTGTCCTTCACAGAAGCATGAAACTAGATGAAAAACAAATCTGAGACTGCAGGCACATTATATGATTGATTTTTATCTATGTTTAATCATTTTTAAAAGGAATCAGTTAACTATTATGTCTCTATACCCTGTAAACAGTCATTTCAGCAACAAAAAAAATCCTTTACTACTCCTTTAAGAATGGTGATGTCTTTTTACATAGATTAACAGAAAATCAAATGATTGGTAAGATGCATTATGTCATTAAGACAAAATGTTATTACCACAGGAGACTTTCCATGTCAGGTGGCGAGTCAGGACTTTAGGAGTGAACAAGGCCTCCTTTAGCATTGGATCAGCAGAGAGAGCGAATGGATGCACGTTCTGATGTGTGGGGAGGCTATGCTTTGCATGTGTGTGTGTGCCTGTGCCTGTGTGTGTGCCTGTGTGTTTGTGAGTGATTGGATTTGTTTGGAAAATGACTGAGGCCATGCAGCCATAAATGGGGGAAGGAAAGCTGTTTCATTGCTTTTGGTTTAAATATGGCTGCTGCATTTGTAATTGACCCATGTGCCTGAACGGGGGAGGGGCGGCCAGTATTGTTTATGGTTCTGTGTATCTGCTGACTTTCCAACTTTCAGAACAAAGTTATGTGTAATATTTTTGTGATCTATTTGAAAAATAGAAATGGATAAATTGTGATGTTTACCTTTGTATGGGACCAAGACACATGTCCCCATAAGTGTAAAAATATTTTAAGTAAAGAGTTTGGTTTTAAGTTGAAAATGCCTGCCGCATATTCAAGTGGACAGGCATTGCTGAAAGCTAGACAATAGTAACTGTTTGTTAAAAGGGCTACATCCGTTGAATGGTTGCAGGCTTTTTTTTTGGACACTAGCATGGAGGAGTTTTTTTATTGGTTTTAAGATGAAAAGATCATGCATGCAGGCATCACTGTTTGTATTTCTCAATGGCTTGTTATGGAATCTAATGCCACAGCAAGTATATGAACTTTAGGTGGATACAAGAGTGTATGTTTTAAGTTGTGTTTCATGTAACTAACACTTTTAAATGTGCTGTTTGGTTGGCCAAGGGTTTTATCAACTTTGCAGTATAAGAGTGGCGATTGTTGATGCGTTTCGTCACTTCCTGACTTCATCTGAGGGCATCAGACGAAGTCAGGAAGTGACAAAACGCATCATAGCGTGACCCCTGTGAACCAACCGGAAGTAACATGTGCGTTCCAAGGGACAGGGAAGAACCAGGAAGCAACAGAACGGCTGGTGACACAGACGATTCTACTTCCCACTCACGGTGAGATTTTTTGATGGAAGCTGCACTTTTTAATATCGATCCCATTGCCAATCACTGCTGTTTTCCTCTGCACCATTATTGGCCCCTGTACAAACATTACATGGAGATTGGTCAAACTGTCGTTTTATTGAAGCGCTGCTACAATATTATTATTTTGGACTCTTGGAATTTGGAGTATTTTAATATTTTTTTATTCATGCTTGATGTTTTTTTAAGTAGCTGCTGTTTATTTTTAAGTTATTACTGCATTTTAATTCTTGCTCACAGACCTGAATTGTTATTTCCTGAGCGCTGAGCGGTGCTTTTTTAGGTAGGGCGATTGAGCATCTCAGTTTAAATATTAGCTCATAGCATAGATTTTTACCTATAATGCCCTGTACAAACGAGTAGAATTTCCGTCGGAAAAAATTTGGATGTTTTTTTCGGATGGAATTTCGAGCGTTCAGAATGCGGTGACTTACAACACTCCGACGAGGCAAGAAAAATAAGTTCAATGCTTTCTGAGCATGCATGTTTTTTTTTTCACGTTGGAATTCCATACAGACGAACGGATTTTCCGATAGGAATTTTTTCCATCTGAAAAATTGAGAACCTGCTTTCTAAGTCCATCGGAAATTCTGATTGAAAAAGTCCGATGGGGCATACACACAGTCAGAATATTCAATGAAACGCTCCCATCTGACTTTTTGTACGCGGCATAAAAGTTTAAAAAAGGTTGTCAAGTATGCTATAACATTAACCCAGTACTAATATTTTTATGTTTTGTGTGCCTAAAAACAGAAACAAAAATATAATATACTGCATCATTTCTTTATATGACTTAGATTTGGTGTCTGAATTAGTTTTTCCTTTATTTTTACCTATTGATGTTGTCAATAATTAATTTTCTGTATACATGTGACAAACCTTGCTCATTTTACTGTATGTACAGAGAAGCAGGGACTGGAAGTGTGTTTGGTCTTTAGAACTTGCCTCATTGAACAATATGTATGTATATACAGTATGTGTATATATATGTATATATGTATATATATATATATATATATATATATATATATATATATACACATATATATATATATATACATATATAACAACATGCATTTATTCATAGATTTAAAAGATCAAAAGGGGACACATAAGATCATTTAGTTAGAGGGTTTGCATACATTTAAAAAAAATGCATACCGAGGGCCAGATTCTCGTAGATGCGCGCATAATTATGCAGGCGTAGCGCATCTCAGATGCACTACGCCGACGTAACGCGGAGTGGCAAGTACCGTATTCCCTAAGCAAATGCTCTCCTGCATAGCGGAAATTCATCAGCGTAATCCGGCGCAACTCCAAAGTAGGAGGGAAGTGGGCGTGTTGCATTCTAATGAAGCGTGACCCCATGCAAATGAAGGGCGGGACGAACGGAGCATGCGCCGTGATGTGGATGACCCGCGCCGTGGATGCCTTCTGCGCATGCGCAAAGCCTCCCTACGATTCGCCGGCGCTGGGTATATAATGCGCCCACACATGCGCACGTGCAGCGCAAAAGTCTCCCATTTTTTGGATTGTAATGGGAAAACGTTGTGCTGTACCATGGCTTCTATTGGGAAGGAGAGGAGGAAGAAAAATGTCTCCCCAGAGGAGAGGGCCATTGTCATCGCGGCCATGGAGAAGTACGATTCCAGGCTCCATGGTGCTGACAGTGCCCAGACCAGCAAGTCCCGGAGGGATGAAATCCTCATGAAGGTGGCTTGCCAGGTTAATGCCCTCTCACATGAGATCCGGACACCGCAGGATATTCAAAAAAAGATGAATGACCTGCGGCGTCTGGTCAAGGGCAAGCTGGCTGGAATGAGTCGGCATGCCAGGGGCACTGGAGGGGGCCCACCCTGTACCATCCGCCTGACTGAGGAGGAGAAGGTGGTCGCCCGCTGCCTGCAGAGGGAGCAGGTTGAGGGAGTTGGGGGCTATGAGTCTGTTGTGCCAGCACTGAGGACAGGTAAGTGTGTTACATATACTCTCTGTTGTGTAGCATGTGTGGGTGGAAGGGAACATGTGCCAAGTGTGTGGGTCCACCAACATGTGCATCTTTTGTGTCACCCACAGATGTGCAGGAGGGAGCGGGGCCATCTGTGGCTGCCAGGGCCCTTCCGGATACATCCCCCGAACATCCAGTCCCTCTGGCTATCCCCCTGGAAGAGGACTTGTTGGAGGAATCTGGGCACACCTCTACGGAGGAGGCGGTTGAGGATGAGCTCGTCGACCAGGACCAGGAGCTCTACCTGGTTTTGGAGGAGGACCATGGGTTGCCCGGACCAGCCCAAGCCATCCCCCCATCTTTTTCCAGCCCCTCAGTGTCCACCCCCAACCTCTCCAGTCCCTCTGTTTCCACCCCCCTCATCTCCGGCCCCTCAACATCCTCCCCTTATGCCAGGTCCCCTGCCACTCCCCGGAAGGCGACTTGCAAGACGAGGGGTGTTCCCAAGGTCCTGCCTGAACAGCTGGCCAGGCAGCAGGACCAGCAAAATCGTCACCTTTCAGAGGTTGTTGGGGAGATGAGGCGCCTGGCCGACAGCCTGGCCTCCTCGGATGCCATTACGGATGCCATCCTCGATGTCGCTGGCAACAGTGCAGCGACAGTCACCAGCCTGGGGGAGCTGCAGGCGACCACCTCCGACCTTGTGGGGGAGGTCAAAGGTCTGCGGGTTGCTGTCCAGGACCAGACGGCTGTGCTGACCATAGCGGTCGCCTTGGAGGGCATTCAGGCATCCAGGGAGGGACATGGGGATGCTTCACCTTAACATGATACCCCACCCCCCACCTGTGGCTGCCCCCAGGCAAGTGAGGGGCAGGAGCCGTGGCACCAGGCGGAGCCCACGCCAGGCCCAGTAATTATTTTATTTGGATATTTTGCTCTGGTGAAGAGCTTTTGATTTTTTTTAATGCTCTGGTGAAGAGCTTTTGATTTTTTTTTTATACTGCACACGGTGCAGTGTGAATGGTGTGTGAATGTGAGGGTGGCACTCCTGCCAGTAAGGGGTGTCACCCTCGGCCGTTGGGGAGAAGTTATCCCCACGGCTGTGTGAATGGTGTATGAATGGACAGCAACATCATTGGGGCCTTGACGCGGCGTTGCTGCTCCCAAGTCCTGCATGCTGGACTTGGGCTAATCCAATGTGATGTGGATGTGGTGTGTGTGATCTAGGGACCACAGTGGTGTGCATGTGTGCATTGTCTGTGTGCCATGCTGAATGTGTGTGTTTAACGGTCAAAGATTCGTAACACGAGGCAACTCCTGATTGCTCTTCCATCAGCAGACGGGGTCTCCTCTGGCAGGGGAGGGCTGTCTAGTTGGGGGGTCAGGTCATCACGTAGGGCAATCTGCAGGCCCTTTCTCATGGTAAAGTTGTGCAGAATGCAACATGCACCAATGATCTGACCCACAAAGTTTGGGGAATACAAAAGGGCCCCCCCCCGGACTTATCCAGGCATCAGAAACGGGACTTCAGGAGGCCAAACCACTGCACAGGTTTTGATGTGTTCTTCATTGTATCTTCTCTCTCCTGGGGTTTGGGGATTCCGGAAAGGAGTCTTGAGATGGGGTCCAAGTGCATATGCCGCATCACTTGGAAGTGAAAAGACAGGAGGATGTTAGTTATGCATATGCCCCTTGTGATGTGTGCATCATGGGGGGGACAGTCATGCCTGCCACCCATGTCACTCACCAACCAGCCAGCTGTCTCCATACATGTTCTGCTCAAAATCTGCTGGGATGGTGCTTTGACGGTATATAACAACAAAAACCTGGGGAATGCCCAGGGAATAACCAAGCCTACTTACCGACCAGCTAGCAGAACAACCAATTAACCTGTCTAACAATGTGCGTTAAAAACAGGGGTTTTGTCCGCACGCATTTGCAAACGCATGCGTGAGCCACAGAGCCGCGCCAAGGCACCCCATAATTCTGTGGTCCTAACACTAACAGTGAGTGTCCTCACAATGGAGGCACATGCATTTTAATGGATAGATAGGGGCAGGTGGACTGAAGGGGAGCCACCCCTCCTTAAAGGTACAGAAGCACACCAAGCACCCAGCATATAGCACAATGGCTGCAAAGGTGTTGGTGCACTGCTGGACCAAAATAAACACCACAGGTGAAACAAAACGTATCCACCGCCCCCATCTATGGCTGGCAATCACAGTAAGTAGCAATGGAAGGCTAAAGCAGATAACAACAAGAACCTGGGGAATGCCCAGGGAATAACCAAGCCTACTTACCGACCAGCTAGCAGAACAACCAATTAACCTGTCTAACAATGTGCATTAAAAACAGGGGTTTTGTCCGCACGCATTTGCAAACGCATGCGTGAGCCACAGAGCCGCGCCAAGGCACCCCATAATTCTGTGGTCCTAACACTAACAGTGAGTGTCCTCACAATGGAGGCACATGCATTTTAATGGATAGATAGGGGCAGGTGGACTGAAGGGGAGCCACCCCTCCTTAAAGGTACAGAAGCACACCAAGCACCCAGCATATAGCACAATGGCTGCAAAGGTGTTGGTGCACTGCTGGACCAAAATAAACACCACAGGTGAAACAAAACTTATCCACCGCCCCCATCTATGGCTGGCAATCACAGTAAGTAGCAATGGAAGGCTAAATCAGATAACAACAAGAACCTGGGGAATGCCCAGGGAATAACCAAGCCTACTTACTGACCAGCTAGCAGAACAACCAATTAACCTGTCTAACAATGTGCGTTAAAAACAGGGGTTTTGTCCGCACGCATTTGCAAACGCATGCGTGAGCCACAGAGCCGCGCCAAGGCACCCCATAATTCTGTGGTCCTAACACTAACAGTGAGTGTCCTCACAATGGAGGCACATGCATTTTAATGGATAGATAGGGGCAGGTGGACTGAAGGGGAGCCACCCCTCCTTAAAGGTACAGAAGCACACCAAGCACCCAGCATATAGCACAATGGCTGCAAAGGTGTTGGTGCACTGCTGGACCAAAATAAACACCACAGGTGAAACAAAACGTATCCACTTTGACGGTATATGTAGCTGTCATGGCTGGACCCGGGGTCTTTGGCACGGACGTGCCATACGAGGTATTTGGCATCAGCTATCACCTGTACGTTGATGGAATGCCAATGCTTCCGATTGCGGTAAATGTGCTCTGTGGCACGGGGGGGCTGTAGTGCCACATGTGTGCAATCAATGGCCCCGATGGTGCGTGGGAATCTGCCAAGTCTGTAGAAATCTGTCATTGCCTTCTGCCGCAGGTCCTCAGTGGTGGGTCTGATGATGTGGTGGGACATGCGTCTGAGGATTGCGGGGATAACCTGGTGCAGACATCTGCTTATGCTGGTTTGTGACATCCCAGCCACAACTCCACTTGTACGCTGGAATGATCCACTGGCCAGGAAATGGAGTGTTGCCAGGACCTTCACCAGTGGCTGCAGTGCATGTGAGCGGTGTGTTGGGCTGGTGATGTCATCCTGCAGGGCTGTGGTTAGTTCCAGGATGGCTGCAGGGGTGAATCTGAAGATGCGATACACCTCCTCCTCACCCATGCCAAAGAGTCTCATGCGCGCTCGTTAGATCCTCTCACGTGCCCCCCTCCTCCTCCTCCTCCTCCTCCTTCTATGCTCCTCTTCCTCTGCATACATTAGTAGTGATAAGACCATGGCTGCCCCTGGCATGTTGGCATACGAATGTGTTGTCCAGTAAGTGTGATTGCTCAGCTCGTCTGTTATGGTGCTGCTGTAGTTGCTCTCCAGCTGACTTGCACACGGTCTTGAGCAAAGTTACCCATGCTTTTATGAGGGGTATGTTTACTCAAGGCTTTTGTGTTACGCGCACCACGCGTAGCCTACGCCGAACGCGCA
The DNA here is from genome assembly GCA_029574335.1 of Rana kukunoris. Taxonomy (NCBI): domain Eukaryota; kingdom Metazoa; phylum Chordata; class Amphibia; order Anura; family Ranidae; genus Rana; species Rana kukunoris. Next base: position 121,382,725 of record CM056054.1, on the reverse strand, counting down.
TAGTTTCGGGAATCCGCGCATCTCCCTCATTTGCATATTTGCATGCTAATTTAATGGGAGCTGAATATGCGCGATGCGTAACTATGCGCCTACGCCGCGCTAGCTTAACCACTTGACTACTGGGCACTTAAACCCACTTAATAACCAGACCAATTTTCAGCTTTCGGTGCTCTCACATCTTGAATGACAATAACTCAGTCATACAACACTGTAACCAAATGAAATTTTTGTCCTTTTTTTCCCACAAATAGAGCTTTCTTTTGGTGGTATTTTATCACCTCTGCGGTTTTTATTTTTTTCGCTATAAATGAAAAAAGAACGAACATTTTGTAAAATAATGAATTTTTCTTCATTTCTATTATAACATTTTGCAAAAAAGTAATTTTTCTTCATAAACTTGGCCTAAATGTATATAGCTACATATCTTTGGTAACAAAACAAAAAAAAAATTGATATTATTTAGTCTGGGTGAAAGTTATAGGGTCTAAAAGCTATGGTACCAATTACTGAAAATGTATCAATTTGATCACATCTGATGTACTGACAGCCTCTCTCATTTCTTGAGACCCTAACATGCCAGAAAAGTACAAATACCCCCAAAATGACCCCCTTTTAGAAAGAAGACATTCCAAGTTTTTTAGAAAGAGGCATTGTGAGTTTTTTGAAGTTGTCATTTTTCCCACAATTCTTTGCAAAATCAAGATTTTTTTCATTTTTATTTTCTTTCCACAAAATTTTCATATTAGCAGGTTATTTCTCACACACAGCATATGCATACCACAAATTACACCCCAAAACACATTCTGCTATTCCTCCCGAGTATGGCGATACCACATGTGTGAGACTTTTACACAGAGTGACCACATACAGAGGCCCAACATGCAGGGAGCACCATCAGGCGTTCTGGAACACCCAGACCAATTCTGACATTTCTCTCCTACATGGAAAAATCATCATTTATTTGCTAGAAAATTACATAGAACCCCAAAACATTGTATATGTTTTTTTAGAAAAGACCCTAGAGAATATAACGGCGGTTGTTGCAACTTTTTATCGCGCATGGTATTTGCACAGCAATTTTTCGAACACATTTTTGTTTTAAATAAAACAGTTTTGTGCTTAAAAAAACAAAAACATTAAATTTAGCCCAATGTTTTTACATAATGTGAAAGATGAAGTTATGCCGAGTAAATAGATACCCAACATGTCACCCTTCAATATTGCACACGCTCGTGGAATGGCGCCAAACTTCACGACTTAAAAATCCCCATAGGTGACGCTTTAAATATTTTTACTGGTTACATCGTTTTAGTTGGAGAGGGAGTCTAGTGCCAAAATGATTGCTCTCGCTCTAACGTTTGCAGCGATACCTCACATGTGTGGTTTGAACACCGTTTTCATTTGTGGGCGTGACTTGCGTGCACGTTCGCTTCTGTATACGAGCATGCGGGAACAGGGGCGCTTTAATTTTTTTTTTTTTTTTTATTGTTCATTTTACTTTATTTATTTTAGTTTATCACGTTTTTCCCCAAAAATAAATGTTTTGATTACTTTTATTCCTATTACAAGGAATGTAAACATCCCTTGTAATAGGAATATAGTGTGATAGGTCCTCTTCAGTGAGATATGGGGTCAATAAGACCCCACATCTCACCTCTAGGCTGGGAAGCCTGAAAAAACAACAACCGCAGAGTATTGTGCAGGGAGTATTGCGCAGGGAGTATGGCGCAGGGAGTATTGCAGAGTATTGTTCAGAGTATTGCGCAGGGGGTACTGCAGAGTATTGTTCAGAGTATTGTGCGGGGGTACTGCAGAGTATTGTGTGGGGGTGCTGCAGAGTATTACGCCGGGGTACTGCAGAGTATTGTTCAGAGTATTGTACGGGGGTACTGCAGAGTATTGCGCAGGGTACTGCTGAGTATTGCGCAGGGGATACTGCAGAGTATTGTTCAGAGTATTGTGCGGGGGTACTGCAGAGTATTGCGCCGGGGTACTGCAGAGTATTGTGCCGGGGTACTGCAGAGTATCGCGCAGGGGGTACTGCAGAGTATTGTGCAGGGGGTACTGCAGAGTATTACGCAGGGGGTACTGCAGAGTATTGTTCAGAGTATTGTGTGGGGGTACTGCAGAGTATTGTGTGGGGGTACTGCAGAGTATTGTGCGGGGGTACTGCATAGTATTGCGCCGGGGTACTGCAGAGTATTGCGCCGGGGTACTGCAGAGTATTGCGCAGGGGGTACTGCAGAGTATTACGCAGGGGGTACTGCAGAGTATTGTTCAGAGTATTGTGCAGGGGTACTGCAGAGTTTTGTGCGGGGGTACTGCAGAGTATCGCGCCGGGGTATTGCAGAGTATTGCGCCGGGGGACTGCAGAGTATTGCGCCAGGGTACTGCAGAGTATTGTTCAGAGTATTGTGTGGGGGTACTGCAGAGTATTGCTGGGGGTACTGCTGAGTATTGCTGGGGGTAATGCTGAGTATTGCTGGGGGTAATGCTGAGTATTGCTGGGGGTATGCTGAGTATTGCTGGGGGTAATGCTGAGTATTGCTGGGGGTAATGCTGAGTATTGCTGGGGGTACTGCTGAGTATTGCTCGGGGTATGCTGAGTATTGCACAGGGGGTTGCAGGGATGGATCTGTGACTGCATCCGCGCTCCCCCTCTCACACTGTACCAATCGGTACAGAGAGAGGAGGAAGGAACCGGCATCATCAAATGACTCCGGTCTGTTTACATGTGATCGCGCCGTCATTGGACGGCGCGATCACGTGGTAAACCGCCGCTATCAGCGGCGATTTACCTTGATCTGTGACGCAGGGGGCGCATGGGAGCGCGACTCTGGAATCACGTTATATAACCTGATCCCAGAGTTAAGCAACCACCTTGCTGCCGTTATTTTTCGGCAAGTGGTTGCTAAGTGGTTAAAGCATTTTCGCCGCTCAGACAAAAAAGATTTTCTGGCGTATGTGGTTCTGTGTTTGCGGCGCAACGATACGCAGGCGCACATTTACAATTACGCCACGCATATCCATTTACGCGGGCGTAGCGCCTCTGAAAATCTGGCCCCTTGATGTTTAGGTGAAGAGTGTATTCAATGATTTTTAGTTGCAGAAGCAACAGAGTGTTCATCTGATGCTGTCAGCTGTAATGGAAAGACATTTTAATCATATACAAGCACTGAACATTTTTTACATGTGTTTTCACTAAATTTTTCAAGCTGACACAGTAGGGACCATTTTTTTTTTTTTTTACCACCGCTTTCTCTGTATCTCCAGAAAAAAAAATGTACAAACTAAATTGATTTGTTTTGTAAAAGGGGTTTTAAAAACACATTTTTTTATATTTCAAACAGATCTGCTTATTGTATTTGTATGACAGATGCATACCAGATACATTACTAATAATTAATTAAGCTCATTTTTTAGATATTTAACTTACTATCTGTGTTTTCTTTTCACCAAAGTTTAACTTTTAATGAAAATGCTTATGAAGATGAGCTTGTTAAAATGAATTGAAATGATTTTACACAGCATGCATAAAGTTGGCTACATTTCATTTTTCAGAACAAGAAAGGGAAAAAGCTTTTGGCTCTCTACTTTCCTGAAATGACTCATTGTAAGACATTTAGACTTACGGTTCCAAGGCACCACACATTGTAGCCAAAAATATTTTAGAAACATATACAGTACAGCACAGCTGTTTGAAGAACAACATTGTGCAGTAATATGTTCTTACAGGATTATTGTAGGGTTGGGTTATAGATATAGATCAGGCACATGCCATCTATAGCCATCGTTAAATTACACAATTCCCCCCTAACTTAAAGGGTCACTAAAGGAAAAAAATGTTTTTGCTGAAATGACTGTTCACAGGGTATAGAGACATAAAAGTTAACTGATTCCCTTTCAAAATTATTAAAAATAGATAAAAATCAATCATATAATGTGCCTCTAGTTTCACATTCGTTTTTACACACAGAACAAAAACAAACAAATCCAGGGCAGTGTTTTGTTTTTAAAATGAATCTGATTGGTTCTGAGGAGTTTTAGACACACAGCTTAGACCACAGTGAAAATCTGCCATGAATTTTTTCATAAGGAGCCAGACAACCAAGAAGTGTGGAGATCAGAGAAGTATTACAGCTACTTCAAAGCAAAAAACGAACAATGAGAACATGAAAACAGCACTGCATTAAGGTAAAGGAAGCTATTTAGCTAAAAAAAAAAAATCCTTTAGTGATCCTTTAAGTGTCAGACTTTTGTATATCAAAGTAACTGTAGCACTACCCCGCAAGGGCTGCTGAATTTAATTGGTTCCTTTTCAAACAGTACAAAGGCCGCCAATTACCCAAGCTACATTTCATATACTCGGGCTCCAATAAATAGTCTAGGGCTTGTCTTTTTGTAATTTATTGCTGGTAAAACAGGAGAGGGGTTGGGGCATCTGATATTACAAAAAAGCTCAATGGTAGCAAGTAATCAGAGGACAGTCTTCTAACAGTATCCGTAAAGGTAAAATGATGTCATGTGTTGCCGCATCATTTCAGGTCCCTGCAATGACAAGATCCAGAGAACGGCTGGAGGCCACATTGGAGACAAATGCCGCAGACACAGAAATCTAGCTCTTGAGCCTAAGAGCAGGACATCGTCCTGAATGTTCTCAGAGAATTGCTCATAAATATACAGGCTGTGATATTGGGTTGTTTAGCTCAATGAAAGATGCGTTTTCGGTGAGTTCACAGCCAACAGGAACTTCAGTGTAAGGGTGTGATAGACCACGTTTATTGAAGGTAACAAAGAAGAAAGTTCATATACACATGGATTGCCCTCACAGGGGTTCTTCTCCAACAGAAACATAATAAATAAAAAATGCCAAGCCACCTGGCTCTTAAGGCTCACTTAGCCTTGGGTGCAGTACCTTGCTGCACAGGCCCACTCCTGCCATCTAGGAAAGGGCTCTCCTGACTCTCCAGGCTTTCACACTCCTTGGAGACTCACAGTTCCCTCTGGTCCCCAGGACTCTCTCTTAGAGTTGTCTCAGCTATTGTCTCCCATACTCTCTCAGCTGGCCGAACTCTTAGTCCACTGACTTGGAACCTCTCCCACATGGAGCGCCATCTCAAGGATATTGCCTGGGTTCTTACACAGTAGCACACCTCCTTCCAGCAACTGCTCCAACACCAATTATTTTCCCACCTTCTGTGAGCTATGCTCAGCTCTGCCTTATAATGTGTCCACCTGGAAACACACACAAACTACAGAACTTCTGGAAAACCCAGACACAAGACTGAAGACTCCATTCCTCCCATGCTCTTTGAAGTCTTCAAGTTTTCAGCCCCAATCCAGACTTACAAAATCCAGAGAAAATGTAAAGCATAGCTTTCTCTGCTCACAAACCTTCTTCTTGAACTTCTCAAACTGCCTCTTTGAGAGTACTGTGTCCTTTATAACTGAGACAGGGGTTCTCACTCTCACATATTTTTTCGATGTGGAGGGAGGGACACCTCTGTGTTGGCTGTCAGTCACTTAGGCCCGTCCCTTTATCTGGGTCCGCTTCCAAGTATGTCCCAACCTAGATCTTAACAGGGTCCCATATTTTCCTATACTCAGCATTCTCCCTCTTCTTTTGGGGTCCCTGGACTTATTCACTTTTCTTGGGGGAACTCTGCTTTCCTTGATCATCCTTTCAACTCACTAGCATCAGCTTTAACTTTCACTATAGATTTCAGGTTCAAATACCTTTCTCTGGTTATTCGTGGCAACCAAATCATTGTTTGCAGAATAAAACCATTAACAGATCACAACTTTCAATACCATCAGTGCTTTCTATCTCAGTGTTTGGAGGAGGGACTACACACAGGCAAGTGACTACACCCCAAGGGACCACAGCACAGCTCCACCTCACCTGTTGTCCAACATTCCATGGGAAATATTCTAGCAAATTACACTGATCCAAGCATAAACCATTTCTTTCTGGTATAATCATTACATTGTTGCAGCAACCAATACTTGTAACAGTTTTCCCCACAGTGTGTCCGGGTACTTTAAGTCATACCTCTTTCTGAGAGGTAGAAAGTATCTCTGCTAGGGCTGTGTCTATTCTGAGCCCTTCCTTCTCATGAGGTTTAGCGGGTTAGACAGTATCTACGCCCTTTACTTACCACTGCTCAGTCTCACTTTGGACCACACCAGCAGAGATTTTTCTACATAACCCGGAGAGACTTTTCATGTCTCCAACTGTACTCCTGAGCGCCTTTCATACCCTTTTAGAGAACTTCAAGACTATTTGCCACACTGGTAATAAGCATTGGTCCCACCAATACCATTTTTGATCAAGGTTTCCCAGCACGGCCTTATACCAACTGGCTCCACCCATTGGTACTATGCAGCACCACCTGGTCCGACTGCCTTAGAGACACCCAAGTATACAGTGAGTGCATTTTTACCAACTCCAGCATTTCCAGTAAGGTTTCTGTCACCTCTAAACATTCCGGCCCGGATTCACATACCTTGGTGCATATACTGGTGCAACGCAGAGAGGGAAGCATGTAATTCACAAAGCAAATGCTCCCAACGTTGCTCCGGCGTAGCGTATAGTCGTAGGTGTAAGTCAGCGTAAGTCAAAGTAGGTGGAAGTGGGCTGGAAGTGGGTGTGATAAATTTTAAGGAAGTGTGACCCCATGCAAATAATGGGCTGAGCTTCAGACAAGTACCTAAAATGAACTGCGCATGCGTCGTACCTTGGACGCATCCCAGTTCGCATGCTCACAATCACGTCGAAACAACTGGCTAAGATACATCGAATCACTGCCTATGATGTGAACGCAACCTACGCCCAGCCCTATTCACGTACTACGCAAACGACGGCGTTCGTTCCCTGGTCCATACCTTTGCATGAGTTGCGCCTCCAATATGGGGAATAACTTTACGCCGGACATAAACCCTACGCAAATCGTTTAAAACATGTGCGGGGCGCAAGTATGTTCGTAAATCGGCGTATCTCCCTCATTTGCATATTTGCATTGAAAATCAATGGGAGTGCCAAATGCGGCCAGCGTAACTATGCGCCCACTATACGCCGGCGTAGGCAAGTTACGTCAGTCGGATGAAGTCAGTTTTTAGGCGTATCTTAGTTCTGTGGGCATGGCGCACAGATACGTCGGCGCATATTTACACTTACGTGGCGTATCTCGAGATACGTCGGCGTAAGTGCTTTGTGAATCCGGGCCTCCATGTTTAAATACCAGACCTTTCTAGGGACTTTTCCCCTGTCCAAGACATGGAGGGGCTCATCCGCAGTTTGATAGGTTGAGACATTTGAAGAGACCTCTACCTCCTTAGAAGTATCCATGATCACAACCTGTTGCTCCCCTGGAGCGCTGTCAGATACATGTCTCCTCTTCACCTCTAACGCTACAACAATGAGCCTCTGCAAGTCAGGATTAGTCACATTGTGACTTTGACACTTGACATTATATAGCTGCTGTGTTGTGGACAACCCATCTGCCATATTTATGCCCAGAACCGTTCCCTTAGACTGGAGGGCATCAACCTTCGCAGGGGCTGAAATACCCTTGAGCACCGGCTGTTCTGCGATCCCTCTGTCTGGCATAGCAGTTTTGTCCATACCCTTGTCACACATCATTGCTTTATAATTCATTGTCACTTTGTCTAGTGTTGCAAGTACTTCCTTGCACCAATTATCCCAGTCCCTAGTCGTTCCATCACCGGTGCTCCACAGCACTGCATCACCTGCTCTAGAAGGCCTCACAGGAACCTGGGATTCACTAGCCAAAACATCACCTGTGTCATTTCTATATATATAACCCTTTGGCATGACACATCATCTGACAAGGCAGGCTGTAATACATGCTTTTGCTCTACCTGCTTGGGTGGCACTACTAACACACACAGCTTTGCACTTTCAGCTTTTGCAGGCAGAATTAACTTAGCATTACATTTATCAACATCATCAGGGTCTTCCTGATGCATAGACATAACTGTAGCATTTGTGGGTTGTCTCTGTCTATTACCAACCACAGCCCATGAGCCACTCGTTACAGCACCCTCTATCTTTAAAGGGGAACTCTTTTCTCCTTGGGCAGCTCCAAAGCTGACATGGGAAATGCTCTTCACCGCCACTGCGAGATCCTTGGAAGTTTCCCAGGGTAACTCTGCAGCACCTGTCACTAGGGAACATGGCACAAGGACAGTTTTAGGCACCCCTAGTTTAACTTCTCTAGTAGGGATGAACCGAACACCCCCCCGGTTCAGTTCACAGCAGAACATGCGAACAGGCAAAACATTTTTTGAACACGCAAACACTGTTAAAGTCTATGGGACACGAACATGAAAAATCAAAAGTGCTAATTTGGAAGGCTAATATGTACAGATGAGCCAAACACCCCCTGGTTTGGTTCGCAGCTGAACATGCGAACAGGCAAAACATTTGTTCTAACACAAAAACACCTTTAACCACTTAATCACTGCCTCATAGACAAAATACGTCTACAAGGTGGTTCCTTAACTTAACCCCTGGGGCACACACACGGTAGTGACTGTGACCAGAGGACCCGGCGCATCACGGATCGCAGTAAATTGCCGCTGATAGCGCCTGTTTATTACGTGATCGCTCCGTCCAATGACAGAGCGATCACATGTAAACAAACCGGCGCCATTTTGATGATGCTGGTTCCTCCCTCCTCTCTCTGTACCGATCGGTGCAGTGTGAGAGGAGCACAGGTGTCAGCAGCGCTGTGGCTGGATCTGTGACTATTGCAGTCACAGATCCAGCAATCCCTGCTCAGCCATCCCTGCAATACCCTGTGCAATACTCTGCAATACCCCTACCCCTGTGCAATACTCTGTAATACCCTACCCCCTGCGCAATACTCTGCAATACCCCTACCCCCTGTGCAATACTCTGCAATACCCCTACCACCTGCGCAATACTCTGCAATACCCCTACCCCCTGTGCAATACTCTGCAATCCCGCTACCCCCTGTGCAATACTCTGCAATACCCCTACCCCCTGCGCAATACTCTGCAATACCCCTACCACCTGTGCAATACTCTGCAATACCCCCTGTGCAATACTCTGCAATACCCCTGCGCAATACTCTGCAATACCCCCTGCGCAATACTCTGCAATACCCCCTGCGCAATACTCTGCAATACCCCTGCACAATACTTTGCAGTACCCCCGCACAATACTCTTCAATACTCCCTGTGCAATACTCTGCAATGCCCCCTGTGCAATTCTCTGCAATACCCCTGCCAGTACTCTGCAATACCCCCACACAATACTCTGCAATGCCCCCGCACAATACTCTGCAATACCTCTGTCAGTACTCTGCAATACCCCCGCACAATACACTGCAATACCCGTGCCAGTACTCTGCAATGCCCTGGGAAAATACTCTGCAATACCCCCACACAATACTCTGCAATACCGACCAATACTCTGCAATACCCGGAAAATACTCTGGAAAACAAAATGCGTTTTAACCACTTCCTGCCCGCCGGCCATCATATGACGTCCTTGACTTTGTGCAGGGATATCTGAATGATGCCTGCAGCTACAGGCATCATTCAGATATCATCTTTTTCAGCCGGCGATTCCCTACACCATAAGAATGATCATGGCGGCTGTTTTGCCTCTTGATCATTCTTACGGGAGGTGAAAGGGGACATCCCTTCTCCCTTTGCCCTCTGGTGCTTCTTCCGAATCACAGCTACGATCGAAGCCAGGATCTTTTTTTTTTCAGGCTTCCCAGCCTAGAGGTGAGATGTGCGGTCATTTTGACCCCATATCTTACTGTAAAGAGGACCTGTCATGCTATATTCCTATTACAAGGGATCAAAACATTTATTTTTGGGGAAAAATGTGTCAAACTAAAATAAATAAAGTAAAATTAACAATAAAAAAAATAATTGAAAGCGCCCCTGTTCCCGTGTGCTTGTATACAGAAGCGACCGCACACGTAAGTCCCACCCACATATGAAAACGGTGTTCAAACCACACATGTGAGGTATTGCTGTAAACGTTAGAGCGAGAGCAATAATTTTGGTAGTAAAAATATTTAAAGCGTCACCTATGGGGATTTTTAAGTAGCAAAGTTTGGCGCCATTCCACAAGCGTGTGCAATTTTGAAGGGTGACATGTTGGGTATCTATGCAAAAACATTGGGCAAACTTTTCTTTTTTTTTTTTTTTTTAAAGCACAAAACTGTTTTATTTAAAAAAAAAACATGTTCAAAAAATTGCTGTGCAAATACCATGCGCGATAAAAAGTCGCAACGACCACCATTGTATTCTCTAGGGTCTTTGCTAAACAAGCAATTATAATATTTTGAGGTTCTATATAATTTTCTAGCAAATAAATGATGATTTTTAATGTTAGAATTGGTCTGGGTGTTCCAGAATGCCTGATGGTGCTTCCTGCATGTTGGGCCTCTGTATGTGGCCACGCTGTGTAAAAGTCTCAGGGGAATATCCCTCCTGCCCAGCAATTGTATTCTCCTGACAGTGATTATCACTAGTGGCTATAGCAACGACTAGTGATAATCATAAGAGAATATACTCATTAATGGTTCAAATCTCAGCTAGTTCCTGCTAAAACAAGCTGAGATTTAAACTGTCTATGGATTGTCTTAGCCCTTAGGCAGTCCATATATTGATCACTTTTTTTCATTCAACTATTAGGTTGAATGAAAAAAAAAAGAAATGATCCAATTCCCTCATCTACACATTATAGGTGGATGGGGGAATCCTTTTAGCGTGGAACAGTGCTGGAACAACCAGAGTTGCTGTCCTGTCCCGGCTATTCACAGCGCTGGTCTCTGTCTCCATGGCAGCGGCGGCAGCACATTGGAACCCAGTGCTGGTTACTTTATGGGGCTGATGTACAGGAGGGCCAGCACAATTTGTTGTTAGAGATGGTCTGGGCATGTTCAAAATTCCACATGCCAGAGCCTGCCAAGAAGCCCACACTGCACAGCGCTAATCACAGGCAGTGAGAGATTTCCCGGTCTGCAGCTGCACAGATCAGGAAATGTCTCACTGGCTGTGATTAGCACTGTGGAGTGTCAGCTTCCTGTCGGGATCGGGCATGTGGGATTTCAAACACACCCAAGCCCATCTCTATTGGTTGTAGACAGTTGAGCTCCCTGCTGGTTGCTTAGCAGCAGTGGAGCCTTCTCTGACATGCTGATCGTGATCCAATCCAGGTGATGCTCCCAGTCAAATCCTAGTGTTAAATATCAGTGATTTTATTGATCAAAGCCCACACTTTACAGGCATAGAGCCCACATGGCTGTGGAACATACGTTTTATTATATATATATGTGGTTGTACTCTTGATGATAATAAATACTGTGTTTATTAGATCTGACTGGGAGCATCACCTGGATCACATGCCGATCAGCATGTCAACAGAGAAGTTTATACAGCATTACTGCTGCTAGGTGACCAGTTGGCGGCTCAGGTCTCTATAACCAATAGTGCCAGCCTTCCCCTGCATGCACCCATAATGTCACCAGCACTAGGTCCTAATAGACTGCTTCCGCTGCCAAGGAGACAGATGCCCGAGCAGCGCTGTCAATAGCAAGGACAGGACAGCTGGGGAACCCCACAGTGACAGAACACCAGGGCCCAGTGGCAAGACAACCTTTGCAACCCTGAGAGTTCTCCCACTGCTTTGGACCCTTATATTTTCTTGCAACAAAGAGGGGGGCTATACATGAGTGTGACGGAATGAACCGTGACAGACTGAGATATTCCTATGTTTAGGGTCACCTTATGTCCACTAGGGCCATAGGGTGACAAAGAATCATAAGTCATATATTACATGAGATGGGACATTAATAATAATTCATATTGCAGGACTGGAATATTACAAAAGTGGTTCATGTGGACTTGAGACCAGGTTACCAAGACAGTGACACATCTCTCTGTGTAACCGACTATTGAAATATTAAGTAGGTTGGCTCTTCAATGTGAAAGACACATTCTGTTCAAAAGGTGTTAATTGCAAGAAAGACTCTTTCATTGTGTGAAGCTCTCTGTTTACCCTATTGTGTTATGCTAAAGGTTAATTGAATTCTATTCATACAGCAATGTATTGAGGCTCAGGTGTGATAGTATTTGGTTTTAATTTTATCCTCTCTGAGTTAACTCTATTGATAATGTGGTGCCGACGTGTCTACATAATTAGCTTACCTGAATGCCTTTTAAGGTGATTGAAGCCCCCCATGGTGTGAAGGGGGGTGGAGACTACATTGTCCTGTGATTAACTGCATTATGCTTGAAACTGTATAAGAAGCTGAGAAAATATCAATAAACGCATCATATCTTTGGAAGCAAGTGCAGAGCTTGAGTCTCGTCTTGTTTATGGGAATTGATATGGATCGTGTATGCAATATTGTCGGAGTGTGTCAGATAAGCTTGTCGTGGATGGATGGAAGGTCGTAAGCGGTGGTGACCGTTACAATGTGTATAGGTGGGACTTTAGATGAAGCACATGTCTGCACTTCCATCCCTGGCACAAATGTAGAACAAGGAATTTGGGACTTTAAATGAGGTTCAAGACAGCGTGGAAGTAAGTAAAAGGAAAACATGTTTATTAACATGGAGGATGATGTGTGATACACTCACATAGTCAAGGGGCTAGGCATGTCAACATAACTGTCATGGACAATAGAGATACATGGTATTATCAACAAGGAAACTCATGGCAATGGCTTAAACATATGAACCATGGACACAGGGATATACATAGTCATCAATAAAAAATACATAACAGTATGAAAAACAAAAAACAGCTTCCCATGAGTGGGAGGTAAACACACAGGTTTCCTAGTAGACACAGTGCGATTCAGACATGAGGTAGAAAGTTGTAGATAGTGCTGATTAATATCAGATATGGAATAGAATAGATTGGTGTGCTGGTGAAATATATCTCTTGTTTCCTGCCACCCTGGGGGGCCCAGTATACTAGAAAGGGAGCTCACTGCAGAACATGTGAAAGGGCTTGTTGTGGGATCATAGTAAAGGGCCCCAGGATATATATATATATATATATATATATATATATATATATATACAGTATATATATAAAATTGCATTTTATAGTTGGCCCCTCTACTTTTGTCCATGTCCCCCATGTGCCCCCCCTAAATATATAATCTGGAGACACCACTGATGGGGAGGGGGGGTCAAGATGAGTTGGGGACCTCAAAAAAATTGCACTCTGAATTCAACAACATTTTACACATAACAATGGAGCCAAAAAAATATTTGGGGAAGTGACTAGGCTAGGTGTGTTTGGTCAAAGAATAGAATGTTGGAGAGGTTGGCTATTGGAAATATGCATGTAGGCCAAAAAAAATAATATAAAAAGCTTCCAGCATGCATGGGGACAAAGGGAACATTCACAGCATATTACAAACAGGTTAATTAGGGACTGATTGGAAGAAAAAAAACATTAGTAAACAATAAATACATAGAATGTGAGGTTAAAGGACAAAACCTTAATATAGTCCTCCTGCAGAACCTGTATTATAGCAGAACATGTATCCGGGAATATGACGCCCAGAGCCTGGGGGGAGATGCCCGTCGAGAACTTCAAGTCCTGAACGCTTCTCCCTGTTGCAAGGTATCGCAACGCAGCAACTAGCCGCTGCTCAGCAGTGATGGCTTCCCGCATAACAGTGTCCTGCCTGGTGATATATGGCGACACCGAAGCCAAAAGCTGCTGTAATACGGGGTCAGACATCCTCAGAAAATTCCTGAAGTCATCAGGGTTATTTTCCTGGATCTCCCACAGCAGAGGCATATGAGAGAACTGGTTCCTGCGGAGAAACCAATTCTTGGCCCACAAACTCCTCCGCACCCTGTTCATGGACCGTGGCGGGATAAAGCACAAATCCCTGCACCAAGCACAGCACGCTCTCGGCGACGAGAACGTACCCGTTACATGGCTAGAAAATGGTCGTCTAATCAGATCGGACTAAAAGAACGCACTGAAGAACAGCAAGGCTTTTGAAGAACGACCTGAAAAACAGTAACAAGCGGACCAGAACGCACTGAAAAAACAGATATGACCTGACTACAAGCACTGAAAGACATATACAAACCCAAAAGCACTAACTGAACGACAGAAAACAATCTTTGAATGACGAAGACTGAAAAGCACAAATCGTCACAAAATCATCAAAAGCAGCCCCAAGGGTAACGTCATCCGCATGGAAATTCCCCTTTATTGTGCCGTCGTACGTGCTGTACGTCACCACGCTTTGCTAGAGCATTTTGAAAAAACAATGGTGTGTTGGCAACATCGTTTTTAATGATGAAGTTGGAAAAACTTTTTTTTTTTTTCTGAAAAATTATCGTGTGTAAGCTGCATATGGGACATGAACATGAAAAATCAAAAGTGATAATTTTAAAGGCTAATATGCAAGGTATTGTGATGAAAAGTGTTGGGGACCTGGGTCCTGCCCCAGGGGACATGTGTCAATGCAAAAAAAGTTTTAAAAATGGCCGTTTATTCGGGAGCAGTGATTTTAATAATGCTTAAAGTGTAACAATAAAAGTGAAACATTACTTAAATTTCATACCTGGGGGGTGCCTATAGCAGGGGTCTCCAAACCCCGGTCCATGGGCCACATCTGGCCCACTTGTGTGTTTTATCCGGCCCGCAGGCCACAGTGTAAACAAAGCTGCCCATGCTGCCACGTCGTTTTTTTTCTTTAAACAAGGGAGGCCGAGGTGCGGCACCTCCCCTCTTCCTGCCCGATGTTTGAATTTGCGTTCCCACGAGTGTCGTCACAGGCGCGGCACCTCCCCTCTTCCTGCCCGCTGCTCGTGGAAGGATCGTTAATTCAAACTGCGGACGGGAAGAGGGGAGGTGCCGCGCCTGTGACGTCACTCATGGAAGGCTCTTTACTTCAAACAGTGGGCAGGAAGAGGGGAGGTGCCGTTACTCGTGGAATCGCAACTTCAAACAGTGGGCGGGAAGAAGGAAGATGCAGCACCTCCGAGACGGTAGTGGCAGAAGACCAGAAGTCATCTAGTACGGAGGTCAAAGGCTGATCTTGTTATTGTGTTACATTGCTGTGCTGATGGGAACATTACTGGGGACACCTCTGATGGGGACACCTCAGCGGCATCCCCATCAGCGGCGTCCCCATCAGCAGTGTCCCCATCAGCAATGATGGGGATGCTGTTGATGGGGACACCGCTGATGGGGACAGCGGTATCCCTCAGCGGCATCCCCCACCTCAGCGGCATCCCCATCAGCGGTGTCCCCATCAGCAGTGTCCCCATCATTGGTGAGCCCATCAGCAGTGTCCCCATCAACAATGATGCACATTGGTGTCCCCATCAGCGGCGTCCCCATCATTGGTGTGCCCATCAGCAATGATGGGGACATCGCTGATGGGGACACCGCTAATGGGGACACTTGTGTCCCCATCAGCGGTGTCCCCATCAGCGGCATCCCCATCATTGTTGTACCCATCATCAGTGTTTCCATCAGGAATGATGGGGACACTGTTGATGGGGACATCGCTGATGGGGACAACGCTGATGAGGACACCGCTGATAGGGACACTGCTGATGGGGACACCGGTGCCCACCATTGGTGTACCCATCAGCAATGTCCCCATCAGCAATGATGGGGACACTGCTGATGGGAATGCTGTTGATGGGGACGCCGCTGATGTGGATACCGCTGATGGATACCTCTGATATTTTATACATAACTGATTTTTTTTTGCCCCTGAAAACTTGTAAAATCTAGAATGTGGCCCTTATGTTAAAAAGTTGGCCTATAGTATGCCTGTAAAGTAGCACATGTTCTCGTTCTTAGAAAAGTCCCTGCACAAAATGACATTTCTAAAGGAGAAAAGTAATTTAAAACTACTCATGGCTATAATGAATTGTCGAGTCCCGGCAATACAGATAAAAGTAGTTGAAAAAAACGGCATGGGTTCCCTCCTTAGTCCATTACCAGGGGAATTTGGGTTTGGTATGAATATTAAGGGGAACCCCAAACCCAAAAAAATGTGTGGGGGTTTCCCAAATTCCATGGCGTGGGGTTCCCCCAAAAATCCGAACTGTACCAGGCCACATACTCTCAACTTGGGATGGATGTTCCCATGTTGATGGGGACAAGGGCCTCCTCCCCACAACCCTTGCTCAGTGGTTGTGGGGGTCTGCAAGAGGGGGGTTTATCAGAATCGGGAAACAATCGGGAACAAAGGGGGCCTCCAGATCCCTCGGTTATAAAAAAAACTGTCAGACGGTCCACGCTTCATTCGGCCGGGTGCCTCCTATGGAGGAGGCTGTATCATTCGTATCGGCAGGTCAGACACTGGATTTTTATTTATTTTTTATTAAAGGACTTGTCCCAAGCTGTGTGTGTGTGTTTTCTTTCCTTTTGTTCTCACTTTTTTTGTGAAATGTCAGGGGTACAAGCAGTACCCCTTACCAATTCACATAGGGGGGGCCGGCATCTGGAGGCCCCCTTTGTTAAAGGAGGGCTTCCAGATTCCGATAAGCCCCCAGCTCACAAGGGTTGTGGGGATGAGGCCCTTATCTCCATCAACAAGCGAATATCCATCATTGTGAATGTAGTGTACGTTTTTTTCAAATAATGTTTATACTAAAAAAAGGGAGCCATGTGATGCACTGAATTGCACACCACACTGCCCCCACCACAGTCAGCTATGCAGAGCTGCCGGTGTCATAAATCATTCCAACAGCTTTGCATTATGTGTGAATACAGCCTGAAAAAGGCTGCCACTCTTCTGAAAAACAATCCACACATGGATTTCTTTTTAGAGACATTTGTCAGGCAGTGAGGAAGCAATGTCAGCTCCTCACCACTTGTTTTAACTCCCAAAATGCTGCATCATCCCACCACAATCACATGCATTGCACATGGTTGCGGGGAAGTTGCAGCACAGCTCTACCCATTCTAATAAACAAATAATCTGATAACAAATCGAATAAACTAATAATCAATAAATCAACTATTTATACTTAAATTCTTGAGAGTAGGTGCGAAAATTGGGACAGGCTTGTAGGGGCCCCAGACCATTACTTTGCCCATTGACCCATGATGCTGTTAAGATGGCCCTGCTGATAACACAGTTCACAGCAGAGAGGAAAAAAATAAAAGTTTTATTCTCCTTTCACAGGTACACAACCTGCATGCAACACAGTCCATCAAATAAAGTTTTGCGCAAAGCTGTTCGCCTAGCTGCCACACACAGCAAGCAGCAGTTTCTGATGTGACTCACCACTGGAGCAGAGATCCGGATTCCACCATCATTTGACAACCACTTGTGATACTGGGGCGTTTTTCTCAATGATAGATGCGTTTTCAGTGAGTTCACAGCCAACAGGAACTTCAGTTTAAGAGCGTGGTAGCCCAAGTTATTTAAAGGTAACAAAGATGAAAGCTCATATACACATGGATCATCTGGGCTGGGTTTCCCCCACTGTGGCTGTGCTCTGCCTCTGACCGCTGCTCTTTGTTGCACGAACGGCAGACTGCAGACATGGGTGACCTGTGATTTGCTGACATGATCATGTGCGTAAAGATACCTGTGGGTAAAGACCATAGACGGCCCATTCACAGTGCCACTTGCTCCCAGAGTTACGCCTCGCTTGTTGGCTACCTCTCTGCTGATGTGTCTCTCCTTTGCTCCAGATCTCCTTCTTGAGGCCACATAATAGCAGATTCTGAGAGATAGAGCTGAGTAAGGGGGGGGAAGTGGGTCAGTGTAAGTGTCAGGTAGGTCAGTGTTGTGATTAGGTAGGTTAGTGTAGGTGTCAGGTTGGTCAGTGTAGGTGTCAGGAAAATTAGTGCAGGTGTCAGGCAGGTCAGTGTTGTAATCAGGTAGGTCAGTGTAGTGGTCAGGTAGGGTAGTGTAGTGGCCAGGTAGGTCAGTGTAGGAATCAGGTAAGTCAGTGTAGTGGTGAGGTTGGTTAGTGTAGGAATCAGGTAGGTTAGTGTAGTGGTCAGGTAGGTTGGTGTAGGTGTCAGTGTAGGAACCAGGTAGGTCAGTGTAGTTGTTAGGTAGGCCAGTGTAGTGGTCAGGTAGGTCACAGTAGGTGTCAGGTAGGTCAGTGTAGTAGTCAGGTAGGTCAGTGTAGGAACCAGGTAGGTCAGTCTGTTTGTTAGGTAGGTCAGTGTAGTGATCAGGTAGGTCATGGTAGGTGTCAGGTAGGTCAGTGTAGAAATCGGGTAAATCAGTGTAGTGATCAGGTAGATCAGTGTAGTGGTCAGGTAGGTCAGTAGGAATTTAGGTAGATTAGAGTAGTGATCTGGTAGGTTGGGGTAGGTGTCAATGTAGGAACCAGGTAGGTCAGTGTAGGAACCAGGTAGGTTAGTGTAGTGGTCAGGTAGGTCAGTGTAGGAATCAGGTTGGTCAGTGTAGTGGTTAGGTAGGTCAGTGTAGAAACCAGGTAGGTCAGTGTAGGTGTCAGGTAGTTTAGTGTGGGAACCAGGTAGGTCACTGTAGTGGTCAAGTGGGTCAGCATAGATGTCAAGTAGTTCATCGTAGGAATAATGTAGGTCAGTGTAGATGTATATATAGGAACTGGTTAGGTCAATGTAGGTAGGTCAATGTAGGAATCAGGTAGGTTAGTGTAGTGGTCAGGTAGGTCAGTGTTGGAGCCAGGTAGGTCAGTGTAGTAATCAGGTAGGTCAGTGTAGTGGTCAAATAGGTCAGTGTAGTGCTTAGGTAGGTCAGTGCATGAACCAGGTAGGTCAGTGTAGGTGTTAGGTAGGCCATGTAGAAACCAGGTAGGTGTCAGGTAGGTCCGTGTAGGAACCAGGTAGTTTAATGTAGGAATCAGGTAGGTCAGTGTAGTGGTCAGAAAGGTCAGCGTAGATGTCAGGTAGGTTAAAATTGGTGTCAAGTAGGTCAGTGTAGTGGTCAGGTCAGTGTAGGAGTCAGGCAGGTCAGTATAGGAATCAGGTAGGTCAGTGTAGTGGTCAGGTAGGTCAGTGCAGGAACCAGGTAGGTCAGCATAGTGGTCAGGTAGGTCAGTGTAGTGGTCAGGTCAGTATAGGTGTCAGGAAGGTAAGTGTAGGAGTCAGGTAGGTTAGTGTAGGAATTATGCAGGTCAGTGTAGTGGTCCTGTAGGTCAGTGTAGGTATCAGTTAGGTTAGTGTAGTGGTCAGGCCAGTTTATTGGTTAGTTTAGGTAGGTCAGTGTAGTGGTCAGGTAGGTCAGTGTAGCATTCAGGTAGGTCTGTGCAGTGGTCAGGTATATGTTGTAAATTTTTGAACACGCGAACACCGTTAAATTCTATGTGACATGAACATGGAAAATCAAAAGTGCTCATTTTAAAGCCATATATACATGGTAATGTCATAAAAAGTGTTTGGGGACCTGAGTTCTGTCCCAGGGGACATGTATCAATGGGGTGAAATGACTGTTTACAGGGTATAGAGACATAATAGTTAACTGATTCCTTTTAAAAACGATAAACAATAGATAAGAATCAATCATATAATGTACCTGCAGTTTCTAGTTTCATTTTTGCATGTTTCCTGCTTCTCTGCTATACAGAGCACACAGAGCCAATATAAGGCAGTGATGGTTTAGAAAACGAAACTGATTGGTGCTGAGGGGTTTTAGACACACAGTAATCATACCTCCTTGATTAGTGACCACAGAGAGAAAGCTCCCAGTACTGTGGTCATCAGGAAACACCAGGAAGTGTGGATATCAGAGAAGAATTACAGCAACTTGAGAGCAAAAATGAACAATGAGGACATGAAAACAGCACTGCATTAAGGTAAAGGAAGCTATTAAGATAAAAAAAATCCTTTACAAACCCTCTAAAGTAAAAAAAATAAAAGTGAAATATTCCTTTAAATTTTGTACCCGGGGGGTGTCTATAGTATGCCTGTAAAGTGGCACATTTTTCCTGTGTTTAAAACAGTCCCTGCAGCAAAATTACATTTCTTTTTTTTTTTTGCAAAATTAAGTTTCTAAAGAAAAAAAGTAATTTAAAACTGCTCACGGATATAATGAATTCTCGGGTACCGGCAATACAGATAAAAGTCATTGAAAAAAATGACATGGCCCCCCCCCAGTCCATTATAAGGCCCTCTGGGGAACCCCAAACCAAGGACTGGTATGGATATTAAGGGGAACCCTGCGCCAAATTAAAAAGATGAGGGGATGAGAGAGTGCCCCCCTCCTGAACTATACCAAGCCACATGCCCTTAAAGAGAGGATGCTTTGGGGTCCAAAGCACCATGTCCCCATGTTGATGGGGACAAGGACCTCTTTCCCACAACCCTTGCCTGGTGGTTGTGGGGTCTGCTGGTGGGGGGGGCTTATCGGAATCTGGAAGCCCCCTTTAACAAGGGGAACCCCAGATCCCGGCCCCCCATGTGAATTGGTAACGGGGTACATCGTACCCCTACCATTTCACAAAAAAGTGTCATAAATGTTAAAAAAAACAAGAGACAGCTTAGGACAAGTCCTTTATTAAAAAAGAAAAAACATTTAGCGATGTGCATCCATTCTAGACTCAACGATACGAAAAAATAGCAGCTACTAATGCCTCATGGTGGTTCCCGTCGAATGACACTACACCCGCTGTGACAGCTCTTAAACAGCTGAGGGCGGGGCCACCCGTGATGTACGTGGGTGAATCGCCCCCCTTTGACGCCACAGGGGTTTTCTGCGGTTTTTCTGTGGCATCAGATGGGGCGGGGTCACCCACATACGTCACGGATGGCCCAGCCCTCAGCTATTTAAGAATTGTCATGGCGGGTGTAGAGTCATTCGAGGGGAACCACCTATGAGGCATCAGTAGCGGCTTCTTTTTCATATCGTTGAGTCGAGAATGGATGCACACATTTTTTTTTCTTTTTTAACCACTTGTCCTCTGCCCACCGTCAAATGACAGCGGGCGGAGGACTCCATTATCCTGACTACACGCCATATGTCGTGATGTCCTTTTAAAGCTGCAGGCGGGCGCGTGCGCACCCGCCGCTCTGCTGGGATCCCGTGCGAGTGCCCGGCGGCAACGATCGCCGCCGGGCACACGCGATTGCTCAGTAACTGAGCAGGGACGTGGAGCTCTGTATGTAAACACAGAGCTCCACGTCCTGTCAGGGAGAGAGGAGACCGTTGCTGTGTCCCTTGTACATAGGGACACAATCGGTCACCTCCCCCAGTCACCCCCCACAGTTAGAACACTCATAGGACACACATTTAACCCCTTCCGAAGTGTCTGCCATAACATCGCAGTCCCAATAAAAATATCGCAGATCGCCGCCATTAATAGTAAAAAAAAAATGCCATAAACTATCCCCTATTTTGTAAACACTATAAATTTTGCGCAAACCAATCAATAAACGCTTATTGCATTTTTTTTTTACCAAAAATATGTAGAAGAATACGTATCGGCCTAAACTGAGGAAAAAAATATTTTTTTTATATATTTTTTGGGGATCTTTATTATAGCAAAAAGTAAAAAATATTGAATATTTTTAAAAATTGACGCTTTATTTTTGTTTATAGCGCAAAAAATAAAAACCGCAGAGGTGATCAAATACCACCAAAAGAAATCTCTATTTGTGGGAAAAAAAGGATGCCAATTTTGTTTGGGAGCCACGTCGCACGACCGCGCAATTGTCAGTTAAAGCGACGCAGTGCCGGAAGCTTACATTTTGTCTGGGCAGGAAGGTGGTGTAGGTGCACAGTAGGCAAGTGGTTAATAAAGGACTTTGAATAAAGCTGTCTCTTGTGTTTTTTTTTTTTTTACACTTTTTGGTGAAATGGTAGGGATACAATGTACCTCATTACCAATTCACATAGGGGGGCCGGGATCTGGGGTTCCCCTTGTTAAATGGGGCTTCCAGATTCCAATAAGCCCCCCGCCCGCAGACCCCCACAACTACCAGGCAAGGGGTGTGGGGACGAGGCCCTTGTCCCCATCAGTGTTTGGTG
Organism: Rana kukunoris; assembly: GCA_029574335.1. NCBI lineage: Eukaryota > Metazoa > Chordata > Amphibia > Anura > Ranidae > Rana > Rana kukunoris. The sequence goes on along the minus strand of CM056054.1, from coordinate 121,360,742 downwards.
TGTACTGCTAGAGAGATGTTTTTTTCTTGGGAAAGTGCATGTGATTAGCACAGGGCCAATCAGCACTGTCCAAACAGAGGATCAAGTGAGAATAAAAACTTCTCCTACAAACTTAAGCAGACACTGATAGAAGTCACAAGACTGCTGATGAGAAATCTGTTTATATTTCCTAAAATAACTGCAATTCCATGACCTGTGTACTGTGGGAGATCAGATATAGTGAATGCAGGTTCTGGGATGAAGTAACACTTTAACTATATGAAAGCTACATTTTGTCTTTAGCTCTTGTTCTGTTTTTGTAAATGTATCCTGTTTGTGTTATGCCGTGTACACACGAATGGAAATTCCGACAAGAAAAGTTTGATGTGAGCTTTTGGTCGGAAAATCCAACTGTGTGTAGGCTCCATCTGACTTTTTCTGTCGGAATTTCCGACAGCGAACATTTCTGAGCTGGTTCTCAAATTTTCAGACGGGAAAAGTTCTTGTCAGAAATTATGATCATCTGTATGCAATAATTACGACGCACAAAAAAACATGCATGCTCTGAATCAATTAGACGCATGCTCCGAATAATTGAACTTTTTTTTGGTTTGTCGTAGTGTTGTACCTCACCGCGTTCTTGACGGTCAGAATTTCAGACAAGATTTGTGTGACCGTGTGTATGCAACACAAGTTTGAGCCAAAATTCCGTCTGAAAAAAATCTACAGTTTTCTTGTCGGAATTTCCGAACCTGTGTACGTGGCATTACAGTACCGGTAAATCCTAACTAAATGGCATTTTGTTTTATAAAGCATTGCATATCATAAACACCTTTTATGCTTTTTCATAAAATACTATTCACCTTTTTATACGGTATGTTTTGCAACTTCCTGTTTACATTTACTCTATTGTCAACTGTACATCATTGCTGTGGAATATCTTTCTTATAGTGACAGCAGTGGACAATTCCTGAACAATGTGCCACTTATAATTTCTACTAGGGGTACATACAAAAGGGTGACAAAATCGTAGTAGAGTTTTGAAACAGTTGTCACACCTAAACAAAGACTGGTTAGACAAGAATCTTCATTTTATTATTATCAATTATACTTTTAATAAAAGCTGCACATTAAAAACTATTTTAAACAACTTTTAAAATTACAGTTACAAGTAAAAGCTCACCTACTATTCTAGTAATTAGGTTAGTATCTACATTAAAACCACCAGTGTAAGTTAAGAATTAATTTCCTTGTATATTATCTACTGTACATGTGACCTGTATGGTCTGTAAATTAATATAAGGACCAGTCGTTTGTTTATTGCTATTATTCTCAAAGTCAAATCTTTTAGCTAGGCTATTAGTAGGAGAAGCAAGTAGTAAAACTCAGCCAGAGGAAAAAAATCAATACAGTTTACAGTGTTCGCAAAGCTGAACGTGTATGTTTCTGTGGGTGGTCATAAAGCAAAAGTAAACAACCCTAAACTGTTGCATATTACTGATTTAGTGGCATTTCTGTTTCTGAAAACAGTCTGGGAAAAGATAAACATGAACTAAATTCCAATATAAAAGATAAAAATAAAAGAAAGCATGTCCTTTAAAAAAAAGGAAAGGACATGTTTTACTAATTATGTAATATTTTATTTTAATTTCAATAAATAAAATGAATTTGTTTTAAAATAAAAGTAATTCAATTTCCTTCAGGTTCTAACTGAAGATCTGTTTATATGTGTTTGTGTGTAAATACATACACAGTATATACTAGACATGTGCACAACAAGAAATTTCGTATTTTTTTGTTCTGTTCCATAGATTCGTGAAGATTCGTAATTTCGTAAGATTCAAGTTTTCCTATTCGGACCCGTTTGTATTTCGTAAGACGCAAGTTTTCCTATTCGGATCCGTTCGTATTTTCGTAACAGTTATATTTTCGTTTATACTGAATGATTCGTAATTCTGTTTAATTTATGTTCGTTGATTCGAAATTCGTAATTTTGTTAGATAATAATTTTCGTTTAACCACTTGAGGCCCGCGCTACCGTCGGATGACGGCAACAGCGCGGGCCTGAATATCCAACATGCTGTCATTTGACGGCATGTCATTCTGGCGTTCCCAGCGCGCGCTGTACAGCGCGCTGCGGGGAAGCCCTGTGTTGTCCGTGTCCCTTGGACACGGCCAATCACAGATCGCGGCAAACGGCCAATCAGAGCGGCCGTTTGTGATGCGATCTGTGGGCGAATGAGAGATGATCTCTCATAGATCATCTCTCATTGCCGGCTCACACAGAGACAATGTCCTGTCTCTGGAGGGGAGGAGCCCGATCTGTGTTCCTTCCTACATAGGGACACAGATCGGTCACCCCCCCAGTCACACCCCCCCCTCCTCCCACAGTTAGAACACACCTAGCATACACATTTAACCCCTTCCTCACCCCCTAGTGTTAACCCCTTCAATGCCAGTCACATTTATACTGTAATTAGTGCATATTTATAGCACTGATCGCAGAATAAATGTGAATGGCGCCAAAAATGTGTCAAAAGTGTCCGATGTGTCCGCCATAACGTCGCAGTACCAATAAAAATCGCAGATCGCCGCCATTTCTAGTAAAAAAATAAATAATAAAAAATAATAATTCTCTCCCCTATTTTGTAAGCACTATAACTTTTGTGCAAACCAGTCGCTTATTGCGATTTTTTTTTTTTTTTTTACCAAAAATATGTAGAAGAATACGTATCGCCCTAAACTGAGAAAAAAAAATGTGTTTTTTTTTTAATTGGGATATTTATTATAGCAACAAGTAAAAAATAAAAATCGCACAGGCGATCAAATACCACCAAAAGAAAGCTCTACTTGTGGGGAAAAAAGGACGTAAATTTTGTTTGGGAGCCACGTCGCACGACCGCGCAATTGTCAGTTAAAGCGACGCAGTGCCGGAAGCTGAAATTTTACCTGGGCAGGAGGGGGGTGTAAGTGCCCAGTATGCAAGTGGTTAATGGATTTGTAATTTTGTACATTCGTAAATACATAGCAACACGCGGCTAATCCATATTAAGATATGCTTTCTCTTAAGCCCCGTACACACGGTCTGACTTTTTGCCAACAATGTGACTCGGCACAAAAGAGATAAGCTGATTGGCTAAGATATTAAGTAAGATACATCACTCACTAACTACACTGCCCATTCGAAAGAACGTTACAACTTACAAGTACACAAATTTACAAACAGACAAAGAAACGGATTTACAAAACACACAAATGAAAATACGAACATACGAATGAAAATACTAACAGACATGGGGCCAGATTCAGAAAGAATTAGATTCCCGGAAATAGCTCATTTGCATACCCCGACGCTGAAAACGAAGCAAACTCCACCCAGCGGCCGCAAAAAGATTGCAGCGTAGATTCGAAGGCGTACAAAGACGTAAGCCTGTCAGATCGAAGCCCAGTTTGAGGATTCAAACTAGTGATACGGCGCGCGTAATTTGAAAGTACTCCTGTCTAACAACAGTTAGACAGGTGTAATGGCTCTCTGAATCTGGCCCAAAGGATTTAAAATGCGGAATGCAAATCGTTCGTTATAGATGTAATTTTCGTTCTTTTGCTTTTCCGGTGTTTCGTATTTTAGTAAGATTGTCCAACCGTACGTTCGTATTTTCATTTGTTCGTTATTTTGCTTATTCATAATTCCGTAATTTTCGTATTTTGGGTCTTTCAGCTGTTCGGATGTTCGAATTGATATGAATGTACGAATACTAACAAATTTGTACGAAAATCCATTTGTTACGAACGGGAACGCACATATCTAGTATATACTGTATCTATAGCGTAGAGGTGGAGATATGCTTGAAGGGATATTGGCCCGGGTACAGTCAATGAAAATTATGTAAAATATGAATCAGGAAGCTGGTGTACTTAGAGGGATTTATAACAGGAAAAAGTCGCTATAAATCTAAGGTGTAGATCTGAATTGAGGGGAAGCTCTCCTGATTTTATCATCCAATCATGTGCAAGCTAAAATGCTGTTTTTTATTTTCCTTGCATATCCCCCTCGAATCTACAGTGACTGCACTTCCAAGTGCACTTTCGAGTGCAATTACAAGTGCACTTTGCACTTGTAGTTTTTTTCACTTGTTGTGCAAAGAGGATTTACCTTTCGTAAATAACCCCCTTTGAGTTGTCTGTCTGTATCAACAGACAACTATTCCTACTACTGTATTATAATTTGAAATTATAGAAATCAACGCCTTCTAGTGTCTCCCGTGTCTGCGGTGGGTAACTACCTTCTGGTGTCTCTAATGCGCGTACACACGATCACTTTTTGTTATGTAAAAAAACGCTGTTTTATCTCACAAAACAAAACAACATTTTTCAAACTTCATTTTAAAAAACAACGTTGCCTACACACCATCATTTTCTGAAAATGCTCTTGCAAATCGTGGTTACATACACCACGTTCGACGGCACTCTGTTCCATTGAAGCTCCCGTCTTATAACTTGCTTCTGAGCATGCGCGTGTTTAAACGTCGTTTGGCCCACACGCGATCATTTTTTGTGAAACAAAAGATGACATTCTGAAAAACGACATAAAAAATTGAAGCATGTTGGTCGTCTTTCAGAAGACATAAAACAATGTTTTGCCCACACACGATCATTTTAAATGACGTTTTTTAAAACGTCGTTTTATTTCATCACAAAAAAGACTGTGTGTACGCGGCATTAGAGGTGCTGCTCCGTGTTCTATTGGTTTCCACTGGTAAGCAATGCATGAATTAATGGATTCCCAATATTCTAGATTTATATGACGTATATCATTGTTCTAATTTTGAAACTTGTTCTCCTCTTTTTTTGTTACTTAATAATACCCTTTATGACTATTTGATTATGAGATTATATTTACTTTGTAGATAATAATTAGGGATGAGCTTTATGTCCGGGTCAAACTTCCGTTTGACTCGCACATTGGCTGTTTGCCCGTTCGTCGAATAGCGAACAATTTGGGGTGTCCGCAGCAAATTCGAAAGCCACAGAACACCCTTTAAAAGTCTATGGGAGAAATCAAAAGTTCTAATTTTAAAGGTTAATGTGCAAGTTATTGTCATAAAAAGTGTTTGGGGACCTGAGTCCTGCTCCAGGGTACATGAATCAATGTAAAAAAAGTTTTAAAAACGGGAGCATTGATTTTAATAATGCTTAAAGTGATACAATAAAAGTAAAATATCCCTTAAAATTCCGTCCCGGGGGGGGGGGTCTATAGTATGCCTGTAAAGTAGCACGTTTCCCGTGTTTATAACAGTCTCTGCACAAAATGACATTTCTGAAAGGAAAGAAAGTCATTTAAAACTACTCGTGGCTATAATGAATTGCCGGGTCCCGGCAATACAGATAAAAGTCATTGAAAAACCCTTTGGGTCTGGTATGAATATTAAAAAAAACCCTGAACAAAAAAAATGGCGTGGGGTTCCCCCCAAAAATCAATACCAGACCCTTATCAGAGCACGAAACCTGGCAGTAAAATAGGGGGGGTGAGAGAGCGCCCGCCTCCTGAACCGTACCAGGCCACATGCCCTCAACATGGGGAGGATGTCCCCATGTTGATGGGGACAAGGGCCTCATTCCCACAACCATTGCCCGGTGGTTGTGGGGATCTGCGTGTGGGGGGCTTATCAAAATCTGGAAGCCCCCTTTAACAAAGGGGACCTCCAGATCCCGACCACCCTATGTGAATTGGTAAGGGGTAATTTTCTTTTAATTCTGGTGCGGGGTTCCGTTTAAAATCCATACCATACCTGAAGGGCCTGATATAGTATTTGGGGGGACTCCCACACATTTTTATTTTTTTCATTTTGGTTCATACCAGACCCAAAGATACTGGTAATGGACTAAGAGGGGGAACCATGCCGTTTTTTATCTGCATTGCCAGGACCCGACAATTCATTGTAGCCGCGAGTAGTTTTAAATGACTTTTTTCCTTTTGAAATGTCATTTCGTGCATGTCATTAAATTTAAAATTAAATATATATGTAAAAAGTTCTTCATCACAAAAATTGTTAAATCTTTTCAGGTGTGCCGTGAAAAAAAAGTTTGAGAAACACTGATCTAAAGACATTGAGGCCGCGTACACACGACCAAATAAATCTGTTCAAAGCATGCTTTAAAATCTGTCTGCTGGCAAAATCTGTCTGTCCGTCCGTAAACACGATCGAATCTGTCTGCTGAAACGGTCTGGCTTTGGTGACAGCTGTCTGATAGCCCGTACACATGATCGGTATTCCTGGCGGTAAAAAGTCAGAGGACCTGCTCGGTCACTTTCCCTGTGTACACACCAGCGGTTTTCCCGTCTGGAAAACTGCTGTGAGAGCTTTGGCTGGGAATCCTGTCCATGTTATGCTCCCATAGGGAAATTGCCAGGAAAAAGACCGCCGGGAACCGCGATTCTCGGTGGTTTTCCTGTCTGGAAAACTGCCATGGAGCATACACACGGCCAGTTTTCCTGGCCAAAAGCTGTCATGGCAGTTTTCCTGACAGAAAAACTGGTCGTGTGTACGAGGCATATGAGGTGATTTACCCTACATTGGAAATGTGTTTATCATAATATGAGGTGATCCATAGTTCATTGTATATTACCAGGATGTGTTATGTGGGGGAGGGGTGGATTTCTCACTTTTTATACTGTGGATCACCTCATTTTATGATAAACATAACATAACGTATGATAAACATGTCCAAGCTAGATATGTAAATAACTGTCACTCAAAGCAAGGAGAGAGAAACTGACTTTTTATTTAGACAGGTTTTTATCTGGAAGTCTGTTCATTTTCACTGAACAATAAAAGAGGCAAAACTGGGCACAGATGATAGGAAATCGAATACTCTACGTTGTGACATCAAAAAATAAATAAAACATTTTTGGGTTTACATCCACTTTAATTATAACTTTAGGGCATACTTAACAACTGATATGTAAGAAAAGGAAATTTGAGAATATTTTAACAATAATAAAGAATTCTCCTGCCCTACTCATAGGGATGTTATGAATATGAAAAAGTAAGCGTTCACAAAGACAGGATTCTTGCAAAGGTAGCTGTTGGGTCACACTGCACAAAGTAAGTGGCTAAACATAATCAGAAAACAAGGAGAGAAATATGGCAGGAGCATGGCCAATGCAGTGTACTGTACCGTATATTCTCAGCTGTGCATATGCAGTCTCAGTATAGTCTCTGCAGTATGAAAATGAGAAACCACTTGGCATTCATCCAAAGCACATTCTACTTATTTGGCATGTTCCAAGAATCTGCATTGTTTACAGATAGGAGGATGTCTGCACACACAGGGAAGATGGCAGGTTTAGATATTTATGAGGTGACATCACATACTAATGTGTGATTGCATGTAGATACTGTAGGTATGTGAAAAGTAGGAATAACATTTTTTTTTGTACGTTTTGTTTTTGAACATCATATTTTAGCTATGCTTTATAAAGTTGCCCCACCTTTTCTGTAAATAGTTTTAGCTTTATGGGATAGACAGCTTTCTGTGACAGAGTCACTAAAGCAGTGTATAATTTCAAAGGGTATACAGACACCTCAACTGGAGGGAGCCAGACTTTCACTTGGCATATTTGAACTCAAAACCAAAAACTTAATAAATTATAGCTTATTAGTCCTTAGATCTGTTAGCTGCATTTATTTTCTTTTTCAAGGGATTTCTCTTTTATTTTGACTTGGTTATTCTGTGAATAAGGATACATCTCTATAGTAACAGTGCTAAATGTTTTATTGATTATATTGATTATATTTTCTGTGGCTCTGGTCCATGGCATTTCTGCCCACTGCTACACTGACTGGGCTGTCTGGGTCTGTCCCGCTGTCTGGGTCTCTTTAACACAAGCATTTATCCCTCCCTAAACTTTCAGTGAGGAGGAAATAGTGAGGGTACAGGACACTGTTAATGTTTTTTTCCAGCCAGAGGAGAGCCCACCCACTCCCCCCATGTTGCAGAGGACACTATGATTGGCTGCTGTGCATTCTGGGAGCTCAGAGGAAATGTGGTCAGTTAGAGGCGGTTTTTCTATTGAACCATGAACTGGAAGGACTACAAGCCACTAGTAGGAGGAAAAGGAGTGTCTGGGCTTAGGAGAGATATATGGAATTCTACAATGAGGTAATATACGAGTTGGCTGCTGTGTCAGATAGCTGTCTGATGGAGGGTTCAACTCAGTGTTGGAAATACAGTGAGACAAAGAGTCCGGCTGACATCACCAGGTTGGTGGGAGATCGTCATTGCCGAGTCCTGTGTTGCTACTGACATCACCAAGTTGGTGAGAGGCCATCATCGTGAAGCTCTGCGTCACAGCTAATGTCATCAGGTCCAGACAAAGAGTGGAAGGAGGGGAATTCTCAGATGGCTGCCCATTGCTTAAAGTGACAGAGACACGTATTTTTTATTTACTGTTTAGGCACTTACAATCGGTATGGTGGAATCTACTAAAATCTGAGTGCTCCAAAAGAAAAAAAGGAAAGTAAATAGATCTTCGAAAAGAAAACCTATAGCCCTTTGGGATTAATTATAGATTGGGACATCAATTGTTTTATTAATGCTAGTTAAGGAGACAATATTTTGAACATTTAGCAGTTGATTGTTTTCACTTTTAAACTATTGTATAACATTTGTATCCACTTGTTTTAATAAAGGTGAAAAGTTGATTAGTTTTTAATTATATTTAGATTATGCGTATCACATTAGTTAATGTATTTATTTTATTTGAGAATTCAGGTATGAATGATGTGGTTGATACTCAAAAGGTTATGGATTTATGCATTTAAGGATTAAATGAGCATCTACACATCAGACATGCTGTTCAATGCCTTCCTGTGTGTTATGACCAGCTGTCCATGTAAATACTGTATATACAAAAAGGATCACTGCTACTTGAATGCCTCTGAAAGATATTTTTGAGACAAAATGTACCTCGGGCGGTGGGCAAAGTATAGCGATGACAGTATCACACACACCGTGAGGGGTGGAGTGTTTTCATGCAAAGGTGGGATGGTTTAATGCAAAGCTTGTTTGTAGATCTTTTTTGTAAACAAATGTTTTGTAAGTACAGATCCTTCTTTTTAATAAATGCTTCAACCTAACTACTGCACTATGGAGCCCCTTCTGTGTTTATTCCCACAACATGGCTGAGGCTGAACTATTAAGCTGCTGTTTGGGTTGAGAGTGTTTGAATCCTGATTGAACTTTGGATCAAATAATAAGCCCTGTACACACGATCGATCCATCTGATGAGAACGGTCCAACGGACCGTTTTCATCGGTTCACCGATGAAGCTGACTGATAGACTGATGTGCCTACACACCATCAGTTCATGAACCGATTGTGTCAGAATGCGGTGACGTAAAACACAACGACGTGAATGCTTCCAAGCATGCGTCGACTTGATTATGAGCATGCATGGATTTTTAACCGATGCTCGTGCGTACTAACAATCGGTTTTGACCTATCGGTTAGCCGTCCATTGGTTCAAGTTCAGACTACTGGACCTCTAGTTCCTAGTACCATCCCTAGTTAGGATCTCCTTGGTTATAGGGTTTAGAGCAAAGACATTAGTTTCTCCAGTTATTTATAGTGTGCTGTGTGTGTTGCACAAATAAATATGTTTTTTTTTCCCAATCTATGTCAGAGGGTGTGGCTTTGCTGGAAGGGTTGCTGGCATCCTGAGTCGGGGAACCCAAACATCAACGGTTCCTTCTGAGATAGTAGCTAAATGAATCCTGGAAATGTTATAATTCTTTCTTGGGAATCTAGATATAAATGCATCAGTTTGCAATGATCACGGAATAGGAAAAGCGCAAACTTTTCTGATTTTGTTGTTTTTAAATCAAATGGGGTGATAAGTGCCAACATTTTAAAGAGACAGATACACGTTTATACCCATCTTAGTTGTCATTATCCAATATGGATTTCTACTATTCCAAAGGGGAAAATAATTAGAATAGGGCCACATTGCACTTTAATTAATGTTTATAATGATCAAATGGGGATTCCTAGGTTTGATGACAAAGGATAAGATAAAAAAAGACTTTAGAAAATATGTCATGTGAATCAGACCGGCTTTCAATGAAGCCGGATCACATATATGCGGGCCATTTGCAGTGCAAATTAAATAAGGGTCCTGTACATTTTTCAGTTTGGGTCGATTTAAGTGTCAAATTCACACCTAAATCTTGCCTAAAGTTTCAACACCATGATAAATAAACCTGTGCCTGCGCAATAATAAATCAACCTGATTAGTGTCCAACATAGTCACTGATGGTTACGTGAAAAACATCTAATTACAATGCCATCTATGGCCTCGTACACACAGGCTAGAATCTCGTCAGGAAAAAAACGTGGTTCTTTTGAAAGGCAAGAACGTGGTGACGTCATCGCATACGACGAGCATGTGTTTGTCACATTCAATGCCGTCGCCGCCAATTTTCTTCATCCTACCTATGCCGTGGAAGCTACCACACATGCGTCAAAGTCATTTCGAGCATGCGTGGGTTTCCACGGCGACAGGTAAGTATACATACTCTTGGGTTTCTCGTCGGGAAACAGGCCGACAAGAATCTCGACGAGAAAATAGAGAGCAGGATCTCTATTTTTCTCGTGGAGATTCTGGCCAGATTTCCAGACGAAAGAAAATTGAAAGCCTCTTAGGCCCCTTTTACATGGGGCGGAGAAGTAATGATCTGCCTCCGTATGCTCCACTTGCTCAGCGGGGAACGCTCCGTTGATCCCAGCTGAGCCGGCAGATGACAAGATGGTCCCCGCACACTGTGCAGGGACCGCCCTGTCTTTTCTCCGCTCTCCCCAATAGGGGGAACGGATGAACATGGATTGTATGTCCGTGTTCATCCGATCCGCAGACGAAAGGACAAATAGGTTTTTCTTCTGCCTACAAAATTGGATCTTTGCGGAGGCGGATGAGATCGGGTGTCAGCAGATGAACAATGTATGTCCCTTTTTCATCCGCAAAAGGATAGATGAAAAAGCGGACATACGATCCGCACGTGTGAAAGGGCACACTGGAATGAATGAGAGGTGGTTTTCATGCGCTTAGCAGAGGCTATTTCTAGGGCTAAAGTGCCTGAAAACGTACCCTGCGTGAAAGGGGTCTTAGAGGTCCATTGGCATCCATGCTTTGATGGGTCAGGGTTGTTTTGGCGACAGAAGTTGGACTTACTCAATATTAGGTGTGTGGTCATGAAGGTATGGCTGATCAGTGTGTATAAGATAGCTCTTTAAGAATCAAATGGTGGTCTCTGTGGCGGATTCGCCGCGATATCACCGTTATCTGCGTCGGGGGAGGGGCCTGCTCTCCGGCGCCCTCCGCCGCTTACTAAAGCCGACGGTAGTGGTGAAGGGGATCGGACCTGTCAGTGACTGGGTATGGATATGAGTGAGGGCAAGATGGCCCCCACCCGTCTCCATACCATAGCAGGACAGAAGCGACGTAAAACGTCACTTCTGCCCATACATCTTAAAGGGAAAAAATGTTGTTGTCATTTTTTCAAATGACAAGTTAGTTTTTTTTATTGCATTTAAGTCTAAAGCCGCGCACACACGATCGGTTCAAACCGATGAAAACGGACTGAAGTTCGTTTTCATTGGTCCAAACAGATCGTGTGTAGGCCCCATCGGTCCGTTATCCTTCAGTCCAAAAACAGAGGGCTTGCTTTAAAATTGAACCGATGGACGGCTAATCGATAGGTCCAAACCGATCGTTAGTACGCACGAGCATTGATTAAAAATCCACGCATGCTCAGAATCAAGTCGACGCATGCTTGGAAGCATTCAACTTCGTTTTTTTAACACGTCGTTGTGTTTTACGTCACCGCATTCTGACACGATCGGTTCATGCACCGATGATGTGTAGGCACATCAGTCGATCGTGTGTACAGGGCTGCCCGGCTTTGACTCAAGTCCGGAGCCCGTGGTGCCAGGTAAGTTTTTTTTTTTTTATATCAGGTGTGTAGCATGTGTGGGGGAGGGGGTGAAAGGGAATATGTGGTAAGTGTGTGGATCCTCCAACCTGTGAATGTTTTGTGTCATCCACAGATGTGCAGGAGGGTGCAGGACCATCTGCCCTGACCGCACCATCCCCAGGACAGCAGCCTAATGAGGACCCCCGACAAGGCCGGAGTCCGAGGAGGAGGTTGAAGAGGAGGAGGAGGTTGAGGAGGAGGAGTTTGAGGAGGAGTCCATGTCAGGCACTGGCCTATTGTTGTTGGAGGACCGTTCTTCCCTCAGAAGACGGGGGACCCTCGGTTAGGGGGGGATTGTCAGGTTCAGGGGTCAGGTCATCACGTAGGTCAATCTGCAGGCCCTTTCTCACTGCGAAGTTGTGCAGCATGCAACATGCACCGATGATCTGGCACACAAAGTTTGGGGAATACAAGAGGGTACCCCCAGACTTATCCAGGCATCGAAAACGTGACTTCAGGAGGCCAAAGGTGCGCTCCACCACTGCTCGTGTTTGGGCATGTGCTTGATTGTATCTTTCCTCTCCTGGGGTTTGGGGGTTCCGGATAGGAGTCATGAGATGGGGTCCCAGTGCATATGCAGAGTCACCTGTAAGGGAAAAGACAGGAGGATGTTAGTCATGCATGTGCCCCTTGTGATGTGTGCATCATGGGGGGGTATAGTCATGCCTGCCACCCATGTCACTCACCAACCAGCCAGGTGGCCCCATACGCGTTCTGATCGAATTCCATTCAGATGTGGCTTTGATTGTATATGTAGCTGTCATGGCTGGACCCTTGGTGTTTGGCACGGACGTGCCATATGAGGCCTTGGGCATCGACTATCACCTGTACGTTGATGGAATGCCAATGCTTCTGATTGCGGTACATGTGCTCTGTCTCATGGGGGGGCTGGAGTGCAATCAATGGCCCCGATAGTGCGTGGGAATCTGGCAAATCTGGCAATTCTGTAGAAATCTGTCATTGCCTTCAGCCGCAGGTCCTCAGTGGTTGGTTTGATGATTTGGTTGGCCATGCGTCTGAGGATTGCAGGGACAACCTGGTGCACACATCTGCTCATGGAGGATTGTGACATCCCAGCCACCACTCCACTTGTACGCTGAAAAGAGCCACTGGCAAGGACATGGAGTGTTGCCATGACCTTGACCAGTGGCTGCACTGCATGTGAGCGTTGTGTTGGGCTGGTGATGTCCTCCTGCAGGGTTGTGGTTAATTCCAGGATGGCATGAGGGGTGAATCTGTAGATGCGATACACCTCAGAATCACATCATGCCAGGTCTATGCTTGAGGTCTATGCTTGTGCGGTATCCTCTCCTCTCCCGTCTCCTCCTTCTTTGCTCATCTAAAGTCAGTAGTATAGCTATGCGCCCTCCTCCTGGCATGTTGGCATGCTCATTAAAGTGTGTATAGCTATGCGCGACGATGCCCCTGGCATGTGACTGCTGAGCATCCTCACAGATTGTTGTGCAACACAGTGTTGACTTTATCTAGCTCCTCACTAACAGTAGACGTGCTTTATCTAACATGTAGACTTTTTTCTCTAGACCAGCTTTTAGACCAGCTTTTATATGGTCTAATTTTAGACAGGACATTTTGCTGTTGCGCACACTGCGTAGCCTGCGCTGCCCCAACGTTCTTTTGTGGATCCCCGTAAGTCCCTCATTAGCATATTTGACTAGCAAATCAATGGTCTGTCTAGCGCAGTTTTGCGCGGACGGATGCGCCTGTCTAACGAAATTACGCTGGACAAAAAAAATATTTTTTTCCAAAAAAAAAGTGCGCTTGTAAGACCGCTGCGCAAAAACAGTGTGACAAAAAGTATTTCAATGACCGCCATTTTATTCTCTAGGATGTTAGAAAAAAATGTATAATGTTTGGGTGTTCTAAGTAATTATCTAGCAAAAAAACTTGTTTTTAACTTGTAAATACAGAGGGCCAGATTCAGGTAGAGTTATGTCGGTGAATCAGTGATCCGCCGGCATAACTCTGACTTAGCGCCAGCGTATCTGTTTTCTGTATTCAGAAAACAAGATACGCCGGTTTGCAGCAAAGATCCGACAGGTGTAATTGTATTACACCGTCAGATCTTAACTGCAATTTTAAAATGGCCGCTAGGGGCGTTCCCGCTGATTTACGCAGAGAATATGTAAATCAGCGAGATACGCCAATTCACGAACGTACGCCTGCCCGACGCAGTGACTTTACGCCGTTTACGTGAGGGTTTTCCCGGCGTAAAGATAAAGCACCAAAAAGCAGGCACATCCCATGTTAAGTATGGACGTCGTGACCGCGGGAAATTTGAATTTTTTTACGTCGTTTGCGTAAGCCGATTCAGAATGGGGCTGGGCGTAAGTTACGTTCACGTCATTTTCATTGACAATATGCGACGTGATTTGGAGCATGCGCCCTGGGATACATTGCCGGCCGGCGCATGCGCAGTACGTTTGGCACGGGATTGCGCCTAATTTAAATACATGACGCCCACTACCCGCCGAATTTGAATTAGGCCGGTCAATTTACGCTACGCCACCACAACTTTACACGCAAGTGCTTTGTGAATACAGCACTTGCGCGTAAAGCTGAGGCGGAGAAACGTAAATAGGAAAAGTTACGCCGCCGGAAAGAACCGCTCGCCATCCTGAATCTGGCCCAGCATCTGAAAAACAGACTTGGTTCTTAAGTGGTTAAGCAATGCCTTTGTGAGTATAATGTTTTATTCTCTTAAATAAATACACGCTTTTTACAGCTTCTCTGTATTTTCTCTGAATGTAATATGTGGAGAACCTGAATACCAGAGATTCTCTGTGTACTAGAGAATCAGAAATCAAGGTTATTTGACTATTTCTATACTAGAGATCAGATAAATCCGAGGGATTTGATTTCTATGTGGCTGCTTAGATTGTGGAACATTGGCACTTTCTTACACTGAAAAGTAGATTTTGCACACTATTACACAACAAGTGGATTTATAATATGATGAAAAGAACTACAGCAAAACCATAGTTTGCGGGCATAATTTGTTCCAGAAACATGCTTGCAATCCAAAGTACTTTTATATAAAAGCATTTTTTTTACAGGGTATAAAAGAAAAGAGAGGCACCTCTAAATGTAGCAAGAAGTTGCTAAATGTTGTACCTTCAATAAATGTAACCATATTGCTACACTTAGGCCGCGTACACACGATGAGATATGTCCGCTCAAACTTGTACGACGAACAGTTTAGAGCGGACATGTCTCATCGGATTTCGGTCCGATGGCGTGTACACACCATCGGATCAAAATCCCCGCCGGCAGACAGCGTGGTGACGCGGCGGTGACGTTGACGCCGCCACGTCACCGCACCAGGAAGTAAACACTTCCGCGCGCATGCTTCAGATCCATTCACAGGATACGACGCATGTGTGGGAGGATATGTCCGCTGGTTTCCCGTACTAACCAGCGGACATATCCGACCGTCAGGTTTGTAGCGGACAAATTTCAAAGCATGCTTTAAAATTTGTCCGATGGACAAACCTGTCCGCTAGCCCATACACACGATCGGATTTGTCTGCTGAAACGGTCCAGCGGACCGTTTTCAGCGGACAAATTCGATCGTGTGTACGCGGCCTTAGACGCTACTCTTATATCAAGACATCGCTTGTATATCAAGGTAAAATTTATTAAAACATTTTGCTTGTCTTGCAAAACGCTCTCAAACCAAGTTACTCTCAAACCAAGGTTTTACTGTATATGCATTTCCATTATTATCAGCATTTTATGTTTTTATTGTGTTGTTCTTACAGACTAGTGGATTATTTGTCTGTATTTGTTTGTATTATGTCTGCCTTTGTTTCTCCTTTTATGATGGATAGATGGGACTAGCAGATTGCACAAAAAAAGCAGTCATCACTTCTAAGAATTTATAGACACAATTGTGTGCACAGATATACATTTACTTTTTTAAATTAGACTATTTTACCACATATATTTCAAGGTATGGTTAATTAAATAATTTTCTTCTTGGGGTGTATGAACATCTAATATTGATTTAGAGAACCAAATACAATTTTGACAATCATTTTAGACTTTTTAGGTGCCAAACCTGCCTACAGCATCAATAAGCTAACATAATTTCCTTTTATTATGTCTCGTGTTGTTAAAGACGTTTTTGTTCCCGTTCGTAACAAATGGATTTTCATCCGAATTTGTTAGTATTCGTACATTCGGATCAATTCGAACATCCGAAAAGCTGAAAGAAACAAAATAAGAGAATTACGAAATTACGAATAAGCAAAATAACGAACAAGCGAAAATACGAATGTATGTTCGGACAATCTTACGGTAAACTAAGAAGCACCGAAAAAGAACAAAAATTACATCTATAACGAACGATTTGCATTTCGTATTTTAAATCCTTTGTCTGTTCGTATTTTCATTAGTATGTTCGTATTTTCATTTGTGTGGTTTGTAAATCCGTTTCTTTGTCTGTTGGTAAATTTGTGTACTTGTCTTGTATCGTTCTTTCGAATGGGCACTGGGCAGTGTAGTTAGTGAGTGATTATCTTACTTAATATCTTAGCCAATCAGTTTATCTCAAATTGGACAGTGTAAAGCCTCGTACACACGATCAGACTTCAAACTAATTTTCCTTGGATTTTTGTCTGAAGGGAGATGGCCAGACTTTTGAAACCGAAAAAGTTTGTCCGATAGAGCGTACACACGCTCGGATTCTTTGGAAAACGCTAATTTTGACGTTTGTTGGCAAAAAGTCAGACCGTGTGTACGGGGCCTAAGAGAAAGTCTATCTTATTATGGATTAGCCGCATGTTGCGATGTATTTACGAAAGTACAAAATTACGAATCCATTAAACTTAAAATTATTATCTAACAAAATGACGAATTTCGAATCAACGAAAATAAATTTGACAGAATTACGAATCATTCAGTATAAACGAAAATAAAGATGTTACAAAAATACAAACGGGTCCGAATAGGAAAACTTGAGTCTTACGAAATTACAAATCTTTACGAACCTATGGAACGAGACGAAACGGAACAAACAAATATGAAATTTTTTGTTGTGCACATGTCTACTATATATATATAGTATACACAGTATTTTTCTGTTCAGTTACACAAATTACTTGTGCCCCTGTACAAATCATTAGTAAGACCTCATCTGGAATATGCAGTTCAGTTTTGGGCACCAGTTTTCAAAAAGGATATCGGGGAGCTGGAGAAAGTGCAGAGAAGGGCAACCAAACTGATAAGAGGCATTGAGGAGCTCAGCTATGAGGAAATATTAGAGGAACAGAATGTATTCTCTCTTGAGAAGAGAAGATTAAGGGGAATATGATCAACATATATATATAGCACCCATGTACTTCCAAGTACGAGTGCTAATAAATTTGAGAGGAAGATCAGAGTGTAAGTTACTCTGATCTCAATTTTGATTTATTGTAGGGCTCTCTGTTTCAGCTTGGCTGTGTTGTGAGCTCATTCTGCTGTGCCTGGGGTGTTTATTCCACCCCGAGACAGCAGGTGGCAGCAGTGGAAGCTGAGGTTCGGGTGCTCTCTTCAAGCAGCCAATCGGGAGGCCTGGGCCTCGCTGGGCATGCTGGGAGAGGGTACTTATGAGGCAGACGCCATTTTGTGAGGTCTTCTTCTCCCTTCCTGGAGTGTGACACCCACCTTTAGGGTGGTCACATCGCCGCGCCCTGTGCGTTATGGCCTACGTTGCCGGGGCGTAGGTGCTACACGGAGTTCCTGGTTCCAGAGCCAAACTGGTCCGGAACAATTTGAGCACAACCGGGACCCAGTGACTGACTGGGTTTCCCTCCATCGAAGATCCCAAGCGAGTTGAGCTGTTTGGTGGGGAGTCCAGTTGAGGGACACCAATGAGAGGCTGGTGGCCCAACAGCACTGGAACGAACCATGGGGGATCTAGGTACTGGACACTGAGGGATCGATTCCTCTCTCAGTCAGTACTCTGGTGACATTGGAGGAAGATTCAGGCAAACCTTTACTCAGGAGGAGTTCCTCCATATTCACACTCGGGCAAGGCCTGTGGCAGAGGCGCTTGTCTGACACTCATTCAGAAGAACCTGTGACAGAGGCATCCTTCTCAAATTCGAGTGATACTCTGGCTGCCAGGTCTGTAAGGGAGACCTGTCCAGGTACACTATACCCACTCAAGTTGGAGTGGCGCAGAAAGACTGATTATTTTCAGAAGCAGGATTGCTTCAATATCCAAGGCCTGAGTCTGCTATTCTCCTTAAAAACCTTTCTTCTATCCTTCCCTCACCTGCTAACTGTTTTTACCCGGCTGGGTAATAAAGAGCACCTATAAAGAGACTTCCTATTCGCGGATATTCCTTTATTGCTACTGTATTCATTGTTCACCCTAGACACTTCACCAAAGCCGTGATGTAACATGCCATCCCTATTATAACCAGCGGCTCCTGCGGGGTTAATCGCTACATGTGGGGGCTCGTCCGGGATCTGCTGTTATCTCAATTTGTCAAGATTCAAGAGGTTTCTTTATTTCATCGTGAAATAGGGAACTGTCTGTCGTTATAATGTGCTTGGTGAGGAAGGAGTTAATGTCGCAATTGAACTTGGGCGCACGTGCGGTGAAGCTGTGTGCGTCTGCCACATGCAGAGAGAAGTTTCCAAGTGGGAGGAGCCACCCACCCCTGCGTGTGATGCAGGAAAGGTTTAGCGCCAAAGGACAGTGTGTTTGCCCGCCTATGAGAGGAGGTTGTCTGAACATGTCGGTGCCATCCACATCTTTTTCAAGGCTGTGACCCCAGATGTCTAATCCGGGAGTCCCCACAGTGTCTGCTGCTGCTGGATTCCCCTTGACCGATACTGGGATCCGGATGCAGACCGAAGGAAAGTTTGTGCTGTTTTCAAGTGGAGGTGTGGAGGCCCTTGGACTGTCCTGCCCTCGCTGCTCGGAGCTTGCCGTCCGGATCCTGCCCTTTGTCCGGTGCAAAAAGTGTCGGGCCTATTCGTTCCAGATCGAGCCACCGACCGAAGCTCCCCGGGAGTATAAGGTGGACTGGATTGCAGGGACTGTGACCACGGAGGAGGAGGCCCCATGGCCGGAACCCTCCCCATCCGTAGTGATCATTGATCCGGAGATCGTGACTGTCTCATCCACGCTGACCCTGTTATCGGCTACCTCCCTATCCAGATCAGCGGAGGTAAGCGAAGTGGATGAGAAAGTGTTGAAAGTGAAAGACTGTGTGACCAGCGTGACTAGTGCGCAAGCTGATGCTGTATCGGAGGCTACCCCCACTAATGTTGTCTCTGTGTGGCACACCATTTCTAAGAAGGGTCCTGCACAGGCTTCCCGCGGCTGCGGTCGAGGCCTACCCATGCACATACCGGACTTGTCTACTGTCCCATCTGGGGTGCGTAACTATTTGCCCGCAGAAGAATACAATTCCTCCGAGTTGGATTTGTCGTCTGATGCTGGCGACGACCACTGTTTCGAGCCTGAGTTCCCCAAATCCCAAGGGTATGGAGGGTTTCGGGCCCACAAGTCTTGTAGGAAGAAGAAGCGCTCCGGCCGGAGCACAATGAGCACAACGAGCGCAACAAATCCAGAAGTCCCGCAAGTTACATGGGGACTTAGTGAGTCCACTAGTGTTGCCAACCCCATACCTGTCGCAGTGCCTTTACTCAAAAGGGCGCCTGATGCCGTTGAGTTAACAGGACTGGGAGATCCTTGCATGTTGCCATACTTTGAAATGATATTAAACGTTTAAGAAAGAAGGCCAAAAACTCACAAACTACACTATTAACTGTTTTGCCACAGACCGATGTGTTTGACTTTTTTTAACTATTGAGCTATTGAGCTTTTTGAATTGTTGTGGTTTCTATTTCTACCTGTCAATTTGGGGCTCTTAGTGCTTAATAAAAAAATCTGTTGTAGCAGCAAAATTGCCTTTCACAGGATTCGATTAAGCCCCATGAATCAAACCTGAGCAGATGCCGTAAAGCCTAATGCCGCGTACACATGATCACTTTTTGTGATGTAAAAAAACGTTGTTTTATCTCACGAAACAAAACAATGTTTTTCAAACATCATTTTAAAAAACGATGTTGCCTACACACCATCGTTTTCTGAAAATACTCTTGCAAAGAACGTACACCACGTTCGACGGCACTCTGTTCAATTGAAGCTCCCATCTCATAACTTGCTTCTGAGCATGCACAGATTTAAAAACGTTGTTTAAAACGTTGTTTTGCCCACACACAATATATTTTTTTTTTTTACACAAAAAATTACATTCTGAAAAACGACATAAACAATTCAAGCATGTTCGAATTTTTTTTTTGGTGTTTTTTCTGAAGACATAAAACAACATTTTGCCCACACACGATCATTTTTAAAACGTCGTTTTTTTTTTCATCACAAAAAACGACCGTGTGTACGCGGCATAATTGTCATTAAAGCTTGTGTGTCATTACTTGCATTTGCTGCCTATGTATTGTGATGATAGCCTATTTTCTGCTTGCATACAACTGCTTGTTGCCTGTACGTTGTACATGTGCAAATGTGAGCATTGCCATTTTGGCCACATATTGTCAAGTCACTACTGTTTATAAGACCATATTACTACAGTTTAGTCCTCTGCAGGAACATTATCCCCATGTGTGACACTATGAGGTTTTATCATTTTATTTATCTTTATTAACCCCATCAAATTCATATTTTTTTACAAATATACAGTAGGTGTGTGTGTGTGTGTGTGGGGGGGGGGGCTTTAGTTTCAAGTATGTACACTATGTACATCACTGGCTATAACCCACCACTTCATAATACTTGCACAGCTCTGCAAACTTCTCTAGAATGAGGAATACATTTGAATTGGTCTTGGAAGGAAGGCATTTGTCTTCATTTTTAAGAATGCTTTACAGTAGTTTAACCAGTTCAGCTCTTGTACCTGTACACCCCTTATGGACCAGAGCTATTTTTTGAAAAAAAAAAATATTGATCCATTTAATACATTATTTTCAGTAATAACTTTTGTTATTTTATTAACCACTTCAGTACCGTGGGTGTTTTTCAGATTTGGTGTTTACAAGACTAAAACATTTTTTTTTGCTAGAAAATTACTTAAAACCCCCAAACATTTTATATATATATATATATATATATATATATATTTTTTTTTTCTAACACCCTAGAGAATAAAAATTGCGATCATTGCAATACTTTTTGTCACACCATATTTGCGCAGCGGTCCTACAAGCGCACTTTTTTTGGAAAAAATTCACTTTTTTAAATTAAAAAATAAGACAGCAATAAATTTGGCCCAATTTTTTATTTATTGTGAAAGATAATGTAACGCCGAGTAAAATGATACCCAACATGTCATGCTTACAAATTGCGCCCGCTCGTGGCATGGCGTCAAACTTTTACCCTTAAAAATCTCCATAGGCGACGTTTAAAAAATTCTACAGGTTGCATGTTTTGAGATACAGAGAAGGTCTAGGGCTAGAATTATTTCTCTCGCTCTAACGATCGCGGCGATACCTCACTTGTGTGGTTTGAACACCGTTTTCATATGCAGACGCTACTCACGTATGCGTTCGCTTCTGCGCGCGAGCTCGTCGGGACAGGGCACTTTAAAAATGTAAACATCCCTTGTAATAGAAAAAAGCATGGCAGGTCCTCTTACATATGAGATCTGGGGTCAAAAAGACCTCAGATCTCATATTTAGACTAAAATGCAAAAAAAAAAAGAATTGAAACTGTCATTTTTTTAAATGACAAAAAAAAAGAAAAGTTTATTTAACCCCTTAAGGACCGACGCTTGTACACTTACGTCGGCAGAATGGCACGGACAGGCACATCAACGTACCTGTACGTGGCTGCCTTGACGTGGGTCGGGGGTCCGATCGGGACCCCCCGGTAAATGCGACGGTCCCGGTGGCTTTGCGAGCGATCCGTGCTGAGGGGGGCGGCGGTTCGTCTTTGTCCACCCCCTCCGGATCGCTCCCAGCCAATGCTCACGCTCCCCTGCAGTGTAACTTCCTCCTCCTGTGTAAACACAGGAAGAGGGAAGTGATGTGATCTCTTCTCTCTGCGTTTTTTTCAACCACCGCTGAGGAGAGATCACATCACATAGTAAGTCTGCACAACACTACACTGACACCAGTACACGCAGGCACACTTAACCCCTTGCGATCCCCCCCTCCCCCCTGTCACAGTGTCACTGAATACAGTGATCATATATGTATGATCACTGTATTTAGTGTCAGTGTGACAGGCAGTTAGTGTTAGGTCCAGGGTAGCCCCCATACCCCCCTAATAAAGTTTTAACCCCTTGATCACCACCCTAGTTAACCCTTTCACTCCCTATTGCCAGCGTCACTAAGCGATCATTTTTTCTGATCGCTGTATTAGTATCGCTGTTCCCGCTAGGTAGCTATTTTTTTTATTGCGATTTTTTTTTACTAAAGACATGTGGCTAAATACATTTTGGCCTAAATGTTAGACTAAAATTTAGTTTATTTGATTTCTCTTATAACAAAAAGTAAAAAATATTGTTTTTTTTTTCAAAAATGTCGCTCTATTTTTATATATAGCGCAAAAATAAAAATCGCAGAGACAATCAAATACCACCAAAAGAAATCTCTATTTGTGGGAGGAAAAAAAAATGAAAATTTTGTTTGGGAGCCACGTCGCACGACCGCGCAATTGTCAGTTAAAGCGACTCAGTGTCAAATCGCAAAAAGGGGCCTGGTCCTTTACCTGCATTTTGGTCCGGGTCTTAAGTGGTTAAGACGCTGGGCGGGACTGACGTTTTGACGTCACTTACGCCCAGCAGAGCTATGGGGACGGGTGAGGGACATATTTCCCTCACTCGCATCCCCAAACGAGATATCTTTAAAGTGCCGCCGTAAAAAGTCATAAGGCGGTCTGGAAGTGGTTAAAGTTGAATGAGACCTTCCTATCTTTTTGCAGGCAACGATGGAGCCATTTTAGCCTGTATTTAGATCTACAGTTGCTATGGTACTGCAAATGTTATCAGCTATGACATTAGCCATTTGAGGGCTTGAAAGTTCTGTTGAGATCTGACAAAAGTACACTGGCAATAGGAACAGTTATGAATACGGACATTCCTTGAATGTAGAATACACTGCACAAGTGCTAGTTTGATGTGCAGCCTAATGTCTAGGTCATGAACTATAGATGGCAAGCATTTATTCTGCCTTTAGAAGCTCCTGTTCCTTTTGAGGTTAGCAGGTCTTCTATTATTTGTACACAATGCTTAATTTCCTGGACAGATGGCACTGAGAAAGAACAAAGGGAACACGAAAGATTACCTTTAGTCAATATAGTAATTGCCAGGACTTGGTTCACCTGCTGGTGGCACTGTGCACCCCAGAGCAGAAAGTTGTATTTCCGGTGCCCACCAGCATTGTTTCCCAGGAGTCTCTACCTGGTTCTGGCTGCTGGTAGGTGAACTTAAGTCACTCTTCTGCTGATACACCTTTTTGTCAATGTTTGGCTTTTCTGTGATAAGTTAGATACTGCTGCCATTTATTCTGCTCCTACTCACACTTTTATCCTGCATCCTGTACCCTACACCCCACCGCCTTATATCTGCTCCCCTTGTTCCTGATCCTAGTCCTGGATCCCCTCTTCCTTGCATCTCCAGTATTTCCTTTGATCTGTGTTCCTCATCTTGTATACATTGTATTATAGTTAGGCTTCCTGTTACTTAGTTAGGCATGTTGGTTATATGGTGGTAGCTTACGTATCTTCACGTTTGCTTATTTCCTGTTTGCTGGTGTGTGGATAGTTTTTGTTTTTCCAATAATAAATTTACTTTACTGTATATAGTCTGAATTCAGTGCAGCCATGCAGATTTGGCCATCTCTGCTGCTGATTCTTGACAGTAATATAGTAAACAGTTCTGATGTCAGGGCAGGTAGTGAGCAAGCGAAAGCCAGTAAAAAATATGAGGTCGGCTGGTGGTATCCAAAAGAGTGATGCAAGTTCAAGGCAAAGGTCAGCAACTAGGGAATCCAAGACAGGTTGACAGGCAGCCCAGAGCCCCTGGCTTGTGTTGCTCAAATCGAGCAACACACCCAGTCAGGATAGAGTGTCAGGCCCAGGCAATGTGATTGAAAGAGGATACTGAAATCCAGGTGAAGTTGGTTTAGAAGAAAGAAATTAAAAACGTAAGCAAGCATTCTATGCATTTAAATAAAAAGCCTTCTGTGTGCAGAACCCCCCTCAGCCCCCCTAATACTTACCCGAAGTCCATGTCCATCTAAATCCAGCAATGTTGCATCATTGATGAATCACATTGCATCATCGCGTTACTTCCGCCCAACTAAAATACCCCTGGGAATCGTGCACCAGGACGCCAACAAGAAGCTCATCCATTTAGAGCCGATTGCCCTTTATATAATCGCCTGCTACATACCCTGGGTGCCAGGACTATCAGGCACTCAGCAATGTAAGTGTAACTTTTTTAACTTTTGTGGAAGCAATACATTTTAATACGGCATTGCACAATGAGGCTCTCTTTTTGCTCTTACCATCCCCATTCATCCTTATGAGGCACATCTCTACTTCCAAGAAGTCATCCTAACCATTCAGGGTATCCCCACATGCGCATAAGACCATACTAGAGATACAGTAGGTGGTCCATATCCAGTGGGGAGTGTACACCTATGTGGGGCACCCAGTCCGAGCACCAATCTGTAGGAGACATCTTTTGAGCACTGAGCACCATATGGGATTATCTGAT
Source organism: Rana kukunoris (assembly GCA_029574335.1). Lineage (NCBI taxonomy): Eukaryota > Metazoa > Chordata > Amphibia > Anura > Ranidae > Rana > Rana kukunoris. The sequence continues at coordinate 121,335,973 of CM056054.1, read as the reverse complement.
GTCATTATTTTAATAATGCATTTTCATTAATATATTTTTTTGTTTGTCCAATGATTTATCTACTACTTATATCTAACTATTTCTAGCGCAATTTTTTGTTTTCTTATAGCTTAGTAGATGCCCCCCTACCTATTCTTATGTGGTAGTGCAGTGGTAATTTTCACGTCAAATATCGATTTAGATTTAGTCTTTTGACTAAAATGCCATTTTAGTTTTAGGCGTATATTAGTCTTTTGACTAAAATGCCATGTTATTTTTTGTCATATTTTAGCCATCTGAATTGTTTTAGTTTTATTTGTATTTTAGTCGACTAAAATAGTGTTAATATTTCCGTTGGCTAAATTAACACTGCTTTGCAGGGTGGCAAACAGAATCTGGAGATGTTATGCAAGAACCTTAGCCATGAATTACTGGCTGAATCAGAGTCCATGAAAGCTGATAGATGATGGGACAAAGAGCCAAAGGTTAGCCGGGCAAGAGCAATCAGTTTGTTTATAATCGCATATGGCACAGAGAAACAGACCTAAACTTCTCTAGACTTTGGAGACTCCCAGCTTGTTGGTGCACTTGGAAACACATTTGGCCTAGCCAGCACAATAAAGGCAAAGTCTCACTGTATTCCTGCTTCAGGAGACAACCAGGTGGCTCCAATCTGCATAGGTTCATGCACACATCGAGTAAAGGGTCCCAGTACAGGCAGAAGTATGGGTTCCTCAATGTTGCTAGGAGATTGGAATGCCAATTTTTCAGAATGCCTTGATGGCGTCAATTTATCTAGATGGCAAACTGCATGGCCTTTTTTAAGGATAATGCACTAATTGAAAATAGGACAACCTCAATCTGAACTGACTCCCTTGGGTGAATTGTTTCACCCAAATTTGGGTGGTTACTGAAGAAAATCAGGGCAGTACTGTTTCAGAACATGCATCTCTTTTGCCTCAGGGCCCTGATATTGTATTCTAATGTTCAAGTACAGTCATAATCGTTGTAAAGAAGACAATTGACTTGAAAAACTCATCTACAAAGAAAAAATTAGGGTCATCTGCAGATAAACGGAAAATCAAAGAATGGAGATCTCCCTGTAGCAAGGGATAAGTACAGCACAGCTTACAGCTATGGGCAAGGCTTGAGAAAATTAACATCTTCTTTGGTTAGCCTTTGGTCCTAGATCTGGTGGGACAGGTGGAGGGACTGTGGCTTGCTGAGGGAGATGCAGATACAACTCCTGAATCTGGCGAGTCAGCTTGCACAGCTCTTCTACAAACAAACTGACTTGTGCTAGACCCATACCACCAACAGTAAAAAACTTTATTGGTTTGTGATAAGACACTCAGTCCAACACCTAGCTGATGAGTATTTCTTCTAAATTAAGCAACCCCCTTTTTCTTAAGGCAGCCAGGCCTACCAGTGCTTGTTTTCCCCCAGGTATTTGTACACAAAGCTGGTTGAGAAATTTAGAGAACAGTTCTGAGGTCAGGGCAGACAGTGGACAATCATAATCCAGAGGGCAAGGCAGGCAGTTGGCAAAAATAATCCTGTGAACATTTCTGAGGTCAGGTAGTGGGCAAGTGTAATCCAGTAAACAGTCAAGGCAGGCAACAGGCAGGCATAATCCAGTAAAAAGTCAGAGGACAATGCTGGCACAAATCATCAGATCATAGAGATCCAGGAAACAAAACATTACCACAAGCCCAGAGTGATGCTCAAATAGAGTGACAGCCAATAAGGGTAGATGGACAGGTCCAGACAATGCAGAAGTATTGCCTATCAAAGTCTAGCCAATGAAGATGGAGAAGACAGCAGCCACAGAATGGAACCTGAAACAGAGCCACTGACCAGAGAGAAAGCAGAAGCCACCTTCAGCCAAAAGGGAGAGAGGGGTGTTGTTTATGTTGCAGGCTGGATGGCAGGGAACAGTAGAAATGTGACTCCTGACATCTAGTAAACAAGATGTAAATAAAAACACGACATAAAACAACATTGGTATGTTTGATTAAGGATTTATAAACATTTACTAAACATTTTTAAACTGAGCCTTTTTTTGCTAAACAGTTGAATAGTGGGTTTTGTTCTGTTCTAAAATAACCAAGTAGTATACACATAATTCTTTTTTTAAATAAACAAGGCAAGCTATAAACAAAAAAAAACTATAACAAAAGTAGACATTTTTTTTTTCAGGTTTTCCCAGTGCTAGTTAGGGCTGGGTGAACTTTTGGTGTTCGGTCGTTCGGGAAACAACCAAACTTCTGGGACGTTCAACTGTTTGTCCCCCCCCTGAACCGACCACAGTGCATTGTGGCGTTGAACAGTGCATTGCAAGCCCTGATTGGCTGAAGCAGTGTAAGCTTTAGCCAATCAGGGCACAGAGCACTATCAGAGTCATGATTGGACACTGTCATCATGACTTTATCCAATCATGGCTCATTCCCGGCCCACAGTATAAAAGTATTCTTGCAATTTCAGCCATTATCAGTGTGATTTCAGCGTGGAGAGAGATAGAACATGGCTCTGTTCAGTGCTATTAGTTAGTTAGTGTGCTATACTGTGCTATTTTGCTTCAATTGTCAGTGTAGAATATACGTTTAGTGTCAGTCTAGGGACAGTGTGTGTGTAGTGAAGAGCACCATCATTCAGCTTTGCAAAATTTGCAGCTAGAGTAGGGACAGCTCAGATAGTTTCTCTGTATTGTAGTGAGACTGTGTCATTTATACATAGATTAGTGTAGAGTAGGGACAGACTAGATATTTTCAGTGTAGTGTAGTGTTGTGAGACAGTGACAGTAATCTTGACATTAGTGTATAGCTAGAGTAGGGACAGCGTCAGTGCAGTGACGGTTGAACAGCATCTATTTGATTGCGTTACTGCCAGTTTAATGTCATTTACTTCTGTGTGCATTACTGCCAGTTTAACGCCATATCGTTTTGCGTGCATTACTGCTGGTTTAACGCCATATAGTTTTGCGTGTATTACTGCCAGTTTAACGCCATATAGTTTTGTTTATGTTACTACCAGTTTAACGCCATATCGTTCTGTGCATCACTTTACATTTGGCGTATTATATTGCAGTATATTACTGTATATTGTGTCTGTGGAGTGTGTCTGTGTAGTGTGAGTACTCAAATTAAAGGGCACCAAACACTTCTTTACAATGATTAAAGTGCAGATTTCAACTTCTCCTTTACATTTGCTTATAAGCACCGCCCCCTCCCTCCCAATAATGTCTGGGAGGACAACAAGGGACAGGCAGACGTTCCTTTGGCACTGTAAGGGGGCCAGCAACAAAAGTGTCCACAGGCAAAGGTGGACGTGGTGGTGATCAGTCATTAGACAGGGCATCATTTCCTCTGTTTAGTCAGTTTGCCCATGCTATCCAGCCACAGCATGCAGAAGAGGTGGTGGACTGGCTAACTAAACCTTCCTTATCCTCTTCATTCTTTGTCACACAAGCAAATTGTGCAGTCCGCTGCAGTTGCCAGAGTGGATAAACCTGCCTCTTTGTCTACATCTATTCCTGCCATAGCCCATTGAGAAGTCAGCTCAGGAGTTATTTGGCCACAACATCAGCCACTTGCACCTTGATGATGCCCAGCCATTACTGGATTCAGATGATGGTTCTGAGGTTGAGGATGACAGAAACATGAGCCTAGCAAGAGGGAGGAACACTGGTAGACAAATTGGCATTCTAGTTCCCCAAGCCCCAGCGTATTGCCAAGTTGTCTCCAGTGGTAATGATGAAGATGGAGGAGATGGAGATGATGATGATGTCACTAATGTGACTTGGGTACCAGATAGAGCAGAGGAGGAAACTGAAGGTGAGGCGGCACAACCCCAAGGAGGTCGACATGAAGAAAGAGTAGAGTGAAGCCACCCTATTTCATCACATCACATGCAGCTGTTATCTCCCGGCCCACTCCCCACAGCTCGGCTGTCTGGACCTTTTTCAGCACATCAAAAAATGGGAAAAAGGGGAAAGGGAAAGCACTCACATATAATAGTATAATAGCGAAGACATGAAAAAAAATTACTCAAATAGCAGTAATAAGGACAGACTTTTAAGGCAAGGCAGGAATATCAAAAATATATAATTTTTCACCTGGACACCCTATAACCATTGAATGCCTAATTACTTGCATTTAATCCTTCAACATGGGCACTTTTGATATTTGACGTTTTGGGTCTCATTGACTTTAATGGGGTTCGTTATTCGGGTCTGAACGTTGCGGTGTTGGAAAGTTTGGGTCCGAACCGACCAGGGGTCCATTCAGACTCATCCCTAGTGCTAGTTTTGAAACATACTTTTTAAAAATGTGTTCACAGTAACCTTAGGTTTCTGGAACAAAGCATTGGAAAGCCTTTTATAAATGTAATACATGGGTCTTCAAACTACGGCCCTCCAGTTGTTCAGGAACTACAATTCCCATCATGGCCAGTCATGTCTGTGAATGTCAGAGTTTTACAATGCCTCATGGGATGTGTAGTTCCGCAACAGCTGGAGGGCCGTAGTTTGAGGATCCCTGATGTAATAAATGCACCCTTTTAATGGTGTGTTTTTTTTATTTTGACAAATGAAAGGTGAGTGAGCAGAACAAATAGAAAATAAAACATCTTTTTAATAGTAATAGACAAAAAAAGAAACAACATTTAGAGAAAAGAATATGAGAAAGGAGATAATTAGGACTGAGTAGGGTTAACTAAAGAAAAAAGAAAAGAAGATGAGAAAGGAGATAATTAGGACTGAGTAGGGTTAACTAAAGGTTAATAAGTTAGAATTAGGAAAGACCTATTACAATTTTTTTATTACTAAGTTTGCTTTATGCTTTATTTGAGATCCAGATAAATAAAACAGTAAATACAGTATACTAATGATGTTGTTAAATAGTATTTCTCAATAAAGCACCTGAACACGGTTCCAAAGACTGTTCAAAAGCTCTGTTTCACATGACAGTGGTTGCAGCCAATCCCTTGATAAAGAGAGCTCTATCTGTCCTTTTGATAGATGTTATTTGCCAACAATAGGGGCCTGGGAGCTGTGGTTAAAGTCCAACTCCACCTTTTAAAAAAAGTGAAAAAAATATATTGTCCAGCTGGGTTTAAAATAAAAAGGAGTTTTGCTGCAATGCTCACCTCCATTGTGGTGATGGTGATGATATTCCGTGTTGATTCTCTTCCAGGTGGAATGACACCCTATGTCATGCAACCCTCTTCCTGTGAGCCCATGTTTATGGTCACATTCCTCAGGGTACTTTATTGTGGCAGCCTGGGCTCACAGTACTACAGAACAAAAATAGCATTTTGTACATTAATAAAACATCATTACTTTTATAAAGAGTATATGCCTTTGGTGGTGTCTGCATTTCACTTTTTCCTTACTTTTTTTGTATAGTCGGATAATTCAGTCCAAAGACAGTTTGTCTTACAGTTTGGAAAGCCACACTGTGTTTAATTAAATTAAATTGCCCACAGTACGCCACCATTTTAATATCTTCGTCATGCTATAGCAGTATTAGCAGGGAGAAGAAGAAGAGGGCGCATGGGCAGTTGCTGATGAAAAGAGACTGCTCTGTGCTGTGAAGGAGAAAGATGATTTTATTTCCAGTTGGCAAGATAGATTTAGGAGGTCCAGCTGAGGTTTGGACAGCATGACTGCTCCCTTCCACTGATCTTCTGCAAGCCTTTTCAAGCCCTAAATCTATCTTGCCAACTGGAAATAAATTGGGCCCAGTGGAATTTGGCTCCAGCAGTACTACATGTGGGAGGTCCAGGCCATACACTAGGGGATTCAATTACCAATCCCCTTCTCAATTGTCTACACCAGTGAACCTAGACCAGAATGCAGCTCGTACAGCGTTGGTTTTAATTACATGATTGGAATGACCTATTCACGGTACAGCTTCTTCAGCTATTAACGGTAGATCCTTCGCTATACCCCTGAAGAAAGAGAGACATCTCTCATAAACGTCGGAATAACCTGAGGAATCATACTGTAGAGTGCAACCTTGTAATTTTGAATTTACCTGTACAACAACTTATGTCCACTCTAGATCATGTTTATGTTTTTATCTAATTTTTTCTATATTTCTAAATAAATGTTATACAATATAATTCTTTCTTTACTACAATACTCTTCACTTTGTGAATTATAGTTTTGTGCCTTAAAAGTCCAGTCAGGGGACCCAATTTTCTTCTGATATTTTCTTTGGATGTGGCACTATTAGAGACAGAAACCGATAACCTCTTTTTCGGTTTGAATGAGGAGAGCTATGATGTAATCGGTATTGCTGAAACTTGGCTTTAATCCTCACATGACTGGGCTATTAATATTCCTGGCTATGCTCTCTTTCGGAAAGACAGGGTAAAAGGAAAGGTGGAAGGGTCTGTCTCTATGTGAGAAGCGACCTCAAAGCAAGCGTGAAGAGGACCTGGTTGATGGAGAGTGTGATGAAGCTGAATCATTATGGGTGGAACTGCATACAGATGTGCCTAGTTCAAAGTTAATCATTGGAGTTTGTTATAGACCACCCAATGTTAGCGAGGAGGTGGAGACTAGGCTCCTTGCACAGGGCAGCAAGGGCTGGGACAGTGATAATAATGGGGGATTTTAACTACCCAGAAATTAACTGGAATAATGGCATTTCTGGGACAGTTAAAGGACACAGAATTTAAAAAAACCTATTGCAGGACAATTTTATGGTCCAGTTTATTGAGGCCCCAACTAGGAATGATGCTCTGTTGGACCTGGTAATCTCAAACCATGCAGAGCTTATTACTAATGTTCAGATAAAGGAACACCTGGGTAGCAGTGATCATAACATGATTTCATTTAATGTTAACTATAAGCAAGAAATACATACAGGAAAGATAAAAACACTTAATTTCAAGAGAGCAAATTTTCAAAGGATGAGGACTGCTCTCCAGGACTTGGACTGGGAGGAAATATTGGCACCGATGAAAACAGAACAGAAATGGGAATTCTTCAAAAAGACTGATTGGAACCTCACTGCAAAGTATATTTCCATGGGCAATAAGTTTAAAAGGCTAAAAATAAAACCTGTGTGGCTCACGGTCAAAGTTAAAAAAGCTATAAACAATAAAAAAAATAGCCTTTAGAAAATATAAAAATAAAGGAACACTAATGTTACAAAGAAAATAATATAATATGTAAAAAGGAAATCAAGGATGGAAAAATTCAAAATGAACGACAGATTGCAAAAGATAGTAGGACAAACCCCAAAAAAATTATTTAAATATATTAATAGTAAAAAGGTCAAGTCTGAGCATGTAGCCCCTTTACAAAATAATCTTGAGTGGGTGACTTAGGACAAAGAGAAGGCAAATTTATTAAATGCTTTCTTCAGCTCTGTGTATACAATGGAGCATGGGGGAGCTCATGTCCATAATGGGGGTGGAAGTGACACAGCCCCAAATCCACAATGGCTCAAAAGTGATATGGTCCAGAAATATTTAGACAGAATAAAGGTGGATAAAGCACCTGGACCAGATGGCATCCACCCACGGATCCTAAAATAATTGAGCTCTGAAATTTCAAAGCCCCTGTATGTAATATTTAGGGATTTATTAATAACAGGAATAGTACCACTGGATTGGCGTAGAGCCAATGTGGTGCCTATATTTAAAAAGGGAACAAAGTATTTACCAAGTAACTATAGACCTGTTAGTTTAACTTCTATAGTTGGGAAGATACTGGAACGTTTAATAAAAGACCACATGAATGAGTTCTTGCTGGAAACAAACTATTTAAGCAGCAGACAGCATAGATTCATGAAAGACAGAAATTGACAGACAAACCTGATTTCCTTTTATGAAGAGGTAAGTAAAACCCTGGACAGAGGCGTGGCTGTGGACATGATATACTTGGATTTTGCAAAAGCGTTCGATACAGTTCCCCACACACGGCTCATGTGTAAGGTAAGGTCTACAGGATTGGATATATCAGTTTGTAAATGGATAGAAAACTGGCTGAAAGACAGAATTCAGAGAGTTGTGGTTAATGATTCATACTCTGAATGGTCCAAGGTTATCAACGGTGTACCCCAAGGTTCAGTGCTGGGACCCTTACTTTTCAATATATTTATAAATGATATTGGGTCTGAGATCAAAAGTAACATTTCTGTCTTTGCAGATGACACCAAGCTATGCAGTGGAATAACGTCCTTACAGGATGTCTCCAATTTACAAGCCGACCTCAATGCTCTGTCTAATTGGGCGACTAAGTGGCAGATGAGGTTTAATGTTGATTAATGTAAAGTTATGCACTTGGGGGCTAAGAATATGCATGCATCTTACATGCTAGGGGAGTACAACTGGGGGGATCTGTAGTGGAGAAGGATCGGGGGGTTTTAGTTGATCACAAGCTGCGGTTTTCAAAGCGAGAAAAGTCCTTTCTTGTATTAAGAGAGGTATGGACTCCAGAGAGAGAGATATCATTTTGCCCCTGTACAAGTCATTAGTAAGACCTCATCTGGAATATGCAGTCCAGTTTTGTGCACCAGTTCTCAAAAAGGATATCGGAGAACTGGAGAAAGTGCAGAGAAGGGCAACTAAACTGATAAGAGGCATGGAGGAGCTCAGCTATGAGGAAAGATTAGAAGAACTGAATTTATTCACTCTTGAGAAGAGGAGAATAAGGGGGGATATGATCAACATGTACAAATATATAAGAGGTCCATATAGTGAACTTGGTGTTGAGTTATTCACTTTAAGATCAACACTGAGGACAAGGAGGCACTCTTTACGCCTGGAGGAAAAGAGATTTCACCTCCAAATAAGGAAAGGTTTTTCCACAGTAAGAGCTGTGAAAATGTGGAACAGACTCTCTCCAGAGGTGGTTCTGGTCAGCTCAGTAGATTGCTTTAACCACTTCAATACCCAGCCATAGAAAATTGACGGCCTGGGATGGGATTTACCATCCTAAGTAGCCGTCAATTGACAGCCTGGGCATTGCAGGCGAATATCTGGATGATGCCTGCAGCCAGAGGCATCATCCAGATATCCTCTTCTTCAGCCGACGATCCTGCACAATGTAAGAATGATCATAGCGGCGGTTCCGCCGCTTGATCGTTCTTACAGGCTGCGGGAGGGGACATCCCCCCTCCCGCCGCCATCCGGTGCTTCTCCGGGCTTACCTGTGCCTTCGGGGGCCCGGAGAATGAATCGTCGGCGGCGGCAGGAAGAATAGAGATGACTGGTGACCAGATGGTCACCAGTCATCTCTATGACCGTCGGAGGACCCGGGCGCGATCTGATGACGTCACGCCCGGGTCCCCGTAAGTAAACAAAGCCGCAATTGCGGCTGTAAGCCCCCATTCATGAGATCGGTGAATTTTTTTCACCGATCTCATGGTTTCCAGCCTGGAGGAGAGATGTGAGGTCTTATTGACCCCACATCTCTCCATAAAGAGGACCTGTCACACACATTTCCTATTACAAGGGATGTAAGAGAATAAAAGTGGAAAAAAAAATGAAAAAAAGTGTAAAAATAAATAAAAAATAAGTAAAAAAAATAAATAAAAGATAAAAAAAATATTAAAACGCCCCTGTCCCCGATAGCTCGCGTGCAGAAGCGAACGCACACGCAAGTCCCGCCGACATATGTAAACGCCGTTTAAACCACATAAGTGAGGTATCGCCGCGTGCGTTAGTGTGCCAGCAACGAATCTAGCACTAGATCTCCTCTGTAAATCTAAACTGTAACCTGTAAAAAATAAATAAAGCGTTGCCTATGGAGATTTTTAAGTACCGAAGTTTGGCGCCATTCCATGAGTGTGCGCATAATTTAAGCGTGACATGTTGGGTATCTATTTACTCGGTGTAACATAATCTTTCACATAATACAAAAAAATTGGGCTAACTTTACTGTTTTGTTATATTTTTTAATTCATAAAACAATTTTTTTACAAAAAAAAGGCGTTTGAAAAATAATTGCGTAAATACCGTGCAAGATAAAACTTTGGAATGACCGCCATTTTATTCCCTAGGGTGTCTGCTAAAAAAACATATATAATGTTTGGGGGTACTGTGTAATTTTCTAGCAAAAGAATGATGATTATTACATGTAGGAGAGAAGTGTCAGAATAGGCCCGGTATGGAGGTGGTATAAAAGCCCTGTATTGAAGCGGTTAAGAAAGGCCTGGATTATTTTGCAAATGTACATAATATAACTGAGTACTAAGATTTGTAGGTAAAGTTGATCCAGGGTAAATCCGATTGCCTCTCGGGGGATCAGGAAGGATTTTTTTCCCCTCCCGTAGCAAATTGCTCTGTTGGTTTTTTTTGCCTTCCTCTGGATCAACTGTGGGTATGGAGTTGGGTGCATGGGATTGTACTATTTTTTTTATTTTGTTTGTTTATTTTTTTATGGTTGAACTGGATGGACTTGTGTCTTTTTTCAAACTGACTAACTATGTAACTATGTAATACATTCATATACTTTTTGTCAGTGTAGGGAGAGGTTGGCGTTTCCAGCATGGACAGCGTTTAGCGACACAAATTGCTACCTAACAGGTCCACAAAAGTCCTTTCAAGTACTGGTATAGGTGTGCTACTTGCTGTGCAGTACATAGGTGTGTAATACATTCATATACTTTTTGTCAGTGTAGGGACAGGTTGACGTTTTCAGCAGGGACAGACTTTAGCGACACAAATCGCTACCTAACAGGTCCACAAAAGTCCTTTCAAGCACTGGTATAGGTGTGCTACTTGCTCTGCAGTACATAGGTGTAATATACACGAAAGTTTGCGGTTAGCGTTCCTAAACCATCCCGTCGGATGTTCGTCCATCACTACTGGGGAGCTTAGAGGAAGTGATGTTGCGCGCAGCACGACTTGCGCAGCACGACTTGCACAGCACCTCATTGACTAGATACCTCTTCTTCATGGATTGGCTAAAGTCTGCAGGATTTGGCTTAGTCTCCAGCTAATACCATCCAATCCTGCAGAGGTATGCCGAACGTCGGCACAGTGAGTGGGGTAAATCGGTGGACTATGTGCGGAAGCATCACTGCATCACTGTATGCATCACTGTACCCAAACTAAATTTGTATCATATTGTTCACTCAACTGAAGCTTTCTTTTGGTGTCATTTAATTACCTCCGGGTTTCAATTTTTTTTGCTAAATAAAAGAAAAAGGGCAGAACATTTTGAAGGAAAATATGTTTTTCTTAATTTATGTTATAACATTTTCCAAATAAATAGTTCTTCATAAATTTAGGTCAAAATTTATTCTGCTACATTTCCTTGGTGAAAATAACCCAATCAGTGTATATTATTTAGTCTATAGAAAAGTTATAGGGCCAGATTCACATACACTTAATATTGCGCTGTGTAATTTTACCAGGCTCTACACCGAATTCTGGTAGATTTTTGCCCGTACGCTATGGCGGCGTAGTCTATTTCTCGCCGCGTAATCGAAATACGTGATTAGGGGGCGTGAAGCATTTAAATTAAGCGCGTCCCCGCGGCCATTGAACTGCGCATGCTCCGTTCAGAAATTTCCCGCCGTGCATTGCACGAAATCACGTCGTTACGTCATTCGCTGTTTGAGTAGCGTCGTTTACGAACATTCCTATTCCCACCCGACTTACGTAAAAAATAATAAAAGACGTCGGAAAACGTAGAAATTCGACACGGGAACAACGGCCATACTTAACATGGGCTGTCTAATATTAGACCAGCAAAAAGCTGGTATAGTGTTACTCAAAAAAAAGATGACTAAAGGTCGGGGATCGCCGGCAAAAGCTCATTTGCATACCCCAACGCGGAAAACGACGGGAAGTCCACCCAGTGGCCACAATTTTATTGCAGCGTAGACCCGAAGGCGTACCAACACGTAATCCAGTCGAATTGAAGCCCGCAGCCGTCTATTCATGGTTTGAGGTTTTCGACTAGCTAAAAAACGAAAAAACGCGCGTAATTTGAAATTACTCCAGTCTAACACCAGTTAGACAGGCGTAATGGCTCTGTGAATCTGGCCCATAGAGTCTACAAACTATGGCATATACTGTATCTGAAAATTGATCAGTCCTGGTGTACTGATCTACACCTAATTTCTTGAGGCCCAAAAACTTCAGTACAGTACACATATCCCCCAAATGACATTTTTTTGGAAAGTAGAAAGTGTTTAGTTAGAGTCATGGAGATTTTTTTGAAGTTGTAATTTTTTGTCATTATTTTTTGGAAAAATTAGAAATTAAAAAAGAAATAATTGTTTTCATTTTTTCTTTTATGATTTTTTTTTAACACACTGTAACCAGAGCAATAGTAACATTGTACTACTCTGAGGAAGTGATACAGATTTTTATAATTTTTTTTTTACACATTATGATTGCTTAAATCAGTGAATTACATTGCTATAAGCAAGCATTTTACTGGATTAAACTTATTAATTTAGTTTGTTTTGTTGTGATTAGCTGTTGTGGTTGGTCAAAGTTAATAACATGGTACAGGTTTTCTGTTATTGGCCCTGTCTGTACCATGTGATAACATTGACTAATCACAGCTAGCAACACAATTGTACACAATGGATGGCATGAAAGGAAGCCATCCACTGTTTTCAACTGTCATGTGACCTGCTGTGGTCAAAGTGATCTCATGGATGGTACCAGCAATGAGCAGGTACACTGATCAGTTATCAGCTGGTGACAGATTGTGCCTCTGTGCAGGAGGGGGGTGCTCGCTCACCCCCCCTTTCTTGGCCTGCCAGGCTGTACACTTGGATAAGAGTCTGTTATGGATTTTGGTTTGACCCCACACATTTATTTTATTTGGTGTATTATTCCCCTTAGAATCCCCTACAAATCCTACTAGACCCGAAGGGCTCTGTTATGGATTGGGGGGCCCAATCCTGTCTTTTTCAGGAATTGTCTATTGCTGGCATTGTTTGTTTACATTTCAGCTGTAATTGGGGATGCCAGTCATCGGTTGTTAAGGACGCAGTGGCTGGCTTCCCAGCCCACTGCATAACAACCAGCTGTTCTTCACACAGAATTCAAATTGGTCCTTCATTTTTCGACCGATTCAAATTCGAATCCTTCCAAAAATTTGGAATTTCATTCGAAAATGTATAAACAAAAATAAATTTAAAGAAAACAAAATGAAAATAAACAAGTTCTGAAACGACAATACACAAATTAGTGCAATTTACCTCATTAAAGCCTTACAGCTGCTGGTTGATAATTATGAAACCACTTCCATTATACTCACTGAGCCCAGGGGCACAGAGGAACAAACAGTGATTTCTTCAGAATAACAAAAGTTAGGAATCTGCAAAAAAGTTTGTTAAAACCCTTGTAATGCACATAGATCACCCAGAGGGTAATGTTTTTTTCTCAACAAAAGTGGAGTTATGCTTTAAGCATTGATATCATTAAAACTTTATGAATCATGTCAATAACAACAAACTACATTTGGAAATATAGCCCATTTGAGGTTTAATTCACCCAAGGAATTATATTATAAATATAAAACATAATTTTAACTAACACATTTTATTTAGAAATAAAGTAAACAATTAAATAATGGCACTTATAAACTAATAATAAGCATACTTAAATAATTACATTACAATGAAAACATACTTGTGTTCTGCTAATTCAAAGCTGACAAATATAACACTACTGAATTAGCTTGACACAATAATTCCTAGTAGAAATAAACAATTCAGGCTGCAGCAAATGTATCATTGTTGACAAATAACAGAGTGAATATTTGACAATGTATGAAGGGACTGAAGCAAACTGTGCAAACAATATTGGGAAAATTGATGACAACTTTCACACCTTCACTGAACAAACTAAAGATTGAAGCTTATTGGCTGCCATGCATGACTGCATCAGACTCTGCTCCAGTGTTGATGAATTCCCCTCATTGTATCTTTTTTTTAATGCTAGAGGAGAAGAATATAAAGCAAAAAGTGTGTTGAATAAAAAAATGTGAAAAAAAATCTGGATTATGGCTTGATCTAGATTAGTGTGAGGGTCAAGGTAGGTCAAAGTTAAGACCAGTGTGTTTTAAGCAGGATTAAAAAAAAAGGTTGTTGCTTTTTTTTAATTTAGTGCCAGCATCAGTGTTAGTATAAGTTTGTTTTGGGTAGGATAAAAACAAAGCTGAATGTGCACTAGTGTTTCTTGGTCCTACTACAGATACTGTAATGCACTATTAATGTACACATACAGTATGTACTATCACAACACACATCTGGGATAGGAAAATGCCAGCATCAGTGTTAGCATCAGTGTGTTTTAGCTAGAATAAAAACAAAGCAAAAAATAAATAAATACATAAATGCTGAATGAGCACTATTGTTTCATAGCCCTACTACATATACGAACAACAAATAATGTACACATATTTACAGGTACTATCACTACAAATATCTGGAGTAAGAAAATGTATTTATTTATTTATTTGATGGTGGGTCATGATAAGGGCAGGAAATATGCAAGTTAAAGTGAATGTAAACCCACTCTCATCCTTTCTAAACTACTGCCATAGTGCTGATCTATAAGGATATAGATGCCTCCTGCATGTATCCTTACCTGTCAAATGTCTCCCCTCTGTTTGTTATAAGAACTGAAAAACTGCAGATTCTGGGTGGATCTGTTGTCTGGAGATCGGTGGGTGGAGTCGTGATGTTACTAGGCTCCCCGTCCTCCTCTACACTCCCCTTGTCAACATGCATTTTGTCCTGTGTATTTCTTACACTAAATTTTGCTATGATCAGTAACATCCAGTCGAATTCCAGAAAAGTAACCACATGACTTCAGAAAAGGAGTGGGGGTGGGAATTAAAAAATAAGGCCTGTCTCCAAGCTAGTGCATGACATATGTAAATAACCTGTCTCTCACAGCAAGGGGAGTGGAACGGACCAAGGTTTTTCTTTGTGAGGCCCCTTACACACGACCGGTTTTCTCTGCAGAATTCAGCAAGAAACTTGATGGGAGACGTATTCTGCCGAGGAAACCAGTCGTGTGTAAACTTTTCGCCGAGAAAACTGTCGAGGAACTCGTCGAGCCAAAAAGAGAGCATGTTCTCTATGGCCGTGTACACACGACTGAGAAACTCGACGGACGAAACACATTGTTTTTCCCGTCGAGTTCCTTGTTCGGCTGTCAAAAAGCTTGTCGAGCCAAATTTTCCCATTGCCCGTCGAGGAAATAGAGAACATGCTGGCAGATAGTAAGGTCCCGTCGGCATGCAGATATAAAGGCACAGCAAAGGAACCCTTAAGATGGACATGGCAAGACCCGATGGTGTTCGTGACATTACCAGATCTCTGACGGAACTCCCTGAAGGCCTGGAGGCTGGCGGAGAGGTGAGTACCAATCAAAAGAATTTTAATCGATCAAAAAATAAAATAAAGATTAATCGATTAATTAAAAGTTAATTTGCACAGCCCTAAAAAAAATACTATTTTGGGTCATTTTTCCTTTTGATCATAAAAAATGTAAAGAGATGTCATTAACATTTACCACCAAACAAAAGCCAAATGTATCCTGAAAGAAAAACCAAGGTTTAATTCACCTAGACACACCAAGTAGTTGTTGCAATATGTGAAGTGATACTCACAAATGCCAAAGTTGCAAAACTGGGTTAGGTGTTATGATTGGTGTTACCGTCTGTCATGAATGGGTTTAAACAACCATTTTGGGCTTATGGGAACATCTTTTGTTCACCTTAAAGGCTTAATAGAAAATTTGAAGAGTAGATAATAAATAAACACGTTTTTTTATAGAATTAAATTCTGGTTAACAGGAATATAACATGCCAGGAAGAACGACAGGTTCATAATACGTATTATCTCCCCCAATATTCCTACCTTACAACTACACTTTAAAATAAAATTCTTTCTCAAAATAATAAATACATTTATCTTCATTTATCTCAAAGTTTAACAACTGTATTTTAAAGCAGAAAAGTGTCTTCAAATACTTTGACCTATTCCAGATGAGGAACAGAATCCAAATCCTAATTTTATCTAAACAGAAATGTAATAATTTAAAAAAATATTTATAATTTTGAATTCAATTTTATTTTTGACTTCGATACATCACATTTTTTAGTTAGTATGTAGTTAGCACTCTTGCCTTGCAGAGAAAGATCTGCTCACTTTCTAACATCAAAACCATCTGCATCAAGTTTCCCCAGGAGGTCCTTATTTTCTCTCAAATCTCAATATCCTACTGTTTGATTATTTGGCTTCTAACCAAACTGACCCTAAAATATAAGCTAGTGTACTTGCGTGTATTTGAAGTAGAACTAAGAACAAAACTTTTTTTTCATTTTGGAAAAACTAAGAGGTGGGTTATTCTATGGCAAGTTTTTTTTTGCCATCGGTGTGCCATGGCAGTTTTCCCTTCATTTCCTGTCCCACAGACAAAACAGGAATTGATAGGAAATGTCTGCAATATGAAAACATCCCTGATTGTCATCAAGGTCACCAGAACTAGTGTCCCCATTGAAAGGCTTCCCTTAGTTTACTGTTCTGGGGACAACCCAAAATATTTGTGACTTTCTTTCACCTTTGATGATAAGGGTGGACACTGCATTTATGAACTGTGTTTAGTAGTGTCATTAAGTTAAAGAGGAAGTAAACCCACTTAAAAAATCAGAAAAAGAGCATACTAGCTTAATTATGTATTACTTACCTGAGATCGAAGCCCCCCACAGCGGTGCTCGTTCCTCTCCTTCATCACCGGCATCTTTCCTTGAGTGTCTTCCTTGTATTGCGGCTGTAAGGGTTTACAACAACTTTAACACTGAAATGTGTAGTGCATTGTGAACACAATGTGGGTAACATGCACGGAACGCAGGTTTTCTGCCACACATTTTGGCCCTAAAGGGGGTTCAGATGGGAACATAGACCTGACAGGGATTCTAATCTCTCTCCACTGTGTTCAAAACAAAAAAAAAGAAAAAGTTTACTTTTAGTTATACTTTATATATGTAACTTAATCACTGAAATTGAATATGAGCTTTAACAAATTCATGAAATTTCAAAAGTAATGTTTAGTATTTATTAATCTGCAGCTTTCGTGAAAAATTGACTCAGCAATTGTGCCAAGTGACAATGTTCTGTCCCTGTCTCTCAGTTGTGCTCCGCCATCACACTGGCTTCTCATGGAAACTGGACTGGCAGGGACTCTGGGTTTTTCAACAAAGGAAGCAATACAAAAGGAGTAGGCTACATTGTAACACAAGTACATGGTACAACGTATACATTTAGAGAATTTGAAATGTTGGGTCAACCTACAGTATTCTTTAGGACAATATGGGATCCATTTTAATAAACTCCCATGTGTGAGAAATAGCTTGAAAATATACAAGACGGTATGCAATGGTTTGTTTTGATACCCTGGTATGTTCGTGAAACTACTACAGACAAAAAAGATCAAATTCATTGTAAAAAGTAAATTTATTGTGAAAAATAAATAAATACATAAATAAATAAATACAAATTTAACATTTTTGCATTTTCATCACTTAACTGATCCAAGATACTAATGATGCTGATGCTGGTAGTTTAGAAATATATTCCCTCAGCTAAACATTTAATTTTCCTCTATGTTTGTTTTTGTACATATTAGCAGTTTTTTTTTACTGATTTTCAAAGAATAGATATAAGCCTGTTTACGTAAATGTCAAATTTGAATATATGAACCTGGTCACTTTTAAATGTAATACAGCTTTGAAGTGCTTTATTTTATGTGTTTATTACTTTGGAAAGGCCATTGAAGTTTGCGGCACAGTGGCATTCTCTATTCTGTGGTACGTGCTGGGTGATGATTGTGAGTGAAAGCATGAAAACTAAATTACAGCTGTGTTATGTCATAATGAATAATGTCTGTTGGCTGAGACAGTGAGTCAAAGGCTTCAAGAAGGAGGAAAATATCTAAATGACTAACTGGAAAAGCTGATAAGTTTACATATGGGTTTCTCCTTTAAAGTAGCCAAATGACAAAGCAGCGACTTACCAGAAAAGTAATATATTTGTATTTTATTTCATCATGGCTACCATATGTTATGTGTATGGTCTATTAAACCTGGCTTTAGTTAAATCATGACCAAGTTCTGATGCTCAGGTCAAATTTAGCAGGATCATCCTGCATCAGTTACCCTGACAATAACTATGTGACAAATGTGCATACCTAAATATTTGTTTTTATATTTTCATTTAGTACACTGTTTTAATTAATAAAACATCTTCTAGTTTTTATTAAAGCTGACAAATGTGAGAACATAATCATTATTTTTTAAATGGCAATTACAGCATTACACACATGGCACTGCAAATGTCACTGCAGCTAAAACGTGTTCATCTGCTGGATAAAAGTTTTTTTTTTTTATTATTATCACACTAATTGGTTCCTGATTGTCAGTGGAGACTTTAGATGTTAATGCTAAAAAAAAATAAAAAAAATAAAGCCATCAACTGCACCAAATGAATAACAAATGTATCAAGACTTTATGCTGGGGAACATTTATATACAGATTGTGAGCATGTAGAGCAGTGGTTCCCAACCTGGGGGTCAAATGACGATTTCCCAGGAGTCACTAAATCCTGGGATATTCCTGAAGCCCGCACGACTCTCCTAGCCCTTCCGTGGCCGCCCAGCAGGGCTGTCCCTGGAGTCTATGGAAGCCCAGCTGGGCTGTTCCTGGAGCCCGCAGCCACCCACTCAGCCTCTTCACAGCCGCCCATTCAGTTTACGGCATGGGTGGGGGGGCAGAGACTAGAGGTCAACTGACTGGCAAGGAATGTAAAGTGGAACGGGCTGGAGGAGACCTATCTCCTGATTTCGGCATAGGTGTCACTGCTGCGAGACACCACAGAGCTGGAGACACAGTGAATAACACTACCTGTGATTAGAGTTGTCAATAAAAGTCCCAACTACAGTTCTCAGATCAGCAGATGACCTTGATCAAGAGCACCTAACTTCCCCCAGCACTGCCACTGATCCCATCCCTCCACCAGAACTGCCACTCATCTAAACCCCCGTCAGCGCTGCCACTCATCCCATCTCCCTGTTAGCACTGCCACTTATCCCCTCTCACCCCCCCACCAAGGAATAAGAGAAGGAATAAAATAGAGAATACATGGAAATGAGAGGAAAAGAGGAGGAGGAACAAAGATAAAAGGATACAAAGAATAAGAAAAAAACAAGAAAGATGGCTAGAGAGAGGGATGGGGAAAAAAACAAGAAATTATGGTCCGTTTTTCGATCCGCTCCGTGTGTGTCCGTCGGCTCAGCGGGGATCCCCGCTGAGCTGTCGGCGGACAGGGCGGTCCCCGCACACTGTGCAGAAACCGCCCTGTCTCTCCTCCGCTCTTTCCCTTATGGGGAATCGGATAAATACGGACCGTGATCGAATCATCCGATCCGATCCGCCGGATGGAAGAAAAATAGGGTTTTCTTCTGTCCGAAAAACCGGAGCATTACGGACGCGGATCTTTGCAGACGTTAGCGGATGCATCATCGGACAAATGGAGGCGGACGTCTAAAAGGACCCTTAGGATAGAGAGAGATAAAAGGGAAAGGAAGGGGAACAAAGAGAAAGAGTGGTACATCCTAAAATGTACCATAAGGGGATTTAATATTGTATGAGTGAAAGGGACTCAGGGAGTTCTAAATGTCCATGTGTTAGGGGCGCAAATTACTTGTCTTGCCTTGGCTGCTGACAACCCACGCTATGAAAATTATTTTACTGTTAGGTGTCCCCACAAATTTTTTATCAAGGGGTCACGGCACTAGGAAGGTTGAGAACCACCGATGTAGAGCTTTATGACCCTTTGACTAAACTTATTATCAAGGCCTTTTGTAATAGCTATCTGGAAACTTTAGGCTGTTCTGAAAGAAAAAAATTTTTTTGTCATAAGACAAGATCTGTTTGCAGACAGAGTCACTTATTAGCTGCTCTGGAACCTCTCTCACCATACAGTTTCTACTATGTGACAAAACATTACAGAGCTCCTGTTTGCAAAATAGGTTATAAGAAATAAGGGGATGAGAAAGAGACCAAGGTTAGTATAGACTTTAGATTGACTTTAACATTGAGTGTAAATTTTTTACCAAATATTGAGCTTAGTTTGTAGAGTCACATGCCAGATCATTTCTGTATAAATCCTAGTATAAAAATTATATTTGCAATAATACAGTACTGGTTATATCTAATTAAGTGGTATCAGAGAACTCTGTATAGGTAGTCTTTACAATCGATCATTGTTGATTAAAAAAAATTAATCTCTTTAACCACTTAAGGACCGGACCAATATGCAGCTAAAAGACCCAAGGGGCCAGATTCACGTACATCTGCGCATTATTGAACCGGCGTAGCGCACCGCCTTTACGTTAGACTGGCGCAATGTAGCGGCGCAATCACCCTATTCTCGTCGGTTTTACGCAGAAATTTGTGCCTGCGCAACGTTATTTCAGAGGCGCAAGGCGGAGTAATACAAATTGGGAAGGACGTGGGCGTGTTACATTGAAATGAGCCATGACCCCATGCAAATGAAGGGCCGGCCGTCTCACGCATGCGCGCTTGAAGCAGACCATGGTCAGCACCTCTGTGCGCATGCTCACAGCTCGGGAACGGCGCAATCAGTGAAATTGGAAGTGGACTAGGGCAAATTAGTGAACTACGCAAACAGCATAAATAGACAGAGACAAACGCCCTTCCTTTGCAAAAGTGCATCCCTTTGTATCCCTTCCTATACAGCAAGGTGCTTTTGTTCTGTTGTTTATTAGCGTTTGTTTGTTTGTTTGTTTGTTTGTAATGTGTCTTTGAGATATTTGGGGACTGTTTTGCAGAGTGATTTTTGTCTTTTATGTGTTTTCTTTGTTGTTATTTTGTTTAAATTATATTTTTGCTGGGCATTTTTTATTTTTGCTGGTCAATTTTTTTTTGGTTCTGTTTGTGTATGATTTGGGAATGTGGGGGTGACATTCCTGCCGGAAAAGGGGTGTCACCCTCATTTGTGGTGGAGAAGTGATCCCCAGGTCCGTGTGAATGGTGTATGAATATACAGTGACATAATTGGAGCCATGGCATGTCGTTGCAGCTCACAAGTCCTGCATGGTGGGCTTGTGCCAATCCAATGTGATGAGGATGTGATGTTTCTGTGCTAGGGACCACAGTGGTGTGCATGCATGCATTCTCATTGTGCCATGTTTAATGTGTGTGTTTAACGTGCAAAGATGCCTAATGTGAGCTGGCTCCTGGCTGCTCTTCCCTCAGCAGACGGTTAGGGGGGTTCCGTATAGGAGTCATGAGATGGGGTCCCAGTGCATATGCAGAGTCACCCTGAAGGGATAAGACAGGAGGATGTTAGTAGTGCATGTGCCCCTTGTGATTTCAGCATCATGGGGGGGACAGTCATGTCTGCCACCCATGTCACTCACCAACCAGCCAGCTGTCCCCATACATGTTCTGTTTGAAATCTGTGGGGATGGGGCTATGATTGTATATGTAGCTGTCATGGGTGTCATGGGTGGTGTCATGTGTTGGGCTGGTGATGTCCTTCTGCAGGGTTGTGGTTAATTCCAGGATGGCATGGGGGTGAACCTGAAGATGCGAGACACCTCAGAATCACTCATGCCAAAGATGTCTATGCGTTTGTGATATATCAAGTGAAGAGTGAGGGGCTTGTATCAGATTAGATTATAATTTATATCCATCAAGGTTTAAAAGGGCTATTGAAAGATAGTGAGACCGTGTTTGTAATTTGTATGTATGTTATGTATTGATCTATATATGTATGTATATTTTTTGTAAAAATGTTTCTTAAAGCAAAGAAATTTTTTTTGTAAAAAAAAAAAAATCCTCTCCCGTGCCCTCCTCCTTCTTTGCTCATCTTAAGTCAGTAGTATAGCTATGAGCATGGATGTCCCTGGCATGTTGGCATACAGATTGTTGGGCAACACGTGTGACTGCTGAGCTCCTTACTAACGGTGTTGCTTTCTCTGACATGTAGACAAATTGTCTAATTTTAGACCACCTTTTATATGGTCTAATTTTAGACAGGCCGTGCAGCTGTTGCGCACAGCGCGTAGCCTGCGCTGCACCAACATTCTTTTGTGGATCCCCGTAACTCCATCATTAGCATATTTGAATAGCAAATCAATGGTGTGTCTAGCGCAGTTTTGCGCGGACGGATGCGCCTGTCTATCGAAATTACGCTGGACAAAAAAAAGTAGATTTCTTGCGTATCTCGTTTTGGGGATGCGGAGTATCGAAACTCATGCGCAAATTTAGACTTATGCCGCGCATCTCCTGTTACGCCGGCGTAATCGCTCTGTGAATCTGGCCCAAGGTGTTTTTACAATTTGGCACTGCGCTGCTTTAACTGGTAATTGCGTGGTCATGCAATGTTGTACCGAAATGAAATTTGCATCCTTTTTTCCCCACAAATAGAGATTTCTTTTGATGGTATTTTATTGCCTCTGCGATTTTTTATTTATTTTTGATATAAATGGAAAAAGACCGAAAATTTAGAAAAAAAAATTCTTATAACTAAATGATATATTTCTCACACATGCCATGGGCATATGTGAAATTACACCTCAAAATACATTCTGCTGCTTCTCCTGAGTATGGGGATACCACATGTGTGGGACTTTTTGGGAGCCTAGCCGCATACTGGGCCCCGAAAACCAAGCACTGTACGCGACATTATAAATGCTGAAGGCGGTGCTTGGTTTTTGGGGCCCCATACGCGGCTAGGCTCCCAAAAAGTCCCAAACATGTGGTATCCCCGTACTCAGGAGAAGCAGCAGAATGTATTTTGGGGTGCAACTCCACATATAACCATGGCATGTGTGAGCAATATATCATTTAGTGACAAC
Organism: Rana kukunoris; assembly: GCA_029574335.1. Lineage (NCBI taxonomy): Eukaryota > Metazoa > Chordata > Amphibia > Anura > Ranidae > Rana > Rana kukunoris. Next base: position 121,313,116 of record CM056054.1, on the reverse strand, counting down.
TTTTTTTTTTTTTGTCATTATTCAATCACTTTGGACAAAAAAATAAAAATCAATGGACTCAACATGCCTCTCAGCAGTTTCCTTGGGTGTCTACTTTCCAAAATGGGGTCATTTGTTTTTTTTTGCGCTATTTTGGCATTTTATGGCTTTATAAACTGTGATAGGTAGTGAGGAGTGAAATCAAAAATGTAACCCTTAGAAAGCCTGAAGGCGGTGATTGGTTTTTGGGGTCCCGTACGCGGCTAGGCTCCCAAAAAGTCCCAAACATGTGGTATCCCCGTACTCAGGAGAAGCAGCAGAATGTATTTTGGGGTGCAATTCCACATATAACCATGGCATGTGTGAGAAATATATCATTTAGTGACAATGTTTTGTACATTTTTTTTTGGTCATTATTTAATCACTTGGGGCAAAAAAATAATAATAATATTCCATGGACTCAACATGCCTCTCAGCAAATAGCTTGGGGTGTCTACTTTCCAAAATGGGGTCAATTGGGGGGGGGGTTTGTGCTATTTTGGCATTTTATGGCCTTCGAAACCGTGTGAGACATGGCATGTGTGAAACATGGCATGTGTGAGCAATATATCATTTAGTGACAACTTTCTGTTTTTTTTTTTTGTCATTATTCAATCACTTTGGACAAAAAATTCAATGGACTCAACATGCCTCTCAGCAGTTTCCTTGGGGTGTCTACTTTCCAAAATGGGGTCATTTGTTGTTTTTTTTTTGTGCTATTTTGGCATTTTGTGGCCTTCGAAACTGTGATAGGTAGTGAGGAGTGAAATCAAAAATGTACACCCTTAGAAAGCCTGAAGGCGGTGATTGGTTTTTGGGGTCCCGTACGCAGCTAGGCTCCCAAAAAGTCCCACACATGTGGTATCCCTATACAGCAGAATGTATTTTGGGGTGTAATTCCACATATGGATTCATCGGTGGGTATGCCCACCATTAGAATACCTCCCTTCATCCACCCACTTCTAATGATGGGCATACATGCACCATTTATATATGCCGAAGCATGGGGGCATCCTCCCGCAAAAAAGTTATGCCGCGTACACACTCAAACTTTTCTATGGCGCGTACACACAGTCAGACTTTTCTATGCCGTGCACACATGGTCAGACTTTTCAATGGGAAAGCCTTTGTAGGAATGTCAACCGTATGTACGCGGCATTAGGAGCAAAATCGCTCCTCCGCCCCTAATGCCCCCATGCTTCGGCATATATGCTCTTTTTTGAACTGTGGTGGTGAAATCACCTCCTACAGCATTGAAGTCGCGGCTTTATATATATCGTGGGACCAAACGCTGTTGCTGTCACGCTAAATAAATCCGCGCTGCAACTGAATGGCGTACCTGCTAAGCAAATGATGGTTAACATTAAAACAAAGTAACATTACAGTATAACAGTAAGATCATACCATACCTGCAAAGCAAATTCCAATAAAAAACATAGTAAAAAATAAAACATTTTTTAACGCAACCTGTGCCTAAAATATATATATATATATAAATATATATATATATATATATATATATATATATATATATATATATATATATATATATGCTGAAGCATGGGGGCATCCTCCCGCAAACAAGTTATGCCGCGTACACACGGTCGGACTTTTCTATGCCGTGTACACATGGTCAGACTTTTCTATGCCGTGTACACATGGTCAGACTTTTCCACGGGAAAGCCTCCGTAGGAATATCAACCGTATGTACGCGGCATTAGGAGCAAAATCACTCCTCCGCCCCTAATGCCCCCATGCTTCGGCATATATGCTCTTTTTTTAACTGTGGTGGTGAAATCACCTCCTACAGCACTGGAGTCGCGGCTTTATATATCGTAGGAGCAAACGCTGTTGCTGTCAAGATAAATAAGTCTGCGCAACAGCTGAATGGCGTACCTGAAAACAGTAAAGTAAATTACATACCTGAAAAGCAAGCATGAAAAAACATAACAACAATAAAACTTTGCTGAATAAAATAGAGTAAAAAAGTAGCAGAACAATAGAGAGAGAGAATAGAGAGGGAGAGAACAATAAAATGACAACTATTTTTTTTTTTTGTGTTTTTTTTTTTAACACTTTTTTTGTAACTGTAACTGTTCAACTTTTCGGTTCCAGGTTTGGGTCTCTCAAATGCGATGGCATCTTGGGAGACCCTGTGTACGTGTGCCTAGCCTGTGAAATGTTTTACCCTACGCTAATACTTCACTAGTGTGTGGAAGCGTTCAAAACATTCACCAATACAAAGACCAGGATCGGCAGGACATTGGGGACAAAAATAACGGGTGTCACGCCTAAATCCGCGCTTTCTACAGACACAACATTTTATTTGGGGGGCTCGTTGGGTAGGGGTACTCTCGAGGGCATACAAAAAATGCCTCTCATGCAGTCGGCTTACTGCATTTGGTAGGGCATGGTGAGGTACAGAACCGCCTGGATACAGGAGTTCTGTGATGATCCCCTTCTGGAATGCAAGAAAGGATCCAATCTGTCCTGAAGCTTTGTATAAGACAAAAGCATTCAGTAGAGTCAATTGAAATAAATGTAGAGACACTTTTTTGTACCAGCGTCTCGTCTTACGGGCAATATGAAACGGCGCCAACAACTGGTCGTTGAGGTCCACCCCTCCCATATTTTGGTTATATTCGTGGACACAAAGGGGTTTCTCCACAACACCAGTCGCCATATGAAATTTTACTGTCGTGTCTGCGTGAAGGGTGGTAAGAACGAAAACATTCTTATTGTCCCGCCACTTCACAGCGAGCAAATTATTACATCTGCAGCAGGCTCTCGCTGCTGTAATAATTGTCCACGTATAAGTGGTACCCCTTTCCGAATAAGGGTGACACCAAGTCCCAAACGATCTTGCCAGCACTCCCCATGTAATCTGGGCATCCTTCCGGCTCTACCTCACTATCTTTGCCCTCATAAACCCTAAAGCTCCATGTGTAGCCTGTTGCCCTGTCACAGAGCTTATAGAGCTTGACCCCGTATCTGGCACGCTTGTTGGGAAGGTACTGCTTGAAAGACAAGCGGCCAGAAAATTTCATTAGGGACTTATCAACGCAGACAACTTGCTGGGGATTAAACAAGGCTGCTAAAAAGTTTGTTGAAATGGTTTATGAGGGGCCGAATTTTGTAGAGCCGGTCAAATTCAGGGTCTCCAAGTGGACGACAAAGTGCATTGTCACTGAAATGCAGGAACCGCAGGATCGCCTCGTATCGTTTCCTGGCCATGTAAGCAGAGAATATGGGCATATGGTCAATTGGCTCTGTGGACCAATACATGCACAATTGAGGAAATTGGTGTATGCCCATATTGAGGGTAAGGCCCAGAAAGGTCTTAAATTCGGAAACCTCAAGAGGTTTCCATTCTTTGGCAAGGACGGTCTGGGGATTAGCGGTGATGTAAGTACCAGCATATAAATTAGTCTGGTCCACAATAGATCTATAGAGATCTTCCGTGAAATATAGCGAATAAAAATCAAGTTGGCCAGTAAATGGGGGAAGTACAGGTGCTGCAGAAGTGGTGGGGACCCAATCAGGATAGGCAAATTCTGCAGGAAGGGCACTATGGGCAAGATGGGCCTGTCTTTGTCTTCTTCTTGGTGGCAGCGGGACACTACTTGTGCTTGCCACCTCGCCAGCTTGAACTGCACTTATGGGACTCGCCACGTCACCACGTGTTACTGCAGTGCTGGATGAACGACCAGGGTGTACTAGGCCGCTGGTGCTTGCCAATCCACCAGAAAGAATAGCGGCGCTAGTACTGGCTCTCTGCTCCATACAAGGGTCCTGTGGTTCTTGCTCCTCAACAACATCAGAACGGGGTCGGGTACGCCTGGCCTTAGCAGGGACCACAACTCCGTCGTCAGAGCTATCTGACATGGAGCCACTGTCATAAATAGGATCGTATTCTGAGCCCGAATATGACAGATGCGTGACCTCCTCTTCACTATCTGACATGCTCAGGATCCTAAAAGCCTCTTCACCAGTGTACATTCGCTTTGCCATTTTGGGCTCTAAATTTAGTCGTAGACTGGTGATGATTCACAGGTAAAAAAAAGCACCTGGCTATAGAAAAGCAAATGTAGAAAACGCTTCCAAAAAAAAACTGTTAGCGATCGCAGGGATCAGGCCTGTCTCTGCGAATGCTGCAGTTGTGTGTGATGTGTTTTTGAAGTGACAGTGATCGATCGATACTGCACTTGGGTGGGCTGGGCTGGGCTGGGCGGAGGGGCAAAACGCAGGTGCTAGCGGGTATCTGGGGTGATTCTGGGCTAACAATGCGTTTTTGGGTACCCTAAACTGCTGGGTACGCTAGTATAGATCTGATCAGATCAGGTATCGATCCGTTCAGATACTATACCACTAAGGGGGGTGTATGCTTTAAGTGTGCCTATGTGAACCTGTGTCAGTGTGGTGCTTGGTGCAACTTACTGTGTGATGTGATCTCTCCTCATCATCGGACGAAAAGACCGACACGGGGAGGGATAACATCACTTCCCTCTTCCTGTGTTTACACTTAGCACGGGAAGAGGCGGGGGAGCGCGCGCATTGGCTGGGAGCGATCGCGAGGGGGTGGCTGAAAACGAATAGCCGCCCCCTCATCCTGGATCGGGGGAGGGGGCGCATTGGTTCGGAGCGATCGCGAGGGGGTAGCTGAAAACGAATAGCCGCCCCCTCATCCCGGATCGCTCCCGAAGCCTACGGAACTGCCGCATGTACCAGGGGGGGTACGCCAATGTACGTACATTCTGCCGACGTATATGTACATGTGGGGGTCCGCAAGTGGTTAAACACTTATGCCGCGTACACACGATCGTTTTTCGGCATGAAAAAAAACATTGTTTTTTAGCATGTAGAAAAAACAACGTTTTTCCAACTTCATCATTAAAAACGATGTTGCCCACACACCATTGTTTTAAAAAAAAAATGATGAGCAAAGCGCCGTGACGTACAACACGTACAACGGCACACTAAAGGGGAAGTTCCATTCAAGCTCCCGTCTCCTTCTGAGCATGCGTGGGTTTAAAACGTCGTTTTTAACGTAGTTTTAGCCCACACACGATCATTTTTTACAACCCGAAAAACCATATATTTAAAAACGACGTTAAAAAATGCAGCATGCTCACATTTTTTTTTTATGTGGTTTTAAATGACGTTTTTAAAAACGTCGGTTTTTTTTCATGCCGAAAAACAGGCATTATTGTTTGCTTAGACAATCAATGATTTATGTATTGTTTTGTTATACAACTTACATTTTGTCCCCCTTCTTATATATTCTAATTATGTTCAGTTTTCAAATAAAGGATCAGTTTTCAAATAACCCACAACATAAAATAAGCTTCTTGTGAGCTTGATTGTTCTTTAAGTGACCCAATGAATTTGAAGTAGATATTTTGTTTTAAAGTAAAATGGCTGATATGGGAAACATGGAGGAAAAGTGCAATCCCTATACTGTATGTGCCCTGACACTTTTTATATAAAGCTGTACTTATCTGTATTCATGATATCTAGAGATGGGCGAACGGTTAGGCCAGAGCATGAGTTCAGGCCAAACACTGGCTGTTGGAACATTCGCCGAAAAAAACAAATTATATGGACCTAGACTCGCATGAAAGTCGGACCAAAGTAGTACAGGGACTATTTTGAAGTCGGCACATACAGTATATGAATGGTTATCATTGGAAATAATGGGGAACGACTTGTCATGCGACTTTGCAGTCCCATCTCCAGTAGCCATTTCATAAGGGGGCAATGGCAGAAGATCTGGCTCTTTACTAGTTCCGCCCATATTCCCCCCTTTTTAAACAGTATTTCAATGATGATTGCCCCTAATTCCATGACCTGATAAAGCACATACGTGCGAAACGCATCATCACGGGGCTTGCGGTCCACTCCAGGTGTAATACAATGATCTTCCATGGATATTGCTAATTGCCATTTAGTTTCTTAGCGCTGTGTGTGTGTTTTCTGATATGTCCAGCTACTACTCCTAAGCCGCGTACACACGATCGGTTCGTCTGATGAAAACGGTCTGATGGACCGTTTTCATCAGACAAACCGATCGTGTGTGGGCCCCATCGGTTTTTTATCCTTCGGTGAAAAAACTAGGAACTTGTTTTAAAATTTTCTGATGGTTAAAAAAACGATAGAAAAAAACGATCGTCTGTGGGGAAATCCATTGGTTAAAAATCAACCCGTTTTTTTAACTGATGGTGTGTAGGCACGACTGATGAATGTCAGCTTCATCGGATATCTGATGAAAAAATCCATCAGACCGTTTTCATCGGATGAAGTGATTGTTTGTACAGGGCACTAGTGCTTCCACAGCTGCCTGGGCCTTTTATGACATTTTCATCCATGACATGTTCACGTATGTGATTATATGCATTTATGGTCGCAGTGCTTGGTGTTTTAAGCTTTTGGTTAGTGTTTATTTAGAGATGACAGTGGTTGTCCCGATACCACTTTTTTAGGACCGAGTACAAGTACCGATACTTTTTTTCAAGTAGTCGCCGATACCGAATGCCGATACTTTTTTAAAATGTGTCCCCAATTGCAGCGATGTCCCCCACATATGCAGCCATGTCCCCCACATATGCAGCCATGTCCCTCCAGCCATGTCCCCCACATATGCAGCCATGTCCCTCCAGCCATGTCCCCCACATATGCAGCCATGTCCCTCCAGCCATGTCCCCCACATATGCAGCCATGTCCCTCCAGCCATGTTCCCCACATATGCAGCCATGTCCCTCCAGCCATGTCCCCCACATATGCAGCCATGTCCCTCCAGCCATGTCCCCCACATATGTAGCCATGTCCCTCCAGCCGTGTCCCCCACGTATGCAGCCATGTCCCCCACATATGCAGCCATGTCCCTCCAGCCATGTCCCCCACATATGCAGCCATGTCCCTCCAGCCATGTCCCCCACATATGTAGCCATGTCCCTCCAGCCATGTCCCCCACATATGCAGCCATGTCCCTCCAGCCATGTCCCCCACATATGTAGCCATGTCCCTCCAGCCGTGTCCCCCACATATGCAACCATGTCCCTCCAGCCGCGTCCCCCACATATGCAGCCATGTAACTCCAGCCATGTCCCCCACATATGCAGCCATGTCCCTCCAGCCATGTCCTCCACATATGCAGCCATGTCCCTCCAGCCATGTCCCCCACATATGCAGCCATGTCCCTCCAGCCATGTCCCCCACATATGCAGCCATGTCCCTCCAGCCATGTCCCCCACATATGCAGCCATGTCCCTCCAGCCATGTCCCCCACATATGGAGCCATGTCCCTCCAGCCGTGTCCCCCACATATGCAGCCATGTCCCTCCAGCCATGTCCCCCACATATGCAGCCATTTCCCCCCAGCCATGTCCCCCACATATGCAGCCATGTCCCTCCAGCCATGTCCCTCCAGCCATGTCCCTCCATCCATGTCCCTCCAGCCATGTCCCTCTAGCCATGTCCCTCCAGCCATGTTTCTCTAGCCATGTCCCTCCAGCCATGTCCCTCCAGCCATGTCGCTCCAGCCATGTCCCTCCAGCCATGTCCCTCCAGCCATGTCCCTCCAGCCATGTCCCTCCAGCCATGTCCCTCCAGCCATGCCCCCCCATACCTAGCCGCCGAATGCCACCGCCGCCGCCGCACGGAGAACATCACAGCATTCATTTGAATAGCTGTTTTGCCCACGCGTATAGACACTCCCCCTTGCTCGGGATTGGACAGATCATGATCACCCATCCAATCCCGAGCAAGGTGGAGTGTCTATACGCGGCGGGAACACTACAGCTATTTAAATGAAAGCTGTGATGTTCCCGCACGCCGTTTAACCCATGCGGCTGCATTCGATTCGGCGGCTTTCGATGCAAATACTTGGTATCGGTCCCGATACCGATACTGGTATCGGTATCGGGACAACCCTAGATGACACCTTATAATTCATGGGGGTTGATTTACTAAAACTGGAGAGTAAAAAATCTGGTGCAGCTCTGCATAGAAACCAATCAGCTTCCAGGTTTTATTGCCAAAGATTAATTGAACAAGTTGAAGTTGGGAGCTGTTTGGCTACCATGCACAACTGCACCAGATTCTGAGTGCTCCAGGAAATCTACCCCATTCTGTCCATATATATTAAATAGTGGCATTTAGGTTTATAGGATACTACTTCTGCTTAGCAAAAAAGTCTATATTTGCCCTCTCTGGGCATCAACTTCTAAACCAAGGCATAACACCTCATTTTGTGGCAAGCCCTAGACTCGAAAGTCCATAAAGAATGCCCAAAAGCCCTCTCAAAAAGAAGGGCAACCCTGATTCTTCAGAGTGGGGGATATTTGTTGGCATTTGCTCCAGTCTGGATTCAAGATGTTCTAAACCTGATGCATGTTTCAGCCATAAGCTGCTTCAAGCTGTCACCTGGGCATTTTGTTTAGGTTCTTGAACCCTTGTTTTCTTGAGGGCCAGTTGGCAGTTCTGTTGCTATGTTGTTGTCCATCGCTAATGCCTTGTACACACGGTCAGACTTTTGACCTTGCAAAAGTCCGCCGTGAGCCCTTCGGAAGTCCAACGGACAAAAAGAGAACAGAATCTCTATCTAAGGTCTGTCGGACTTTCGACAAAAAAAGTCAGGTTGAGGCTACACACTGCCGGAATTTACTAGAAAAAAAGCCTGTCTGACTTTTTTCTCTGAAGATCCAGCCGTGTGAACGAGGCATTAGTTTACTGCTTGGGTACATCCAAGGCCGCCATCAGGGGGGTACAGGCATTACACCTGTAAGGGGCCCGGGGGTCCCCAGGGGCCAAAGGTCCCCAGGGGCCCGGAGGCCACCAAGGGCCCCAGATGGCAAGCCCTTTTTTTTATAAAAAAAAATATATTTTTTTTAAAACAAAATATTTTTTTTTAATATATTTTTCTTTTCTTTTTTATTAAAGGGCCACTTTTTTTTCTTTTTTTTTAGAGGTCCGGAGGTCCCCAGGGCCCCGGATGGCTACCCCCCTTTTTTATATATATTTTCCTTTATTGCTTCTTTTTGTAAAGGGGCCCCCCGCTTCTCAATTCGCGGCAGCAGCCCCCCCCCGCTTCTCTATTTCATCATGCGGCAGCACCCCCCCCCCCGGTTCCCTGCTCCAGGGGGCCCATGCCTGAAGCTGTGTAATGGGCCCCAAAATTCCTGATGGCGGCCCTGGGTACATCACATGGTTTACAAATTCAAGTCCTGTTTCCTGTATTGTACAATTAAAATCCTTATCTGGGTTATCTTGGATTACAGTACATGACAGTACAGGGCACAGGAATAATTTCCCCTGTGTATTGACCACTTCTTAAAAAAAAAAAAAACTGACGTTTAATGGAGTGGGCAGAGTTATAAGTACACTTTCATTTTTTGCCAGTGGTAATCACCTGAAGATAGCCTGTGTACATATCATGAGCTATGCATACAAGTTCTGTGTGATGTATCCTGTACTGTACCCCAAGATAAGGAGTTAAAAGGTAAGTCAAAATTGCTATTTTTTGGTAAAAGTTAAACGCTGCACTGCATTTTTAAATATTCTTCCATCTGTGAAACAGAGTGGTTGCAATATTATGGTATGACACTACATCACTGCCTTTGGAACAGGATGTCTTGCTATGATTGATGGAACTATGAACCCATCCATTCATGAATCGAAACTCAAGAGAATTTGGGTCATGCAGCAAGGCAATGACCTCTGAAAGCTAAGTTAATCTTTTACATAAACTGGTCTATGCAGACAAGGGGTCACAGTAGTTTAACCATTTCAGCTTCCGCAAGATTTACCCCCTTTTCTGACCAGGCCAGCTATATTTTTTCTTTCTGCTATAAAACATATCCAATATTTTTTTTTTTAAATAGATTTTTATTGATTTAGGCCAACATCTATTCTGCTACATATTCTTGGTAAAAAATCCCAATAAGCCTATATTGATTGATTTGCACAAACGTTATACCGTCTACAAACTATGGGATATATTTATAGAATTTTTTTTTTTTTTTTTACTAGTAATTGCGACAATCAGAGACATATTGTAGGACTGCAACATTGCGGTGGACAAATCGGACACTAAGTGACACTTTTTCATAAAACAGTGGCTAGGTATGTGATCTAGCACAGAGCGGTTGCTCTGCCACAGTAAATGTACTTTGGGCAGCCGCTAAATTGTTAAAATACATCATGTCAAATATTCTTTATTGCAAATGTCATGGAACCTGTAGACCTGTCATTATTAAGCCTGGCCAAAATACTCCAATGTTCCAACATTCCTATATCCTGGCTTATTTTACAGGTCATGTGCTACAGCAAAATGGCAGTTGAGCCTTCTTCTATTTAGTTGTCCTCAAAGGAGGTTCACTGTTTATTTTGCTGTAGTCCGGTGTATGTGACGGAAAGGAGCTAAGGCAGGGTGAAAATCCCAGTAGGAATGTGTAACTGGAGCAACTTTTCTGTGAAGCTTTTTTAATCAGGAGATGAGCTCACCCTTGTGATGCTGGGGGTGAGCACCCAATAACTGATGTGGTCGGGCTTCATGAGTGGCAGAAAAGGCCTACAGGTATTGCATATACATTAAACAGAATTTTTCAAATGGCACAGTTTATTTTAAGCTACTGGGGCCTCTTGTCTGCATTGGTCAGTTTATGGAAAAGGTGAACGAACTTTTAAAAACACATTTCTACTTATCAAAGAATAGATAAGGCAGAATAAAGGTCACATAGATTGGCTTAGTCCCTACCCTAATTCTGTAAAAATGTTGTGAAATTACCTAAAGTAGACAATTCATGTGAGGAAGCCCACCAATATCTCAGCAGCGTTGAAGCTGTGCTATAAGAAGAAACATAAAAATAAAATGTCCCCAAGCTAAGGTGCAGGACTGGTCAACAAATAGTGGAGATGCTTAGTTGCAGTTATTGCTGGTCAATAAGGGCACACCAGTTAGTAAAAGTAAAGGTTCACATAACTTTGAGACACACAAAAATGTACAGTGAATTGGGATTTTTTCTTCAGGAAATAGATTATTATGTTTATGGCTCTTTTTTTTATGTTTTTTTTTTTTTTTCTAGTTTTAGGACTTGCATACAAATCATACCACATTCCAGTTCCTATTTATGCAGAAATACAAATAATTCCAATGAGTTCAGAAACTCTAAAGCAGGAGTCTCCAAACTACGGCCCTCCAGGTGTTCAGGAACTACAATTCCCATCATGCCTAGTCATGTCTACGAATGTCAGAGTTTTACAATGCCTCATGGGAAGTGTAGTTCCACAGCAGCTGGAGGGCCGTAGTTTGGAGATCCCTGCTCTAAAGCATTATCATTTCTGTCAGAATATGCATTAAGAAAAAATAAGAAAAGCCTGCAAGATATCTTAAGTTAACCGGTATATTTCCCTGCCATTATGTAATAAGCAAATCAAAAGGGTACAAAAACGAGAGGCAACACTTTCTGGAGATTGAATTTTGGTCAAATTTATACATTTTTTACATTTACAAGATAATCACTATTGTCAATATTTTTTTTTTTCTAACATACACACATATCATACAAAGGTGCAAAATGAGAATCATAAATGTCAAATAAAACATATGCTGAAAAAATAAACAATCCCTTTGGAAAGAAAATATAGTGATTTAACATTACTTATGAAGTGTTTACCTCCAAAGAAGTCACTGGTGGATGTGTCCCCTGATTCTGGATGACAATGACCTTTCTGGCAAAGCCACACTTTCTGACACACCAAAGCTTAAGAAAGGTTTTATCTTGGGAAATACCAATACCAATATGTATAGACAGATAAAAGTTTTGTACAACACCTCTTAAACTGTATTTGTACCTGAACCCTGAATCTAGGAAGGTCTGAATAAAAGGAGTGATACTGGAAGCTAAAAGGTCCTTCAGTCTCTCAAAACCATGCCAAGTGGCCATAGGGCCTTAATACCTAAATTTTATCCCAAGGCAAGGCAACACTGTCCCTTTAAGGAATTGGTGAGGAAGTTGTAGCCTGTAGTCTCTTACCACCATGAAGTCTGTGGAATGTGTAAAAAAGTTGTGGTGCGTTGTCTCTAACCACTTTGTAGTCTGTAATTAAACATCCTCCTGGCATTGGCTGCAACTTGAAGACCTTTAGTGTTGATCTCAACACTCCAGCTCACTGGATCTCTCCAATAGTTGTGTCCTCTGTGCAGTCTCTCTCCAACACTGCAGAAAACACTCAGGACAAGCATCTCTCCAACTCAGCAGCCCAAGCTTTTCTTTCTATTCCCTCCTTGTAGTCCCATCCAGTCCTTCCCCTACATGACTTTGCTCCTATAGAAGTTTTCAGGCATAGGAGTATGGCTGTTCTCTCCTAGGCTGCACTAAAGCAAGTCACAGTGACCTCTGTGTCCTTGATGGTGGGCTGGCTCTCTTTAAGCAGCTGTGGCTGCAAATGCAGCCATGTCACAGTGCCTGTGACTTTTCTGTTCCTCTCTGGCCATGAAGCTGCTCCACACACTTCACTTGCAGCAGGGGAGAGGGGAATGACAGCTGCAGTGTGAGGTGCAATTGGAGCAGTTCCAGAACCCCTACTTTAATACTGTAGCTCAGCTTCCCCAAAAAAAAACAGGCCCCACATGGAAAGGAATGGGCTGACAGGGAGAGATCTCCCTGATGGGCCTACATTCTGCAATCTGCCAACTCTGCCCAAGACCCTCCTTAAGTACTAAATGAGCAGAAAGTCCTGCTTCCTCTGTGAATAGCAAAGACGGAAAACCCATCCCTCGCACACAGCTACACAGCCACACAGCCACACAGCTACACAGGCACTCCCTGCTCTCCAGCCCACAGTGAGGCCCTGCCTTCAGAGCCTGCTTAGTCAGTGAGGCTCCAATGCAGATGGTGGGATGTCCAGTGGGAGAGAGGGTACTGCGCAGAAATACAGGCTGGTGGTGGTAGGAAGAGGTGGGGTGGGGAATTTCACCCCCACCATACAGTTCATCAAGGTGAGACTGATATGGTGCTGTGCCAGAATGTGTGAGGCAGGGACCTGTGTTTTTATAGTGTATGCAGCTTATGGGGCCCCGGGGGGCCACACTCTCATGCCCCCTTTTATGGTATGCTGGGGCGCTAGGTGCCACATTGTGATGCACTTATATTCTTTTTTGGTCCCATGGAGCTGCTTTCCTACACTGTATTCTGGGGCACCCAGAGGCCACATTCTGCTGCTCTTCTGTATTGGGTTTTGGGGCCTAAAACTGTGCTGCTCTATTATGTTGTATGTTGAGGCACCTGAGAGTCAACACTGTACTGCTCTTCTATGCATTGAGGGCAACTGCCATAATGACAAGGTCCACTGATCTACTGATACCATTGACTGCTTTACAGACACTGTCCATTGTCCATTGTCCTACTGACACAATCCACTGCCCTACTGACACTTTCCACTGCTCTACTTACTCTGTCCATTAGCCCTACTGACACCATCCTCTGCTCTACTGTCACCGTCCACTGCTCTACTGACACCATCCTCTGCTCTACTAACAAAGTCCACTACCTTACAGACACCGTCCACTGCTCTACTGACACTGTCCACTGCTCTACGGACACTGTCCACTGCTCTACTGACAAAGTCCACTGCCCTACTGACACCATCCGCTGCTCTACTGACACTGTCCACTGTTCTATTTAACCATGCCTCTTTAAGCCCCTCCCACTCTCAACACAATTTGATCACAGCCACCATTCACTGTGGAGTGCTACATTGCATTACTGCTCTCCTTGGAACACTCAAAGGTGTCCAAGGTCTTTTACAATCGTATAGTGCATACTACAAGAAAAACATTTGCTGTGCATTACTAAAGTGTTTGGGTTTGGCTTGAAGAAAGGGTGATAACCCTATGCTGCACCCTTCCACCTCACTTTGGGCGCACTGCACATACCAATGCAGGGCTCTAACGGAAGCCTGGGAATTCCATAGTGTTGGGCTCGTGCAGCTGCACCCTTTCAACTTAGGGCACACGACAGCGTACTTCCTTTTCGAAAGTCTGGCAAATTCATTTCCAGGCTTCCCTAACATTACACCTGTGTGCACCTCAACACAGGCTCCTGGAAACACAGGAGGGTGGCCAGTAAGAGGAGAGCTGGGATATGATGTTATTTACGTCATATTGTTATATCTTTGCCACTCCCAAATCTGCTCCACTGCCGCCAGCACCATCCCTGCACAGGTAACAATTATAAGAGATCCAACTTCATACATTTCGTGATTGTTCACTACAGCTTTGGTTCTCCTCTTTTGTCTTTTATTAAGTGATCCAGGGTTCCATATATATATATATATATATATATATATATATATATATGCACAGGATCAGCATTTTTAGTGTGAGTGTGGTCTACTCTAGACAGTGGGGCCTGTTCACTGAACTTAGTAAATAAAATATTGTGAAATTGTTTACTTTAACCATCCAGTCATATGCTATTCTTTTAGATTTCCCCTGCATGTGTTTGGGTATTGAAAATGAATACAACCCTATTACCTTTACTAAGTTCAGTGAACATGTCTGGTTGTTTGAATTTACATTAGGGTCCTTTCACAATGCTTCCCTATGGGATATCGTAGGTTAGCGGATGAGCATCCGCTAACGTCCATTAACATCCGTCTCCGTTAAGCTCCGGTTTTTTTTTGAACGGAAGAAAACACTATTTTTCTTCCGTCAAAAAAACGGAACGGACGAAAAACGGATGTTAGTGGACGATCCGTTTAACATCCGATCCGCTAACATCCATTTTTCATCAAAATATGTAATAAAAATAAAGTTCTAACAAAAAAAAAAGGATTAAAAAACGGATGAAAAACGGAGGAAAAAACGGATGAAAAACGGATGAAAACGGATGAAAAACGGATGACAACTGATGAAAAAAGGACGAAAAACGGATGAAAAAACGGATCGACTGATGATAAAAGACGGATCTAAAAAACGGTCCGCACGTGTGAAAGGACCCTTAGACAATTTTATTAACAGGTTACACAAATGAAAGCAAATACATTTTAGCCAACCTGGCTCTAAGTGCAAACATTTTTCCTTCTGACAAACCGGGTGCAAACTTAATGCCTGAAACAAAACAATAAACCTATTTAACCTGATTTTGCAGCAGTTCACTTCCAGTATAGCTTGAACAGGTAACAGTTCCAAGGTTTGGGGCCCTGTCTCTGCAAGCACACACCTGTGCTGTCTGGGTCTACCCAAAAGCTCAGACTGTGTTTAAAGAGTTCCCACACCCTTTAATAACCTTTCCAGCAATTGAGACTCTTTTAACTATAATAGTTTTCCAAAATTAGAGAAAGATATACTTTCATGTGCCACTACTCTTAGTTGCTCTAAAAATTGATTGACTGGCCTGTGGATTACGTATTTAATTCATCCAGTTTCCTGGCATTTCTGTCCTATTTCTCCCATCTGACTGGAGAGCAGGCACATATCAAGCTACTGCATATATTTCAAATAAGGCATTTGCAATTTCAATTGTGCACACAGTCTATGCCAATCCCTACATGAGTAGTCCTTTAGAATCAAAACTATGTTTTCGTTATTATCTCACATCCATTTTAAAAGACTATGGGCCAGATTCAGGTAGTCCAGAGCATCTTTGCTCTGGAGTAACGCTTCTCATTTGCGTTGCGCTGCCGAAATTTTAGGAGCAAGTGCTGTCATGCACGAAGCACTTGCTCCTAAAGTTGCGGCAGCGCATCACAAATGAGCCGGCGGAATTCAAATTTAGAGGGTACGGGGCGTGTAGTATGCTAACTACGCGCGATCCCGCCGCCAACGTACTGCGCATGCATCGAGTGTCAAAACATCCCCGTGCGCATGCTCCAAAATCTGTGAATGAACGTCAATGACGTCACATTCCCATTCATGACCGTTTTACGCAAGCAACGTTTTTTTTTTTTTTCCCGACGCGATGACGACGCCTATACCTAACATAGGATACTCCAACCCCATGTAGGTATTTCTATGCGCCGCGTATCCCGTCCGGAAACGTCGTATCGTCATTGCGTCGCGCCGGATTTCGATCGTGAATTGCCGATTTCCGCTCATTAACATATTTTTTGAGCGTAAATCGGCGGGAACGCCCCCGGCGCCATTTTTAAGTTGAAGTAACGATGCGATGGCGAAACTCAGTTACGCTGCTCGCATCGGAACTTCAACCCGGCGTTTCTTGTTTTCAAAGTCACAGTTAGGCTGGCGGATCACTCGATCCGCCAGCGTAACTGTTCCTGAATCTGGCCCTATATTATACTTCATCTAAAATACCATAGGAAAGCATCAACCAATATTTTTTTTGCAAAATGAGCTCAATCTACAACTGCACAATTTCTTTCATTATTATTTTATATTAGGGCAGCAAACCCTGCTAATGTCTAAAATGGGTGCGTCTTTATCCTAATTTCTGGCCATTTTCAGAAATAACAGGCAAGGTGCTAATAAACAAAGCTAGGCTCCGCTATGGGGGACATTAAAAGAAAATTTTAAGTAGGTTACAGTGGGGGGGAGTCATTTTAATGTGACTCTGCATGGGAAAAAGACAAATCCTTTAGGCCGGGTTCACACTATTGCGAATTGGATGCGGAATCCCTGCATCCAATAGCAGAAGAATGTGACCAGCTCTCTATGGAGAGAGCTGGTGCACGGAAAAGCAGGACGCACAGGACCCCTGCTGATAGCTGCATCGGCATCCAGTGTGAACCAAACCTCAACCACTAGCTGCCCAAGCCAATTCTGACATTGCTCACATACATGTAAAAATCATTTTTTTTTTTTACTAGATAAATATTTAGATCCCTAAACACAGGGCTTTTTTTCTGGGGGAACTTGGTGGAACTCAGTTCCACCACCTTTGGCTCAGACCCTTTGGTGCCCGCTCACCACAATCACTTGTGAACACAGAAGTCTGGTTTCTGTGTTTACAAGTGACTGCTTTGTAACCCCCTGAACTCTGCACACTGTATGTAATGCAATTCTGGTATTTAATGCCCCTTTAAGACCCTTCTACTCTTTGTGAAATCTGAACGGGTCGTGGTTGAGTTCCTGCACCTATTTTCTGAGAAAAAAAGCTCTGCCTAAACATTTTATATTTTCAGAATGCAAAGGCAGAGAGAGAACATTTTTTAGTTGTTGCAGTTTTTTTTATGTCTTTTTATGTTTTTTTTTTGGGGGGGGGGGGGGTATACTTTAATGAATTTTAATGCACAAAAACACAATATAATACACAATTGTTTGTTAAAATATAAAAGATGACGTTACGCCAAGCAAGTTAATTATGTCACGCTTTAAAATTGCGTATGCCAGTAACAAACTACAGTTCCTAAAAATCTCTATAGGTGACACTTTAAAAGCCTTTACAGGGTACCAGCTGTTTCACATGTGTGGTGTGATAACCATTTACATATGCAGGACTGATATATGCATTCACTTTTGCGAGATGGGACGGAGTACTTTACATTTTTTTATTTTTTTTTTAAATGATTTTTTTTACACTTTCCCTTATTTTTTTTTACATCAACTTAATTGCTATCAAAAGGGATGAGCAACATACATTGTAATAAAATGGGCTGTGACAGGTTCTCTTTACTGAAACATTCTTAACTGGAAGTAACAAAATCCCCATCGCTTTTAGCTTGAAAAAATATTGTGATGTACAGTACTATAACCTGAGAGAAAATAGTCACAAATATTATACTGCGACTGGACAATATGTTAACAGCTTGATAGACATCTGTGTGCAAAAGCAATTACAGTGTATTTTTCGAGAGACAATAGCCACAATTATTGTTCAGTGGCTGGACAGTATGTAAACTAATTAGGCTGCAATATGTGAGGGAGAGATGAGACAGGTTTTATTAATTAAAACATTTAAAGTTAAAATTTCCCTTTCTCTTTTCACTTCTTCTATTTTAGATTCAAATTTTATTCTTTCCTTCTTTATTTTCACTCTATGGTGGAAATTACACCATAACAAATTTCTGTATTGGTTAACAATTTAATTTTCCTATGGTCCTGTTTTATCTAGCCTGATTTATTTTCAATTCATTTCTTCCGTTTATAGTGTCTCAAAATATTGATGCAATGGGGGAGATTTACTAAAACTGGAGCAGAATCTGGTGCAGTTGTGCGGGGTAGCCAATCGGTATCTAACTTCAGCTTGTTCAATAAAGCTTTGACAATAAAACCTGGAAGCTGGTTGACTTCTATGCAGAGATGCACCAAATTTTGCACACTTCCATTTTAGTAAACCTCCACACTGTTTCCACATTATTGTCCCAGGATCTTCCGTTCTGTGATGTTTTTGAATGACTAATAAATAAATATTGAACATGAAATAAAAATTATTTGATAGACAATAGCCACAATAGCCATAATTATTGTTCAGTGGCTAGACAATATGTAATCAGTTTGGGCAGACCCCATATAAGAAGAAGAAATGAGTCAGGTTTTATCTTGTAAAAAACATTAGTGTGTGTTATCCTAGCGACTATAGCAACAAATATTTTTCTGCAAGATCACCAGAAGAGGCCACAAAATTTAGAGTGAAAAGTAGGAATTTCCATGCAACAAACATGAGAACTTGGCAGGTGAGGTCCAGCTGTGGAAACATTGTGTGGCAGCTTTACAGTGCTGTAGCACTGTAATAGGTTTCAGACTTTGGGACACAAAGCAGCATTTACCCTGCAGCAAACATTATACATTTGGCAGCTGAGATACAGCTGCAAAAACTTTGTGTGGCAGATTTACAGTGCCAGGAGCACTGGAATAGGTCCCAGATTTTGAGACACAAAGCAGTATTTACCCTGCAGCAAACTTTAGAAATGTGGCAGCTGAAGTCCAGCTGTGAAAATATTGTATGGCATCTTCATATTGACAGCGCACTGGAATGTACTGAACATATCACATGTGAAAAAATACCACTTATAAAAAACATGCCTTTGCATAATTAGTAAATTAGTCACATAATTTGTAATAAAAACATATTTGCCATTCTGAAGCTTCCCACTTTGCATATTATTTTAAATATATTGTGATTCTGTACTTGCCGCTGCAGAAATCTCTCTCCACTGAGTGTGGCTGCATCTATTTTAAATGCGGGTATCTGAAGAAGCTGCTGATTCACTTCCTGGATTTACACAGACACACAGAGACACACATCTAGCTCTGCAGCTCTCATTGGCCTTCTTATGACTCATCCCCCTCCCTTCCTGGCAAACTTTCACAAGACTAAGAGAGAGAGTTGTGCAGGATGTCATAAGCCTAGGCAGAAAAAAAGTTTTACTATGCAAAGGCATAACAACAAGGGCAGAGAATTTAATAGATGGAAAGATGAAAAATGACTGAAGTTCCACTTTAAGGATTCTGACTGTTGCCAGTTCCTTAAATATTGCATGCCGGTGCCACTACTTATAAACTTAATGCATTTTTTTTAAGCTTTGCTGAATTGACTTTCACTCCTGTTTTATGTGGTATTTCCTGAGCATTTTTTGCTTTATGCAGTAAATACAGAATAAGCAATAGTGTACTGACATTTTTAGGAATTAATGCAATCTGGTTCTGTGACTGGAGCCCATATCTGATTTTAGTTTATGTTAAATATTTAAAACATGAATTATTTTATAAAAGTATTACTGCAAATAAACTTAGAACACATTGCCAGCCATGGGCGTCCGCTTATAGGGTTAAGGGGGGGCGAGTGACCCCCCTGAAATCGGCCCTGAAATCGGCAAGGGTCTGCAATGCTCGCATCTGTAGCTGTGCTGACTCTCTGTGTTTGTGTAAGTCGGCTCCACAGCTGTTGCAAGATCAGTATCACAGAGATTACAGAGCTCTTTACTGCCACCTCTGGCCGCTTCCTGTATGTGCGCCCTCGTGTTTGCTTTGCTGCCTGTAATGTATTTTCAAAGGGACATGTGGAAACAGGACTTGGGAGAAGGAAGACCACCGTGACCTTACAAGGGGGGGCTGTGAGTACAAGTGAAGGGAGGAGCCTGTTTGTGTACAGGGGGGCTGACATACATACAGATGAGGGGAGAAGCTGAGTGCATACAGGTATGATCAGTGAAGGGGGGGTGCCAGATATAGGAAAGATCATATCATCTGTCCTGTCCTGTATACAGCTATATACACCCATCTTCCTTCCTGTCTTCCTCCATCATCACTGACTGCAGATATACATCATCTGTCCTGTATATAGAGCTTCCTCTATATACCAATACCATCCACCCCTTCTATATACACATACTGTACACCCTCTGTATTGTACATTTGATCAGCACAGTGAGGCTGCATATCATGGGCACATGCCTGCGCTTTATGGGATAATGACTAAGCCCCTTCATGACATTGTCAAAGAAGCTGAGCATAGGTGACCTAAAATTATGCCCCCCCCTGGAAAAAGTTCAGCAGACGCCCATGTTGCCAGCATATTTTATTTAAGATGTTTTATCTTTTTTCATGAGGAAAGTTAAGTACTGCATCAAGCTCAGTCCATTTTTATTTTTTATTTTGTTGAAACATGTAGGAGATCAGTGTTACTAGCACTGATATATTCCATGCATTTGCTGTTGTACTTTAAATACTTAGCGTATTAGGTAATGAAAATATCAGAACAAAAGTTTGCTTGGTCATCAGTCTGCTGCTGCCTTTTATAATTTAAAACAGATCCTAAAAAATACATGTTCCTCTGTTGAAGAAAGATCATGTCATTGGTATAGTATGAATACTGGCCAGACAGTCTGCAAAAATCTCAGGAGTATGAAACATTACTCATACAATCCATACGTATACAATTTCCCTTATATACACAAACATCTGTTGATAAGAAAAAAACATTTTTTAACAATTACTAGTCAATTTGTAGAAAGAATACATTTTTCAACATCAATTGGCTAATCCATTAATAGTCTTTGAAACACAACACATTACTTTTTTGATTTTCAGCAAGTTACACAATTTAAATGCTCTTGTTGTCTATCTTTCAGCCTATTGCATTAGGGTGTGTGCCCCAAAGCTCAAACACACTAGCGTGTGTTAGTAAAGCAGTGGACGGTGTCAGCAGGGAAGATGACCATTAGTATTTCATTTTTATTATTTCATTTTTTTATAACATTTTAAACTTTTTTTAAGTATTTTTTTTTTTTACTATTTTTTTAGGAACCCTGTTGGGGCCTTTGGTGAAATATCAGGGATCTAAACTTTTTGAGGCAGAGAAAGGGGCTAAGAATGAATGAATGGGAAGTGCTTTGTACTGAAGCATAGGAAACTGAAGCATAGGACACAATTTCCTATGCTTCAATTATGAATGAACACAGTGAGTGATTGCTACAGATCACTCACTGTGTTCTTTCCAAAATGAAAGGGGCCAGTAAATGGCACATTCCTGAGCCCCCTCACCCTCTCTCCATCCTGAAACGTCCCCTGCAGCAGCCGGCAGGAGAGAAGGAAAGCCAGTAGAGCTGTGGTGGGGGTGTGGGGGCATTCAGCAGGGGGAATCTGTGCCACACGGTGTGAGTAGGGTGTGCTCCGACACACCTGGCACACCCTTTGCACACCTTTGTTATTTGGGCTTAAAAACAGGGAGCCTAATTATTGTAGTAAAGCAGTGTTTAGCTTTTCTATCTGTTATTTTACTATAATCAAAGCTGTTAGTGGCATCCATTTAGCATACTTTGATATTTGTTTCATGACTGGTGATTGTACACATGACTGGTGATTGTACACTGGGTTTATAAAAACGGCAGTGCATGCATGTGTACAACAAAAAAGTACAGTACTAAAGAGGATATGTATTCTGGTGTGATCCATCTTATCAGGACATAGATCCAATGAATGTAAATCTTAAATGGCCTTCAATCTCTTTGACTCTATTACTCCCACTCTACACTAGATATGTGCATTCCCGTTCGTACGAATGTTATTTTCGTACTAAAATGTTCATTTTTGTGCCCATGGGATAATGTGTACATACGAAAAAATTAAAGCACCAAAATACTAAAACGACGGGATTACGAATGAGCCGCATAACGAACAACCGCAAATACGAACAAGCGATCCGACAAAAATACGACAAAACGAAAACGGCAAAAGAACGAAAATGACATCTATAACAAAAGATATGCATTCTGTATTTTGTTTGAATCCTTTTTCTGTTCGTATTTTCAGTCGTATGTTCATTGTTCATATGACATCTATAACAAAAGATTTGCATTCTGTATTTTGAATTCCTTTTTTCTGTTTGTATTTTGCATTCAAAATACAGAATGCAAATCTTTTGTTATAGATGTCATATGAACATACGACTGAAAATACCAAAAGAAAAAGGATTCAGGATACAGAATGCAAATCTTTTGTTATAGATGTCATTTTTGTTTTTTTGAATGGGCAGTGAGTGAGTGTAGTTAGTGAAGCAGCTTCTCTTTTGTGCTGAGTACACTAGTACATTGAGCAGTACAGTAAAGCCAAATAAACTTTTCTGTGGATTTTCATCTGAAGGGAGATCAGTTGGCCAGACTTTTGAACCCAAAAATGGTTTTCTGATGGAGTTTAAAAACAAACAAATTTTCTGAGAACGAACGGAAAACGATCGTCTTTATGTTTGTTGTTAAAAAAGTCTGACTAAGTGTATGGGGCTTAACAATAGTTAATATGGATGAGCCGCGTGTTGAAAGTGTGGCAAATGACGAAAATGCTTTTTCTGTTTGTATTTTCAGTCGTATGTTCATATGACATCTATAACAAAAGATTTGCATTCTGTATTTTGAATCCAAAATACGAACAGAAAAAAGGAATTCAAAATACAGAATGCAAATCTTTTGTTATAGATGTCATCTGAACATACGACTGAAAATACGAACAGAAAAAGGAATTCAAAATAGAATGCAAATCATTGACGAAAATTCACGAAAATTATTGTCTAACAAGTAACGAACATGAATTAAACAGAATAACGAACCATCCCGCATGTACGAAAATAAAACGGTAACGAAAATATGAAACGATCGGAATAGGAGAAAACCGCGTCTTACTAAATGTGCGCGTGCGTTTCGTTGCGCGGCATCCCCAGAACGAGATACGCAAAAAATCGACTTTTTTTTGTCCCGCGTAATTTCGTTAGACTGGCGCATCCGTCCGCGCAAAAGTGCGATAGACACACCATTGATTTGCTAGTCAAATATGCTAATGAGGGACTTACGGGGATCCACACAACAACGTTGGGGCAGCGCAGGCGACGCAGTGTGCGCAACAGCAAAATGTCCTGTCTAAAATTAGAGCTGATAAAAGCTGGTCTAAAAAAAGAAAAAAAGTCTACTTGTTAGATAAAGCAACACTGTTAGTGAGCAGCTCAGCAGTCACACGTGTTGCTCAACAATCTGTATGCCAACATGCCAGGGGCATCGTCGCGCATAGCTATACTACTGACTTTAGATGAACAAAGAAGGAGGAGGGCACGGAGGATGGCACGGAGGATGGCACGGAGAGGATATACCGTACCCGCATAGACCTGTTTGGCATGAGTGATTCTGAGGTGTATCGCATCTTCAGATTCACCCCTCATGCCATCCTGGAATTAACCACAACCCTGCAGGATGACATCACCAGCCCAACACACCGCTCACATGCAGTGCAGCCACTGGTCAAGGTCCTGGCAACACTCCATTTCCTTGCCAGTGGCTCTTTTCAGCGTACAAGTGGAGTGGTGGCTGGGATGTCACAGTCCTCCATGAGCAGATGTGTGCACCAGGTTGTCCCTGCAATACTCAGACGCATGGCCAACCAAATCATCAAACCCACCACTGAGGACCTGCGGCTGAAGAAAATGACAGATTTCTACAGAATTGCCAGATTCCCACGCACTGTGGGGGCCATTGATTGCACACATGTGGCACTCCAGCCCCCCCAGGAGACAGAGCACATGTACCGCAATCGGAAGCATTGGCATTCCATCAATGTACAGGTGATAGTCGATGCCCAAGGCCTCATATGGCACGTCCGTGCCAAACACCCAGGGTCCAGCCATGACAGCTACATATACAATCAATGCCACATCCGAATGGAATTCGAGCAGAACATGTATGGGGACACCTGGCTGGTTGGTGAGTGACATGGGTGGCAGGCATGACTATCCCCTCCCATGATGCACATCACAAGGGGCACATGCATGACTAACATCCTCCTGTCTTTTCCCTTCCAGGTGACTCTGCATATCCACTTGGACCCCATCTCATGACTCCTATCCGGAACCCCCAAACTCCAGTAGAGGAAAGATACAATCAAGCACATGCTCAAACACGAGCAGTGGTGGAGCGCACCTTTGGCATCCTAAAGTCACGTTTCCGATGCCTGGATAAGTCTGGGGGTACCCTCTTGTACTCCCCAAACTTTGTGTGCCAGATCATCGGTGCATGTTGCATGCTGCACAACTTTGCAGATAGAAAGGGCCTGCAGATTGACCTACGTGATGACCTGACCCCTGAACCAGACAATCCCCCCCTAACCGAGGTTAACCCGTCTTCTGAGGGAAGAGCAGCCAGGAGACAGCTCACATTGGGCATCTTTGCACGTTAAACATACACATTAATCATGGCACAATGAGAATGCATGCATGCACACCACTGTGGTCCCTAGCACACACACCCCACATCCACATCAAATTGGATTGGCACCAGTCCACCATGCTGGACTTGTGAGCAGCAACGCCACGCCAAGGCTCCAATTATGTCACTGTACATTCATACACCATTCACACGGACCTGGGGATCACTTCTCCCTGGTCCTGGGGAACCCTTCTCCACCAAAATTGAGGGTGACACCCCTTTTCCGGCAGGAATGTCACCCCCACATTCACACAGCATTCACAACCCCCCCAAAAAAAAATGACCTGCAAATGCAAAAAATTTCCAGCAAAAAAAAGACAAAAAAAAAAAAAATTAGAAAAAATAAAAAAATTGGGGGAAAAACAAATTACTGCCCTCTGCGTGAGCCACGCCTGGGGCGCCCCCGGCCACGGCCCCGGCTTCTCAGGGGAGACTCATGGGGAAGGGGTAAAACCGGGGAAGGAGGATCAGCCCCTGATCTCTGCCCACCTGGTGGCCTGCCCTCCAAGGCCACGGCAATTCTGTCCAGGGCAGCACCAACTGTTGCCGTGTTGGCCTGGATAGCCAGGGTAAGGGCCCTCACATCCTGCCCAACGCCTGCTGATGTCGTCTGCAGTTCATTTAGGCAGGTTGTGAAAGCCCGGGAGTGGGAGTCCAGGTTCCCCAGCGTATCCTTGATGGAGGACAGGCTCTCCTCCATCCGCACCAATGTCTGGCTGACCTGTCCCAGATGGCGGGTCTGGAGGAACTGGTCCCTTCTCAGGGTGGCGGGCAGCAGGAGATCGGCCAACCCCCTGGTGGTCTGGGATGACATCCTGCCTCCAGCTGATGCTTGTGGCTGGGGAGAAGGGGAGGCCCTTTTGAGGGGAGCCCTGTTGGGGGAGGAGGGGGGGGGGCTCCCCCTTAGGGAGGCCTGCCTGATGGCAGCCAGAGGGGAGGAGTCCTCAAAACCCAAACGTCCAGTGCCTGACATGGACTCCTCCTCCTCATGATTCTCCTCCTCCTCATGATTGTCCTGCTCCTCATGATTGTCCTCCTCCTCTTGAACCTCCTCCGCGTACTCCGGCCTTGTTGGGGGGGCCTCATTAGGCTGCTGTCCTGGGGTTGGTGCGGTCAGGCCAGATGGCCCTGCACCCTCCTGCACATCTGTGGATGACACAAAACATTCACAGGTTGGAGGATCCACACACTTGCCACATATTCCCTTTCAACCCCCTCTCCCCCCACACAACTACACACCTGATATTAAAAAATAAAACAACTTACCTGGCACCACGGGCTGGGGACTGGAGTCAAAGCCGGGCAGGCCCTCAACTTCATGCCGATGAAAGGTCAGGGCCACCGCACGCTCCTCCGCTGTCAGGCTAATACGGCATGGTGGGCCCCCTCCTGTGCCCCTGGCATGGGCATGCATTCTGGCCAACTTCTTTTGACCAGACGCCGGAGGTCATTGATTTTTTTTGTCAATCCCAGACCTGGTCCGTGTCTCCCCCTGCCCCGCAGAATTCCCCTGGTCAGTGATCCTATCCAAAATCTCCCTCCTCCTGGCCGGGTGGTGTTGGCACTTTCTGGGCCGTGGAGGTAACGCCCATACTCGCTAATGGCCCGGGCAAGAATCTGTTTTTCCACAACTGTAAAATTAAGCTTTCGTTTTCTCTCAGTCATCCTTCCAAAAAAAAACAGTCCCAGTCAACAAAATTCACGCACACAAACAAGCACAACCAATCACAAAAAACACACACACAGAGAGAAAACTACTCACCAAGAAACAGTCCCCCAAAAAAAAAATACAGCAGGAAAAGAACAAAAAGAAATATATCAATCAAACAAACAGTCTCTCAAACACTTATCAAAAACCACTTTCAAAAATCTAACAACAACCACTTGATCACACAGAACACTAATCTGACAACTACAAAACACACCGCAACGAACAACAAGAACAAAAGCACTTTGTTAAATGGGAAGGGACAAAGGGATGTACTTTTGCAAAGGAAGTGCGTTTGTGTGTGTCTATTTATGCTGTTTGCGTAGTTCACAACGTTGCCCTAGTCCATTTCCAATTTCACTGATTGCGCCGCTCCCGAGTTGTGAGCATGCGCACATCGGAGCTGACATGGTCTCGTTCAAGCGCGCATGCGCGAGCCGGCCGGCCCTTCATTTGCATGGGGTCACGGCTCATTTCAATGTAACACACCCACGTCCCTCCCTATTTGTATTACTCCTCCTTACGCCTCTGGAAAAACGTTACGTATGCGCAATTTCCTGCGCAAAAGCAACGAGAATAGGGTGATTACGCGGCAAAATTGCGCACGTCTAACGTAAAGGCGGTGCGCTACGCCGGTCCAATAATGCGCAGATGTACGTGAATCTGGGCCTCAGTGTCTACAGCTAGCAGCCTCGTGCTGCACTGACTCCCACCTCTCTCCTAGATGGAGCCCTCCTGACTTCTGGGCCAGACCTCCTGTCTGCCAGGGTGGAGTTCAGAACCCTATTCAGGTCGGTAATTGAAAAAAAGCCACCGCAGAGATGACCCGGGGCTTTCACCTTGTTTAGCTGGGGTTTTTATGACACCTATCACATACCCCAAATAGCGGGCATCTTCTAGTCCAATCATGCTTTTCTCAGGATTCTCCATGAACCCTGCCTTCCATAGGGCATCCATGACCAATTGGATTTTTTTCAGAGGACTTCCTCAGTCGTGGCTAAAGATGACAATGTCATCCAGGTAAGTCCATGTGAATTCCTTATGGGTTCTCAGGACTTTATCCATGGAAGGTTGCTGGGTTCCTGTGCAAACCAAAACGGCATTCTGGCATACTGCTATAATCACCCCTACATGGCAAAACACCATTTTCCTTATCCTCTTTGGAGAGTGGGATCCGCCAATAATCCTTTGTTAAATCAAGAGTTGTGATGCACCAGGCTAGACTTAATCTTTCTTTAAATATTCTAAATTTCAAATGTTTTCAAGAATAATGTTTACAGTGAAACATAACAAAAACAATACTGTTCATATATGTGAAAAAACATCAATTAAGACAAATCTTGTACACATAACTAGTGAATGCTATACAAAATTTAGCATGAAGGTTGATTTAAGCATGTTAGAATAATTAAACATATGACAAGCAGCAGAAAAAAGTATTACATTTAGGGATGAGAGCTCCAAAGAAGTTGATTCTGCAGATCCTGTTGTTGTACAGAGACAAAATTGTTCAAACACTTTCCAATGGAGTTTAATTGTACAAGAAGGGGGACAAGGGAGACACCCTCTGCTTTAGTTACATAATGGTTTCTATATCATGAATGTGGTTTGCATGTTCTACCCACTCCTTCAGAGAAGGAACCGTGAGAGATCTCCAACATTTGGAAATAACACTAACACACAGCTCCTTTCTCTATCTGCAAAGTAGAGAGCATCCTGACCATCTTGCTCGCCCCGCTCACGAGGCTTTCTCCACACCAGGTAGAAAGCCTCCCATTACTGTGTGTAGTTACAGCCAGAAGAACAGGAAGTGAGGATTTCTCAGCAGAAATAAGGACATTTAGAAGCAAAATCAAAGGATGAGGTAAGTGAAGGAGGACTGCACTAAGGTAAAGGAAGCTATTTAGGGATTTTTTTTAACCTTTACAACCCCTTTAAGTCAGGGAAAGTTTTGAATGACGTAGAGGATGCTAGTTCACAGAGTTGAGTTAGATTTGTGGAGGTCCATGCTTTAAATGATTTAGGGGGAGACCAACCAAGATAGAAAAGTGGATTTTTATGAAATGATAAAAGAGGTATATTGGGAGATTTGTAGTCCATTTACTAATTAAAATGTATCCCAAATGGCTAGTGTATTTTTAGTTATAGAATTATTGAGGTTTTTTTACGGTCGGAGGAATTGGACCATACAAGGTTGGTTATTGAAAGTGGGTCACAATCAAACCAGCGCAACCCAAAGCGGAATTTGACATTTTGCGTGATATTTAGTGATATTTAGTGATATTGAGCTGCATGGTAAAACTTGAAAAAGATAAAGACTTATGGTCAGTATAGCCATCTTTATTACGTTAATTTTACCTATTTAAGATAATGGTAGAGTGGAATATTGTGTTAGAAGTTTTGAGTTTTAAAGCAAAATTGGAGAATAACTGGCAGTGAAAATGCACTTGTTGTTAAATATATATTGAAGGTTATAGATTTTTGAGAGTTAATACCGGTAATTAGACCATATACATATAGGGCCAGATTCAGAAAGTATCATTTTACGCTGGCCGCTAGGTGGCGCTTCCGTCGTTTTACGCGTCAAATATGTAAATTAGGGAGTTACGCCGATTCCCGAACGTACTTCCGCCCGGGCGTCGTAGTTTACGTCATTGCGTAAGAGTTATTCCGGCGTAAAGTTACCCCCTTGCTATAGTGAGGCGCAGCCAATGTTAAGTATGGACGTCGGGACATCGTGGAATTGTACGTTTCCGGGAATGGGGCTGGCTATTTACGTACATGTTGTTTACATTTTACGCATGCGCACTGGGATACGTCCATGGACGGCACATGCGCCGTTCAGAAAATACGTAAATAGCATGGGGTCATGATTAATTTACATGAATCACGCCCCCACATTACTAATTTGAATTTGGCATAGTGTAAAGTGCATACGCTATGCCCGCACACAATTGCACCCCCCTTTTCTGAATCTGGCCCATAGTGATTAAGTTAACTCATAAGATTAGGAGCAGAAATATGAGGGGAGGACATAAAGATTAAGATATTGTCAGCAAATAGGCAAAGTTTATGTTGGTGACCAGCTAAATCTAGACCTTTAACCACTTGACCACTGGGCACTTAAACACCCTTAACCACTTTAGCCCCGGACCATATTGCTGTCCAAAGACCAGAGCACTTTTTGTGATTCGGCACTGCGTCGCTTCAACTGACAATTGCGCGGTCGTGCGACGTGGCTCCCAAACAAAATTGGCGTCCTTTTTTTCCCACAAATAGAGCTTTCTATTGGTGGTATTTGATCATCTCTGCGGTTTTTATTTTTTGCGCTATAAACAAAAATAGAGCGACTATTTTGAAAAAAATGCAATATTTTTTACATTTTGCTATAATAAATATCCCCAAAAAAGATATAAAATTTTTTTTTTTCCCTCAGTTTAGGCCGATACGTATTCTTCTACATATTTTTCGTAAAAAAAAATCGCAATTAGCGTTTATTGATTGGTTTGCGCAAAATTTATAGCGTTTACAAAAAAGGGGGTAGTTTTATGGCATTTTTATTAATATATTTTTTTTTACTAGTAATGGCGGCGATCAGCGTTTTTTTTCGGTACTGCGATATTATGGCGGACACATCGGACACTTTTGACACATTTTTGGGACCATTGGCATTTTTATAGCGATCAATGCTATAAAAATGCATTGGATTACTATAAAAATGCCATTGGCAGTGAAGGGGTTAACACTAGGGGGCGGGAAGGGGTTAAGTGTGTTCCTATTTGTATTCTTACTGTGTGGGGGGGGGTGAACTCACTAGGGGGAATCATTGATCTTCCGTTCATACATTGTATGAACGGAAGATCAGCGTTTCCCCCGCTGACAGGAACGAGTGCTGTGTGTTTACACGCACAGCTCTCGTTCCCCGCTCTGTAACGAACGAGCGCGCGCGCCCGGCGGCCATCTGGTTATTATTTAGTCTGGGTGAAAGTTATAAGGTCTACAAGCTATGGTACCAATTACTGAAAATGTATCAATTCGATGTACTGACAGCCTCTCTCATTTCTTGAGACCCTAACATGCCAGAAAAGTACAAATACCCCCCAAATGACCCCTTTTTAGAAAGAAGACATTCCAAGGTATTTAGAAAGAGGCATTGTGAGTTTTTTGAAGTTGTAATTGTTTCCCACAATTCTTTGCAAAATCAAGATTTTATTTATTTATTTTAAATTGTTTCACCAAATTTTCATATTAGCAGGTTATTTCTCACACACAGCACATGCATAGCACAAATTACAACCCAAAACACATTCTGCTATTCCTCCCGAGTATGGCGATACCACATGTGTGAGATTTTTACACAGCGTGGCCACATACAGAGGCCCAACATGCAGGAAGCACCTTCAGGCGTTCTGGAACACCCAGACCAATTCTGACATTCCTCTCCTACATGTAAAAATCATTATTTATTTGCTAGAAAATTACATAGAACCCCAAAACATTATGGGCCAGATTCACGTATTCCAGAGCATCTTTGCTCTGGAGTAACGCTTCTGATTTGCGTTGCGCTGCCGAATTTTTAGGAGCAAGTGCTGTCATTCACGAAGCACTTGCTCCTAAAGTTGCGGCAGCGCATCGCAAATGAGCCGGCGGAATTCAAATGTCGCGGGTACGGGGCGTGTAGTATGCTAACTACGCGCGATCCCGCCGCCGACGTACTGCGCATGCGTCGAGTGTCAAAACATCCCCGTGCGCATGCTCCAAAATCTGTGAATGAACGTCAATGACGTCACATTCCCATTCATGACCGTTTTACGCAAGCAACGTTTTTTTTTTTTTTCCCGACGCGATGACGACGCCTATACCTAACATAGGATACTCCAACCCCATGTAGGTATATCTATGCGCCGCGTATCCCGTCCGGAAACGTCGTAACGTCACTGCGTCGCGCCGGATTTCGATCGTGAATTGCCGATTTCCCGCTCATTAACATATTTTTTGAGCGTAAATCGGCGGGAACGCCCCCGGCGCCATTTTTAAGTTGAAGTAACGATGCGATGGCGAAACTCAGTTACGCTCATCGCATCGGAACTTCAACCCGGCGTTTCTTGTTTTCTGGTTACAGAAAACAGAAACGCCGGCTCAAAGCCACTGTTACGCTGGCGGATCACTCGATCCGCCAGCGTAACCTTTCATGAATCTGGCCCTATATATGCTTTTTTAGCAAAGACCCTAGAGAATACAATTGCAACTTTTTATCGTTCATAGTATTTGCACAGCAATTTTTCGAACACATTTTTTTTGGAAATAAAACAGTTTTGTGCTTTTAAAAAAAAAAACATTAAAGTTAGCCCAATGTTTTTGCATAACATGAAAGATGAAGTTACGCTGAGTAAATAGATACCCAACATGTCATCCTTCAAAATTGCACACACTCATGGAATGGCGCCAAACATCGCTACTTAAAGGAGTTGTAAAGGAAATTAATGTCTGCAAGGTAGACAGACGGAATAGTGTAATGATTCTGCTAAAAAAAACGAGTAAATACCTATTAAATTCCTTCATCTATATCACCTCTGGCTTTTTAGTTTCTGTTCTCTCATTCACTTCCTAGTTTGCAGTGCTCGTTCATGTAAGAACTACATTTCCCAGTATGTAAACATCCCTTGTAATAGGAATATAGCATGATAGGTCCTCTTTACAGTGAGACATGGGGTGAAAAAGACATCTCACCTCTAGGCTGGGAAGCCTGAAAAAAAAAACGATCCTGGCTTCGATCGTAGCAGTGAGTCGGAAGAAGCACCGGAGGGTGAAGGGAGGGGGGATGTCCCCTTACACCTCCCGTAAGAACGATCAAGAGGCGGAACAGCCGCCATGATCATTCTTATGGTGTTGCGTGGGGGTATTGCAGAGTATTGCGCGGGGGTATTGCAGAGTATTGCGCAGGGGGTATTGCAGAGTATTGCGCAGGGGGTAATGCAGGGGGTAATGCAGAGTATTGCGCAGGGGTATTGCAGAGTATAGCGCAGGGGTATTTCAGAGTATTGCAGGGGGTATTACAGAGTATTGCAGGGGTAATGCAGAGTATTGCAGGGGGTATTGCAGAGTATTGAAGGGGGTATTGCAGAGTATTTGCAGGGGGTATTGCAGAGTATTGCAGGGGGTAATGCAGGGTATTGCAGGGGGTATTGCAGAGTATTGCAGGGGGTAATGCAGGGATGGCTGAGCTATCAGTGGCAATTTACCGCAATCCGTAATCATAGTCATAGACATAATCAATAGACGTCCTCCCAGAGTTAAGGAACCACCTTTTAGCCGTAATTCGGCTATGAGGTGGTGAGTAAGTGGTTAATAGAGGGGTCAGTATAGATTGATTGAGCAAGGGGTACAATAAGTAGGGCAAATAAGAGTGGGGAAAGTGGACATCACTGACGTGTACACCTACAGATATCAAATAGGTTTGATTTATATCCAGCATATTTAACATAAGCTTTGGGATTTTTGTATAATGAGGA
Source organism: Rana kukunoris (assembly GCA_029574335.1). Classification (NCBI taxonomy): domain Eukaryota; kingdom Metazoa; phylum Chordata; class Amphibia; order Anura; family Ranidae; genus Rana; species Rana kukunoris. Next base: position 121,280,239 of record CM056054.1, on the reverse strand, counting down.
GACCCAGCTAAGAAAATGAGGACCAATTCCCCAACGCTGCAGGACAAAATGTAGGTAATGCCACAAAAATATATCAAATATTTTTTTGATATCTAAAGATAAGAGACAAATAATGGGTATTTGTCGTGATTTAGTTGCTTGAATTAGTAAAGTAGTACTGCGTACATTATCTGCAGCTTGGCACTGTGGGATACTATTTAAGCGGTTCACTAAGACATTCGCTAGTAACTTAATGTCAAGGTTGAGTAATGATATGGGTCTATAGTTAGAACAAGATGTATCATCTGACTGAGGTTTGGGGATCATTGAAGTTATAGCCGTTAATGTTTTGGGGCGAAAGGGTTGATCGTTAAGGAGAGAATTAAATGAGTCTGTTAACATTGGAGCAAGGATATGAGAAAATGTCTTATAGTATAGGGCTATAGAGAATCCATCCGGGCCTGGAAGTTTATTTGGTTTAAGAGAGTTAATTGCTAATTTAATTTTAATAGCTGTAATAGGGCTTTCAAGACAATCATGTTGGGCTAAAGGAATAGTAGGAAGTTTGATTTGTGAAATAAATGATTCTGCTAAAGTTTTATCAAAAGGTCCTTCCTTTTTATATAAGGAGGTGCTGGGAGGTGCCCACGGACCTGTGAGTCCTGCTGCCCACTGACCTGTGGGTCCTGATAGTCACTGGCCATGGCATGTGGATCCTGCTGGCCACAGGCCTGGAGGCTCTCCTGTCCACTGACCTGTGGGTCCTGTTGGCTGCTGGCCTGTGGATCCTGTTGAGAGCTGACCTTGGCCTGTGGGTCCTGCTGGCCATTGGCCTGTGGTCCTGCTGGGAGCTGGCCATAGCCTGTGGGTTCTGCTGGCCACTGAGCTGTGGGTCCTGCTGGGAGCTGACAATGTCATGTGGGTCCTTCTGGCCACTGGCCTTTGGATCTTGCTGGGAGCTGACCATGGTATATGGGTCATGCTGGCCATGGCCAGCTCCCAGAAGGACCCACATGTCAGTGGCCAGCAAAACCTACAGCCCAGCAGCCAGTAGGGCCCACGGGTCAGTGGCCAGCAGAACTTACAGGTCAGTGGCTTTGTTTGCTAATAATTAGCACAACTATATGGGATGGGATTAGTGTCAGCAGCTGAATATACAGCATTTTTACAAAGGTTATTTAAGTGAATAATACTAATAGCTCGCAAGGCTTTACTTACAGTTTGTAAAAGGAATACAACGCTGTAGGCCACAAATAAAATGTTACAGGATCAGTACAGATAAAACACAACATAAATTGTATAATATCATTCACCTTCAATGGTCAAATGTGACACTAAATGTATCTCTCTGACTTCTACTGGTTTAACCGTTAAACAAATTGTATAATTAGGAGAAGAAAGGGTAAAATTAAACCTTAGAAATTTTGTATTATTTAAGTAATAGAAGCTGTATTATAATTGTGGAAAAAGTAACCCACAGACACATGCTTGCAATGTCTGTGAAAATTAGGGGATTTAGTTCCCTCTAGACGTATTTCCTTTCACCTAATTGTAGGTTGGGGAGGGCTTAAAGTATTGATATTAAAGGAAACAGAAAGTGTGTGCGTCTGCAAAACGTAGATTTTCATTCAGTCGACCGTCGACTAGTCTGGCCATGGTTTATAGCTTAGATGCTTACAAAAGCTGTGATTGTGAATATTTCAAAGAATTGCAAGTTTAAAAACTTTGTATTAAACAATTGGGTTTTATAACATATCATATCAATGTATAAACGAGTATTCAGCAAAGTAGCATCAAATGAAAATGGATCCCTCTGTGATTTAACTTAGTCCCTGCAATGTGGCTGAAGAGTATTAGAGATGAGAGAATGTCCTAAATTCCATTCTGATGATAATTCACCCCATTTGCTCTCTCAACCTGATTTTTGGAAAGATAATCTAAACTGTCTGGGTTTATGTAGTGTTACAATTTTGTTTCCTTAAAAAGCAGATATGTTATACTGTGTTCTCATAAAATTTCACCTTTGGGCTAAATATCCATCAGTAATGTACCTGTACTACTTTTTCATGTTTTTGACAGCAGCATCATCATCACCTTGGAGAAAAAAATGATAAAGAAATAAACTAAAATAGAAAATAATTCTGTATTGTACACTCTAGGATTTGGAAGCACTATAGTACAGTACCATCAGTGTCATTAGCATTTTGTATCAGGCAGGAAGGATGATGAATAACTAAAATAATTATTTTATAGAATCTTACAGCTTGGAGCAGTGCTAGCTAAATATAAAAAGTATTTGTAAAGCCAAAATTTTTTTTTTTTTCAGTTTTAGATAGATTTATTTTTTATTTTTTGCTGTTTGTGTCCTTCGGGGAGATGTCCTTTCACTTCCGGTCCAGAAACATGGGAAGTAGGAGGAGATTTGTCCGAACTGAGAATAAACCCCCTTAAGCCTCATACACACAACCGGTTTTCCCGGCAGGAAAACTGCCAGGAGAACATTTGGCCGGGAATCCCGGCCGTGTGTATGCTCCCTAGCAGGGCCGATCCTACCCGGGGTGCAGTGGGTGCCCCGCACCCAGCGCTGTCATGCGCGAGGCGCCGAGCGAGCCGCCGAGGAGGTTCTTTTTTTTATTTTTATTTTTTTAATCCGAGCCGCCGAGGAGGTTGTTTTTTTTTTTTGTTATTCCCGAGCGGCCCGAGCCGCCGAGCCGCCGAGCCGCCGAAGCAATCCGAGACCCGAGCGGGATGTGACGACGTGACGTCACACGGCTGCTCGGCTCCACCCACCGTGACCTCTGCCACAGCCATCTTCAGACAGCGTGCGGGAGCGAGCGCCGAGCGGAGCTGCCGCCTGATTCAGCTGAGATTGAGCGCCTCTGCCTCAGCCTGCCATGTCCTGGGTGGGTCTGTACTAATGGGGGGTTGTCCTGGGGGAGTCTGTACTAATTGGGGGTTATCCTAGGGGAGTATGTACTAATGGGGGTTAGTCCTGGGTGGGTCTGTACTAATGGGGGGTTGTCCTGGGTGGGTCTGTACTAATGGGGGGTTGTCCTGGGTGGTCTGTACTAATGGGGGGTTGTCCTGGGGGAGTATGTACTAATGGGGGGTTTGTCCTGGGGGGGGTCTGTACTAATGGGGGGTTGTCCTGGGGGGTCTGTACTAATGGGGGGTTGTCCTAGGGGAGTATGTACTAATGGGGGGTTTGTCCTGGGGGGGGTCTGTACTAATGGGGGGTTTGTCCTGGGGGGGGTCTGTACTAATGGGGGGTTTGTCCTGGGGGAGTCTGTACTAATGGGGGGTTGTCCTGGGGGAGTCTGTACTAATGGGGGTTGTCCTAGGGGAGTATGTACTAATGGGGGGTTTGTCCTGGGGGGGTCTGTACTAATGGGGGGGTTGTCTTGGGTGGGTCTGTACTAATGGGGGGTTGTCCTGGGTGGGTCTGTACTAATGGGGGTTGTCCTGGGGAGTCTGTACTAATGGGGGTTGTCCTAGGGGTATGTACTAATGGGGTTTGTCCTGGGGGGTCTGTACAAATGGGGGTTGTCCTGGGGGGTTGTACTAATGGGGGTTGTCCTGGGTGGGTCTGTACTAATGGGGGGTTGTCCTGGGGGAGTATGTACTAATGGGGGTTTGTCCTGGGGGGGGTCTGTACTAATGGGGGGTTGTCCTGGAGTCTGTACTAATGGGGGGTTGTCCTAGGGGAGTATGTACTAATGGGGGGTTTGTCCTGGGGGGGGTCTGTACTAATGGGGGGTTGTCTTGGGTGGGTCTGTACTAATGGGGGTTGTCCTGGGTGGGTCTGGGGGGTTGTCCTGGGGGGTTTGTACTAATGGGGGTTGTCCTGGGGGAGTCTGTACTAAATGGGTTGGTCTGTAGTATGTAGTATGTACTGGGGGGTCTGTACAAATGGGGAGTCCTGGGGGTTTGTACTAATGGGGGGTGTTGTCCTGTGGTCTGTACTAAATGGGGGTTGTCTGGGGGACTGTACTAATGGGGGGTTGTCCTGGGGGGTCTGTACTAATGGGGGGTTATCCTGGGGGAGTCTGTACTAATGGGGGTTGTCCTAGGGGAGTATGGTCTGTACTAATGGGGGGTTGTCCTAGGGGAGGTATGTACTAATGGGGGGTTGTCCTGGGGGGGTCTGTACTAATGGGGGGTTGTCCTGGGTGGGTCTGTACTAATGGGGGGTTATCCTGGGGGAGTCTGTACTAATGGGGGGTTGTCCTGGGTGGGTCTGTACTAATGGGGGGTTTGTCCTGGGTGACTAATGGGGGGTTGTCCTGGGGGGGTCTGTACTAATGGGGGTTGTCCTGGGAGTAGTCTGTACTAATGGGGGTTATCCTGGGGGAGTCTGTACGGGGGAGGTATGGGTGGGTCTGTACTAATGGGGGGTTGTCCTGGGTGGGTCTGTACTAATGGGGGGTTGTCCTGGGGGAGTCTGTACTAATGGGGGTTATCCTAGGGGAGTATGTACTAATGGGGGGTTTGTCCTGGGTGTACTAATGGGGGGTTGTCCTGGGTGGGTCTGTACTAATGGGGGTTTGTCCTGGGGGAGTCTGTACTAATGGGGGGTTTGTCCTGGGGGGGGGTCTGTACTAATGGGGGGTTGTCTTGGGTGGGTCTGTACTAATGGGGGGTTGTCCTGGGTGACTAATGGTGGGGTTGTCCTGGGGGAGTCTGTACTAATGGGGGCTTGTCTAGGGGGAGTATGTACTAATGGGGGTTTGTGTCCTGGTGGGGTCTGTACTAATGTGGGGGTTGTCCTGGGGAGTCTGTACTAATGGGGGCTTGTCCTAGGGGGGATGTACTAATGGGGGGTTTGGTGGGGGGGGTCTGTACTATGGGGGGTTGTCCTGGGGGGATCTGTACTAATGGGGGGTTGTCCTAGGGGAGTATGTAGTCTGTACTAATGGGGGTTGTCCTGGGGAGTATGTACTAATGGGGGGTTTGTCCTGGGGGGGTCTGTACTAATGGGGGGTTGTCCTGGGTGGGTCTGTACTAATGGGGGGTTTGTCCTGGGGGAGTCTGTACTAATGGGGGGTTTGTCCTGGGGGGGGGGTCTGTACTAATGGGGGATTGTCTTGGGTGGGTCTGTACTAATGGGGGGTTGTCCTGGGTGGGTCTGTACTAATGGGGGTTTGTCCTGTCTGTACTAATGGGGGCTTGTCCTAGGGGAGTATGTACTAATGGGGGGTTTGTCCTGGGGGGGTCTGTACTAATGGGGGGTTGTCCTATCTGTACTAATGGGGGGTTGTCCTAGGGGAGTATGTACTAATGGGGGGTTATCCTGGGGAGTCTGTACTAATGGGGGGTTGTCCTGGGTGGGTCTGTACTAATGGGGGGTTGTCCTGGGGAGTCTGTACTAATGGGGGGTTATCCTAGGGGAGTATGTACTAATGGGGGGTTTGTCCTGGTGGGTCTGTACTAATGGGGGGTTTGTCCTGGGGGAGTCTGTACTAATGGGGGTTGTCCTAGGGGAGTATGTACTAATGGGTTTGTCCTGGGGGGGGGGGGTCTGTACTAATGGGGGATTGTCTTGGGTGGGTCTGTACTAATGGGGGGTTGTCCTGGGTGGGTCTGTACTAATGGGGGGTTGTCCTGGGGGAGTCTGTACTAATGGGGGGTTGTTAGGGGAGTATGTACTAATGGGGGGTTACTAATGGGGGGTTGTCCTACTAATGGGGGGTTGTCCTAGTATGTACTCCTGGGGGAGTCTGTACTAATGGGGGGTGGGGTGGGTACTAATGGGGGGTGTCCTGGGTGGGTCTGTACTAATGGGAGGGGGAGTCTGTACTACCTAGGGGAGTATGTACTAATGGGGGGTTTGTCCTGGGTGGGTCTGGACTGTACTAATGGGGGGTTGTCCTAGGGGAGTATGGGGGGGTCTGTACTGGGGGGTCTGTACCTACTAAAGGGGGGTTGTCCTGACTAATGGGGGGTTGTCCTGGGGGGTCTGTACTAATGGGGGGTTTGTCCTGGGGGTATCTGTACTAATGGGGGGTTTGTCCTGGGGGTGTCTGTACTCATGGGGGGTGGTTTGTCCTGGGGGGTCTGTACTGAGGGAGGGGGTTTATACTTAGTAAGGAGTCTGCACTGACGGAGGGGGTCTATACTTAGTGGAGGGGGTCTGTAGGGGCGACTATAGGTGGAGGAAGGGGGGCAACACCATGTTTTACCTCAACTGGTGACAACAACCCTAGTGACGCCACTGCAGCTGCGGGCTCTTCATTCCTCCTCCCACTCTCTCTCCTCCTTCTCTTCACGCGCAATGCTGTACTAGCGATGCTTGCCAGGGAAGAAATAGAATAGAAAAAGGAGCAGAGAAGAGGATTGTGGGACTTGTAGTTCGAGGACTGGCAGCCCCACTGTAAAAAAGAAACTGCAGCCCACACGGCTTCAGCTGAATGGGGAGAGAGAGAGAGCCAGGACCCCAGGAAAGCTTTTAGGGAAGTGCACCCAGGACTCCAGAGGACAGTGCTGAGAGAACACCATCAGAGAAAGAACCCCGCTGCCGTGCGCCACCAGAGGGAAAGCCACACAGCCTAGTGCCATCCCTGGCGGAGAAAGGATTGGAGTCATTGCCAGAATACAGATCTGGGCTCTACCCAGTGGAGTATCCATGAGCAATTCAGATTGAGCTGACTCCTGATCAGAGGAACTGGTGTTGTTGGTCAGGTGAGAGCTGATCGGCCATTATCTACTTATGTCAATAGGAACTGCAGTCTCTGACCATCTCCTGTATTATATCTGCAGTCTCTGACTGTCTCCTGTATTATTTCTCCAGTCCCTGACCGTCTCCTGTAGTATGTCTGCAGTCTCTGACCATCTCTTGTAGTATGTCTGCAGTCCCTGACCGTCTCCTGTAGTATGTCTGCAGTCTCTGACCATCTCCTGTATTATATCTCCAGTCACCGACTGTCTCCTGTAATAGGTCTACACTCTCTGACCAGCTCCTGTACTATGATTGCAGTCTCTGACCATCTCTTGTATCATGTCTGCAGTCTCTGACCATCTCCTGTACTATGATTGCAGTCTCTGACCATCTCTTGTATTATATCTCCAGTCACTGACTGTCTCCTTTAATATGTCTACACTCTCTGACCATCTCCTGTACTATGATTGCAGTCTCTGACCATCTCTTGTATCATGTCTACAGTCTCTGACCATCTCCTGTACTATGTTTTGGGGCACTTTCTAACAGTATCAGAGAGGTGCCCCTCCAGGTCTCATTAGTGTACGCTCTTCCAGTATTTTCTTTATTGTTAAAAGATCATGGGAGGATCCCTAGGCAACAAAGACTTCTTAGAGGAGCATCTCTGTGTTTGAGTCATTGCCACAGAAACATTTGTAAAGGGGAGGAGTTGGTAAGATGACCACACCCCTTTGTGGGGGCGCCAGAAATATTTCTGCACCCAGGCGCCTGTGACCCTAGGATCGGCCCTGCTCCCTAGCAGTTTTTCCGGCAGGAAACCTGCCTGGGAAAAATAGAGAACCTGCGCTCTATTTTCTTATCGGGATTCCCGGCAGTGTTTTCTGCCGAGAAAACCGGTCGTCTATATGCTTACCTGTCCGAGGTAAACCCGAGCATGCACGATAAGACTTTGACGCATGCTCGGTAGCATGCAAGGTTAGTGTGGGGTGTAGCAAGATGGCGATGACGGCATCGAATGTGACCCGGAAGTTACGTTCGTATGCATGACTTGTATGCGCCTCGATGTACGTTTCGTTTGATTACGTCATCAAACGAAACGTCCGTCGAGGCGCATACCAGTCACGCATACGAACGTAACTTCCAGGTCTGCTGGTTGTCGACGGTGGAACGCACTCTACAAGCTGCAGCACGCTTCAACAGAGACTCTCTCTCATTACTGACATACGCTACCAGCCTCAGTGCCGAGGCACCAAACTCAGGAAGGAGCCATTTGGCTATTTTTGTATGTTTTTAAAGTTTTAATAAACAGTATTGGTTTTTCATTCCGGTGCATATACATCTAATCTGGCTTCATCACTGGGATCCTGGCATATGGATTGATTTTCCTACACTACGCTTTTGACTTCTTTTTAATTAAAGAGTCAACTAATGCTGGTAAGGAGCCATCTCATATGATCACGTCGGGTGGAATGTTTACTATATGGTAAAGGCTTTTACATACTACTGATCCTATTCACATTAAGCAACTTACACTGTATTTACCCAGTGTTTTTTTTACTTGGAACTCATTGAATTTAATATTGTGGGACTATTCTGTTTGCACATATGCACTTTATTTTGAATGGACTTATATTCTATTATTCTATATCATATATATATATATATATATATAATTTTTTTTTTTTTTTTTTATCATAAGAATTTAAATTTAATAGGTTATTAGGGTTCAACTTATCAATCACTAGCACGTAGCGCCCCCTACCCTACCAATTTCACTATACTACTCAGGTCACTGACTTTAGGGAGGCAGCTTCCAATTTATGCCAAAAAGTCATTTTGGTATGCATATTTAACATCGATATTTAAATATTCACCTATCTATATATTGTGGTATTCACTTTATCTCCGAGGCGCGCAATTCACACCAATTCCTTTACTCAATCTATCTAAATAAAAAAAATATTATTTAGCCATTACATACACTTTAAGGATTTCTAATATTATATCGGGTAAATATACAGTAGCGTTAATAAAGTAGATTTTTTTATGGGGTGCAGCAGCAACATGGCAAATTATCAAGAACTTTCCATCATTGACTAAGCAGGGAATTTAAAGATGATTTTTTTTTTTTTTTTTTACAGCTTATTGAAGGGATGAGCATTATAAAACAGCCATAGTTTGCTATTGATAAAGTCAGAAAAAAAACTGCAATTGCAAGCTTGCTTTGAGCTCTTCAATGCCCTGACATGTGGTACACATTCATAGCTTAACGGCTTAACCACCAAGCAGAATTTAATGTGTTAATCAACTTAGGCAGCATTTCCACAGAATTTCCACTACACAGATCTTCTCTCCCCCACAGAAACGTTGTGTTCATCTCCACAAATTAATAACTGCTTACAAGATAACCATCCCACAGTTTATCCCTGCAAATTAACATCATCTGGTTTCCCCAAGGTTTGAAAGAGGCTCTCTGTTAAAGCAGTTGCTTCCTCTAAAAAAAAGGTTAACCACTGCAGAAGCTTTCTTAGACCAGCTCCTCAGGAAACTAAGGATGGTGCGAACCAAACCACCCCCTGGTTTGGTTCGCACCAGAACATACAAACAGGCAAAACAGGCAAAACATTTGTTTGAACACGCAAACACTGTTAAAGTCTATGGGACACGGACATGAAAAATCAAACATGCTCATTTTTAATATGCAAGTTATTGTATTAAGTGTTTGGGGACCGGGTCCTGCCCCTGTGTCAATGCAAAATAAAGTTTTAAAAACGTCAGGTTTTTTTTTAGGAGCACTGATTTTAATAATGCTTAAAGTGAAACAATAAAAGTGAATTATTTCTTTAAATTTCATACCTGGGGGTGACTATAGTATGCCTGTAAAGTAGCGCATGTTTACAGTGTTTAGAACTATCCTTGCACAAAATGTAATTTCTAAAGGAAAAAAAGTAATTTAAAACTACTTGCGGCTATTCATGAATTGTCGGGTCCCAGCAATACAGATCAAAGTCATTGAAAAAAAAAACCTCAGGGGCCCCCCCCCCAGTCCATTACCAGACCCTTTGGGTCTAGTATGAATATGAAGTGGAACCCCGAACCCCCAAAAAGTGTGGCTTTCCCCCTAAATTCCATATCAGGCCCTTCAGGTCTGGTATGGATATTAAGGGGAACCCTGTGCCATTTTTTTTAAATGGCGTGGGGTTCCCCTAAAAATCCATACCAGACCCTTGGGTCTGGTATGGCTTTTAAGGGGAACCCCACACCAAAATAAAAAAAATTGTGTGGGGTTCCCCCAAAAATCCATACCAGACCCTTATTTGATCACGCAACCTGGCAGGCCGCAGGAAATGAAGGGGGACGAGAGAGCGCCCCCACCTCCTGAACTGTCCCCTTAACATGGGGAGGATGTCTCCATGTTGATGGGGACAATGGCTTCATCCCCACAACCCTTGCCCGGTGATTGTGGGGGTCTGCAGGCAGGGGGTTTATCGGAATTTGGAAGCCCCCTTTAACAAAGGGGACCCCCAGATGCCACCCCCCCCCCTATGTAACATGGTACATTGTACCCCTACCATTTCACATAGAAAAAAAAATCCCATCAGGATTCACAGCAGTATTTCCTGCCGAGAAAACCGGTCGTCTGTATGCTTACCTGTCCGAGGTAAACCCGAGCATGCTCGATAAGACTTTGACGCATGCGCGGTAGCATACAAGGTTAGTGTGGGGTGAAAATGACAATAGAAGGCTTGGGACAAGTCCTTTGTTAAAAAAAAAAAAAAAAAAAAAAACATTCCAGCGATGTAATCCAGTCCGTCCATCGTTGTAATCCATTCTTAATTTCAAAGTTTTTTATTTAGTTTGAGAGAGTAAGTACAGACATACAATGTACAATATGAGAGATAACCTTATAATATGTTCAGCAACATTTGGTATTCAAGTCTGACTATCAAAGCCACAAATAAACCACTGAAGGCCAAACTTGTTTCTCCCGTATTTGTCACCTAGTCAACTCTTGGCTGCAGAGCAGACCACAACAGAACTAGGTGTACCGTATCAAATTGTTTAAGTGATCACATAACTCTGTACCCAAAAGATAGAGCAAAAGAAAAACATAAGATTAAAGGTACAAAACAAAAAGAACAAAGAACAATTGCCCTTGTTAGTCAGATGCCTCAAGTAACGATTAACTGAGTGTCAGTCTTTTACTTTGGTCTGTTTCCACGCTATCCAGGGAGCCCAACTACTTAGTGCTTCTTTCATATTTACCCATTGCTGAGGAATGTAGTATTTCGTAAGTACTGTGTATTTGTACTGTGCCTATGACTTCCGATAGCAAGGGAGCTTCAATATTCTTCCAGTGTCTTACTATGACTAGTCGAGTAGCCATTAATATGTGTGCTATTACAGTCCGGCATTCTTTAGGGACCTCATCTAGTTCTAGAGAAAGAATGGCCATACCGGGACTTAGACGAGAGTTCAGTGGCGAGATGCTGTTTAATCATCTTCCCTATCTGTTTCCATAGTGGGAAAATCTTTGGGCAGCCCCACAGAAGGGATTAATGTTCCTCTTTCCCCACAGGAGTCTCCAACATCCTGGGGAGGTTCAGGGAATATCTAATGCAATTTGTGTGGGTGAGGTACCACGAAGGAGAATCTTCTGGTGCATCCCCGAAGGTTCGTGCTCTTTGTGGTAGTGGGTTGTAGTTTAATGGTCTTACTCCATCGCAAGGACGGGTATTCCATTCCTAAGTCCTGTTCCCAAGCTACATGTTCGGGGTCTTGGCTAGAGTTTCTTTGGCCTGCAAACTTTTGTAAATAGGTTAATACCTTTACTCCTTGCGGGGGTCTGTTGGTAGAATCTAGCTACAGGTGCCCGGATGTGTGTTAGAACATATGGGTTTCTCTTTATTAATTGTGACAGCTGGGTGTATCTGTAAATTTCGGTCGCGGGTAAGTGGAATTCCCTTTGTAGGCTCTGGAACGTCCGCATTTGGGAATTAAGGAGCAGGTCCTCGAGCGAGGCGATGCCCCCTTCTCTCCAAGCAGAAAGATTGATGTCTGGAACTAAATGGTGGACTGCAGTAATAGGCAAATGGAAAGGGACCAACAGTCCCTCCCACTTATGTGCAGAGCGTAGATAAGCCCAGGCTCTGAGCGAAGCAAGTATGGAAGGTGCTAGGTTCTTATCTAGGTTACTACTATGATGTGCTGTCATTAAGAAATTTTGTAAGTTTCCCCCTGGAATCTGCACTGCCTCCAACTCCCTCCATAGTGATTCGGAGTTAGGCTCCAGCCACTGTCGTAGTTGAGCCAGGATGGAAGAGAAATAGTAATCCTGTAGGTGAGTATGACCTATCCCTCCCGCCGATCTGGTTCTAATCAGTTTACCGAATGCGCACCTCGCCTTCTTCCCCTTCCACAGATATCCATTAAGGATGGATTGTAATGCCTTAAAAAAGGAGTTGGGGAGGGGAATGGGCAGGGTCCTGAACAAGTATAGCAGTTGAGGTAAAATTGACATTTTAAAAGCTGCTAGCCTACCCAACCATGATAATTCTAAGTGGGATATTCCTTGTAAACTGGACTTAAGAGAAGTAAGTAAAGGTAAGTAATTGGCTGCCGACAGGTCGTCGGGGTCAGAGGTCAGGGTAACCCAAGGTAATTAATACCTTGATCTTTCCATACATACGGGAATATGCCTTGCAAGGCCTGCTTTAATTCAATGCCTATACCCATGTTCAATATGTATGATTTCGTGTCGTTTACCTTATAGTAAGATACCGAGGCAAATTCTTGCAACGCCTCCGTTACCGCGGGCAGAGACTCGTTGGGCTTGCTAAGTATTAGAATTATGTCATCTGCAAATAGGCTTATGACATGACTCCTGGGGCCCACAGTTAACCCTGTGATTCGCGGGTGAGACCTGATGTATGCTGCCAGAGGTTCCATCATCAAATTGAAATGAGCGGTGACAGAGGGCACCCCTGGCGCGTGCCATTAGTAATTGAGAACGGAGTGGACATGACTCCCGCCGCGTACACTCGGGCTGAGGGCCGTGTGTACAGGGCCATGATAGCACCATAGATAAAGCCGCTGAAACCAAACTCTTTCAGAACCCTCTCCAGGAATCCCCAATGTATTCTGTCGAACGCCTTCTCCGCGTCCAGTGATAGGAGCAGAGAAGGCGTTCCCCTCCTTTTAGCTACGTGGATCAGGTTTATCAAGCGTCTGGTGGCGTCAGACGTCTGTCTACCCCTTGTAAACCCAGACTGGTCTATGTTCACAACATCAGGAAGAATATCAACCATCCTATTGGCCAACAGCTTAGCATATAACTTTATATCATTGTTTAGTAACGATATAGGCCTGAAATTCTGCGGTAAATCCGGAGTTTTCCCCGGTTTTGGTAATGTCACAATCGTGGCGGGAAAGCATTTCCTCAGAAAATGAGGAAGACGCAGCAGCAGACCCATAAACCTCAGTCAAATGGGGACTCAAAATATCCCGGAAGGCTCGATAATATTCTCCCGTAAAGCCGTCTGGGCCAGGAGACTTGTTAAGTGGGAGTGTCTGTATGGTGTTTTTTACTTCGAGTTCAGTGATAGGGGAATTAAGATGTGTTAGATGGTCCTGCGATAGTTTGGGGAGGTTCACTTTGTCTAAAAAGGCATCAATAATGTCTTTGGTCGGTGTGGTGTGGTGGAGTCGTCCTTCAAGTTATAAAGTGAGCTATAGTATTTGCTAAAATTCGTCAGCTATAGCTTGAGGGTGAGTCAGTTTAACTTGAGTCGAAGCCTGTAAAATGTGAGGTATCTGAGTCCTGATTCTGTGTCCTTTTAATTTATGTGCCAGTAGCTTCCCCGCCTTATTTCCACTAGTATAGTAGGTCAATTTTAGTCTCCTAGATGCTTTTTCAAAGTCATCCAGGAATTTTAGTCTAAGTTCCGTTCTCAAAGTGGTTAGTTGGTCAGTCAGGAATTGTGTAGGACAGGATTTATTTAGGTCTTCCAACGCTGTGATTTGAGCGAGTATACCTTCTGTCTGCTGCTGCCTCTCCCTCTTATACCTAGCCCCCTGTTGGATCATGACGCCTCTCATGAACGCCTTATGGGAGTTCCAGATCACCAGAGGGTCAGAGACAGATCCTAGGTTGTCATCAAAAAACTGCTGTAACTGTTTTTCAATATATGATCTGGTCGGACCGGCCTGCAGTAAGCGGGAATTCGCTCTCCATACAAAGGTTCCATCCCGGATAGATGATCCTCCCACAGATAGTCTCACAGAGGCATGGTCCGACCAGGTGATATTGTTGATTTTAACATCTTTACATCGCAACAATAAGTGTTTATCCACCAGAAACATATCAATCCTACTGTAGGATCTATGTTCTGTTTGAAAAAAAGTGTAGTGTAGTCTCTCTCGTTGGCATTTAAACACCTCCAGGAATCGAAGAGTTCACTAGACCTTAAAGCCGCCCCTAGGGACGGTGGGTTCCTTTTAGGTGAAGACGTGGTGTCCACACTGGGGTCTACTGTAATGTTGAAGTCCCCACAAACAATCAAAAGACCCTTTTGTATCCTACGAACCTTCTTCAGGACCTTATGGAAAAAGCCGAGCTGTCTGGTATTGGGGGCATAAACATTTGCCACTGTGTATGTCACGGAGTTAATGTCACATATTAGAATGAGGAATCGCCCCTGGGGTCATAGACTACTTCATGAAGCAAAAAAAAAACTGAGTCCCGAACAGCCACCATCACCCCTTTTTTCTTGGTGTTCGCATTAGCGTAGTAAGTGTGGGGGAATCTGGGGTGGGTGCACCTCGGAGGAGAGTCCTGTAGGAAGTGGGTCTCCTGGACACATAGAATATCACACTGTTGTTGCAATGCCTCCTTCCACAGGGATCTCCTCTTGGCCGGGTGATTGAGCCCTTTGGCATTTAAAGTAAGTATGTTTACCGCCATGGAGGGGTAGTACAATAATGCATAGTGTAGCGATGAGCATTAAAACACTTACAGGTAGAAGTCCGGAGGGTCCTATGGAGGTGGTCGGGACGATTCCGGCTGTTCCCGAGGGGCTGTGAGTAGGGAGATCTCATGGTTTCAAGCGAGCATAGAGATACTGAAGGATCCGACTTGAAGGGCATAAAAAAGGTTAGAGCAAAAAACAACTGGAACAAACAAAACATAGGCTAAAAGCCAAAGAACAGATATTAACTGGGTGTGGTTCATGGCCACTCAGGAGGTAGGTGGGGTAGCAAGGAAAGTTTGGAGCAGGGAGAATTTAACTCTCCAGCGGCCGTATAGAAGTAAGGTATCGGCTTCTCCCAGGTCATTTATGAGAACGAGCGTTCTTGCGGTCGACCGTGTTCCACTTTGAATCCAGGCTACTGCTGCTGTGGCCCTGGTGGAGCTGGGATGGGGGATCAGGGACTATCCCCCATGCTTTCAATAAGGCTAAGCCCTTGGCAAGGGAGTCCATGACGTAGTCTCTCTCATCCCTTGTGACTATCAATTTGGTTGGAAAGCCCCATTTGTAGGTCAAGTTATGGTTCCTAAGCGCCTTTGTAATGGTGTTTAAATTTCTACGCTTCTGAAGTGTATGTTGCGATAGGTCTGCATAGAATTGCAGGTTTGAGTAAGGGGCTGGGATCTGTTCCTTCTTCCTAGACAGTGACATGAGCTTTTCTTTGGTGTGGAAGAAATGCATCCTGAGAATGACGTCCCTCGGTATGTTTTCTGAGAGGAATGCAGGCTTAGGAGTCTATGGATTCTATCCACTGTAAAATCCAATTCGGACAGGTCTGGCATGGTGGCAGTAAACAGTTGTGCAACATAGCTGCGCAAGTCCTGTGGCTTAACCGATTCAGGGATCCCCCTAATCTTAACATTGTTCCTTCTAGACCTGTCCTCCATTTCTGCCATTTTGGATTTAAGTGCCTCAATATCATCTTCCGTATTTTCATTGGCATCAACCAAATCATTAATAGTAACCGCATATTCCCCCATCTTTTCTTCAATGTGAGAGACCCTGTCTGCAACATGCCTTAAGTCAGTACTGAATTTGTGTACACAGGACACCATATCAGAGTGAAGGGAACTTCTAAGTGAAACTAGCATTTCTTTTAGAACAGTGTCCAGGACAGGTTTGTCAGCAGTGGGGAAAAGATCTATTGAATCTGGCATCTCCCTAGTGTCATCCCCAGAATCAATTAATGAGCTCACCTCATGGCTTGCATCCGTGGCATCCGCCCTGAATCTGGTTTTCTCCGGGCTCCCAGATGAAGGGGTAGCAGGGGGGAGTGGATGTTTTTAGGAGGGATACTCCTTTTGGTAGATTTCCCCTTCTGTGATGAGGGCTGTGAGGCGCCGATCCGCGGTGTGGAAGACGGACCGCCGCCATCTTGTCTGGCCTCCAGGCTGAAGAACTCTGTGAGTTTCATGGGCTTTTTCCCATCCTTCTTACGCCTGGTCATGGTGGCGGTTTCCTCTGCGGGTGTTGTGGAGCAAGATCGCCGGGTTTGTGTCGCCAGATGTCGCCTGGGAGAGCCGCTGTGAGCCGATTAGGTGCCGCTGGATCCGGAGCTCCGCTAAAGCACGTCCATCCGGGTCTCCGGCTGACTCCGCCCCCGTTGTAATCCATTCTTGATGTCCCATGGTGATCCATTCTCCAGCGATGCTCTCCAGCGAGGAACAAAGCATGACCTTGCCTGCACCAGCTCTCCACTCCACTCCACTAAATGACGCATTATCCTCCCCGCACGATCCTCGCTGCACTAGAGGCACCCGGCCTGATGACGCGCAAGCTGTTGGACATTTCTTTTATAACCGAGGGCGGGGCAACCCGTGACGTGGACAGGTGACCCAGCCCCCTCCAATGCATCATGGGAAACCCCAGTGAAAGCCCCTAGAAACCCCTGTGATGCGTTAGAGGGGGCTGGGACACCCATCCACGTCACAGGTGGCCCCGTCCTTGGTTATAAAAGAACTGTCAAACAACTTGCGTGTCATCAGGCCGGGTGCCTCTGGTGCAGCGAGGATCGTGCAGGGAGGATCGTGCATCGTTTCTCGCTAGAGTGGAGAGCCGTGCAGGCAAATCATACTTCATTCCTCGCTGGAGAGCATCGCTGGAGAATGGATTACTACGGGACATCGAGAATGGATTACAATGCTGAACAGACTGGATTACATCGCTGGATTGTTTTTATTTTTATTTTATTTTTTTATTTTTAATAAAGGACTTGTCCCAAACCGTCTACTGTCATTTTTAACATTTTCACACTTTTTTTCGTGAAACGGTAGGGGTACAATGTACCCGTTACCAATTCACATAGGGGAGGCTTCCAGATTACAATAAGCCCCCCACCCTCAGACCCCCACAACCACCAGACAAGGGTTGTGGAGATGAGGCCCTTGTCCCGATCAACATGTTGAGGGCATGTAGCCTGGTATGGTTTAAGTGGGGGGGTGCTCTCTCATCCCCCCTCTTTTCCTGCGGCCTGACAGATTGCGTGCTTGGATAAGGGTCTGGTATGGATTTTTGGGGGGAACCCCACGCCATTTAAAAAAAAAATGGCAGAGGGTTCCCCTTAATATCCATACCAGACCTTTATTTGGTTCGGGGTTACCCTTAATATTCATACCCCAAAGGGCCTGGTAATGGACTAAGGGGGGAACCCATGCTGTTTTTTTCAATGACTTTCATCTGTATTTCCGGGACCCGACAATTCATTGTAGCCGCGATCAGTTTTAAATTACTTTTTTTTCCTTTAGAAATGTCATTTTGTGCAGGGACTTTTCTAAACATGGGAAACATATGCTACTTTACAGGCCTCCTACCAGGTACGAAATTCAAAGGAATATTTCACTTTTATTGTTTCACTTTAAGCATTATTAAAATCACTGCGCCCAAAAAAAACTTCTGTTTTTAAAACTTTTTTTTGCATTGATACATGTCCCCTGGGGACAATAACTTGCATATTAACCTTTAAAATTTGCATTTTTGGTTTATTTCTCCCATTTTAAAGGGTGTTCCGTGGCTTTTTTAAATTTACCACAAACACCCCAAATTGTTGTTCGGCGAACAGGCAATGTTCGAGTCAAACTCATGTAGCCCAGATAGCCCATCCCTACAGGAAACCTATGAGTGCAAATAATACCCTTTCAGAAGGAATGTGGGTTTCCTTGGAGCTTCAAAACACATATAAAGTAAAGTAATCTGGAAAAAAAGTAAACATGCTCATGCTTTTCCTTAAGGTTTCTGTGAAAAAATTAATAAAAAACTCTTGTGATTGTTCATGCAGCACACACGAGTCTGGTTTTATTCTCTAATACAATAAATACAATAAATACACAAACCAGAAACAGCATATTCAAATAAATAACCAAATTGTGGGGTCTTCCCCAACTAGACAAACGTCCCAGATTCCTATCACATCTCTCGCATTATCTGTCCATGTAAGTGGATGCTTTTTCGTACCAGTGGCACTGCAGTCTGACTTATGCTCATCCCCTAAGTCTCATTATGACATTCTAAACCACGTATCTAAAGCCGCTTACACACGACCATTTTTCATGTCATGGAAAAAAGCGAAGTTTTTCTCGACCTGATTCTTGTCAAGCCTGCCTTGCATACACACGATTGTTAAAAAAAAAAAAGCGCCTTCACAAGAAAAAATAGAGCATGTTCTAAATTTTTAATGCCCATTTTTCACGTCGAGAAACATTTTCCTCCTCCTAAAACAAACTTGGCCACAAGAATTTAAACTGGCAAGGCACCAATCTAGCAAACCTTATGTTGGGGGCAGCAAAAGGGTTATGTGCAGAAAGAGATGGCTCATGATGTTGAAAAATACTGTATAGCAATTTAATTGCTACACAAAGATTATATACGAGGTGTGTCTAAAATGGTCCAATAGCTCAACAGCAACATGGGCCAGGTGCGGTCGCATGCACATGGCTATCCAGAGACACGTTGAGAAGCGCCACCTAACATACACATACACGTGACCATCAGGGTAAACCCGCTGCGGGCAGTCCAACATAGTCAGTGTGAGAGGTAGAGTCACAGTGCAATGGAGCAATGAGAGAACACCAAGTTCTGCTACAAAAACAGTGATGGAGATGCATAAAATGTTGGTACAAGTGTACGGGATGAAAGTCGTGCGCAGTAATGTGTTTAAGATTGGTTCAAATGCTTTTGCGATGGGCGTCGGCAAGCAGAACCCCAAACATGATTGAGCGAGTGTGACAAATACTGGCACGAGATCGGAGACTTGCTCTACAATTGATGGTGGAGGAATAGGGCATTATCAAGGATACGGTTGAGCCCCATCGTCTGCAAAGATTTGGGTAAGCAGAAGATCTATTACTGGTTTGTACCGCACAAGCTGACAGACAAACAGAAAACAAAGCAGATGGAAACCTCTGGAGATTTCATTACCATGTGTGACCAGGATCCATCCGTCCAGCAAACCATAGTCACAAGGGACGAGACTTGGCTCAGCGCTGCGTACCTGTTCTCGATTATCCACCGTACTTCCCTGATCTGGCATTTGTGGACTTCTTTCTGTTTTCCTGTCTGAAGAGCATCATGAAATGCTCACATTTTGCGGATGTGGCAGTAATCAAAGAATGTGTGACAGCAGCTCTGGGATCGATTCTTAAAGAGGCCTTTGGTGACAGTTTCCAAAAGCTTTGTGAACGTTGCCAAAAGTGTGTTGTGAAGGATGGCGATTATTTTGAAGGCCAATAAAAAAAATGTGTTTGTTTTTTGATACCATTCACCAAACTTTTTAGACCCACCTTTGTATCTACAACACATAACTAGCTTTATGCATATGCTTTATTAAAGTTACTATGGAAGTGCTCATATTAGATTACATTTTTTTGTGAACCCAGTTATGAGTGGTGTCCTTGAATGGTATAGTGGTGCTAATGAGCTTAATAAAGCATATTGGTAGTTATTGAGGTTTGGAATTCTTAACACATCCAAGTTTTTCCCATAGATATTTTTTTAAATATTGGGAAGATTTTGTTCTCACCAGAAAATAAAAAGAATAATGATGTTCAGTATTATATTTTCTGCAAGTTTTTGTCAGTATACATTTTATTTCATAAAAAATAAATAAAAATAAAAAAAATATTGAGGAGAAAATATAAAGTGCTATAAAAATGCTACAAAAAAAAAATCAGGTAATATGTTTGCCTTTTATCCTACACTAGAAATGTAAATCTACAGTGGGTAACCCTACTATAGGGCTGGGTCAACACAATCATTTTCCTTTGAACTTGTTTTTCATAAAGCAGATCTTATTTTACAATACATATTATACCAGTAAGTGTAAAATTGCTAAAGCCTTCCATATTTAAAATAATAATAATAAAACATGTTATGTATCATAATGAGGGGATTATATATAATGCTGGGCTTATGTTCTAATCTTTTTATGTCATAGAATACAGACTTTGTTAGCCTCTAGTACAAAAATACACTGGTAAATTCATGAAATGGTTAAAACCCATAAAAAAAATAGTCCCCAGTATTACTTGAAATATAACATCTGCTAAAATCACTCTATCTTGTGTGCTGTCTGCTGCAAATTTCTCGAACCAGCTCATAAGCAGGTGCTTACAAGTGTGATAAATTGTAAAGTTCAAACAAGGGAAGCCTTTTGAGGTTAATTGGACCTTCTATATGGGAACTGACAGGAAGGTGTAATGCAGGATGTACCGTATATACTCGAGTATAAGCCAAGTTTTTCAGCACATTTTTTGTGTGCTGAAAATGCCCCCCTCAGGGACCCGGTACCGGCCAGCCATAGGTCCCCTGGACCCCAAATTGGCACACATATAACCCCACTATTTCATTACAAGGGCCCCAAGTTTGTTGTCCAGGGAACCTACGGCTGGGGAGCACCGATTTTTCAAAGCCGGGAACACCTTCCATAGACTCCCATGTTAAATGGTAATTTCTCTGGTGATTTTGGAGACCCGGTACCGGCTGGTCGTAGGTCGCCTGGACCCAGATCTTGACACACATGTTTCTCCTCTACAAGTGTACAAAGTTTGTTGTCTGGGGAACCTACGGCTAGGGAGCACTAATTTTTTAAACCCGGGTAGACTCCTATGTTAAATGTCAGTCTAGTCATGGACACAGTGAGGCATGGGCACAGTGAGGCATGCGCATGGACAAAATGAGGCAAAGTGAGGCACTCAAGTCAATACGTTTTCCCATTTTTTGTGGTAAAATTAGGTGCCTCGGCTTATATTCGGGTCGGCTTATACTCAAGTATAAACGGTAATTCTTCTAAGAACATGTGGCTTCCCCTTTGGGATACCCAGTCGGGGTAATAAAGCCAGAACACGAACTCTGATTAGAGGACTCTCTATCACGGGAACACTTACCAAGGCCGAGATGCTGAGGGCGGCTCACCTTTGGGACCTGGCGCGATCCTCCCCCTGGGATTGGGACAGGGGGAAGGACGCACCGGGAGGCACCGGTACCAGCGGGAAGATGCAGATCCGGCAGGTCAAGCAGGGACAGACAGAAGATCAACCGGGGTGGTTCAGAGCTGTAGCAAACGGGAAGACTGAAGCGAGGTTCCGGTAGACAAGGACAAGGCAGGAGAAAAGTCAAGGAGACAAGCCGTGGTCAGGGGTCTTTAAAGAAGCAGACAGTCCAATGTTCAAGCCGGGGTACAAAGGGCAGGAGAAAGCCGGGAGTCCAGGTTCAAGCCGAGGTCAAGGGATTGGAGAAAGCAGAGGTCCGGGAACGTAAGCCAAAGGTCAAGCAGGTGAAGAATCCAATAACAGGTAACAAGTCAGGTACTCAAACGCTGTTTACAAACCAGCAACCAGAGGACTGTGGGAAGCTGATTTAAATAAGCCGCTCAGGCTTCTGATTGGCCAGGGGCGGAACGAGATTGTGTGCGCTCACACGCGCTCCCGCGCGCCGTCATGCGCGCGTGCCCGCGCACACGGCGCGCCGCCACGCCGCGCATGCGCGCGCGCAGCCCAGACGAGCGCACCCGAGCTGACCTGTCACGGAGCTGGGGCTGGATGGAGCTGGTCCCTTGACAGTGCCCCCCCCCCAAGGGGCGGACTCCGGACGCCCAAACTGTCCATCACCTCCGGATGTTCACGGTGGAAGGTTCGTATCAGGCGGGGAGCGTGCAGATTTCTGGAAGGCTCCCAGGAGTTATCTTCAGGGGGGTATCCCTTCCATTTGATTAGATATTGGAGCTGCCTTCCCCTTTTCCTGCAGCCCAGAATGGTCTCCACCTCAAACTCCCTCTCTCCCTCAATTTCCACTGGCGGAGGTGGAAGCTCTTCTCTCCCAGGGAACGGGTTTACCGTGACTGGTTTGAGCAAAGAGGCATGAAAGACCGGATGGATCCGGTAAGTTTCAGGTAATGCTAGTTCAAAAGCCACAGGATTGATTTTCCGTTTGATCCGGAATGGGCCGATGAACCCAGGGCCCAGTTTCTGTGAAGGGATTGGTAATTTGAGGTTAGTAGAGGAGAGCCAGACCTCGTCCCCTACTTCAAAAGCAGGGCATTCCTTCTTCCCCTTGTCGTAGAATTTTTTGAAGTTTTCTTGTGCCTGCTGCATGACCTCCCGGAGCTTTTGGAAGTATTGTTGGATGTGAGTTAGGTGTTCCTGGACCGCTGGAACGGGTGTTTCATGGTTGGAGTCCGGAAGGGAGGAAGGATGATAGCCGAAATTCGCCCAAAAAGGAGTTTGGTTAGTGGAGGCATGCACTGAATTATTATAGGCAAACTCTGCCGATGGTAATAAAGACACCCAATCGTTCTGTGATACGGAGCAAAAGCAGCGGAGGTACTGTTCTAACGTTTGGTTGGTTCTTTCCGTTTGACCGTTGGATTGCGGGTGATAGGCAGACGAGAGACAGACTTTGATTTCCAGTGTTCTGCAGAGTTCCCTCCAGAATTTGGACGTAAACTGCACCCCTCTGTCAGACACAAGGCTTTTGGGCTCCCCATGCAGTCTCACAATTTCCCTGAAAAAGATTTTTGCCGTGTCAGCCGCAGAGGGTGTGCCAATCATGGGTAGGAAATGGGCCAGTTTGGACAGGCGGTCGATCACGACCAGAATTGTTGTGAAGCCTTCCGAGGGAGGTAAATCCACTATAAAGTCCATGGACAACTCTGTCCATGGGCGTTCTGGAACCGGGAGAGGTTTCAATAGGCCCCAAGACTTGGTCTTGGGCCCTTTACAGCGTTGGCAGCGGGAGCAGGATAAAACATAGGTCTTGCAGTCAAGTCTCCACTTTGGCCAAAAGAAGGAAAGGCTGAGCAATTCGGCAGTCTTTCGTAACCCGAAATGGCCCGCTAATTTATGGTCATGAAACGTACTTAGTACTCGTTGCCTTAGTACCGCAGGTACAAAAATTTTACCCCGTGACCACAGCAAGTCGTCCCGTCTCTCTAGGGCAGATGCAGCTTGGTCGGTACATTCATTTTGGATGCCTCCTTTAGGGAGTTTAGAAAGTCTGTTTGGGGAGACTAAAAAAAGTTCTGGGCGGCCAAAACGGTACTAGGTTCCGGTGGGATGGATGTATCTGAGAACATCCTAGAAAGGGCATCCGCCTTCCCGTTCTTTGAGCCGGGCCTGTAGGTGATGTGGAAATTGAAGCGAGTGAAAAAGAGGGCCCAGCGGGCTTGCCTAGGTCTTAAGCGTTTGGCCGTTCGCAGGTATTCCAAATTCTTGTGGTCCGTAAAGATTAGGATAGGATGGAGAGCCCCTTCCAAGAGATATCTCCACTCTTCAAGTGCGAACTTAATCGCCAACAGTTCCCGTCCCCCACATCATAGTTCCTTTCTGGGGAGGTCAATTTCCGGGAAGCGTAGGCCACCGGGTGGAGGAGAGCTTTGGGTCCCTGTCTCTGTGATAAGATGGCGCCAGTAGCTATTTCAGAGGCGTCGACTTCCAAGACGAAGGGCAGAGCTGGGTCAGGGTGCCGTAGGACGGGTGCAGAGGAGAACATCACTTTAAGTTGAGTAAATGCTTCTTGTGCTTTCTGGGACCAGTGGAAGTGACACCCCTGACGTGTTAACTCAGTGATAGGGGCTACAATAGATGAGAAGCCAATGATGAACCTCCGGTAAAAATTGGCGAAACCAATGAATCGTTGTATGGCCTTCTTGTCGCCTGGGGCTGGCCAGTCTTGGACCGCCTTGACCTTTTGTGGGTCCATAGCAATCCCACTAGTAGAAATGATGAACCCCAGGAATTGGATTGTTGTCTTTTCGAATTCACATTTCTCGGCCTTGAGGTATAATTTGTGCTCCCTGAGAATGGCTAGGACTTTCTTAACGTGGGGAACGATGTTGCTCGAGAGAGACCGAGAAGATGAGGATATCGTCTAAATAGACAACTAGGAAGTCATCTAGGTGTTGGCGAAAAATGTCATTGACTAGGTGCTGGAACGTGGCAGGGGCGTTGCAGAGGCCGAACGGCATCACCAGGTACTCAAAGTGCCCGAACCTGGATCTGAAGGCTGTCTTCCACTCGTCCCCGTCTCTGATCCGGACAAGATTGTAGGCCCCTCGGAGATCTAGTTTGGAGAAGAACTGGGCTGCCCGAAACCGTTGGAATAGTTCTGGGATGAGAGGTAGCGGATACCTATTTTTGATGGTAATTTTGTTTAGCTCCCTGTAGTCAATACAGGGTCTGAGGGACCCATCCTTCTTCTCGACGAAGAAGATCCCCGCCCCAGCAGGAGAAGAGGAAGGGCGGATGAACTTCTTCTTTAAGTTTTCATCAATATACGCCTTGAGGGCGACTAGTTCCGTCTCGGACAAGGGGAAGATACGGCCAAAAGGGATCTTGGATCCGGGTAAGAGGTCGATAGGGCAATTATATGGCCTATGCGGAGGAAGGTGATCAGCTTGTCGTTTGTCGAACTCAGCATAAGCAGAAGGAATGTGAAGGGAATTGTCCGACATCGTAGCTAGGGTGGAACAGGAGGTCTGGGCGGGCAGGAGGCAGTTTTGTGAACAGTAGGCGGATGAAAACTCGATCTCCTTCTTGTGCCAATCTATGCAGGGTTGGTGGACCTGCAACCACGGGAGTCCCAGGATGATGGGGAACAGTGGAGAAGGTATCAAATCCAGGCAAAGAAATTCTTGATGACCTGTGTCAGAAATGGCAAGGATGGCTGGGTTTCCTGAGTGACAAGTCCGGACCGGGGAAGAGAGCCGTCCGCTAGGTGGATTTGCAGATGAAAGTCCTTAGGGCGGCAGGGAACATGCAGCTTCAGGGCCAGGGCAGAGTCCAAGAAGCAGCTGCATGCTCCGGGAATCAATTATGGCTGGCAGCCGGGTTGCTCCCTCCGGGAGCTGTAAAGAAAGAAAGAGGACAACATAAGTCTGTGGTATGTTAGTAACGTGGCAATTGAAGGCGGATGGCGGTTTACACTTACTAGGTCTCACCGGGCAGGAACGAAAGAAGTGGCCAGCCCCGCCACAGTACAGACACAAGTTGGACTGGCGTCTTCGCTGCCTTTCTTCGGGGGTGAGAGGAGGCCGGATAACCCCGAGCTGCATGGGTTCGGGGTCTGGAAGGGAGGAGACCGGTGGGACCGGGAGCGACGGAGGAGCGGGAGAGAATCTTGGTGGAATCCAACTGGGACGGCTTGTTTGGAAACGCTCCGCCCGCCGTTCCCGAAGGCGTCGGTCCAGCTGGGTAGCCGACTGAATCAACCCCTCCAGTGAGACGGGGGGATCGACTCGAGCCAACTCGTCCTTGAGGGACTCAGATAGTCCTTGGCGGAATTGGTATTTCAGGGCCGCCTCATTCCATCCAGTGTCGGCGGACCATTTCCTGAACTCCGCAATATAGTCTTCGACGGGCCTCCTGCCCTGATTCAAGCTGTGGAGGGTAGCCTGGGCCGTGGCAGAACGCAGAGGGTCGTCATAAAATTTGGACATGTGTTCAAAGAAGGAGTCCAACGTGTCCAATATCGTATTTCTTTGCTCCATCAGACTGTGGGCCCAGGCTTGAGGTCCATCAGAAAGGAGCGAGATTACAAAGCCCACTTTTACGGCCTCAGAGCAGAAAGTCCTGGGTTGCAAGGCCAGATACAGAGAGCAAGCGTTTTTAAAGGCCCTGAACTTTTTGCGATCGCCTGCAAAGCGCTCTGGTGTAGGCACCCGGGGTTCCGGGTGAGACACGACTACTGCTGGAGTTGAAGCAGGCTGAGAGGTGGACGCCCCTGATCCTGGGGTCACCGAAGGGGCTGTGGGTCCAGGTGTAGGGTTTAGTTGTTGAAGATGGCCATCCATCTGTAGGTACCCTTCTTGTAATTTTTGCACCGCCTCAGTTAGTGCCGAGACTTGTTGGCATAGAGTCTCGAAGGGTGAGCGCGCCCTGTCGGCCTCAGACATCTGCTGGTTTGTACTATCACGGGAACACTTACCAAGGCCGAGATGCTGAGGGCGGCTCACCTTTGCGACCTGGCGCGATCCTCCCCCTGGGATTGGGACAGGGGGAAGGACGCACCGGGAGGGCACCGGTACCAGCGGGAAGATGCAGATCCGGCAGTCAAGCAGGGACAGACGGAAGATCAACCAGGGTGGTTCAGAGCTGCAGCAGACAGGAAGACTGAAGCGAGGTTCCGGTAGACAAGGACAAGGCAGGAGAAAAGTCAAGAGACAAGCCGTGGTCAGGGGTCTTTAAAGAAGCAGACAGTCCAATGTTCAAGCCGGGTACAAAGGGCAGGAGAAAGCCGGGAGTCCAGGTTCAAGCCGAGGTCAAGGGATTGGAGAAAGCAGAGGTCCGGGAACGTAAGCCAAAGGTCAAGCAGGTGAAGAATCCAATAACAGGTAACAAGTCAGGTACTCAAACGCTGTTTACAAACCAGCAACCAGAGGACTGTGGGAAGCTGATTTAAATAAGCCGCTCAGGCTTCTGATTGGCCAGGGGCGGAACGAGATTGTGCGCTCCCGCGCGTGCTCCCGCGCACACGGCACGCCGCCATGCCGCGCTTGCGCGCGCGCAGCCCAGACAAGCGCACCCGAGCTGACCTGTCACGGAGCTGGGGCTGGATGGAGCTGGTCCCTTGACACTCTCCCTTGAATCAGCTTGGATAAGCCTGAGCTAGCCTAAACTGGAACTGTGTCTGTAATGAGCTGTGAGGAACACCATGAAAGGGTGTACAGTGTGTAAAAAGTGTGTACACCCTGTAAGGGTGTACAGTGGAGTTGGTGGGAAGATGTCTAATGCCATGTACACATGACCGGTTTTTCCATTGGAATAAACTTTGACGGGTTTTTCCGATGGAATTCCGCTCAAGCTGTCCTGCATACACACGGACACACCAAATTCCGACTGTCAAAAACGCAGTGACATACTACACTATGACAAGCCTAGAAAATGTAAGTTCAATGCTTTCGAGCATGCGTCAAATTGTTTCCAAACATGCATGTTTTTTTTCCCGTCGTAATTCCATACAGACAAACAGAATTTTCGATGAGAACATGCTCTCTTTCTAAGTCCATCAGAATTTCCGATGGAAAAAGTCAAATGGGGCATACACACAGTCGGAATATCCGATAAAAAAATTCTGTCTGACTTTTTCCATTGGAAATTCCAACCATGTGTATGTGGCATAACATGCCGTTGCTATAAGTAGCCAGGACTGGTGGGAATGCTAAATCAGCCAGCCAGCCGATAGTACCAGGAATAGGTGGCGTGTCCCCTGGTAACGAGGGGGTTGGTGGTATAACCCCCTTCCTAGCTAACAATGCCCCTCTGTATTTGGGACCAAACTTGCAGCACAGGGAACCTGTAGACCTAGCTGGAGGTACTGGGAGAGAGAGGTAGATTCACAAAGAGTTAACGCTGTCACTGAAAGTGAGGTGGCAAATTATTGCTGAGCTGGTGGAGCGGGACACAGGCTCTGCTGTGTCCCCTTAAACTGATGCAATTGGGAAGGAAGGTGCACAGTTTCAAGGGACAAGTACTTCACCGTAAAGTGTTTTTTGTGTATTAGGTGTATCTGTGCATGGAAAATGGTTTGCTTCTAAGTTTTGGGTGACACCGTAAAGCTGATTTTCACATGACAATGGCCCCCACCTATATCCTGGGCATTAGTGAGCACATCCATGAAGGGTCCCCACTTAGTGTAAGTAGGCTCCGTCCACAATAGGGAAAAAATTATACTTTACAATCACTTTAAGCTTTATTATATTAAATACTGCTATATACAAGTTAAAGCGGAAGAAAGGGCTGACTCCCTGACACAGGGGAGCTGGAGCTGATGAATCATGTGAATAGACCAGATTAAAAATGGTCAGTACACAGATCATATTTATACAGTGTATGCAACATAGGTAGGAGGGGGGGGGGCATGTTTGTGAAGATTTTGTTGGCCTTTACTACTATTTTACTCTTAGGCCGCGTACACACGAGGGGATATGTCCGCTGAAAACGGTCCGATGGACCGTTTCAGCAGACCTCCGCTCGTGTGTATGGGCTAGCGGACAGATTTCTCCACCCGACAGATTTCAAAGCATGCTTTGAAATCTATCGGTGGGAATCTGTCCGCCCGACATGTCTGCTGGTTAGTACACTTACCAGCAGACATGTCGGCTCCCACCGCCGCCGCGCCGCTGCCGAATGGATTCGGCGCATGCGCGGAAGTGTTTTACTTCCTGGTGCGGTGACGTGGCGGTGACGCGGCGGCGTCAACGTCACCGCCGCGTCACCACTACGTCACCGCGCCGTCCGGCGGCGGGGAATTTGATCCGATGGTGTGTACACGCCATCGGATCAAACTCCCGATCGGACATATCCGATGGAAATGGTCCGCGGACCGTTTTCATCGGATATATCCGATCGTGTGTACGCCGCCTTAGACAATTAACTTGAAAATTTACAGTACAGTTGTACTAGTACATGGATTTAAAAACTCTGTGCTGTGCAAACAGCTTGACAAAAATATGGCCCTTTAGTCATTAGGCTAAATCCACTATGGTATAATGTATGTATTATTTACCATCAATTATTTTTGCAGGCACGTGATTGTTATTTTCAGCCCTCATTGGTTGTAATTGTAAAAGAATAATTGTTATGGATTAGTGATTTGAGCCTACAGACACTAAACTTTTATAACTTGTACTGTAGATTAGAGTGACCAGACATCCCGGTTTCAGGGGACAGTCCCCGGATTGGGGACACTGGATTTGAACAGGGGCTGGGGCAATTTCAAAGACAGTCAGTGCAGAATAAAAAAAAAAAATCAGAATTACCACGCTTCACCGCTCCTACTAGCTTAGGGGGGTGTATTTTTTCCCATTATCTGTGCCCCTTTTCTGATTTCTGATTTACAGCGTGATAAATGTGCTTACTCCATTATGAACGGTAGTTTTACCAGAATGAGCGCTCCCGTCTCATAACTTGCTTCTGAGCATGCGCGGCTTTTTTATGTCGTTTTAGCCCACACACAATCATTTTTTACAACCTGAAAAAACGACATAGTTTAAAACGACGTTAAAAAATGCAGCATGTTCGAATTTTTTTTTGTCGTTTTTCAGAACCTGAAAAATGATGTGTAGCCCACACACACGATCATTTTAAATGACGTTTTTGAAAAACTAAGTTTTTTTCATGCTGAAAAATGATCGTGTGTACGCGGCATAAGAATTTTCACACCATTAGTGGGCTGCAGCAACAGCCGATTTGTGTGCCGCAATCAAATTTGGAATTGGACTGTTGGAAATTTTTGGAAAAACAAAAGATTTTCTAATCAATGATGAGAGAATCGTGCGAGAAATGTAATAGAAAAAAAGAGAAAAAAAGAGAAAAAAAGATTCCTGGCCACGAAAATTATTTTCTGTAGCACCATGAAGGCTTGGTCGGCCGAATTTCGAAAATCAATGGTGGCATCATCGGATCAAAAAAAAAAAAATTCTGATTTCGAAAAGAAAATTCATATGAAATTCGACTGTGTATGGCCTGCTTTAGACTTGACAGGCTGTGAGGCGGGCGGCGGCTGATTGCCGCTATTACTAGTAAAAAAAAAAAATATATGTCCCCAGATTTAATTTTAAAAATCTGGTCACCTTATTGTAGATATAATCCATTGCATATATTGGTATAGTTGTTGTTCTAGCCATGATTTTGTGATGAAAGGTGTTTGGCATCTGCTCCTAGCATAGTGCGCTAAAAAAAATGTTGCTGCATCTTCTCTATGTGATTTTAGGCAAAGCATATCCACCATATGAATGCATGGTACCTTATGCTTGCACATGTAAAACAGTCATTTAGCAGAGTGAAGCTCTGCTTTAATAATCTTTTGTAATGTGTACATTCAATAATTATGCTTTATGTTTACCATCCTCCTTAAAAATGTCACTTTCAGGGGGGCCTGTTTTGCTAATAAACAGAAGTTGCAGACCAAAAAACCTTCAGCCTTTAAGCAGTTTGTTTACATTTTCTCTTCCTCGAACAGCTGTTTCCCACCATCATTGGAGGAAAATGAAGAGAAGAAATTCATATCCCTCATATATTGTAATACAAAGTCCTTATTACTCTATTAACCACTTGCCGACCAACCGTCGTCATTATACTGCAGCAGGTCAGCTCTTTCCTGAGAATCGCCATAGCTGTACGTCGGCTCATTTAGGAGCCATAGCAGGTGCTGCAAGGCGGGGGACCCGATGCATGTGAGTGGCGGCCACGATGTCCGCAGGCCACCAGCGATTGCGGAAAACAGAGCCTTCCCTGCCAGTGACATTTACACAGTAATCAGTTTTTTTTTTATAGCACTGATCGCTGTTTAAATCCACTTGCCAAAAAAGTGTCAAACGTATCTGATCTGTCCGCTGCAGTGTCGCAGTCCCACTAAAAATCACAGATCGCCGCCATTACTAGTTAAACATTAAAATGCCATAAATCTATTCCTATTTTGTTGATGCTATAACTTTTGCGAAACCAATCAATATATGATTATTGCAATTTTTTTACTAAAAATATATATGAGAATACATATTGACCTAAACTGATGAAGAATTTATTATTTTTACATTTTTGGGGATATCTATTATAGCAAAAAGTTAAAAATATTTTTTTTTTCAAAATTGCTGCTCTTTTTTTTTTTTGGAGCACAAAAAATAAAAACTGCAGAGTTGATTAAATACCACCAAAAGAAAGCTCTATTTGTAGGGGAAAAAGACCGTCAATTTTGTTTGGGTACAACGTCGAACAACCGCGCAATTGTCAGTTAAAGCGACTCAGTGCCGTATCGCAAAAAATGGCCTGGTGATTAAGCAGCCAAATCTTCTGGGGCTGAAGTGGTTAATAATCTTTTGTAATGTGTACATTCAATATGTATGCTTTATGCTTACCAGCCTCCTTAAAAATGTCACTTTCAGGGGGACCTGTTATGCTAATAAACAGAGGTTGCAGATGAAAAAACCTTCAGCCTAGAAGCAGTTTGTTTACATTTCTCTTCCTCAAACAGCTTTTCCCTACCATCACTGGAGGAAGCTGAAGAGAAGAAATTCAGATCCCTCATATATTATAATACAAAGTCCATTTTTTCTTCTTTTCCTTTAACTCTTTTAACCACTTGCCAACCAGCCGTTGTTATTATACTGCGTCAGGTTGGATCTTTCCTGCAAACCGCCGTAGCTGTACGTCGGCTCCATTAAAAGCCATAGCAGATAAAAATCGCAGAACGCCACCATTAAAAAAAAAATGTGAAAACTAGTAAAAAAATAAAAATGCCATAAATCTTTTCCCTATTTTGTAGATGCTATAACGTTTGCGCAAACCAATAAATATATGGTTATTGATTATTATTTTTTACCAAATATATGTATGAAAATACATATTGGCCTTAACCGATGAAGAATTTCTTGGAGATATTTATTATAGAAAAAAGTAAATATTGTTTTTTTTTTTCAAAATTGTTGCTCTTTTTTTGTTTATAGAAAAAAAAATGCAGAAGTGATCAAATACCACCAAAAGAAAGCTCTATTTGTAGGGAAAAAGGACGTAAAATTTGTCTGGGTGCAGCGTTGCACGACCACGCAATTGTCAGTTAAAAGACTCAGAGCTGTATCGCAAAAAAATGCACTTATCATTAATAGTGAAAATCTTCTGGTCTGTAAGTGGCTAATGGGAAACGTATTCTTTAACCACTTCAGCCCCGGAAGGATTTACCCCCTTCCTGACCAGAGCACTTTTTGTGATTCGGCACTGCGTCACTTTAACTGACAATTGCGCGGTAGTGCGACGTGGCTCCCAAACAAAATTGGTGTCCTTTTTTTCCCACAAATAGAGCTTTCTTTTGGTGGTATTTGATCATCTCTGCGGTTTTTATTTTTTGTGCTATAAACAAAAATAGAGCGACTATTTTGAAAAAAATTCAATATTTTTTACATTTTGCTATAATAAATATCCCCAAAAAATATATAAAAAAACATTTTTTTTCCTCAGTTTAGGCCGATACGTATTCTTCTACATATTTTTCGTAGAAAAAAATCGCAATTAGCGTTCATTGATTGGTTTGCGCAAAAGTTATAGCGTTTACAAAATAGGGGGTAGTTTTATGGCATTTTTATTAATATTTTTTCTTTTACTAGTAATGGCGGCGATCAGCGTTTTTTTCAGCACTGCGACATTATGGCGGACACTTCGGACACTTTTGACAAATTTTTGGGACCATTGGCATTTTTATAGCGATCAGTGCTATAAAAATGCATTTGATTACTATAAAAATGGCATTGGCAGTGAAGGGGTTAACACTAGGGGGCGGGGAAGGGGTTAAGTATGTTCCTGGGTGTGTTCTAACTGTATGGGGGGTGGACTCACTAGTGGAAATTACTGATCTTTTGTTCATACATTGTATGAACAGAAGATCAGCATTTCCCCCGCTGACAGGACCGGGAGCTTTGTGTTTATACATAAAGCTCCCGGTCCCCGCTCTGTAAGGAGCAATCGCACGTGCCCAGCGGCGATCGTGCCCGCTGGGCGTGCGCGCGGGACTTGGGGGCGAGCGGGGGCGCGTGCCCCCTAGTGGCCTCAAAAGGAGCCGATGTATAGCTATGGGCTCTCGCCCAGGAGAGCCGACCTGCTGCAGCAAAATGACGGCGGCAAGTCGGCAAGCAGTGAAAGTGAACCTATGAGGATATAAATATAATAGCAGTCACAGCTGACTAGTTTTTAAACTTGGTCATTCTGATCCTGGTTTTACAACCTAGTGAGCTATTGTCCTACAATAAACATGAAGGATAAGAAATCAGACTTTCCTGGCTGCATGCCTTCTCCAGATCAACGACTAACTAGGTAGTTAAGCTTTAATTAGAATGGCAACTTCCCCATTTTAATTTAATTATTTTCTTTTAAAGTGAGGTCCCACCCGAATTTAATTTTTTAGCTGCTGACTTTTAATAAGGAAACTTACCTGTCCTACTTGCCCGTGATGTCAATCCCCCCCAGGCCGATCCCTCGATTCTAACAGCTCCCGGGGGCCACCATCCACAGTAAGGGAAATAGGCAGTAAAGCCATTTTCCTTAAGCCGTTTCCCTTAAGCCGGCTCGCGCATGCAGCTTAACCACCAATTTCCTACTGCGCTTTGTGAATGGGCCCGCTGCTCTCTGGGATACACACAGTTCCCAGAAGGCAGCACGCCCCATTCACCAGAAGCCACCATGACTAGGACGGAAGACGAAGACCCACCTTGCATGATGAAGAGGCAGATTACGGACTTCCGCATAGCAACCGCTATAACGGCACCCCAAATGCGAAAGGGGTTAAAGCCGTTTAGGATATTCCCTTTCCGAACACAAGGCAGCAACCAACACTCCACAGTCAGGGGTTCAAGCAGGTCTGACAATCTTTATTGAGAAAGCAGGCTCTTATATACACCAAAAGAATACTGCAGTGTACAAAAAATGGCCCAACTCCACCCACATCATCACACAATGGTTACATAACGAGCCACCAATACACATTATTCACATTATTCAGTGTCAATTCATCCTTTAGCAGACAACAGGTGAGCAAATTAACTACAGATGATGACTCAGACACATGACCTTGAGGCTAGCCTTGCTGTCTCCTAAACTCCAATCCACATCACCACAGGAGCAGACTTAATTACCACAATAGACAGTAGGATGCAATCACACCCCACCTCATCACAGCCAGCTTATAGTACACAACAGCCAACACACAATATATATACAATATATATACAATGTATACCGCATTAAATATGACTAGCACAGATCATAGTGGGGTTTTCATTCACCCTGTTCCCCTATTAGAGACACAGGGTGATCCACACATAAGAGGCATCAGGGAAGCTGAAACAGGAGTATCTCATACTTTCTAAGAGCTTCTGGGTTCCATGGGCCCTCCTGTTAGAACCGATATTTCTGGTAAGTATAAAAAAAAGCCTTTTTGGTAAAATAAAAAAAATCAGGGTGGAACTCCACTTTAAGTACAACTAAAGGCTCATGTATCACAGTCTAGGCAAGAGCCATATTCAATTACTAAATGATGCACAAGCATCATAAAGTAAGCAAAGCAATGTACCTTCTCTGACTGAACCAAATCATTCTTTATGTGTACTTCACACATGCCACTTCTCAGACACTGCAGCTCACAGTGGGGGGTTCCAGCAGCAGAACAGTGTTGCCAATCCAGAATTCAGTGGGCAATACTTGGCGCGACCAGCTACTGAGTGACAAGAAAGTAGCAACTGTGCTCTGAATTGAGGAGCAGTGCAGGATCACCACCTCACCATCTCAAGAAGCTGCATTATGTGGACTACACTGGCAAGATCAATAGTTATTTGTGGAACTTTGCAGGTGGACTAACATAACACTGTGAACAAATGCGCAATTAATTGCAGCTCATATTTTTAAATGAGAGGCCATAATTGTACTTTCACTTTGTCATTACCAATTAGTATTTCCTGCAAACTAAAATCACTCCAAACAAAACCTCACTTAAAAAAGAATACTGTACATGACATTCCTGTACAACTCTTCCTCCTCTTTGGCAATTCCTTGCTCCTAAATTGACTATCTACAAAGTATGGCTTTGAAATGTTTACGTGACTAAAGAGTTACGTAGTATGGACATATTCAGATTGGCCTCTTCCCCACTATGTGATAATTTTAAGAAAAATTAAGACTGTTGCATAATATTTACAAGTATTTGGGTGCCTGCCAACTGTTTGACACAACATTGTGAACTGTTTGCTGGATCTAGACGTTGGATGTGATGGTTCTGCTGGTGCTGAAGAACTCAGAACAATCGTGAAATTTATTTCTATGTGTATTTGGTGACTAATGTAAAGATACTTAACTGGTTTACATTTAAACTGCATGTTATCCATATACTGCATTTCAAGGTGCAATGTTATACAGATTGTTGTTTTGAAATTGTGATATAATTATGCATTTGTTTTTAAATATGCATGCACTCAGAACCTGGGGTCACGTACAAAAAAAAGGCACACAAACCACCTTAGGCCCCTTTTACACTGCCGGACCGTTCAGGTCCACCTGTCAGTTTATTTGGCGGACCTAAATGGGTGCTCCATGCTTGTTCTATGGAGCATCAGATGTCAGCGGTGACCATATCCGCTGACATTTGATCCACTAAAATCAGACGGCTGGCGATACATCGCCATCCATCCTGGCAGATTGGGTGAGATCTGATGAAAATGGAGATGCTGTCCGTTTTCATTCGATCTCTCCATGGACAACCAGCGGCACTCGACAAGCCCCTTCCCTGCTCAGTGAGCAGAGAGGGGTCTGTCATCCGCCGGCTCAGAGGAGATCAACGGAGTGATCTCTGGCGGATCTGTCCCCGTGTGGAAGGGGCCTTATCTTTTTGTATTTCATGTTGTCAAATTTTACCTTTATCAACTAAATTATCACAGGCCACATATTGTAAACAAGTAAATGTGAGAATTTACTTTCACATAAGTAGGAATTCAGAAATTTCAGAATTCACACTGTAAATTTGCATATTTTGTGTCAGAACAATACATACCCTTTGACAGTAGCAAGCAATTAGTAAATAACCAAAATCTACTCTGCTGCTGATTTCCACAATCCACAGTTTATATCTTTTTTTTTTTAATAAGAAAACAGCAGTACAATCCTGTACATTGGATCATTTCACATATCATGTGTAACAACGGGAAAAAAAAGAATAAACAATAATGTATACGATCTTCTCCAGTTTGCAAAACTTGTCTTTTTGACAGTGAAGAAAAAAAAATCCATAGGTACTGGAGTAGAAAGGCCATGATGATGACATGAGGTGCAAACCTCCCTTGATATTAAAACATGTACAAAAAATAAATGATGAAATAAAGAGATATACATATTTATCTAAACATGATAATATCTTAGTAAGAGCCAGGACATCTACTCTGTTTCCCAGCTATATTTACAGTATGTATATACCATGACAGAAAAAAACTATACAATTAGGAGGGCACCAATCGATTCAAAGCATGGAGTGTTGAGCCTGCAATGAGATATAATCTTAGTAAGTAATCATGGAGAAGTT
Source organism: Rana kukunoris (assembly GCA_029574335.1). NCBI lineage: Eukaryota > Metazoa > Chordata > Amphibia > Anura > Ranidae > Rana > Rana kukunoris. The sequence goes on along the minus strand of CM056054.1, from coordinate 121,244,041 downwards.
GAGGAGAACAAGCCAATCGTGGAGTAATCCCATGGGGCCAATATGTTATTGAAAGCTTTATATGGAAATAGAAAAGAAAAAAGACTTTCCGCACTATGGCCTATAAAATAGAGAAAATAAGAGCAGCTAGCACAATACTCAGGTACAATGTATAACAATATGAAAACACACCTTCAGCACTTCTATAGCATTAAACATCAAATGTTGAATGTGCAAAGTGACTTGGCTTATGTGTGTGTCTCCAAACTATGGCCCTCCAGTTGTTCAAGAACTACAATTCCCATCATGCCTAGTCATGTCTGTGAATGTCATAACGGGATGCAACAAACAAAGATAGACCATAGTGTGCATCCGGAAAGTGTTCACAGCGCTTCACTTTTTTTCACATTTTGTTATGTTACAGCCTTTTTCCAAAATGGATTAAATTCATTATTCCCTCAAAATTCTACAAACAATTCCCCATAATGACAAACAAGAAAATCACATGTACATAAGTATTTGCCATGACACTCAAAATTGAGCTCAGACGCATTCTGTTTTCACTGATCATCCTTGAGATGTTTCTACAACGTGATTGGACATGATTTGAAAAGACACACACCTGTCTATATAAGATCCCACAGTATTGCATGTCAGAGAACAAACCAAGCCATCAAGTCCAAACATTTGTTTGTAGACCTCCGAGACAGGATTGTCTACACACAAACCTGAGGAAGGGTATAGAAATATTTTTGCAGCAATGAAGGTCCCAATGAGCACAGTGTCCTCCATCTTCCATAAATTCAAGAAGTTTGGAACCACCAGGACTCTTCCTAGAGCGGGACACCTGACCAAATTGAGCAATCGGGAGAGAAGGGCCTTATTCAGGGAGGTGACCAAGAACCCAATGATCACTCTGACGTTTCTCTGTGGAGAGAGGAGAACCTTCCAGAAAAACAACCATCTCTGCAGCAGCAATTGGACCTGTATGGTAGAGTGGCCAGATGGAAACCACTCTTCAGGAAAAAGGCAATTGACAGCCACCTGGAGTTTACCAAAAGGCACCTGAAGGACTCACAGACCATGAAAAACAAACTTCTTTGGTCTGATGAAACAAAGATTAAACTCTTTGGCCTGAAGTGTCATGTAGGGAGCAGGGGCGGACTGACCATTGAGGAAGTCGGGCACTGCCCGAGGGCCCCATGCCACTAGGGGGCCCCATCAGGTTTGCCAGGCTCATTAAAACCAGGGACAGTATGTAAAAATCTGTGTTTTTTTTTACATCTGTCCCTGATATGTCAGAAACCGACATGCTTTTGATGTGAAAATCCAGAGATTTTAGCTGCCCCGCCTCTGGACTGCCACCTGTCTTGGTGACCACCTGTAAGCCCAGGGGCCCCATAATCTTCTATTGCCCGGGGGCCCCATGAGTTGTCAGTCTGCCCCTGGTAGGGAGGAAAACAGGACCCGCTCATCACCTTCCCATTACCATCCCTACAGTAAAGCATGGTGGCAGCAGAATTTTAAGGAAAACAATATATAGTCACAAAAAAATTAGAATATAAAAGTCCCCAGAACCAGTTGAAATAAGTGTCAGCTCTTAGGAAAATGGGTCTTTATACAGTAGCTCTCAATGCAGGAGTATCAGCAGAACAGGATGTGGCCCCAGAACAGGGGCTTTCTGGAAATGTATGACCACTAGATAATGGTCAAACTCGTATTTAGTTTCATATAAAACTATAGAAGTGTCGCGCTATGCTCTACATTCAATATATCCAATGTGTTAATACAAAACAACAAACATATGTGCGCAAGAGTCGGTTCACACTAGGGCGACTTGGGATCCGACTTGAGGCCCCCTCAAGTCGTCCCAAGTCGCGCTGTAGAGAAAAACAATGTAAGTGAATGGGAGCAGTGTTAATACACACTACTCAAGTCGCTCCGACTTCAGAAAAGGTTCCTGTACAACTTCAATCCGACTTCTAGGCGACTTGTACCCATTGATTTCAATGGAAGTCGCCTCCAAGTCTGATCACTGTCTTAACTGAAGCGACTTTCCAGGAAGATAACATACATTTCTCAGGCAAACCCCTCCCTCCCCCTCCCTCTCCCAGAGCTTATTGTTGTTTGATTGGCCACTGGAAAGTCCCCTGTCCTGGAGACGACAAGTCGTGTTGTAAATCGCCCCAGATCGCCCTGTGGTTCATGCTCAAGTCGCGTCGGAGTCGCCTCTGAAAGTCGCGCTGAAAGTCGTGTCGCCCTACTGTGAACCGACTCTAAAGCTTAATAGACCAACAATTTTTTGATAATAGATTTCTTCCCAGTCTGTGCAATATTGTGCTCATAAATTCCAAGTTCATCAATATTTGTCCTTTGTGAAGTTCTTAATTAGGATAAATCCTTGTAAAAGTGCTCCAGGCATAATTGTATGTGCCAACACTCTCATGCTCCTCCCGTGGTGTTATCCTCACCTCAGGAAATGTGACACAATTAAGTTTGGTCAGTCAGCGCTGTTGAGCCACCACTGGGCTCTTTAATTGGTAAAATCTGCAGGCTCCTTTGCTGAGCCTTTTAATATGTATCCTCAGTGCATGTAATTAAGAAACAAGCTACATAGTGCTTATATCGTTTTAAAATCATTTCTGTTAATTAAAAGTCAAAAGAAGTACTCAAATATTGTGGGTGCTTACAGCACACCAATCTACATTGTACGGACACTGTATATTCCTAAATGAAGCCGTACAGCCATTTGTATGTCCACAGCTCCATGCTTCTCTTGAGACTGCTACTGCTTACAAAGTACACTGTCCTCTCCCCTACGCGTGTCGACACAGGGATCACATGTCTTTGTCAGGGGGATTGCAGGTTAGGCGACAGGATGGTGTACAGTGTAAGCAGCAGCAGTCTCAGGCCTCGTACACACGAGGGGATGTGTCCGCTGAAAACGGTCCGATGGACCATTTCAGCAGACATCTCCGCTCGTGTGTATGGGCTAGCGGACAGATTTCTCCACCCGACAGATTTCAAAGTATGCTTTGAAATCTATCCGGTGGAAATCTGTCCGCCCGACATGTCTGCTGGTTAGTACACTTACCAGCAGACATGTCGTCCCCCACCGCCGCCGTGCCGCCGCCGAATGGATTCGGCGCATGCGCGGAAATGTTTAACTTCCTGGTGCGGTGACGTGGCGGTGACGTGGCGGCGTCAACGTCACCGCCGCGTCACCGCCACGTCACCGCGCCGTCCGGCAGCGGGGAATTTGATCCGATGGTGTGTACACGCCATCGGATCAAACTCCCGATCGGACATATCCGATGGAAATGGTCCGCGGACCGTTTTCATCGGATATGTCCGATCGTGTGTACGAGGCCTCACTCAATACATCAACATTGTTTCCCAACAACTATTCTAACTGTTGTGGATACTTGTTGAGATCAGGGTTCTTGTGGGGGGCAAACTATTACGTCTAGGACTCCTTGTTCTTCTTTACACTAAAGATAGTTTCTAATGACATTGACTGTATGTTTGGGTATGTTATCCTGCTGTAGAATAAATACATTTGGGGCCAATCACATGCCTCTCTGATGGTATGGCATGATGGATAAGTATCTACCTGTATTTTTCAGCATTGCAGACACCACTGATCCTGACCAAATCACCAACTTCATTCGCAAAAATGCAGCCCCAAACATGCAAGGAGCCTCCATCATGCCTGCAGACACTCTTTATTGTACAGCTCTCCAATCTTTTTGACTCCTTAGACTAACCACCTGCTGCCATGTTTCTGCTTCCCATGTTTTCATGCATAGTGTTTTTTAGCCTTGTTTTCATGTCGGGTATAGCTTGTTGGCAATTCTTCCCTGACCGCATCTGGACAGACTTTTCCAGACAGTGGATGGGTGTACTTGGGTCCCACTGGTTTCCACCAGTGCTGTGCTGATGGTACTTCTGGACATCTTCAGATGTTGAAGGGAAGTAAGCATGATGTGTCTTTCATCTGTTGCATTGTTTCCTTGGCCGACCACTGTGTCTACAGTCCTCAGCATTGCCCATTTCTTTGTGACTCTTCAAAAAAGCTTGAACAGTAGACCTTGAAACTCCAGTTCTTATTTGGAATCTTTGCCTGAGAAGGAGTTTGCTGATGCAGTATAACTACCTCGTGTCTACCTCAGTTTTGCCATGGTGTATGATAGACATATGCAGAACGGAAAAATATCTTTAGTTTAATTTCAGATATATTTGTTATGTTACTAATTTCATTTTGTTTCAGAATTCGTTTAGTGTCGTTTCAGAATTCGTTGAAATTCATTAAAATCTTCATTATACTTTTGTCAATTTTGTTTTGTTTATACATTTTCTAAGGAATCCCAAATTTTCAAAACAATTCGAATTTGGATAAGTCAAAAAATGATTGACCAAACTGAATTCTGTGTAAAGAATAGCTGGTTGTTAAGCTGCGTGTCGGGAAGGTGGACTCTAAGAGGAACCCCCACACAAATGTAAAAAAAATAGCATGGGGTTCCCCACAAAATACGGACCCTTATATATGCATGCAATAGTCTCTTTCCCACAACCCTGGGCTGTGGTTGTAGGGGTCTGCGGGCAGGGGGGCTTATCTAAATCTGAAAGCCTCCTTTAACTAGATATGTGCACACTGAAATATTTTGTTTCGGAATTTCAGTTTCGTCCGAAAAATAAACCCCCCAAAATGTGTTTTTATTTATTTTGTTTCGTTAAAAAATGCATTTGTACGAAAATCTGAATTAAGTCAAATCTGTCAATTGAAGACTCAGACCCCGTTCACACTGAAGTGTTTTTACAGTGTTTTAGCGTTAAAAATAGTGCTATTAAAACACTCATAAAACACTCTCCATGCATCTCAATGGACCCTTTCACACTGAGTCCTGCAAGCAGCATCTTTGGAGCAGCTTTTGGGCGCTGAAAAAAACGCTCCTAAAATGCCCCTTTCCATTAAAATGAATTAAAAGCACTGTAAAAATGCCTTATCCTTGGCGGGGTGTTGAGAAAAGTCCTGCAAGCAGCATCCTTGAAGCAGCTTTTGGGTGCTGAAAGAAACGCTCCAAAAATGCCCCTCTCCATTGTAATAGATTAAAAGCACTGTAAAAATGCCTTACCCTTTCACACTGAGGCACTGCAAAATGCCCTAAAACGTTAGGGTCTTAGCGGTGATTTACAAGCACATTGGGATTGCAGATGAGGCTTCGCTCGAATAACGCTCGAATAATGCTCGAATAACGCTCGAAAAACGCCCCAGTGTGAATGGGGCCTTATGGTGTCTGTCGGCTGTTCTAAGAAGATTCGACGGAGCAGCTAAACTACTAAAATGCAGCAATCGTACATTTCCGGACGAATGTTCCACCCACATGCTATAGTAGAATTATAATGTTGTTTGACTAGTAATAATTATAATTATTAATTATTATTACTAGTCAAATAACATTACAATTATTCTATAGCCTATGACCGAAGCATTTGACCGTAAATGTCCTCTTGTGGCGATCGTATGTTTTTGGCTGCTTCATCAAATCTTCAATGGTGTAACGGTCACCACCGTTTACGACCTTCCATCCAACCATGACAAGCTTATCCGACACACTCCGACAATACTACATACACGATCCATATCAATTCCCCAGAAAATGAGACTGACTGCTCTATCTTCTGGTTTCCAAATGAATGAACACTTTATTGGTTTCTTCTCAGCTTTTTATACAGTACAAGATGTTACAGCCAATCACAGGACAATGCAATCTCCACCCCCTTATTCACACACTGAGGCTTATTATCTAATCAGTAGCTAGACATTGGGGCACCGCATCATCAATAGACTTCAATTCCTTTTGAATAATACACAATCACAGATAATCTTCACACACATATAAGGAACCTCAATCACATTCTAAAAGGCATTTACACAATGCCTTGTCCTCAAACCACATATCTAGACAGACATACTGTCTCTGACACCTGGGCATCAATAGGCTTTACACCGTGTTATCAGACAATTGAAAGGTATAGCAGCAGACCTGAATTAACACCTTTATACAATGAAATGTCTTTCACAAGCCGGGCCACTTAGCATTTTAAAAGCCTATTATACAGAGGGTTGAGTCACTGTCTTGTTAAAATGGTCTCAAGTCAACATGAACCACTTTGTAATATTCCAGTATCCTGCCATATGAATTTATTATTAATGTCCCGTTTCATGTAATACATGACGTATGATCCTGTTAGCCACCCTACGCCTACAAGGGCACAGGGTGGACTTCGACCCAGGAGTTATTAGTGCAGTTGGCCTCAGGAGTATCTTTCATCCTTCCAACGTCTCTGGTTGTCACGGTTCATTCCGTTACATCTCTCCCCTTTCGGTGGGAGACGGACACAGGAGAGAACCCCAAACGGGTTGACTCCGAAGTCAGTCAGTAGTTCCAGTCCTCCAATGCTGGTATCCATACCGTACCCAAATAAATTGCTCCAAACTGAGCATTACTCACCCCGCCAACCTCTGCCTCTCTCAGAAAACACGCCTGCCGCTGGGGAGAGGCCTGGACTGGCCCTTCTCCCTGGAGTCCTTTCAGCCGCTGGAGAGAAGGCAGGGTGGCTGGGCTCAGTCCATCATGCTGTTGGGGGTCTGGGCCAACTGCCCCCCTTCCTGGGGTATACCAGTGGAGACTGCAGTCCCATCCACTGGTGCCAGGTGAAAACCCCCCGGTGCTTGCAAAGCAAAGCCGACATCCTCCTGTCCCAGTCCTGAACCATTTTCTGGGGTTGTGCCAGTGGAGACTGAAGTCCCATCCACTACCCCAGGAACCCCCTCTTCTGTTAGTGGAGAGCAGAGGTATGTGACCCTCTGTTCTGTTGCCAGCTCTTCCGCTGGGTTGCTGTGAGTGGAGACCACAGTCCCATCCACTACCACAGGGACCCCCTCTTCCGTTAGTGAAGAGCAGAGGTCCATGACCCTCTGTTCTGTTGCCAGCTCTTCCGCTGGGTTGCTGTGAGTGAAGACCACAGTCCCATCCACTACCACAGGGTCCCCCTCTTCCGTTAGTGGAGAGCAGAGGTCCGTGACCCTCTGTTCTGTTGCCAGCTCTTCCGCTGGGTTGCTGTGAGTGGAGAACACAGTCCCATCCACTACCACAGGGTCCCCCTCTTCTGTTAGTGTGAAGCAGAAGCCTGGGGCACTCTGCTCTGTTGCCAGTGATTCAGCTGGGGGTAAAAGCTTTACCACCTCAGCTTGTTGCTGGAGAGAGGAGCCAACCGCCCCGGCTCTCTGGAACTCCACACCATCCGCTTCGGCTTTAGGGATGGCAATCTCCATATTTTCCACTGCCGATTCATCAGCCAGGATTTCACAGTTGTCATCTGAACTTTCCTCATAGTCCCAGGCAACGGGAGCCCCACCCTGCTGCTGAGCAGAGTCCAGCAGCTGTCTGGAAATCCCATTCCTGAATGGCCAGAAATTCCAAATCTTCCTGTAACCAGTGGCCTCCCGAGATATTCAATTTTTCCTCTCTGTGCTCCATTATGTCCTCCAAGCGCCACTCCCGATCATCCCCAAAGTCAGGATCACTGGACATCCTCCAATACAACAATCCCAGGCCATCATAGTCATAGCCTTCTGTGGGGCTGTCATCCGCTGACCACGGGCCCTCTTGGGCTACATACCACCGGAGGGCTCTGTAGCTCTCATCCAGCTGCATCTCTGCCCGGATCAGCCTGCTTAACTACGCTATCCACTCCTGCTTTGGTTGTTCCCCCAACAACGGCATTCGTACGTCATACTGCGGCCAGTACCTTGCATAGATGGAGGGCAGGACCTTTCCTTGGTGTTGCTGCTCCAGAGCTAGCGCTTCCTTCCAGAGTTGGTACCGAATCACATCCGACCATCCCAGCAGGACCTCCTCTGATACGGGTCCTCTGTGCTGTATCCGCATCTCTTGTAACCTCCTTTGGAATTCCTCTTCCATGGAGACTGGTATCTGCACCTCTCCTCTCTCTTCAGTTGGTGCTGCTGTGACTTCAGCTGCTGCAGCACTTCTTCGCTGTCGCAAGGTGGCATCTACAGCCGCTATAACCCGGTCTATGATATCCAGTGGAGGATTAGGACCATATTGTGCCAGTCCATGTTTAACAGCCGATCACAAAATTCTTCCTCGGGTGTCCTGTCTGTTACGCTGGGCCTCTTAGCTCTATTCATTTCGACAAGTTCTGCGATAATGTCCCTTTTCTTATGGTTGCTGGCCGGTCTGCCCCAGCTCTCCAGTAAGTCCTTGAGGGAAGAGAGCTTCACCCGTTCATACAGCGTCTCCATTGTCATGTGCCCTTGTAGCCGTCCTAGTGAAGATGGAATCATCCCACTGCTATGCCACCAAATGTAATGTTCACCACCGTTTACGACCTTCCATCCAACCACGACAAGCTTATCCGACACACTCCGACAATACTACATACACGATCCATATCAATTCCCCAGAAAATGAGACTGACTGCTCTATCTTCTGGTTTCCAAATGAATGAACACTTTATTGGTTTCTTCTCAGCTTTTTATACAGTACAAGATGTTACAGCCAATCGCAGGACAATGCAATCTTCACCCCCTTATTCACACACTGAGGCTAATTATCTAATCAGTAGCTAGACATTGGGGCACCGCATCATCAATAGACTTCAATTCCTTTTGAATAATACACAATAACAGATAATCTTCACACACATATAAGGAACCTCAATCACATTATAAAGGCATTTACACAATGCCTTGACCTCAAACCACATATCTAGACAGACGTACTGTCTCTGACACCTGGGCATCAATAGGCTTTACACCGTGTTATCAGACAATTGAAAGGTATAGCAGCAGATCTGAATTAACACCTTTATACAATGAAATGTCTTTCACAAGCCGGGCCACTTAGCATTTTAAAAGCCTATTATACAGAGGGATGAGTCACTGTCTTGTTAAAATGGTCTCAAGTCAACATGAACCACTTTGTAATATTCCAGTATCCTGTATATGTACATTGTATATCCCTGTATGTTGTTGTCATTCAGGTGCTTATCTAATAGTTTTTTGAAACTATTGATGCTCCCCCCGAGACCACTGCCCGTGGAACGGGATTTCCACATCCTTGCTGCTCTTACAGTAAAGAAGCCTCTACGTAGTTTAAGGTTAACCCTAAACCTTTTTTCTTCTAATTTTAATGAGTCGCCACGTGTCTTGTTAAACTCCCTTCTGTGAAAAAGTTTTATCCCTATTGTGGGGTCATTAGTAAAGTATTTGCAAATTGAAATCATATCCCCTCTCAAGTGTCTCTTCTCTAGAGAGAATAAGTTCAGTTAAGTCCTTTTCCATCCAAGATTCCCCCAGAGGTTTTCCCCCCAGTGTATAGATTGCATTCATATTTTTGTCACAAGAAAAACATAAATGGAGGGCGCGCACACCTAGTGCATTACCAGAGATAATTTAATAATATTAATTTTTTTGTATAAATGTGGGTACTCACAAAATGCAACTGACAAAAGGCCATAAAAACAGTGCATGGACATGGGAGATTTGTCACACCTTGGAAGACCTATTAATGGTGTAATTTGCTTGCTAACCAATCAGCTCCGTTCGAGCTGTACTTATTTTCCCTCAATCAAGATGGCCCTCATAGAGCCTGAGGAAGAGGCACGCATGCCTCGAATGCGCGCACCGCCCTGTGACCTAACCCGGAAGTGACGCTCCGCTGCCTGCGCTTCACAGGTGCGTTCCATCACGCTGTCCCATCACGTCCATACATCTCCCTGCCTGACCAGAGCTGGATTTACACCCAGGGACACCTATGGATGTCTTGACCAGCTGACGAATAGCACGGTTTTCTCCTCTGCAGTGAGAATCCAGAGCTCCTAGCCATCTCAGGACTACTAACACCAGCCGAGTACACCTATTCCAGAAGCCAGGCAAGGATGACACCCTTTAGCAATATGCCCATGTACCCTGCAGTCTTTTGAGTATTACCCTCATAAGAATTGTCCTGTCTGTTACACTAATAAATCTTTTACTACACTTAGAGGGCGCCGCTTTTTGTTTTTCTTTAACGGTGGAAGTGACTGTGTTTTTTCATATTTTTGCCACCCAAATGCATTATTTTACATTAAACCTCATCTGCCATGTAGTTGCCCACCCCGTTAATTTGTTCAGATCTTTTTGCAAGGTTTCCACATCCTGCAGAGAAGTTATTGCTCTGCTTAGCTTAGTCGTTTATAAACAAATTAAATAGGATTGTCCCAGCACAGAACCCTGGTGGACCCCACTACCCATCCCTGACCATTCTGAGTACTCTCATCTATCACATCCTCTGAACTCGCCCTTGTAGCCAGGTTTCAATCCATGTACTCACCCTATGGTCCATACCAATGGACATTATTTTGTACAGTAAATGTTTATGGGGAACTCTGTCAAATGCTTTTGCAAAAATCCAGATAGACTATGTCTACGGGCCTTCCTTTATCTAGATGACAACTCACCTCCTCAAAGAAGGTTAAAAGATTGGTTTGGCAAGAACGATTCTTCATAAATCCATGCTGATTACTGTTGTCATTACTATTGATGTTAGGCTAACTGGTCTGTAATCCAGACCAATCTGCTGAGCGCACTGAAACAGTTCCAAATTACACATGTGCCATGCAACTTGGTCTTGCATCAATACTCTGTGGTCCAGGACGTCTCGCAGCAGGCCAGGAAAATCTCGGGCCATTTCAGAAGATCTTACATGGTCATGGCTCGCCTTGGTGACATTCAGCGGCGACACAACCTGCCCGTCAGACGTCCGTCTTATTTGTGACTGCCTGACGCGATGGAACTCAACCTTGTATATGCTTGATAGGCTGCTCCAGCAGAAACGTGCAGTTAACCCTCCTCTTATGTTAGCTTTCTGTTACTATCCATGATGTTAACGGGTCGGTTTTAACCCGTGTCTTAAATCAGCCATAAAATACCCTCTGAATAATTATTTGTCATCCAATTTGTTTCTTACCTCTTGGTTACCTTGTTAGACTTCTTTATCCTTGAAAAGATTGGTTTTAATATTTTTGGTGTGGCCCCTTAGACCTTTCTTTTGATAGCATACCTCTCATTTTCAAATTTAAAAAATGGTAAAATAAAGTCAGCAACTCTGAAATGTATTGGTCCTATGTTTCTTTACTGTATTTAGAGAAGTAGACAAGCAGGCAAAGATATAGGCCTCTCCCTAACTACAGCTCACATGGTTGAGAGGTGATTGGCTGTCAGTGTTACTAAGCAGAGAGAGTGTTTATGATTTTAGTTTTGGCACTTATTAGTGTCCTATAATCCTATATTATAACTGGATCAGAATTGACCCTAACACCATAAACGTCTTAATTTTCACCACAGTATTTTATAATTTAGTGAAAAGGATTATTTTTTCTATTACATTATTTAAATAGAGGTTCCTGACAAAGTAAAAAAATCTTGATGCAATAAACAAATGTATGTGATACTTATAGACATTCAAAACCTGAAAACAGGTCGGTTCTGATCCTAACATAAGAGGAGGGTTAACGACTAAATGTATGAATTCTGTGGCAGGACAGCTTCTAGGGAGCTTGTTTTTTTTTTCACCGCGCCAGTGGCTGCTCATGCGTGACTCATGCAGACTTCTGCAGCCATTTGATGAGATCACCAAACTGGTCAGTCGCAACCAGGGTGCCATCAGTGACATCATACATTACGCCTTCTTTCTGGAGCGTGTCATTGATCAAGCCGTCCAGGAGCAGGAAGATGAAGAAGTCGCAATGCTGGATAAATTCCCAGGGGGGCTACTCCACCTGAGACAAGTCAACAACGGGAGTCTGAAGAGGAGTCACAGGAGGATGGTGCCGGGGCGGATGAGGAGGAGCAAGAAGAGCATGCATTAAACCTTTCTGGGATCCCCGGTGTTGTCCGTGGATGGGGGGAGGAGAATGAGGACGACATTAACCTGGATGATGAGCATGAGCCAGGTCAGTACACCGCTTCCAGTTTAGTGCAAATGGGGGCCTTCATGCACCAGTGTTTTAAGAGGGATAAAAAGCATAAAGGGCAAGGACCAGTAATGGGTGTCAACGTACTTAGACCCCCGGTACAAATAAAACATGGCGGAAATGTTACCACTATCACAGAGGGCTATCAGAATGCAGCACTTTCAGGTCTTGCTCAGAGAAGTTCTGCATTCTGCTTTTGCGTGCACTGGCAGGGGATTTTCCACTCACAGAGAAACAGTTTCGGGTACCAATCCAACAGCGCCTGCAAGAAGAGGGCGGTTTGAAGATGTGTTGGTCACTAATGATATGAGATCATCCTTTCAGCCAACCCATCGAAAGCTGTCCTCCGGATCCAGCATCAGGGAACGCCTAGACCGACAGGTGTCCGACAACATCGGGTTAACGGCAGATGTGAACGCACTGAGAAGTGATGAACCCCTGGACTACTGGGTGGGCAGGCTTGACCTTTGGTCAGAGCTTGCACAATTTGCAATAGAACTGTTGGCTTGCCCCTCATCCAGTGTCCTGTCCGAAAGGACATTCAGCGCAGCAGGGGGGGTCGTGACCGATAAGCGCACTCGCCTAGCTCATGACAGTGTTGACTACCTCACATTTCTAAAAATGAATGAGGCATGGATCTCGGAGGAATTTAGCACATGTGAGCAGAAGACCATGTTTGATTCAAATTCCTCATGACAGGCCACAAATATCCTCCACCACCCATAACAAATTATGGTCCCTGTCTTAGGTAAATACAGCGGCACATAGGGCCTTTTATGTCTGTTGATTGCCTTTATTTGGTTCCAGCTATTCAAATGCTCAGTGTCTAAATGCTAGCTTGGCCAAACTGCTAGCACTGCAACTGCTGCCTTTTCAGTTGGTAGACTCTGCTCCTTTCATGAATTTGTGGAATGTGCTTTACCCCAGTGGCAGGTTCCAAAATGATTTTTTTTTCACAGAAGTAAATTTCAGCTCTTTACCGGCATGTGGAGGGCAATGTTTTGGCTAGTGGTGATTCTGCCACAGCTCTCTCCTCCACTCCTTCTCTTCTTCTTCCTCTATGGCATCTTCTGCAGATTTGTCCTCTGAACCAGTAGTGGTCCACAAGCATTCAAGGGGCTACGCAAGCAGTCAGGCTAAAAGATGCCATGCAGTGCTTGAAATAGTCTGCCTAGGGATCAGGAGCCACACTGGGGCAGAAATTATGTCAGCTCTGCAGGGAAAGGCTCAGGGGAGGTTGACGCCACGCCAGCTTCAGCCAGGAATTGTTGTATGCGGCAATGGCACCAACCTTCTCTCCACCCTCCGACAGGGACACCTAATCCATGTTCCATGTTTGGCACATGTTCTGAATTTAGTGGTGCAGCGGTTCTTGACCAGGTACCCAGGCGTACAAGATCTCCCAAGGCAGGCCACAAAAGTCTGTGGTCATTTCCCCCGGTCATACAATGCCAGTGCTCGGCTGGTTGACATTCAAAGGGTATGCAACCTGCCCACTAACTTCCTAATTTATAATATGCTCACCAGGTGGAACTCAAAATTAGCAATGCTGCAGTGGCTGCACAAACAGCAGAGGGCCATCAATGAGTACCTGTGTGAGTATGGCATCAGGACAGGGTCAGGGGAGCTTGTTTTTTTCTGCAATGCCAGTGGCTATTGACCAAGGATGCATACAGAGTTCTGTCACCATTTGAGGAGGCCACAAGGATGGTTAGCAGCAACAATGCATGCATCAGTGACACTGGCCCTCTAGTCTTCCTGCTGGAACATGTGGAATCATGGACAGGGCACTTAAGGGCAGAATAGCGGGAGGAAGAGGCCTTCTTTTCCTTCTTTATCCAGATAGCATTCCTGTGGGCCCGCCCAACGCACAGAAAGAAGAGGAGGAGGATTGTGTCAGCATGGATGGTTTTGAGTCCCCAGAAACCCAAGGAGTTTTACGTGGCTGGGAGAAGTAAGTTACAAATAATGTGATCCCTAGTGACCCAGAGGACTCAGAATCAAATGTCTCTGCAAACTTATGCTGGATAGCCTCCATGATTCTGCAAAGCCTGTGAAAGGACCCTAGAATTTGTGGTATCAAGGAGAGGGATCATTACTGGCATTCACAGAGGGAGCAGAGGATGAAACAACTTCAGGAGGCCTTGAAGAAAGGTTTGTGTAATGCATTTCCAGACCCTGGGAGGTTACCATTTTCTAGTACTGGACAACAGGTTGCTGAGGCTTTGTTCAGTCAGCGGAAGAGCAGTGGAGAAGGTAGCCAGCGGACCGATGCCTTTAAACAATTTTTCAATCCTCAACGTCAAGGTCTGATCAGTTCAAGCAACCATAACCAGCATCTGCATTATATGGTGCAGAAATATCTAGGGGCAATAGTAAACTTTGAGACCTTTCCAAAAGAGAATCCACTGGGTTACAGGGCTATGTAATTAAAATGTATGATATAATATTTCACAGCAGGGCCCTTTCCTGCGCCCAACAAGTATATATACTGCTGTTCAGAGTATATAGTGCCTGGGGGCCCCCCACGCCATTTTTTTTGTATTTTTGGCACAGGGTTCCGCTGAATATTCATACCAGACCCAAAGGGCCTTGTAATGGACTGGGGAAGACCCACACAGTTTTTTTTCTAATTATTGTCATCTTTAGTGCCGGGATCCAACAATACATTACAGCCGCAAGCAGTTTTAACTTGCTGTGGTACTGTTATAAACATGGGAAAGATGTGCTACTTTACAGGCAGACTAAAGAGACTTCCTAGGCATGATATTTAAATGAATATTTCACTTTTATTGTTTCACTTTAAGCATTATTAAAATCACTTCTTCCATTGATACATGCATTGATCCTGCATTGATACATGTCCCCGGTGCAGGACTCGGGTCCACAAACACTTTTTATGGCAATAACTTGCATTTAAGCCTTTAAAATTAGCACTTTCACGTTCACGTGCCAGGTCTATAATTAAATTGCAGAATTTTTGTGGAACTGGTGTTCCAACATTTTCTACTGTAGATTGTTGTACTTTTCTACTGTAGATTGTTGGATATCTGTGAAATTTTCGTTTTAGATAATTAAATGTATCAGTCCATAAAGTATCTCTGTCCTTTTACAATCTATGTATTTTAAATAACTTATTTCGCTCATTCTTCTTTACTAATTATTTACCCATTTGTGGAAGAGTTCAGCCAGAGCCAACTATTTTAATTAAATGGAAATTGATACTCTTGGGATAGCTACAAAACAGTATTATTTATGGATATAACACTGGCAAAGAAATTAACCCTGTCCTTGAATTTGAAAGGAACGCTGTTTAATATTGCACATATTCCTTTCGTACTGAGAAAAATGTTCTCCTCACTGTATAATTGATTGTGCTTCAAAGATTCCAATAATCAGGGAGTTGATTATATTGTTTTTGATTATATACACTACAATTAGAAAACTTGGCACACACTTATCTGATTTATAGAAGGCTTAATGCTGGCAAACTATCCGCTAGATGTTCACCCCTTCTTGATGACATGTTGCAAACAAAAATTTGCCAGCCCTGCCTCTTATAGTCCACATTTTTATCCTGGATAGACACCATACTGAAAAACAGAAAACAACAAAGGAGAGCACTGGGTAGTGCCCTACAACCTTTTTTTTTAATATAAACTTAAAGGGTTTGTAAAGGATTTTTTTTTATCTTAATAGCTTCCTTTACCTTAATGCAGTGCTGTTTTCATGTCCTCATTGTTCTTTTTCGCTCTCAAGTTGCTGTAATTCTTCTCTGATCTCCACACTTCCTCTTTGTCTGTTTCCTGATCACCACAGTCCTGGGAGCTTTCTCTCTGGGTAGAGGACCAAGAAAAGGGAAGGACGGTTTTCAACTGGAGAAAGAGGATGGAAAGAAGAGAGACATTGAGGGTTTTAACCACTTAACCCCTGGACCATATTGCTTCCCAATGACCAGAGCACTTTTTGTGATTCGGCACTGCGTCGCTTTAACTGACAATTGCGCGGTCATGCGATGTGGCTCCCAAACAAAATTGGCGTCCTTTTTTTCCCACAAATAGAGCTTTCTTTTGGTGGTATTTGATCATCTCTGCGGTTTTTATTGTTTGCATTATAAACAAAAATAGAGCAACTATTTTGAAAAAATTCAATATTTTTTACATTTTGCTATAATAAATATCCCCAAAAAATATATAAAAAACATTTTTTTTCCTCAGTTTAGGTCGATACGTATTCTTCTACATATTTTTCGGGAAAAAAAAAATCGCAATTAGCGTTTATTGATTGGTTTGCGCAAAATTTATAGCGTTTACAAAAGAGGGTCGTTTTATGGCATTTTTATTAATATTTTTTTTTTAGTAGTAATGGCGGCGATCAGCGTTTTTTTTCAGTATCGAGACATTATGGCGGACACATCGGACAATTTTGACAATTTTTTTAGCTAAAATGCTATAAAAATGCATTGGATTACTATAAAAATGCCTTCGGCAGTGAAGGGGTTAACACTAGGGGGCAAGAAAGGGGTTAAGTGTGTTCCTGGGTGTGTTCTAACTGTATGGGGGGGTGGACTCACTAGGGGAAATCACTGATCTTCTGTTCATACATTGTATGAACAGAAGATCAGCGTTTCCCCGCTGACAGGACCAGAGAGCTTTGTGTTTACACACAAAGCTCCCGTTCCCTCGCTCTGTAATGAACGAGCGCGCGTTCCCAGAGGCGATCGTGCCCGCCAGGCACGTGTGCGGGACTTGGGGGACGAGCGGGGGCGCGCGCACGGGCCGCCGGCGGCCGCAAAAATGTGGACGTATAGCTATGGGCTCTCGCCCAGGAGAGCCACCGTCCCACCGTATAATGACGGTGGGCGGTCGGCTAGTGGTTAAATTGAAGACCCGAAATCCAACACAGAAGGTGTTTTACCTTAATGCAAAGAATGTATTAAAGCAAAAAATCTTGAGGGTTTAAAACAACTTTAAGCTATTCAGGTTATCTTTGTCCCCAGCCTGTGATTGGACAATGAAGTCGCAGCAACAGACAGATGAGCTTGTAAGTTTTCTTGCTTTGCTCTTTCCATCCGTCAGCTTATTCCTTGTCCCAGCTCATGTGTATACAGTATAGACAGGTGTGGTTAGTTTTGTTCCGAATTGAAATTCAGAACAATTTGCGATGCCTCTGAATTTTCAAATTACAATTGTACCAAAGTTAAACAAACAGAAATAATGAAAAAAAAATTCTGACAAAATGCATTCCATTATTTTTTCTTATTTTACAGAGAAAGGGTTCCAATATAATCGCGAATAATAAGTAATATAATCGCGAATAATAAATAGTTTGACAAAGTACCATTCACCTTCACTCTTGCTTTTGGAGACGCATACAATGCCAGTATCCAGCCCATCACACGATCTCCCACTCTCATCCACCTCAGGACCTCCGTCATAAATGTCACGGCCCTTCATAAAGTCTGTTTGATCAGGGTGAACTAGCTTCACTAAATGATGTTCTTTTATTTTCTATTCTATTTTATTCTGTTTTACTCTATTATATTCTTATCTTTTATTTTCTGTTATGTTCTTTTTTATTCTATTCTTTTTTTAAATTATTTAATTACATTATTTTCTATTCTATTTTATTCTCATTGGACATTGGAAAACTATTTGGATTGAAAAACTTTTCGAATTCAAAAACTATTCAAAATTGATTCAAAAACTTTTCAAATCAATCCAAATTCAAATTCGAAAATTTAAATTGATTTGTATATGAATAAACAAAAATAAACTTACCTGGTCCATGCCGAGCGAGATCTCATCTTGACTCGGCGTGTCTTCCGGGTATCGCCGCTCCAGCGCTGTGATTGGCTAGGGCGGCGATGACGTCACTCCCGCGCATGCGTGCGGGAGATTTAAATCTGGCCAGGTACGGCGGCGGCCGGTCCTTTCGCCGTGGATTCCACCTGCGCATGCGCCGCTGCAATCAGCGGCGCATTGCGAGGGAAATATCTCCTAAATCGTACAGATTTAGGAGATATTCTTTATATCTACAGGTAAGCCTTATTATAGGCTTACCTGTAGGTAAAAGTTAAAAAAAGTGGTTTACAACCACTTTAATGTCTAATACAGTACACCTGATTTGTCCCTATTACTGACCCTCCTTCAGTCAGTACAGGATATTGCAAGAGGCTGACATCTGGTCTTCTTCGGATACTTTTAAATACTGCTTTTAAATTACCTTATAATGAATACCTAACTGTATTAGTAGGGGTTTTAGCTCCCTTGATGGCAATTTGATTTACATTACCAAGAGAACAAAACTCTAAGCTAAGCAATATTAATTTTATCTAGCACTTTGTCAAATTATGCTAGAAGTATACTGTTACTGATTACAAGTTATATTTTACTGTTTTGCAGATGATATTTATCAATTTATCATCAGACCAACCTCTCAGACAACCATTATAAGAGCAAATTGGAGTCTTCCAGATCTATGTTGTTAAGATGCTAACATCCCTAGGGTAAATCAAGAAAAATATAATACATCTGTGTAAATGGCTGTATACCCCCAGAAGAGGTTTATAAAAAAAAACATTGAAAACATATCTGCATTATACTAATAATCTAATTGCACAACTCATCAGAACATTGGCCTAGATTCACAAAGCGATTACGCCTGTGTAAATGTTGTTAGACTGGAGTAATTTCGACTTACGGGCGTTTTTACGCTAGTCGAAATCCTCAAACCATGAAAAGACACCTGCGGGCTTCATTTCGACTGTATTACGTGTTAGTACGCCTTCAGATCTACGCTGCCAGAAAATTGCGGCCACTGGGCGGACTTCCTGTTGTTTTTCGCCGTCAGGGTATGCTAATGAGCTTTTGCCTGCAATCCACAAAATTTCGCACTTTCAACGCAATCTCTTACGGCACCTTTAGTCATCTTTTTTTTCCGTTTCACTATACCTGCTTTTTGCTGGTCTAATATTAGACAGCCCATGTTAAGTATGGCCGTCGTTCCCGCGTCGAATTTCAACGTTTTCCGATGTCTTTTATTATTTTTAACGTAAGTCGTCCGGGAATAGGAATGTTCGTAAACGCCGCTACTCAAACAACGAATGACGTCACGACGTGATTTCGCGCAATGCACGGCGGGAAATTCCTGAACAGAGCATGCGCAGTTCGATCGTCGCGGGGACGCGCTTAATTTAAATGCTTCACGCCCCCTAATCACGTATTTCGATTGCGCGGCGGAAAAAAAATACGAAACAATAGCGTACGCGCAAAAAAACTACCTGAATTCGGTGTAGAGTCTGGTGAAATACGGCAGCGTACCGTATTTCGATTACGCAGCGGAATATTACGTCTTTGTGAATCTGCCCCATTGTATTTTCTGTATGTCTAAGTACTTTATATTTCAGACTATACAATCTGGCTTTCTCTTATATTCAATACAACACAAACTATTCATACACCCACTGAGTCAATCCATTTGACTTCATTTTAACAGGTTTCTATATTTTATTTTGTAAAGTAAAATATGAGTGGAGATTTATAACCTGGAGAATTTGTTGGCAGCCATATGTTTACTGTTCTCATTTATATGAAAGATAAGAATGAGTGTAAAAGATATATTTCTGTGTACAATTTCAAATAAGGCTACATTCCTTACTTCCATTTTCTAGATAACTACAGTAAATACAACCCAAAATCTGACTTGAATTCCCCTAGCAATACATTTCTGTCCAAATAAAAAATTGGGTTGTGAACTGAGAACAGGGGACACAGTCGACAGGCCTAGGTTTCCACTCCTCATTTATGCACTAGCCTATGTTCTGTCCCACTAGTAGAGTGTACTGTGCCTGTTTAGCTCTGGCTGCCCACAGCTTCTTTTGTGCTTAAGGCCCCATTCACACCTGAGCATAGCAATTTTTGCGCGTTTTTCAGGTGTTTCGTTGTGCGTTGTGTGTTGTTGCGTTGTTGTTGTTACGCGTATTCACGCATTTTATTGCAAGGTTTTCCGGTGTTTTTGAGCTTTGACAGGTTTTTTAATAGCCAATAGGAAAAATTAACATCTGTTTCATCATTTGTTGCTATGTTTTTATTTATTTTTCATCTGTTTCCTGGGTGAATTTTCTTTTTTCTGGTTCATCATTGTTCTTCCTGTTCTTGGCTGTGTCGTGTGGTGTATCTTGTTACACAAAGATGAGTGCCGATGAGATGGTGTGTTTTGTGGCAGCAGCTACTGTTATGTCATATTTTCTGCATGAAAGACAGAGGAGAAAAAAGAGGGCAGGCAGATACTGGATCCACCCCAAAATTGCCGATAGAGAAGAGAGAGGCCAATTTTGAGTCATGTACAGTGACCTTACATCAGTTTCCCCAGTGGAGTGCTGTCTTATATAAGTTTTTACAGCAAAGTGCTCCCTATATCTGTGTTCACAGCGGAGTGCTTCCTTACTTGTGTGTTCCCAGCAGTTTCCCCAGCGGAGTGCTCCCTTACATCAGTACATGTGTTTAGATAACTAAATAACAATCATCCTATCATCTCCCTATGGTCGGTTTGGGGGTTAGTTCAGTTTGCAGGGATTTAGCTTACCTTTATTATCCTTCACATGGCCATTTCTTATGTCTGCCCAGTTTGTGAACACTTGGCTGGCAATCTGGTTCCATGCCCTTCTCTTGCTCGCTCGAAGCTTGTAGCATGGATCTCTGGAATCGTAGAGGCAGGTGTGCTGCTTTACCATTTGGATAAAGCTCTCCGGATCTAATATAGATAATACCCCATCCATTACTTCCTCTACCATGTTGTTTTCCTCCATGTCTGCTAAATAAATCTGGAGATCTGAGCATTTCCTGTATATTTTATATAATTTCCTTTATATGGATCTATTTCACTTGAGCAGATAAAAGCAGCAAAACGCATGTAGAAATGCTCAAAGAAGCGCAAAGACGCGCAAAGATGCTTAAATGGAACGTTTTCATTTATTTCTATGCCAAAAATGCCCAAATCTGCCCTAATTCGAGCGACACAAAATGGTCTTGTATGAGCTTCAGGCATTGGGCTTCAGTCGACTTGCAGTGGAGATGTGAACCATCTCTATAGAGAATAATTAATTTTTTCCCCTCAAGCGTTTTGAAGCTTCATGCTTCTAGCTACAAAACACTCAGGTGGTAATGGAGTCTTACTGCTCTACTGTTCCTGAAACTATCTGAATAGCAATAGTTTAAACTGTTGGGGGTTCTGAATGATCACCATGACCGGAATAGAGAGAAATGTTTCCAATTGGGACACTTGTAGTGGTGCCAACTAACCAAGAAGGTATTTTCATGACTTTCTGTTCTGCCTACAGAAAATGAAAGGTTTACCATTCTCTATCAAAATAAAACAAAGTTTTGCCTTTAGATAAACTTTAAAGTGTATATCTAAAGCCAAAATATTTTTAAATAATTTTTATTGCATTTTTATTGCTGCCTGTATCTCCACTAGGAAGGTCCACCCTCTATATTTTTTCTGGTAACCTTTGTCACCAAGATAGAAAATTATAGGAAATTCCTATATTTTACGTTGTCACCAGAAAAGGGAAAAGGGGAAAATCTTCCAATGCGCACACCTGTTCAGTTAACAGAGAATTTTTCTCCTTTTGGGGAGATTTATTCTTGCTTACTGTAGTGTCTCTGGGACAAGAAGTGAAATGAAATACCCTGAATAAGATGCAGAGAACTAGAAAGGAAAACAATTTGAAGATTTTTAAAGCACATGTAAGGGCAAATAATGTTTTTGTTCTATCTCTTTAAAGACGTTGATGTGCCAAAAATGCATGTTGCTGACCCTTGCCTGTTCTGGACATCTTCTCATTGGTGGCTTGTCATCAGTGTTCTCCAGTTCCAGTGACATTAGAAACTTCACTGTCCACTGGCACTCATGCCACTGACTTTCCCTCTATCCAGGGGTACTTGAAAAGGAGCTCCCCATCCAGTACATGACCAAAATCCCCATCCAGATACATGCACATCAAAAATTGTTTTATTAAATCTATATAACAAAATGCATTTAATAGTATATTTATTAGACCAAAAGCAGCTAAGAGAAGTTTATTGTTAGGGTTTAAATACATCGTAACCCTTCTCTTTTAAAAACTAAAATGTGGGTGCTATGGCAGGGAGAGCTCACAGAGTATCTAAAATAAAACCAGTATCCAATATTGGGAAACCCAGCATTTCCCCCTGGATATACAGATAGCCGTTTCAGACAAACAGTGAGACAGGGTAAATTTTGTCTAGGTGATTTTCTTGAAGAATTTTCTTGAAGAATATAGCCTGAAGACAAGGGCGGAAATACAATTGATGTTTAATCCACCACTAGATCCATGGAGAATGCAGCAACGTACTCTTTTTCTCAGTTCGCTTCTTCATAAGGAGTGGTCAGATCGTCCGAATACGCCCATGGAAAATGTATGCTTGGTAAAAGCTCCCTCAGCACATGGGGTATCTGAGATGTATAAACTGTTAGTACAATCGTCAGAGGGTTATGCCCCGGCATTCCTTCAGAAATGGGAAAGAGATTTAGACATTATATTGTCTGAAGAGCAGCGGAGAAATATTTTAAATTTTACTCATCACTCCTCAACGGCTACTAAGTACCAAGAGCTGTGTTATAAAATTCTTACACATTGTTATAGAGTCCCATCATTGTTGCATAAAATGTATCCGGAAAGGACGAATATGTGCTGGCGTTGTGGTGTGGTCGAGGGGCAATATGCTCCATATTTTTTGGTTGTGTCAAAAACTGCAGGTATTCTGGGCCAAGATCCAAGATATGATAAGACAGCTGACAGGTCAGGACCTGGGTTCTGAACCAGCTAGATACTTGCTCCATCTTTCAGGGCTTTCTTGGCGTAAATATAGTAATTCGATTAACTTTTACCTTCTGAATGCAGCCAATCATGTGTATCAGAGGAAAGAGGTAGTGCTACTACTTAAAGGGGAGGTTCCCCTAAAAATAAACTTTTAACATTGCCTGTGTCTTCTTAATAACATTTAGAATCAGCTGGTAGTTTAAAAAAAAAACACCCGTACATACCATTTTCGGCATGTACTCTCACCGCCGCTTCCGGGTCTGGCGGCCGGGGATGGGAGGGCCTGCTTCATTGACAGGCATCCGATCGACGCATACAGCGCGTCACGAGATGCCGAAAGAAGCCGAACGTTGGTGCGCATGCGCCGTATAGAGCCGCACCAACGTTCGGCTTCTTTCGGCATCTCGTGACGCGCTGTATGAGTCGATCGGATGCCTGTCCCCGGCTGCCAGACCCGGAAGCAGCGGTGAGAGTACATGCCGAAAATGGTATGTACGGGTGTTTTTTTTTTAAACTACCAGCCGATTCTAAATGTTATTAAGAAGACACAGGCAATGTTAAAAGTTTCTTTTTAGGGGAACCTCCCCTTTAAGTCAGAGAAGAGAAGTTTAATAAAAAATGGTCAACATGATCAGCGTATGTCTGCTCTAGAGAATATGGCTGTGCGCTGGCAGAGGCGGAATGGAGGAATATTTCTTTTTTTTTGTTTGTTTTGATTGGATTTCTTTTTGTTTTGTTTTGATTTGTTTTTGGTTTGGTTGTTTTTGTTCTGTTTTTGTTTTTTTGTTGTGCCGGATAAATAGGAAGGATGATGAAGATTATCTATACTCTCAGTATATCTAGAAAAGGAAACATTTTTGGAACTGAAATACTCTGTAAATTCCTTTTAATGCAGAATCGATTTGTGATATGTTATATATGTGATACGTATGCAATTGAAGTATGTTTGTTTTGTTTGTATAAAATGGATTAAAAAACAATAAAATACAGAATTTAAAAAGTAAATAAAATAAAACCAGGTAACCAGGGACTAATACAGGACACCAGACATCATCTAAAACTAAGATATCAGGGCGCTGACAGCACGGCGCTGACAGCATGGCGCTGAATTCTGCCATCATTTGCTAGTATGCAGTGCATACTAGCACCATGGCCGTCCGCTCCATGGGGCAAGGAGGGTCGTTTGCCCCCCCCGCCTGGAATCTCCAGGGAGAGCCAGGAGCAGGGCCGAACTGGCCCTGTGGCCTGCTTTAAGCGGTGACTGCAGCGCTCCCCTCCTTCTGTCCTCCAGGGCTCGTATCGTATGTCATGGAGCTGGGTCTGTGTGCAAGGTCCCGCCCCCCTAGTTCGGCTCATCTGATAGTCTTCTAGTGTTCCGCCTATCACACGAGCCGAACTAGGAGGGCGGGACCTTGCACACAGACCCAGCTCCATGACATACGATACGAGCGACAGAGGACAGAGGGAGGCAGGCCCGGACTGGGACAAAAAATAGGCCCAGGCATTTTAGACTGAGCAGCCCAGGGGGGGGGGGCGCGGCGGGGGCTTAATGATGGGATGTGGAGATAGATAGATAGATAGATAGATAGATAGATAGATAGATAGATAGATAGATAGATAGATAGATAGATAGATAGATAGATAGA
This sequence comes from Rana kukunoris, assembly GCA_029574335.1. Taxonomy (NCBI): domain Eukaryota; kingdom Metazoa; phylum Chordata; class Amphibia; order Anura; family Ranidae; genus Rana; species Rana kukunoris. Next base: position 121,219,525 of record CM056054.1, on the reverse strand, counting down.
TAGATAGATAGATAGACAGATAGAAGGAAATGGAGGAAGATAGATAAAGAAAGAAAGATAAAGATAGAAAGAAAGAAGGGAAGGAAGGAAGATAGATAAAGATAGATAGATAGATAGATAGATAGATAGATAGATAGATAGATAGATAGATAGATAGATAGATAGATAAAGAAGGGAAGGAAGGAAGATAGATAAAGAAAGAAAGATAAAGATAGATAGAAGGGAAGGAAGGAAGATAGATAAATACAGAAAGAAAGAAGGGAAGATAGATAGATAGATAGATAGATAGATAGATAGATAGATAGATAGATAGATAGATAGATAGAGAAAGAAAGATATAAAGAAAGAATGGAGGGAAGGACGATAGATAGATAGATAGATAGATAGATAGATAGATAGATAGACAGTGGCGGTGCGTCTATAGAGGGCGCCGGAGCGCCGCCCCCTCTGTCTCAGCCGTGACAATCGGCACAGTGGCGACAATGGGCACAGTGGCAACAATTAAAGGGCACAGTGGCATCAATTGGCACAGTGGCGACAATTAAAGGGCACAGTGGCAACAATTGATGGGCACAGTGGCTGCATTTGATGGCATGGCACAGTGGCTGTGTTTGATGGCATGGCAAAGTGATGACAATTGATGGCACAGTGGCTGAATTTGATGGCATGGCACAGTGGCTGCGTTTGATGGCATGGCACAGTGATGACAATTGATGGCACAGTGGCTGCGTTTGATGGCATGGCACAGTGGTGACAATTGATAGCACAGTGGCTGCGTTTGTTGGCATGGCACAGTGGTGACAATTGATGGCAATGTGGCTGTGTTTGATGGCATGGCACAGTGGTGACAATTGATGGCACAGTGGCTGTGTTTGATGGCATGGCACAGTGACTGCATTTGATGGCATGGCACAATGGTGACAATTGATGGCACAGTGGCTGCGTTTGATGGCATGGCACAGTGACTGCCTTCAATGGCATGGCACAGTGGCTGCCTTTGATGGCATGGCACAGTGGTAACAATTGATGGCACAGTGGCTGCGTTTGATGGCATGGCACAGTGGCTGCCTTTGATGGCATGGCACAGTGGTGACAATTGATGGCACAGTGGCTGCATTTAATGGCATGGCACAGTGACTGCATTTGATGGCAGGGCACATTGGTGACTGACAATTGATGGCACAGTGGCTAAGTTTGATGGCATGGCACAGTGGCTGCGTTTGATGGCATGGCACAGTGGCTGCATTTGATGGCATGGCACAGTGGTGTCAATTGATGGCACAGTGGCTGCGTTTAATGGCATGGCACAGTGGTGACTGCCAGTTGATGGCACAGTGACTGCATTTGATGGCATGGCACAGTGGTGACTGACAATTGATGCCACAGTGGCTGCGTTTGATGGCAGAGCACATTGGTGACTGACAATTGATGGCACAGTGGCTGCGTTTGATGGCATGGCACAGTGGCTGTGTTTGATGGCATGGCACAGTGGTGATAATTGATGGCACAGTGGCTGCATTTGATGGGCACAGTGAGGCTGCAATTGTTTTTGTTTTTTGTTTTTCGTTTGCGCCCCCCCAGCCGCCACTGTAGATAGATAGCTAAATAGATTATTATCTATCTAGCAATCTATCTAGAGTAGAGGCTGGTGTTCAAAATTTTTGGGGGGGCGCAAACAAAAAAAAAAGAGGAGAGAGAGAGGTGAAGGGTACCCCTACATCAGTGTACAGTGTACTCACCCAGAGGCAGGAGGGACTGGATGAATGGATGGATATCAGACTCCATCTTTCCTTTCTGTTTGGCTTTAGCTTGAATATTCCTGCCCACATCCCTTAGGCAGCAGAACAGTGTGTCTGTCGGGAGAGTGGGCGGGGCAGACACAGGAGGAGAGGAAGAGAGGAGGGGGAGGAGTAGAAGCAGCTCCTCTCCTCTAACTGGTCGTGGGGGCAGCAAGGGGAGGGGAAAAGTGTCAGAGCTGGCTTTGATACCCCAGCTGAGCGATCACTATCTGACGCTGTGTTGGTGGTGTACACCCTGGGGAGACGTGACATATGGCCTGCTGGCTACCAAGGGCCGTTCGCATTTGCCCGGTATGACCTATGGCCAGTCCGGGCCTGAATGGAGGGGAGCGCCGTTTTATATCGTTTACCAGGCCTGTGCTTTGTTTGTTCCAACATATGTTGCCACAGGTAACACTAGACTATTTTCTGTTATGTTTTTAGCAAGTCTGGAAACGCAGAGCAAACACAACACAGAGTTGTAGCCTACGGCATAGTTTCTAGTTGTCCCTTATTTAGAGTGCCTGTCCCTCTTCTGGAATCAAATCCATTTGTCCCTCATTCCAAAAAGTTCCTCTTTTAGACCTGAAATAAATATACTGTCAATATAGTGTAGTGTTTCAGTCAAGGGAAAAGGGTGCTGTGTAATGTAAAAGGGTCCAGTGATGCAGGGTGCTGTGTAATGTAAAGGGGTCCAGTAGTGCAGGGTGCTGTGTAATGTAAAGGGGTCCAGAGCTGTGGGGTGCTTTGTAATGTAAAGGGGTCCAGAGCTGTGGGGTGCTGTGCAATGTAAAGGGGTCCAGTGATGCAGGGTGATGTGTAGGAACGAGTCGAACACCCCCCTGTTCGGTTCGCACCAGAACCTGCGAACAGACCAAAAGTTTGTGTGAACTTTAGAACCCTGTTAAAGTCTATGGGACTCGAACGTTTGAAATCTAAAGTACTAATTTTAAAGGCTGATATGCAAGTTATTGTCCTAAAAAGTGTTTGGGGACCCGGGGTCCTGCCCCAGAGGACATGTATCATTGCAAAAACAGTTTTAAAAAACGGTTGTTTTTTCAGGAGCAGTGATTTTAATAATGCTTAAAGTGAAACAATAACATTGAAATATTCATTTAACCTAAGGGGTGTATAGTATGCCTGTAAAGTAGCGCTTGTTTCCTGTCCTTAGAACTGTCCCTGCACAAAATGTAATTTCTGAAGGAAAAAAATTCATTTAAAATCACTTACCTTAGGGTCTGGTATGGATATTAAGGGGAACCCTGCATCAAATAAAAAAAAAATTATGTGGGGTTCCCCCCAAATATCCATTCCAGACCCTTCAGGTCTGGTATGGATTTTAAGGGGAACTCCACCCCAAATGTAAAAAAAAATGCCGTGGACCCCCACACATTTTTTTTTATGAATGACTTTTATCTGTATTGCCGGGAGCCGACAATTCATTATAGCCGCAAGTGATTTTAAATTAGTTTTTTTTCCTTCAGAAATTACACTTTGTGCAGGGACAGTTCTAAGCATGGGAAACAAGCGCTACTTTACAGGCATACTATAACCCCCCCCCCCCCCCCCCAGGTACAACATTTAAAGGAATATTTCACTTTTATTGTTTCACTTAAAAGAATAATTAAAATCACTGCTGCCAAAAAAACTGCAGTTTTTAAAACTTTTTTTTGCATTGATACATGTCCCCTGGGGGAAAATCTAGGTCCCCAAACACTTTTTATTACAATAACTTGCATATTAGCCTTTAAAATTAGCACTTTAGATTTCAAACATTCGAGTCCCATAGACTTTAACAGGGTTCTAAAGTTCACACAAACTTGCCGCGAACACCCCAAATAGATCGCTGTTTGACGAACAGGCAATGTTCTACTCTAACTCGAAGCTCATCCCTAGTGATGTGTAATGTAAAGGGGGCCAGTGATGCAGGGTGCTGTGTAATGTAAAGGGGGCCAGTGATGCAGGGTGCTTTGTAATGTAAAGAGGTCCAGAGCTGTGGGGTGCTGTGTAATGTAAAGGAGGCCAGTGATGCAGGGTGATGTGTAATGTAAAGGGGTCCAGAGCTGTGGGGTGCTGTGTAATGTAAAGGGGTCCAGAGCTGTGGGGTGCTGTGTAATGTAAAAAGGGGTCCAGAGCTGTGAGGGGCTGTGTAATGTAAAGGGGTCCAGAGGTGCAGTTGTGGAGAGGGGGTACACAGTAGTGACAAAGGTATTGAAAGATGCAGGGGGCACAGTGGGGTGTTTTTACATTTTAACGTGGGGGGGTGCTTTTAACCCCTGCTAGCGGTCGAAGAAAGGGTAGAATGCCACTGTGTATCGCCGCTACCAAAGCGTGCCCCCCCCTGAAAAAAAAGCGGACGCCCATGACTAGCACATTGTGGTATAACACTGAAGAAGGTTCATTTAAAGTGGTAGAGTTTACTACCACTTTAAGCAGCAAAAACACCAAAGGGAAGCTACTGATAAGCTGCTTAACAATAATATGCTGCAGGGGCCAGCCTATGCTGCAGGGGCCAGCCTATTGAAACAAATGCTGATTGAAAAAATAGAGGCTGTCATTTTTGAGCCTCCTGAAAATGCAAGCTGGCTAGATGTCATGTCATGTTGACGCCAGGCATTAATATTTGAAGTCACTGATCAATGACACTGTATACAAGCCAATTACAGCCAGGCAACCTGCATTTTCAGAAAGATGAAAGCAAAGCTATCTTCTATATTTCTCTAGGTACAGGTTTAGTTCAGGAGATAAAACATTTTTTCTGTCTTTACTGCATACATGTCTTTATTTAACATTGCAGATTAATTACAGCTGTTAACAAAATGCCCTTTTTTCTACTTTACTTTGATATTATCCTAAAAAGAAGAAACTTCAAAGCATCTGCTGTCTAGTTAATATTTTTATATCCTTTGGCAGAATAAAAGGTTAACCACAGTCAGTCTTTTACTTTGTGGTGCAGTGGTTATTCATAGACATTACATGATACTGGTAAAGATCAGTAAAATGCTGGTTTTCTAGCCTGGATAAAAGATTAAAATATGCTACAAAAAAGATGCCTGGAAAATACAATAGTGGTTATTGTCATTAGACATGAGACACATTTTAGCATTTATTCAAAATATAAAATGTTCCTTTGTTGCTTTGGCAAAAAAACATAATTAAAGCAAGCTTACTTATCTTTCTAAAGTTGTGTGGTTTCTTACACTCCAGAGAAAACCTCTCTTTTTTGAAATGTCATCAAATAGTATGATGGTAGAGCTGATTATTTTTTAATTATATTTTAGTTCAGAGCTATGTCTCTTTTTCTTAAGACACAGTTGAATTTACTCTTATCTGAGAGCCGAGCTTGCAGTGTGCATAATGGCCCGGATTCACAGAGCACTTACGCCGGCGTATAACAAGTTACACTGACGTAAGTGCAAATGTGCGCCGTCGTATCTGTGCGCCAGACCCACAAACAGAGATACGCCTAAAACCAGGCTACACCCCGCCGACGTAACTTACTTACGCCGGCGTAGGGTAGGCGTACATTTAGGCTCTGTGCATGGTGCCGCTCCCATTGATTAGCCACTCAAACATGCAAATGAGGTAAATACGGCGATTCATGAACGTACGTACGCCCGACGCAGGCTACGCGCGATGCGTGTAAGTTGTACGTCCGGCGTAAAGTTATTCCCCATAAAGGAGGTGTAACTCAGCAACAGACATGCTCAGGTCTGCACCAGGGAACACAAGCCGGCGTATTTTACATTGGACGTGTGTCTGGCTGGGCGTAGGTTACATTAACGGCGTACACAGTGATCCACCGTGATCCACCACGTGGTTGTGAGCATGCGCGGCGCATGCGCAGTTCGTTATACATACTTGTCTGGCGCTCGGCCCATCATTTGCATGGGGTCACGTCTCATTTGCATGGATCACGCCCACTTCCACTTACGCTGGCCTGCGCCTTCGAAAATACGCTACGCTGGTACATCTTGGTGAGCAATGGCTTGCTAAATGCAGCGCTTTCCCCTCCGCGCTGCGCCGGCGTAGCGTACTGTGTGTGCGCTACGCCGGCGTAAATGTGTGCCCACTCTCTGTGAATCTGGGCCAATGTCTTCTTGTTCCTTTACTACAGTAGGTACAGTGGATATTTTCAATGATGTCAAATAGTGATGCATAAATATGCTTGGGTTAGCTTCCCGGGTTCATCAAACTCATGCATTCTGGAAGCTGGGAACTTAAGAACCGTATCTTAAGAATGATTTGTAGCTATTGTCAAGACAAATAAACAAGTGATTGGCAAATAGGCAAATGGCATGGGGAGCTAGGCACTGCCCTGGTGGCAATACAAAAACAATTTTTAAAATGTAGCATTCGGCAGAGAGAGTCCTCTGAATTATGACATTGTGAAAACACCAATCCTTTTAATGACATGTTTGGGAGATGCCTTTATACACTTGACCAAGTAGTAGAGGAATTTAATGGACAGCCGCACTCCTTGATGGTTGTCTTTATTGTAAAATGAATAAAAAATAGCACAGCAAAAAATGGGGATAGCAGCCTACGCGTTTCACACTATCAATTAGTGCTTAATCATGGCTTTACCACTGGGCATTTAAACCCCCTTCCTAACCAGACCAATTTTCAGCTTTCGGTGCTCACATTTTGAATGACAATTACTCAGTCATGCAACACTGTATCCATATGAAAATGTTGTCCTTTTTTCACACAAATAGAGCTTTCTTTTGGTGGTATTTAATCACCGCTGGGTTTTACATTTTTTGCACTATAAAAGAAATAAGACGGAAAATTCTGTAAAAAATAAATAAATAAATATTTGTTTCTGTTATAAAATTTAGCAAATTAATAATTTTTCTTCATTTTGGCCAAATTTTATACTGCTACATATCTTTGGTAAAAATGGTAAAAATAACCCAAATTGGTGTATATTATTTGGTCTTTGTGAAAGTTATAGAGTCTGCAAGCTATTGTTACCAATCTCTGAAAATTGATCGCACCTGAAGAACTGACGGCCTATCTCCTTTCTTGAGACCCTAACATGCCAGAAAAGTACAAATACCCCTTAAATGATTCCTTTTTGGGAAGAAGACATTCCAAGGTATTTAGAAAGAGTCATGGTGAGTTTTTTGAAGTTGTAATTTTTTCCCACAATTCTTTGCAAAGATTTTTTAACTTTTTTATTCACAAAATTGGCACAACATTGGCATATTAGCAGGTTATTTCTCACACACAGCATATGCATACCACAATACCAGAAATTACACCCCAAAACACATTCTGCTATTCCTCCCGAGTATTGGAAATACCACATGTGTGAGACTTTAAAAACAACATGGCCACATACAGAGGCCCAACTTGCAGGGAACACCTTCAGACGTTCTGGAGCATAAATTACCCTTAAGTAGATGTTGGCAGACTCCGAGACTTCTAAAGGTAGACATCTATACAGGGGAAGGCCTCCAGCCGGATACTACTTCTGTATAGGTAGGATCACTGTCTCCTATAACAACAAATCTTGTAACAGTTACTAACGGTAGTTGTATGTAACTATTGGTAACAATAGTTCTCCTCTCACTCTACAGTCTCTCACTGCAAGTCTTCACTCACTGAGCCCTCAGTCTCTCACTAGACTCTGAGACCCAATCGCCACTGGATCCCCAGAGCTCTTCCACTTCTACAACTTGGTATCTTCCTTAATAGTCACATCCACTTCCCTGCTGAGTCCCTGGCTTGGCACTCACTGATGCTCCTCAAGCGTCACCTCTGCTGTCCCGCTGGGTCCCTATCTTGGCACTTGTTGAAGTTTTCCCACTGCTTTAGCTTCCCCGGCTTGTGAGAAGCTAACAGGAATGGCACTTGGTGTGGTCACCTGCTGCTGTAGCCCATCAGCTTCAAGGTTTGATGTTTTGTGCATTCAGAGATTGGTTGTAACAAGTTGTTATTTCAGTTACTGTTACCTTCTGTCATCTTGAATCAGTCTGTCCATTCTCCTATGACCTATGACACCATCAAGGCATTTTTGTCCACACAACTGTTACTGGATATTTTTTTGGACTACTCTCTGTAAACACTAGAGATGTTTGTGTGTGAAAATCCCAGTAGATCAGCCGTTTTTTTTTTTAAAATACTTAGACCAGCCTGTCTGGCACCAACAACCATGCCACATTTCAAGTCACTTAAATCTTCGGTTTGAACTTCAGCAAGTCATCTTCACCCACTCTAGATGCCTAAATGCCATGTGATTGGCTGATTAGCAAATTGTTTTACCAGGCAATTGAACAGGTGTACCTAATAAAGTGGTCTGTGAGTGTTTGCTAATAGTGGTGGAAAGATTAAAGCACACCTAAATAGGAAAAAAACATATTTTTATTTTAGTTTTATACATTTTTATCGTTGTGTACATTTAGCCTAGTTTCACACTGACAGCAGGAATGACGTGCGAGTTCAACTGGACCTTTAGTCCCACATGTCAGTCCTGACTTTGGGGGCGATTTCAGAGACATCTGTGTGGGTTGCACAGATGTCAATGGAAATCCCACCTGAAGTCACCAAAAGTAGTACAGAAACTACTTTCGGGAATTGGCACGGCGATACGGACTGTGCCATTGCCGGCAATTGCCGCCGATTTGGCATGTGATTTGACATGTCAAATCACATGCCAAATTGCTCCAATGTTAACCAGGGCTTAGATCATTGGCTACATGGTGAAAACATATGAAGAAAAGTAACATTTTGTAATTACATCTCTTGAAGACAGCCTAAGACAAATATGTATTTTCCGTATCCAGGACTTATTTATGTCAAAATGACATAATTACTGTGAGATGTCAAATGATATAATACATTACCAGCAGTGGTGTTGAATGAAAGCTTGAAGAAAAATGGCAGATTTAGAGTCCACTCCCTCTAATCTGCATTTTTTGCTATTTTGTTGATTGATTTTGACCAAGCATACCCTTGTAAAGCAGTAGTTGTGAATTTTTTTTCTGTTAGACTGTGTTACAACGTACATCTTAGGAACATGGGGAGAAATATTGACTTGTACCTCAAGTCAATATTTCTGCTCTTCCATATTAACTGGTAAGACTTCAGCATTCATTGACTGAGATCATAAAGTAAACTCCCTTGTAACTTTCAAACTTAGAGTCTCCAAAACAGACTTTTAAACAAATTCATAGTAGCAAAACAGATTACTTCAAGCAGTGCTTTAAAGAGGAAGTTAACCCCTATGGGTTTTACTTCCTCTATGTGTCCCTGCAAAGGTAAAGCATAATGGACTACTATGCATCGCATAGTAGACCATTATGTGACACTTACCTGCAGGAGAAGCCCGCAATGTCACCGTCTTCCACGCTGGCAGCGAGCATCCATTCTTCACCCCTCTTCTTCCGGGGTCCGCAAACTCCGGCTCTGTGACTGGCTAGAGTCGCGTGACGTCATTCCTGCGCATGCGTGCGGGAACCGCCTTTAGCGGCATGACTTCGGCTTAAAATGGCACAGCATGCCCTCTATAAGTTGGCGCATGCGCCGTTAAAGGCGTCGCCTGGGGAAATTGCAAATATCTCAGAGACCGTGTAGGTCTCGGAAATATTGCTAACACCTACAGGTAAGCTGTAAACCAGGTTTACCTGTAGGTGTAACTTGTCCCTGAGGGTTTAAACACACTTTAAATATGCATTACCACAAAATGTGAGTGTTCTCTCTTTTTAAAATTAAATTATCAATAAATACCCACCCCCCCCATAAACAAATAAATAGCTTGGACCCCATCTCTGACATTCAGGCTCTTCTCGTTAGATTTTATGTGCCCTTCTCTCATTGGGAGGAAATATATGATCAATAGCTTTTTAAAGCCTTTTTGTTGGGGGGGGGGGAGTGGGCAAAAAAGCGGACCTTCTGTTTTCCTGGAAGATCTGCTTTAAATAGCATAGTGAACATTGTACATAAAATTGTGCTCATACTATTTACACTAATAACCGCCCAGGGGCGGAGACTTTAGTGCTAATGTCCCCTTGCTGTGTTTTTACTACTCTAACTTATTGGATATCATGTACTTCACTTGTTCTTAATAAAATACTACACTATTGTGTTTTTTATTGGTTTTGGTGGGAGCTTAACCACTTAAGCCCTGGACCATTCTGCTGGTCAAAGACCAGGCCACTTTTTTGTGATTCGGCACTGCGTCGCTTTAACTGTACGGTCGTGCAACGTGGCTTCTAAACAAAATTGACGTCCTTTTTTTCCCAGAAATAGAGCTTTCTTTTGGTGGTATTTGATCATCTCTGCGGTTTTTATTTTTTGCGCTACAAAACAAAAATGGAGCGACAATTTTGAAAAAAAAAACAATATTTTTTACTTTTTGCTTTAATAAATATCCCCAAAAAATATATAAAAGAAATAACTTTTTTTTTTCTCAGTTTAGGCGGATACATATTCTTCTACATATCTTTGGTTAAAAAAATCGCAGCGTTTATTGATTGGTTTGCGCAAAAGTTATGGCTTCTACAAAATAGGGGATAGTTTTAATGGCATTTTTATTATTATTTTTTTTACTAGTAATGGTGGCGATCAGCGATTTATATCGTGACCTCGACATTATGGCGGACACATTGAAAAGGTACTGTGAAAAAGGCACTGGCAGTGATGAGGTTAACCACTAGGTGGCGCTGAAGGGGTTAAGTGTGCCTAGGGATGTGTTCTAACTGTGGGGGGGCTGGGCTATGTGTGACACAACAGTGATCACAGCTTCCGATTACAGGAAGACTGGGGAAATGCTTGTTTACATTTACATTTCCCCTTTCTTCCTCAACGTGACACGATCGTAGGTATGCCTGAATGAATGAGAAACTTATACAACGCGGAACCTGCAAACTGAATTGCCTCGGGCAAGACCCGGGTTCTCAAAGACGTTTTCACAGGCAAGCTATAGACACCCAGCAGGTACAATATTTAAAGGAATTTTATTTATTTTTAATTTTTTTAATTTAAGCATCCGGGAGCAGTGATTTTAATAATGTTTAAATAAAAAATAAAAATAAAAAATTCATTTAAATATTGTACCTGCAGTGCTGGGTGTCTATAGTTTGCCTGTGAAAACGTCTTTAAGAACCCGGGTCTTGCCCGAGGGGACATGTATCAATGGAAAAAGATTTTAAAAACGTTTTTTTTCAGGAGTTTTAAAACTTTTTTTCCATTGATACATGTTCCCTCGTGCAAAACCCGGGTTCTTAAAAAGGAAAATTTATTATCAATACTTACCGTAATTTTCCTTTCCTGATGGACTCCATGGCAGCCTACGTGTGGGTTAATCCGGCCTCCTCTCCAATGCTATAGGACCCCATACCCATAAAGCTTTGTTCACTTCCCAGTACTGGTGTTCCGTAACTAGCCGACTCCATGCTTACAGGGTGGGTACTCCGTCTGCCATGGAGTCCATCAGGAAAGGAAAATTACGGTAAGTATTGATAATAAATTTTCCTTTTTCCTGACAGACTCCATGGCAGCCTACGTGTGGGAAATAACTAGCCAAACCACACGGGTGAGTATGCTGAACCAAAAAATAGTTTAATTTGTCCTGTCGGCCGACAGGATTGAAAGGCCAAAATTCACAGAGGAAAGGGATGTAGGTTCAACACAATAGTGGGACATAAAGGTATTTATCGAGGACCAAGAGGCCGCTTTACATATGACATCCGGGGCCACATGATGAGCTGCCACCCAAGAAGCCACCATCCCTCTGGTAGAATGTGCAGTTACTGCCTGCGGGGGAGCCAAGCCCTTAGCCCTATAAGCCTGCTGTATTGTGTGGACGATCCAGGCTGCAATCGTTCTTGAAGAGGCCTTCTTCCCTTTGCTACTGCCCGAGTGTAGGACAAACAAATGATCAGAATGTCTGAAAGTAGATGTCACTTGGGGGTATTCAGTAAGGATTCTTCCCAAGTCCAAAGAGTGAACTTCCTTAGAGTCCGAGGCTTTGAAAATAGGGAGGACAATTTCTTGGTTGACATGGAACACTGATTAAACCTTTGGATTTGAACCCAACATGGGTATCAAGACCACTCTGTCGGGAAAGAACGTTAGGAACGGTTCTTTGTAGCCAAGGGACCCGATCTCCGAGACTCTTTTAGCCGAGGTGATGGCAACTAGAAAGGCCACTTTAGCCGAGAACTCCTTTAAGGAGATGGAGAAGGACCTGTTGTGTTAAGTTCAGTCAGAAAGTCAAGTACTAGAGGGAGATCCCACTTGGGGAATCTCGGCTTCCTTTTAGGCCTCGTACACACGATCAAATCTGTCCGCTGGAAACGGTCTGCTGGACCGTTTCAGCAGACAGATTCGATCGTGTGTACGGCCGAGCCGACGGATTTGGCCACCCGACAGATTTCAAAGCATGCTTTGAAATCTATCGGGTGGGAATCCGTCCGCCCGACATGTCTGCTGGTAAGTACACTTACCAGCAGACATGTCGTCCCGCACTGCCGCCGCACCGCCGCCGAATGGATTCGGCGCATGCGCGGAAGTGTTTTACTTCCTGGTGCGGTGACGTGGTGGCGTCAACGTCACCGCCACGTCACCGACACGTCGGCGCGCCGTCTGCTGGCGGGGATTTTGGTTTGCTCGTGTGTACACGCGAGCAAACCAAAATCCCAGCAGACAGATTTGTACAAATCTGTCGGACAGACAGATTTGAACAAATCTGTCTGCTCGTGTGTACGAGGCCTAAGGCCTCAGCCTTGATGCTCCTCGGAAAAACAGTTTGACTAAAGGGTGTACTGCCCACGGGATCCCAGAGAAGGCAGACAGGGCTGATATTTGGACTCTTAAAGAGCTAACAGATAGGGGAAGATCTAACCCCGTTTGGAGGAACTTTAGAATGTCCTGTACTTCTGGATTCTTGAATGACGTGCCTGAGGCCGAAGAGAATTCCACAAACTTTGCCCAAATTCTTCCATAAACTTTGTTTGTGCTTGCTCCTCTTGAACTCATCAGAGTGGAGATCACCTTAGGAGCGCAACCGAGGGCTTCCAACCTCTTCCTCTCAAGAACCAGACCGTTAGTTTCATCAGAGCCGGGGAAGGGTGAAGGAATAACCCCTGGGAGAGAAGATCAGGTCTGACTGGTAGAGGTACTGGGTCCCGATAACTTAATTGAACCAGAATAGGTAACCACAGCCTGTTTGGCCAGTAGGGAGCTACTACTGTTACTTCGACTGCCTCTGCTTGGAGTCTCCGCAGGAATTTGAGGATTACTGGAAGCCGGGGAAAGGCATATGCTTTCTTGAATCTCCACTGATCCGTAAAGGCGTCTGTTCCAATTGCCTGAACGCAATGACCCCTCGTGTAGAACTTCCTCAACTTGAAGTTGTGCAGAGAAGCAAAAAGATCCACTTGGGGATTGATCCCCAGGGACAGAATCGACTGAAAGGACTGCTCGTGGAGAGACCACTCGTTGTTGCCTATCTGGGTGCGTGACAGAAAATCTGCCTGAGAGTTCTGGGCTCCGGGGATAAAGACAGCCGACAGGTTAGCCAAGTTCTTCTGGGCCCACTCAAAAATGGGTTTGACTTCTCGTAGTAGAGTTGAACTCCGTGTCCCTCCTTGCCTCTTGATATAGGAGACTGCCGTGGTGTTGTCCATCCTCAGCAACACCGATTTCCCCTTCAAGAGTCGGGAGAAGGACTGAAGGGCACACCAGGCCGCTCGAATCTCCAGGACGTTCGAGCCTGGGTTGTGTAGGCGGGCATCCCAACTGCCCTGTGCCACTTCTGTGCCCCAAAGGGCCCCCCAACTGGAACCACTGGCATCTGTCATCACTGTGACCCAAGAGACTGGGGAAATGGTATGATAATTTAGCAGGTTTTTTGTTTGAAGCCACCAAAAGAGGCTGTTCCTCATGGACGATGAGATGAGAATACGTTGTTTTTTGTTTCCTGATTTCCATTGCTTGAGAAATCCGAACTGGAATGGGCGTAATCTCCACAATGCCCACTTCACCATGGGAGATGTTGAATCCATCGTGCCGACAATTTTTAGGCATTGAGAAGCTTTCAGATGACGAGCATCCAGAGCCTGTGAAATCCTCTCCTGAACCACAGGGATCTTCTCTAATGGGAGAGAGATAGTTTTCTCTACTGTGTCGAACTGGGCTCCCAGGTATATCAAGCGTTGTGTTGGCTCCATGTGGCTCTTCTCCAGATTCAGAAGCCAACCGAACTCGGTCAGGATCGAGATCACATGATCTCTTTGTGTCAGGAGATGAGCTCTGTCCTGAGATAGGACAAGAAGGTCGTCCAGATAGTGATAGAGGCGTACCTTCTCTAGCCTGATGAGGGCCACGACTGCCAGTAGGGTCTTGGTAAAGACCCGTAGGGAGGTTGTCAACCCGAAGGGTAGGCAAATTAATTGAAGGTGCTCCTGCCCCACGTGGAATCTGAGATATTTCTGGAGCTCTACTGCCACTGGCACGTGGAAATAAGCGTCCTTTAGATCTATAGAGATCATCCAATCTCCTGGTTGTATGGCTTGTTGGATCGTAGACAGGGTTTCCATCTTGAACCTCCCATGCTTTATGAATCTGTTCAGGTAGGTTAGGTCTATGACTGGTCGCCAAGAACTGTTTTTCTTTTGAACCAAGAAGAGGGGGGAGTATACCCCATGAAACTGTTCATCCTTGGGACGCATCTTACTGTCCCTTGGGCTTTTAGTAGGTCCACGTAGGACAGAAGAACTTGCCTTTGCTCCGCTGACTTTGGAAGTAGGGTAGAGATGAACTTGGGAGGGGGAGTGCTGGAGAAGGACCAAACGTGGCTCGATAACACTGTCTTGATGACCCAAGAATCCATGATCGAGGCCGCCCAGACATGCGAAAAAAGGCGTAGTCGTGCCCTTACTCGATCCGCCTGGGCGGGCTTTTGCTCAAAAAGACTTCCCCTGATCATGGAACACCAGTACTGGGAAGTGAGCAAAGCTTTATGGGTATGGGGTCCTATAGCATTGGAGAGGAGGCGGGATTAACCCACACGTAGGCTGCCATGGAGTCTGTCAGGAAAGATATTTTCACAGGCAAACTATAGACACCCAGCAGGTACAATATTTAAAGGAATCTTTCATTTTTTTTATTTAACCACTTGCTTGCTGGGCACATACACCCCCCTCCTGCCCAGGTGAAATTTCAGCTTCCGGCCCTGCGTCGCTTTAACTGACAATTGCGCGGTCGTGCGACGTGGCTCCCAAACAAAATTGACGTCCTTTTCTCCCCACAAGTAGAGCTTTCTTTTGGTTGTATTTGAGCGCCTGTGCGGTTTTTATTTTTTGCGCTATAAACAAAAAAGAGCGAAAATTTTGAAGAAAAATACAATATTTTTTACTTGTTGCTATAATAAATATCCCAATTTAAAAAAAAAAAACATTTTTTTTTCTCAGTTTAGGGCGATACGTATTCTTCTACATATTTTTGGTAAAAAAAATAAAAAAAAATCGCAATAAGCGACTGGTTTGCGCAAAAGTTATAGCGCTTACAAAATAGGGGAGAGAATTATTATTTTTTATTATTTTTTTTTTACAAGAAATGGCAGTGACCTGCAATTTTTATTGGTACTGCGACGTTATGGCGGACACATCGGACACTTTTGACACTTTTTTGGCGCCATTCACATTTATACTGCGATCAGTGCTATAAATATGCACTAATTACAGTATAAATGTGACTGGCATTGAAGGGGTTAACACTAGGGGGTGAGGAAGGGGTTAAATGTGTATCCTAGGTGTGTTCTAACCGTGGGGGGAGGGGGGGTGACTGGGGGGGTGACCGATCTGTGTCCCTATGTACAAGGAACACAGATCGGGCTCCTCCTCTCCAGAGACAGGACGCTGTCTCTGTGTAAAACGGCAATGAGAGATGATCTATGAGATCATCTCTCATTCGCCCACAGATCGCATCGCAAACGGCCACTCTGACTGGCTGTTCGCCGCGATCTGTGATTGGCCGTGTCCAAGGGACACGGACAACACAGGGCTTCCCCGCAGCGCGCTCTACAGCGCGCGCTGGGAACGCCCAAAGGGGCGGCCGTCAAAAGACGGCATGTTGGCTATTCAGACCCGCGCTGTTGCCATCATTTGACGGTAGCACGGGTCTGAAGTGGTTAAACATTATTAAAATCACTGCTCCAGGAGCAGTGATTTTAATGATGCTTAAATTAAAAAAAAAAAATTCCTTTAAATATTGTACCTGCTGGGTGTCTCTACCTGTGATAACGTCTTAAAATAGCACAATCACCTGCCTGCCAGTAAATTAGGAAGAACTGATCTATCTAAGCTATACAGTGTATAAAAATATAAGAAAAGCTAATCAGCGCAATAATATAAGTACTAAGAAGAAGTACTAAGAAGTACTAAGAAGTCCTGCCTTAGGGATGTAACGTTCGGTAGGGATATGACGTGACATCACCCGCAGCCGTCCACTATCACACTAGTTCCTCGCTGTACATCCTGGCACTGGATTAGTGCCTATGATTGTGAGTTTTTTAAAATGTTATTTCATTAAAACTGTTTATATATGGAGAGCACTATGGTATGTCCTCTTTTTTATGAATGGATCCACTTCCCTTTGGTGTTTTCCTGTACATATGAGCTCTTGGTCTTGGATTTATCGTTGTTGCAGTACTGCCTGGATATATCCCTATGGGAACGCGCAATTGACCCTGTCTAACAGAGGGTCCTGCTTGGGAGGTGAGAGGCCATTTCTGTTATTGGTGGAGGTGTTCCTTTCATCCACGTTCATCACCTGCATGTGATTGCATCTAGTCACCATTTGAACATCACTGGGATGACTATTTGATGGACTTTATTAGCGCTGCACTATCTTTTATATATACAGTGTATAAATATATGTACAACTCCTAGGGATGTATATATATTCTCTACACACTGTAAATTAAGCTAAACTGACTAGCCTGCCTGCCTGCTCTATCTAGCTATCTAAAAAGACAATCTCTCTGTCTCTCTGACTGCTCTCATTAACAAGCCGGAACACACTACAGGAGGCCGCCCAGCAGGCGGCCTTTTATAGTGTGGGGCGTGTGCTAAAGCCCTGAGCCATAATTGGCCAAAGCCACCCAGGCTTTGGCCAATTATGGCTCTTCGTTTTTTTGCGCGCTGTGATTGGCCAAGCATGCGGGACATACAGCATGCTTGGCCAATCATCAGCGTGCAATGCCGCAGTGAATTATGGGTCATTTTGCATCACTCGAATTTGGCGCGAACGACCGCTTTTGTTCGAATTTCGTCAAACGTACGAACAGACAATGTTCGAGTCGAACATACGTTCGTATCAAACGCGAAGCTCATCCCTATTGGTGAGTGTCCATTTCTTTGGGTGTGTTTGGTGGTTGGTCTATACTACAGACAACTGGTGAAAAATTCTGATTAGCAGATGGAAATTGCCACATGGAATAGACTTTTATAATAGGACTTTTGCACTTTATTGACACAATGGGGGCTATTTACTTGGAAGTGCATTATGTGATGCATACTATCACATTATGCCTTTACTTTGCAGGTGACCAAAAAAAAAAGAGGCAATGTTTACTTCCTCTATAACTGTGTGTTTAGAAATATGTAAAAAAGTGTAAAAATAAAGTTTTGTATATAGATTTTTTGGGGATAGAGTATTAAAGCGGATGGCCCCTTAAAAAAAATATTAAAAGCCAGCAGGTACAAATACTGCAGCTGCTGACTTTTAATATTAGGACACTTACCTGTCCTGGAGTCCAGCGGCGTCCGCAGCAGAGGACGAGCGTTTGCTCGTCTCTCTGCTGCTCCCCCCTCCATCCACGGTGAGGGAACCAGGAAGTGAAGCGCTCCGGCTTCACTGCCCGGTTCCCTATGGCGCATGCGCGAGTCACGCTGCGCCCGCCGATTGGCTCCCGCTGTGTGCTGGGAGCCGAGAGTTCCCAGCACGCAACAGGAAAAACCTGTCTTTTGCCCGAGACTGTGGGCCGGAAGTGGGTGCAAATACCTGTCTTTAGACAGGTATATGCACCTCCCTCCCCCTGAAAGGTGTCAAATGTGACACCGGAGGGGGGGAGGGTTCCGATCAGCGGAACTTCACTTTAGGGTGGAGATCCGCTTTAAATTCATCAGGTATATGACATGGCACGTATACCAAAAATAAAATTGAGTAATTATTCTGATTTTGCAAACTGAACTCACTTCAGTAACATGTAAGTGCCGCAAGCATTTCCATTAAAAAAGGGAATGGACTTAGAAGGTGGCAGTTTCTTGGCTCACAGCTCAAATAACAAATATACTTACCTTAAATATTTAAAGCCTTGATGACTTCCCTACACAGATTCCACAGCTGATTTATTTGAAGCCTGCAGATCAGGGAAACATGAAAGTGGGAGAACATTTGTTTGTTGAAAATGTGGTAAGTTTCCTAGTTTTTGTCTTTTTATAATGAGCTAGTTAGTATAATAATATCTTGATTCAGAAAATGAATATTGATGTAATTTCCTTTTCATACTGTGTCAGGCAGGGGCGGACTGACAACTCATGGGGCCCCCAGGCAATAGAAGATTATGGAGCCCCTGGGCTTACAGATAGCCACCACGCCAGGAGGCAGTGCAGAGGCAGGCAGCTAAAATCTCGGGATTTTCACATCAAAAGCATGTCTGTTTCGGACATATCAGGGACAGATGTAAAAAAAACACAGATTTTTACATACTCTGGTTTTACTGAGCCTGGCAACCCTGATGGGGCCCCCTAGTGGCATGGGGCCCTCGGGCAGTGCCCAAGTGACTTAATGGTCAGTCCGCCCCTGGTGTCAGATGAGCTCTTTGGTTTTCAGGCCTGATAATGTGATGTTTGATATTTCTTTTTGTAGTGTAAAAAAAAATCTCCCCTACATGTCCGAGTCCTAGCCTTGACCTGGCCTAAAGACCTAACCTGAACCTGGCCTAAAGACTACCCTACACTAATAACAGGTAACTACCGGAAACTAAAGGTTTACTTAACTTCTATATTAACCCTTAACACCCATACTTAACATAATCCTAAAACTGTAATTCGTAATGCTTTACTTAACTTCATCTTAGTCTAATCCTGGAAATAAACCATTTACACTAACACTTAAAGGCATAGTTCACCATAGTTCTACCAAAAAAAAGCTGCATATGCAGGTAGGTGGCACCTGTAGATAAAAGCAAACTGTGCAGCTTAAATCAAAGTTGAATAATAAAATAAAAATGTGTTGTGCTGTTATATCCTTATGCATAAATCACTATGAATGACTTATTAAGTGACAACACCAGTAATGAAATACAAATTAATAAAACAAATTATTAGTAAGTGCCCATAAAGTCCAAAGAAGGTGATACACAATCAAGTGCAGAAGTCCTCCAGTTCTTAATTGTTGCAACACCCAGTGCCCCCCATAGGAAATAAGGGCAAATATATCCTTTATAAGATTCTAAGACCTCTCAAGGTCTGGACTCGCATCATTGAGCTTATCCTCTCATTTCAGGTTTCTCAGCCACTTTGCTAATATCACTGATGGAAATCACCATAACTTTAAATCCCTAGGGAACCTCAGACCAGCCAATGCGATATATCAATGAGAAGAGAGAAAAACATCTATTAGTGTTAAAAAAGGGGGTTTAATAAAAACTACTTACAAGAGCAATGTTAAAACAGTCATTAGGAAAACACAACATCCATCTTACATCCTCCACGGGCGTCACAACATCACCGCTGCTTCCTTGCCTAGCCTGATGTATGTTCAATCCGAATGGACTTCTTCTGTGAGGCGGTGGTGCTCACATCACTTCCTTATATAATGTCAATATAAAATTCCCTTGCTATAGGCCAGTGATGACGAACCTTGGCACCCCAGATGTTTTGGTACTACATTTACCATGATGCTCATGCTCTCTGCAGTGTAGTTGAGCATCATTGGAAATGTAGGGCCAGATTCACAGAGTGATTATGCCGGCGTTACAGGAGATGTGCGGCGTAAGTCTAAATTTGCGCATGCGTTTCGATGCGCCGCATCCCCAAAACGAGATACGCAAGAAATCTGCGTAATTTCGATAGACCGGCGTATCCGTCCACGCAAAACTGCGCTTATCACCATTGATTTGCTATTCAAATATGCAAATGATGGAGTTACGGGGATCCACAAAAGAACGTTGGTGCAGTGCAGGCTACGCGCTGTGCGCAACAGCTGCACGTCCTGTCTAAAATTAGACCATATAAAAGGTGGTATAAAATTAGACAATCCGTCTACATGTCAGCTAAAGCAACACTGTTAGTAAGGAGCTGAGCAGTCACACTTGCTGCACATTAAACTTTATGCCAAGATGCCAGGGGCATCCTCGCTCATAGCTATACTAATGACTTTAGTGGAGCAAAGAAGGAGGAGGGCACGGAGGAGGGCACGGAGGAGGGCACGGGAGAGGATATACCGCACACGCATAGACCTCTTTGGCATGAGTGATTCTGAGGTGTATCGCATCTTCAGATTCACCCCTCATGCCATCCTGTAATTAACCATAACCCTGCAGGATGACATCACCAGCCGAACACACCGCTCACATGCAGTGCAGCCACTGGTCAAGGTCATGGCAACACTCCATTTCCTTGCCAGTGGCTCTTTTCAAAGAACAAGTGGAGTGGTGGCTGGGATGTCACAATCCTCCATGAGCAGATGTGTGCACCAGGTTATCCCTGCAATCCTCAGACGCATGGCCAACCAAATCATCAAACCCACCACTGAGGACCTGCGGCTGAAGGCAATGACAGATTTCTACAGAATTGCCAGATTCCCACGCACCGTGGGGGCTATTGATTGCACACATGTGGCACTCCAGCCCCCCCATGAGACAGAGCACATATACCGCAATCGGAAGCATTGGCATTCCATCAACGTACAGGTGATAGTCGATGCCCAAGGCCTCATATGGCACATCCATGCCAAACACCCTGGATCCAGCCATGACAGCTACATATACAATCAGAGCCCCATCCCAATGGAATTCAAACAGAACATGTATGGGGACACCTGGCTGGTTATTGAGTGACATGGGTGGCAGGCATGACTGTCCCCCCCCATGATGCACACATCACAAGGGGCACATGCACTACTAACATCCTCCTGTCTTTTCACTTACAGGTGACTCTGCATATGCACTGTATCACGGTTATCAGTGTTGAGCGGAATACGCCATATTCGATTTCGCGATATTTCACGAATATATAGAAGAATATTCGCGAAATATTCGTTAATATCGAATATTCGTGATATTTTATCAAAAAAATTTTTTTGCGAAATTTCGCTAATGTGAATGCGAAATTTCGCTAATGCGAATTCGAAATTTCGTGAATGCGAAATTGATTGCGAAATTCTCGTCTGCGCATGCGCGCAAACAACACGCGAAAACGGAGATCATTTCCTATAGGAAGCACAATGCTAAGCTCTAAGATCGCAATACACAGGTCTGATGCAAAAGAAGGGCAGAGAAAGTATTTGCGAATATTCGCATTGCGAATATTCGGCAACATAAAAGGATCGCCTCAGCTACTCGGCCCAAGGTCTCTAATCATACCAGCAATGCTTTTAGACGTCGATGGAGATCACTAGGATGTGATCTGTTTTAAAAATAAATTTGAAAAAAATACGAATATTCGCCGCGATATTCGATTTATTCGCGAATACTCGAATATGCAATATTCGTAACGAAATTTTTTCGCAATGCGAATATTCGTGAGCAACACCTTTGCCTGTGCGCGTTCGTGCACATGCCCGCGCCCGTGCCGCGCGCCTATACCACGCACGCGCGCGCCTATGCTGTGCACGCGCGCGCCCGAGCCGCACATGCGCGTGCCTGAAGTAAACGCCCGTGATAGCGTGGCTCTAAAGGATCGGGCAGCGCTGGTGCCCTGACAGTGCCCCCCCCCAAGGGGCGGGCTCCGGACGCCCAAACTGTCCATCAACTCCGGATGGTCACGATGAAAAGTTCGAATCAGCCGAGGGGCATGTAAATTTCTGGAAGGCTCCCAGGAATTGTCCTCAGGGGATTACCTTTCCACTTGATTATTTACTGAAGTTGCCTGCCCCTTTTTCTACAGCTCAGGATGGACTCCACCTCAAATTCCTTTTCTCCTTCGACCTCCACTGGAGGAGATGGGAGTTCTTCTCTCCCAGGAAAGCATTTGGTATGACAGGCTTAAGCAGGGATGCATGGAAGACAGGGTGGATCCTGTAGGAGTTTGGTAGTTCCAATTCAAAAGTCACGGGGTTGATCTTCCGCATGATTTTAAATGGGTCGATGAACCTAGGGCCAGGAAGGAATTAGTAGTTTGAGGTTTGCGGCCGATAACCAGACCTTTTCTCCAACTTCAAAGTCCGGGCATTCCTTCCTCCCCTTGTCGTAAAACTTTTTGTAACTTTTTTGGGCTTGCTGCATGGTCTCCTGGAGTTTCTGGAAGTTTTGTTGCATAGCAACTATGCGGTCCTGGACAGCTGGGACCGATATTTCAGGAATAGAGTCAGGAAGGAAGAAGGGATGGTATCCAAGGTTTGCCCAGAATGGAGTTTGGTTAGTAGACAAGTGAATGGAATTGTTGTAGGCGAACTCTGCCGATGGCAGCAAAGATACCCAGTCATTTTGAGATGATGAACAAAAACAACGGAGGTATTGCTCCAACGTTTGGTTGGTCCTCTCTGTCTGGCCATTTGGACTGCGGGTGGTAGGCAGACGAGAGGCAGATCTTAATTTCTAGCGACTTGCAGAGTTCCTTCCAGAACTTGGAAGTAAATTGCACACCCCTATTATACACAATGCTCTTGGGTGCCCCATGGAGTCTTATATTTTCCTTAAAAAATTTTTGGCTGTCTCGGCCGCGGAGGGTGTACCAATCATGGGCAAGAAGTGTGCTAATTTAGACAGTCGATCAATCACCACTAGGATTGTAGTAAAACCTTCGGAGGGAGGCAGGTCCACAATGAAATCCATTGAAATATCTGTCCATGGGCGCTCCGGAACGGGGAGAGGTCTGAGCAGGCCCCAGGATTTGGTGTTCGGACCCTTGCAGCGCTGGCAGCGGGTACAAGAAGACACATTTTTTTACAGTCTAATTTCCACTTCGGTCACCAGAAGGAGCGTCCGATCAGCTCCGAGGTCTTCCGTGCTCCAAAGTGGCCCGCCAGCTTATGATCGTGGAATGTGCTTAACACCAACTGCCTTGTTTCCGTAGGTACAAAGACTTTGCCCCGTGACCACAGTAAACCGTCATGTTTCTCCAGAGAGAGTGCCAACTGATCGGTGCATTGGTCGGAAGCCCTTTTAAGAGAGGTAAGAAAGTCAATTTGAGAAACTAGAAAAAAAATTGTGGGGGTTAAGATGGTACTAGGCTCTAGCGGACCGGGCGTTTCAGCGAACATTCTGGAGAGGGCGTCTGCTTTCCCATTTTTTGACCCAGGTCTGAAGGTGATATGGAAATGGAAACGGGTAAAGAACAAGGCCCAACGAGCTTGTCTTGGTCTTAAGCGCTTGGCAGATCGTAAGTACTCCAAGTTTTTATGGTCCGTAAAAATTAGAATGGGGTGAAGGGCGCATTCCACGTCATAGTTTCTTTCCGGAGGACTTAGTTTCCGTGAAGCGTAGGCTACAGGGTGTAGCAGGGATTTAGGTCCCTCTCTCTGTGACAAGATAGCTCCAATGGCGGTTTCCGAGGCGTCCACCTTTAGGATAAAGGGCAAGGTTGCGTCCGGGTGTTTTAGAACAGGTGCCGAAGAAAACAGGGTTTTAAGTTTGGTGAATGCCTCTTGTGCTTCTTGAGACCAGTGGAAACGGCACCCCTGCTGGGTTAGTTTGGTAATAGGGGACACAATGGACGAAAAGCCGGCAAAGACTTGTTTAACGTGGACCCGGTGCACTTCAAGGGACACTGAGAAGATGAGGATGTCATCTAAATAGACAAGTAGGAAGTCATCCAGGAATTGGCGGAAGATGTCGTTCACCAGGTGCTGGAATGTGGCAGGGGCATTTCAGAGCCCGAAGGGCATCACCAAGTATTCAAAATGGCCAAACCTTGACCTGAAGGCTGTCTTCCACTCATCCCCGGGCCTGATTCGGACGAGGTTGTAGGCCCCCCGGAGGTCAAGTTTGGAGAAGACCTGGGCTGAACGGAGTCGCTGAAAAAGTTCTGGGATAAGGGGTAACGGATACCGGTTTTTGATGGTAATTTTATTCAACTCTCGATAGTCGATGCAAGGCCTGAGGGAGCCATCCTTTTTTTCGACGAAAAAGATTCCTGCCCCGGCTGGGGAAGAAGAATGGCAAATAAACGTTTTTTTTAAGTTTTCGTCGATATAAGCCTTGAGGGCTACTAATTCAGTCTCTGATAAAGGAAAGATCCTCCCGAAAGGGATCTTAGAACCAGGCAGCAGGTCGATGGGACAATCGTATGACCGGTGTGGTGGGAGACGGTCTTCCCGCTGTTTGTCAAAAACATCCCTGAAATCCGAGTAAACTGAGGGGACGCGTTGAAGGTCTTCTGATGCCGGTATCAAGGTAGAACAGGTGGATTTAGTGGGTATGAGACAATGTTGAGCACAATAAGCTGAAGGAAATTTAATTTTTTTCTCGCACCAGTTTATACTGCACTGTCCCCCAGAATGATGGGGGACAATGGAGACGGGATAAGGTCTAGGCACAGGTACTCTTGGTGACCGGTATCCGAGACGACGAGAATAGGCAGGGTTTCATGGTTAACCAGTCCTGAGCAGGGTAGTGAGCCGTCTGCCAGATGGATCTGTAAGTGGAAGTCCTTAGAACGACAGGGGACATGCAGCTTCTGAGCCAGGGCGGAGTCCAAAAAGCAGCTGCAAGCCCTGGAGTCAACGATGGCCGGCAGCCGAGTCGCCCCCTCCGGGAGCTGTAAGGAAAGAAAGAGGACAACGTAAGTCTGAGGTAAGTTGGTAATGTGGTAATTGATGGTGGGAGGAGATCTAGACTTACTGGGTCTAATGGGACAGGTGCAGAGGAAGTGGCCTGCCCCACCACAATACAGGCACAGATTAGACTGACATCTACGCTGCCTCTCCTCAGGACTGAGGGGAGCCCGGACCAGACCGAGCTGCATGGGCTCAGGATCTTGAAGCGAGGAGGCGGGCGGAACCGGGAGAGGCGGAGGAGCTGGAGGGAACCTTGGTGGGGTCCAGTTGGGCCGAGTTACTTGAGAACGTTCTGATCGTCGTTCCCGTAGGCGTCTATCAAGTTGGGTAGCTGATTGAATCAATGCTTCCAATGTGGCAGGTGGATCAATTCTAGCTAGTTCGTCCTTGAGGGACTCTGATAGACCTTGGCAGAATTGATATTTCAGGGCGGCCTCATTCCACCCTGTGTCAGCAGACCACTTTCGGAATTCCGCAATGAAGTCCTCCACCGGTCTCCTCCCCTGATTAAGCTGGTGGAGAGTAGCTTCGGCCGTGGCCGAGCGCAGGGGTCATCGTAAAGTTCAGACATGTTTTTAAAGAATGTGTCTATAGTGTCTAATATTGGGCTCCTCCGTTCCATTAGGCTGTGTGCCCAAGCTTGTGGTTCGTCCGCGAGCAGAGAAATCACGAAGCCAACTTTCACGGCTTCCGAACAGAAAGTTCTGGGTTGCAGGGCCAGGTACAGTGAGCAGGCATTTTTGAACGCCCGGAATTTCTTGCGGTCGCCAGAAAATCGCTCAGGTGTTGGTACGCGAGGTTCTGGATGGGTGACAACCATCGCTGGTCCTGAAGAAGACTGGGAGGTGGATGTCCCCGTAGCTGGGGTCGCTGAAGGGGCCGTAGGTCCAGGCGTGACAGTCATTTGTTGGAGGCGCCCATCCATCTGTAAGTATCCTTTCTGAAACTTCTGTACCGCTTCAGTTAGCGCTAAGACTTGTTGGCATAGAGTCTCAAAAGGAGAGCGTGCCCTGTCGGCCTCGGACATCTGGCTGGCTTGTACTATCACGGTTATAAGGATAAACTCACCAAGGCCAAGATGCTGAGAGCGGCTCCCTTTGCGACCTAGCGCGGACTGCCCCCTGGAGTGGGGACAGGGGGACGGACGCACCAGGAGGCACCGGTACTGACAGGCTGATGCAGGCTGGATCCGTAGAGCAGAGACTGGATTGGAAGCGGGTCACTGGGGTCAGCCTAGGAAGCACAAGGAGGTGGTCCGGAAGTCCATGTAGCTGAAACAGGAAACAGGCAGAAGATTATCCGGGAAACGGGCCGTGGTCAGGAGGGTCGGAGAGAGCAGGAAGTCCAAGGGTTCAGAGCCAAAGGCCAAGGGCAGGAGAAGACAGGAGTCCGGTAAATGATAGCCAAGGTCAGAGGAATCAGGATCAGAGGTCGTAGGTAGCAAATACACTCAAAAGCCAGCAACCAGACAGGGGGAAGAGGATGGCTTAAATAGGCCGCCTAAGCCACTGATTGGCCAGATGGGGAGCGTGCCTGTGCGCGTCCGTGCGCGCACCCGCGCCGCGCGCCTATACCGCGCACGTGCGCGCCTATGCCGCGCACGTGCGCGCCTATGCCGTGCACGCGCGCCTATGCCGTGCACGCGCGCGCCCGAAGTAAACGGCCGGGATAGCGCGGCTCTAAAGGATCGGGCAGCGCTGGTGCCCTGACACACTGGGACCCCATCTCATGACTCCTATCCGGAACCCCCAAACCCCAGAAGAGGAAAGATATAATAAAGCCCACGCCCAAACACGTGCAGTGGTGGAGCGCACCTTTGGCCTCCTGAAGTCACGTTTCCGATGCCTGGATAAGTCTGGGGGTACCCTGTTGTATTCCCCAAACTTTGTGTGCCAGATCATCGGTGCATGTTGCATTCTGCACAACTTCGCAGTGAGAAAGGGCCTGCAGATTGACATACGTGATGACCTGACCCCTGAACCAGACAATCCCCCCCTAAGCAAGGCTATCCCATCTTCTGAGGGAAGAGCAGCCAGGAGACAGCTCACATTAGGCATCTTTGCACATTAAACACACACATTAATCATGGCACAATGAGAATGCATGCATGCACACCACTGTGGTCCCTAGCACAGACACATCACATCCTCATCAAATTGGATTAGCACAACCCTACCATGCTGGACTTGTGAGCAGCAATGCCACGCCACAGCTCCAATTATGTCACTGTACATTCATACACCATTCACACGGACCTGGGGATCACTTCCCCCTGGTCCTGGGGAACCCTTCTCCACCACAAATGAGGGTGACACCCCTTTTCCGGCAGGAATGTCACTCCCACATTCCGAAATCATTCACAACACAAAAAAATAAATAAATTGACCAGCAAAAAAAAAAAAATTTCCAGCAAAAAAAAAAAATCCTGGAACAAAAAAAAAAGTAAAAAAAAAAAAAAGGGGGGGAGAAACCAAATTAATGCTGCTGGCGTGACCCACGCCTGTGGCGCCCACGGCCACGGCCCCGGCTCCTCAGGGGAGACTCATGGGGAGGGGGGGTAATCCGGGGAAGGAGGAGCAGCCCCTGGTCTCTGCCCACCTGGGGGCCTGCCCTCCAAGGCCACGGCAATTCTGGTCAGGCCAGCACTTAGTGATGCCATATTTGCCTGGATAGCCTGGGTGAGGGCCCTCACATCCTGCCCAACGTCTGCTGTAGTAGTCTGCAGTACGTTTAGGCAGTTTGTAAGAGCCAGGGAGTGGCAGTCCAGGTCCCCAAGCGTATCCTTTATGGAAGACAGGCTCTCCTCCATCCGCCCCAAAGTCTGGCTGATCTGTCCCAGATGCTGGGTCTGAAAGGCCTGGTCCCTTCTCAGATTGGCGGGCAGAACCTCGGCCACCCCCCTGGTCTTCTGGGACGACTTCCTGCCTCCAGCTGGTGCTTGTGGCCGGGGAGAAGGGGAGGCCCTTGGGAGGGGAGCCCTGTTGGGGGAGGAGTGGGAGGGGCTCCCCCTTATGGAGGGCTGGCTGCTGCCAGCCAGAGAGGAAGACTCCTCCAAAAACAGCAATCCACTGGCTGACATGACATCCTCAAACTCCTCCTCCTCCAACTCCTCCGAGGACTCCGGCCATGTCGGGGGGTCCTCATCAGGCTGTTGTCCTGGGGATGGTGCGGTCAGGCCAGATGGCCCAGCACCCTCCTGCACATCTGTGGATCACACAAAACATTCACAGGTTGGAGGATCCACACACTTGCCACATATTCCTTTCCCTCCCTCCCCCACACATGCTACACACCAGATAGGAAAAAAAAACCTTACCTGGCATCACGGCTTCATGACTAGAGTCATAGCCAGGCAGGCCCTCCATTTGTTGTCTATAAAAGGTGTAGGCCACCGCACGCTCCTCCACTGTCAGCCTAACAGGGCATGGTGGGCCCCCTCCTGTGCCCCTGGCATGGGCTGCCATTTTGGCCAGCTTCTTGCGGACCACACGCCGGAGGTTATGGATTTTCTTTACGACCCCCTCGCGTGTCCGGGTCTCCCCCCCCAATGCATTTACCTGGTCAGTAATGTTCTGCAAAATCTCCTTCTTCCTGGCCGGGGTGGTGTTGGCACTCTCCGAGCTGTGAAGGAAACGCCCATATTGGGTAAGGGCCCGGGCAATAATTTGTTTCTCCCCCAAAGAAAAATTGCTCTTCCGCTTCCTCTCAGTCATACTCATACAACAACTCTCTCCCAAACAATCACCAAAAATCACTCACAAAAACAAGCAGGAAAAATCAAGCAACAAAACAAACAAACAAAATCTATCAACCAAAAAGTCTCACAACCAGTCACCAAAAAACACTATCAAATATATTCTACAAAACACCAGATCAAACAGTCAACAAATATCACAAAGACAAGTCACAACGCGACAAACAACAGAACAAAAGCACCTTGCTGTATAGGAAGGGATACAAAGGGATGTACTTTTGCAAAGGAAGTGCGTTTGTGTCTGTCTATTTATGCTGTCTGCATAATTCACTAAGTTGCCTGGGACCACTTTCAATTTCACTGATTTTGCCGTTCCCGAGTTGTGAGCAT
This sequence comes from Rana kukunoris, assembly GCA_029574335.1. Lineage (NCBI taxonomy): Eukaryota > Metazoa > Chordata > Amphibia > Anura > Ranidae > Rana > Rana kukunoris. The sequence goes on along the minus strand of CM056054.1, from coordinate 121,190,710 downwards.
GCGCACAGAGGTGCTGACCATGGTCTGCTTCATGTGCGCATGCGCGAGCCAGCCGGCCCTTCATTTGCATGGGGTCACGGCTCATTTCAATGAAACACGCCCACGTCCTTCCCAATTTGAATTACTCCGCCTTTTGCCTCGGAATTTACGTTACTCCGACGCTAATTTCTGCGCAAATACTACGAGGATACGGTGATTGCACCTCTACATTGCGCTGGTCTAACGTAAAGGAGGTGCGCTACGCTGGTCAAAAAATGCGCCAATGTACGTGAATCTGGCCCGTAGTTCCAAAACATCTGGGGTGCCAAGGTTCACCATCACTGGTATAGGCTATTTACGTACCTCCTAAAGCCTGACTGAAAACCTCCCGGAGATTGCATCATCCCCTCCTGCTTTGTTGCTTGGACATTGCTAGGGGAATCCTAGCTCTTACTGTTCCCCCCACCATCACTCTAAGCTCAAAGTTACTGCATGAGGTGGGAGAAAGTGCATGTGAGGGGGTTTGAATCAGAGAAAGAGCTCACTTCTGTGTTGGTGGAGGTAAGCAGTAAGAGATAAGAGTCTCCTAACAATATCCTATCAACGAGGCAGGACACAATGATGCAATCTCCAGAAGTTTTTTAGTCTGGCCTATGCCTCTAGAAAGGGCATTATTCAACTTTGGTCAAAGCTGCCCATTTGTTTTTCTCCACAGACATCCCTTACCTGCATGGGCAGTTTTTTTTGGTAAAGGTGAACTATGCCTTTAAAGAACAGCCCAGGCTTTGGTGACCCCTGGCAAATTGTCATTCGACCCTCAGGTTGAGAACCACTGGTTTAGGGAAAAATATCTGACCCATATGTTTTATTGCTCTTTTGATGCACTTTCCTGGTGACTGTATTATGTGTTTTCTATGTAGATGACCTTTATGCAAATATGCTCTATTGTGCTATCAGAGGCATTAGGGTGAAAAAACACGAACCTTTACAATCCCTTTAATTTCTTACCTCTGATAATTAATATCCTAACCGTACCATGTAATAGTTGTAAAGCACTGAAATCACAATTATGGCATTTTCCATTCTGTATTTTCTATTTTCAAGGCACTTTTGAGGACTTTTCTGGCATTGTTTATCTCAACTTTTTTCCCTTCCCCTGTAGCTTTCAAATATGGCCTGTTTCTTGGTCCTTTATCCCTGGATTTTTCTTATATTCTACAGTACTAGTGTAAATAAATAATAGAGCTAATTAATGGAAGACTGGTCCTTTTGAAAATACCATAGGAGTATGAATAAACACTTTTTCTCTGTGTTTATTTTCACTTTTTTTTCAAGCTAACAATTTGGAAACACAGCTGGTAAAAAGGCTACAAATGCTAGCAAAATTAGTATTTCTATTGAATCCTTTAAATCCATGCTTACCATGCCTTCATCAAAACTCTCATTGAAACCGCCCAATTTCTCTGGCAAAAATTAGCATTCATGGGGTGTAATTGCCACAACTACTTATTTCTATTTTTAGTTCATAAAGATTTTATTGAATTATTATATTAAAATACAAGTAACAAAAGAAACAGTACAGAAAGTAAAGGTTTTCAGTCAATATAACCAGATATAAGAAAGAGCCCTAATGACAAGTTTTGCAGTCATAATTATATACGTAGTTTAAAGTGGTTGTAAACACTTTTTTTGGACTTCTACCTATAGGTGAGCCTATTGTGACAGGAAGTCAGGTAAATCTGTATGTGTTGTCCCAGATGGAAGATACTTTTCTGCCTTGTGTAGACAATACACCAATTACTATTGGGCGTCGGCTATAGAAATGGTCAGAGAGGTTTGGGGAGTTAGAAGCCTTCAGCTGTTCAAAATGAAGCAATTAAAGCCCCTATAAATATAGCCTAAGGATAACGACTGATTGCTGGATCCTGGGGCTTTGTGAAGTGAAGGAGCAGTCAGAAGCACTTCTGAAGAGGTGAGGTGCTGATGGATATTTCTGTGTGAGAAATATCAAAGAGACTTTTTTTGTTGTTTTCCGCTGTAGGACCAGCAGTGTCTGCCCAGCAGTAGGCTGTGCCGGACTCCATAGGTAGGTTCCTGTGTTGGGAAGGTAGACGCCCCAAGTGTTTTGTTTTGTTTATGCTGTTTTGATGCTTGCACGTGTATCCCGCAAGATGGAAAAATAAACCATATCATTTGTTTTCAGTCATCCTCAAGTGACTTTTTGTACAGTTCAGCGTGTAGTGAACCCATAGAGGGGGTCACACACACCCGCTACTGAGTTAATCCCTCACACAATAAAAAAGCTTACCTATAGGTAGTGGAAACATCTCCTAAACGTGTGCTGTTTAGGAGATATTTCACTTGTAGTCCGCCAAAAATGTTAATGGCGCATGCATGGGGAAGAAAGGAAACTCTGTGCCGTTTCTTCCCTAGCCTGTGCCGTTAATGGCGGCTCCCGTGCGCATGCGTGGGAGTGACAGCCCGGCGAATGACAGCCTGGTGAATGGCGCGGCTTCAGCAGTGACAGCTCTTATGTAGGTGGCCTATTTCCCCTTTGACGCAAGGGAAAGCCCAGGCTTACCCAGTGACGTGTGGGTGACCCCGCCCCCCTCTGATGTAACGCAGGTTTGCCCGCAGACCCCCACAACCACCGGGCAAGGGTGGTTGTGGGGGTCACAGACCCCCAAAGCACTCCCCCCCCCAATGTTGAGGGCATGTGGCCTTGTACGGTTGCTCTCTCGTCTCCCCCTCTTTTGCTGCGGCTTACCAGGTTGCGCGCTCAGATAAAGGGTGTGGATTTTGGGTGGGAACTCCCCGCCATTTTTTTTTAAATTTGGGGTGGAGTTCCCCTTAAAATCCATACCAGACCTGAAGGGTCTGGAATGGATATTTGGGGGGAACCCCACGGCATTTTTTTAAAAATTTGACCGGGGTTCCCCTTAATATCCATACCAGACCTGAAGGGCTTTTTTTTTATGAATTACTTTTTTCTGTATTGCTGGGAGCTGACAATTCATTATAGCCGCGAGTGATTTTAAATTACTTTTTTTCCTTCAGAAATTACACTATGTGCAGGGACAGTTCTAAGCACGGGAAACAAGCAATACTTTGCAGGCATACTATACCCCCCCCCCCCCCAGGTACGAAATGTAAAGGAATATTTCACTTTTATTGTTTCACTTTAACCATTTTTAAAATCACTGCTCCCGAAAAAACTGCCATTTTTAAAACTTTTTTTGCATTGATACATGTCCCCTGGGGCAGGACCCAGGTCCCCAAACACTTTTTAGGACAATAACTTGCATAATAGCCTTTAAAATTAGCACTTTAGATTTCTCCCATAGACTTTAACAGGGTGTTCCACGGCTTTTCGAATTTGCAGCGAACACCCCAAATTGTTCGCTGTTCGAGTCCCTACTTGCATTACACGTATCAGCTGCTAAATATTCACCAGCTTACTGATTTGTGTGAACCTTTCTTGTGGTGTAGGGAGCTGTTTAAATACTTTAGCCCCGGACTATTATGCTGGTCAAAGACCAGGCCACTTTTTGCGATTTGGCACTGCGTCGCTTTAACTGACAATTGCGCGGTTGTGCGACGTGGCTCCCAAACAAAATTGACGTCCTTTTTTTCCCCACAAATAGAGCTTTCTTTTTGGTGGTATTTGATCACCTCTGCGGTTTTTATTTTTTGCGCTATAAACAAAAATGAAGTGTAGTGCCTGTGTACTTTCAGTCCAAGTGCTATTTCAAATTTAAAGGGGGATGAGAGAGTTATATAGCTCTTATCCAGGTGATTTGTACAAATTCAGCTTCTGTTCTAGCTGGGCTGTGCTGTCGGTTCATTCTGTGTTCCTGGGGTGCTTTTCCACCCCGGGACGACAGATGGCGGCAGTGGGGTTCAGGTTGAAGCACCTTCTTGCCAGCAGCCAATCAGAGTTTTTTTTTTCCCTCGCGGGGCATGCTGGGGGAGGGTACTTCTTGAGCAGATGCCATTTTGGCAGGGGGAGTTTGTGGCTGTTTTTTTCTGGGTGCGGCACCCACCTTCAGGGTATGCGCACATCACGGGCCCCCACGATATGGCCTACCAGGCCGGAGCGCACATGCCACGTGGTGTTCTTGGTGCCGGGACCATGTTGGTCCGGAGCAACTGAAGCTGTGATGGGGCCCAGTAACTTATTGGGTCCTCTACCTCTGAGAAGAAGATCCTAGGCGAGTTGTGCTGTTCGGTGGGGAGTCAGTCTGAGGAGAGCCCGGAGGCAGGCAATCCAACAGGGCTTAGACAATCCATCAGGGATCGAGGTGACCGGACACTGGGAGTTTGTCTATTGGCAACCTGTCAGTCGGTGACCATTGAAGAGAGACTACCTGAGGTAAATTCAGGCAACAATATCCTTGAGAAGGTTTCACCTCACTAACTGCGTTCTAGAGTTAAGCTGTGACCTGTGACAGAGGCTCCACTCCTACTTCTATTTCGGTCAAGTCTGTAGCAGAGACTTGTTTCCTTCTCAAGGAGGTTCCAAGTGATACTCTGGCTGCCAGATCTGTGAGAGAGACTGTCCAAGTACACTAAACCCACTCCGGACGGAGTGGCAACGAAGATTAAAGTCCCATTGGAAGCAGGATTGTTTCCGTCATTCTTAGGCCTGAGTCTGCAAATTCTCCCCTTCACCCATCTTTTTCTTTAGTCTATCTACCTCAAGTTCACTGTTTGCCGTGTTGGGCAAGAATAAAAGCACAGAAAGACACCGGCTGTTTGGACATTCCATCATTGTTCTCATCTTCATCATCATACCCCTAGACATTCATACAGGTAACAGACCGACCCAAAATCTAACCAGCGGCTCCTGCGGGTAGGGCTACAGAACCAACAATTTTGAAAAAAAATTGTATATTTTTTACTTTTTGCTATAATAAATATCTCCAAAAAATATATAAAAAAATATTTGTTTTCCCCTCAGTTTAGGCCGATACGTATTCTTCTACATATTTCGGTTTGCGCAAAAGTTATAGCATTTACAAAATCAATTTTTTTTTTTTTACTAGTAATGGCGGAGATCAGCGATCATTTTTACAGCGATCAGTGCTATGAAAATGCACTGAAACTGGCAGTGAAGGGGTTAACCACTAGGTAGTGCTGTAGGGGTTAAGTGTTCCCTAGGGAGTGATTCTTACTGTTAGGGGGCGTGGCTACACGTGACACATCACTGATGACCATTCTCGATCACAGGGAACAGCAATCAGTGACAGTGTCACTAGGCAGAATAGGGGAATGCTTTGTTCACAAAGGCATCCCCCTCTTCTGCCTTTTTAGACAGATAAAGGTTTCTTCTAGCGGTATTTATTAACCACTGGGATTTTGTTTTTTTCAAAATTAATTTAAAAAAATGACGGAAGATTTTGAAAAAATAATCTTTTTATTTTTTTTGTTATAAAATTTAGCATATAAGCAATTTTTCTTTTACACTAATGTGTGGTGATGATTCTGCACTGATATGCACTAATGGGGCACTGATCAGACACTGGTGAGGCTAGACTGATGGGACACTGCTGAGGGTGCACTGATAGGACACTGCTGAGGGTGCACTGATGGAGTACTGGTGGGGCTGCACTGATGGGACACTGGTGAGGCTGCACTGATGGGACACTGGTGAGGCTGCACTGATGGAACACTGCTGAGGGTGCACTGATGGGACACTGCTGAGGGTGAACTGATGGGACACTGGTAGGGCTGAACTGATGGGACACTGGTAAGGCTGCACTTATGGGGCACTGGTGAGGCTGTACTGATGGGACACTGGTAAGTCTGCAATGGTTAGGTACCAATGTGTGATGTGCAGACTTGACTCGGAGCCCATCCAGGGGGAGGACCGGAGTGCCCAGGGGATTCTCTGCAAGGTGCTAACTGGCTCTGGGCCACTTCTGGGCCCACTCAGAGATGCCAGTTCCCGCATCTGCCCTAAACCGCCATTCACAGTGCCGCCATCACAGCGCTGACACTCCCCACCCTCAGCATCAGAAAACACTTGCCGGCCACCCGACAATGTTGCACCTGGCTGGGCCCCCTCTACAGGCACCAGGACATATTTTCTAGTCGTAGTTGTGACCTGACGCCTTGGATTTATCGAGCACTGACATTTTTTAGGTGTGGCGTTTTTAAGCTATACTCCCACAAAAGCTTATGGCTCAAAATGCTGATAAATGCTGAATAGCCAGAAAATTAGGTGAGACCTAATTTAATAAGCGTGTCAGTACTCAAACTATGGACATTAAAGTATTTACATTCTTTTAACAAGCCCTAAAACAGCTTTGGAAACAAGTCTTCACTGACTTCTGTAGCTGCAGGTATTGCAGAATAATTCATTTCACAAGGCTAGAAAAACCTGATATGCCAAGTTTCTGCTGCCCAGGAAAATAATAGTAGGAAAGGTGTGATTTCAGTGCCTCTGTTGTGATATTTGAAGATTAATTTCTCATAAATGTTTACAAAAGAAAAAATGAAAAGAGATAAATAAGGGTTTCGTTTAAGGTTTTTTTTTCTACTTGTTTAAAAAAATGTAGATAAATAATAGGCATTTTCTGGGTACTGGTGCAATTAAAACGGAAGATTTCCTATCAAATACTTACCGTAATTTTTCTTTCCTGATAGACTCCATGGCAGCAACGTGTGGGTTAGCCCCACCTCCATAACTACCCAATAGGACCCTTCTCCCATAAATCTTTGCTTTAGGCTGCTATCCATGTTCTGCAACTAGCCTACTCCTGACATTTGGGAGGGATTGGGAACATCCTGCTGCCATGGAATCTATCAGGAAAGGAAAATTGCGGTAACGTGTGGGAAATAACTCGCCATACACATCCGGATGGGCAAAATGTTGAGCAAAGAAACCAAAATGTATTTAACATTGTCAACTGACAATACTTGTAAACCAAAATTAATGGATGACAAAGCAGCTGGTTCAACACAGTAGTGAAAAACATATGTGTTGATAGAAGACCAAGAGGTTGCTCTACAAATGATTTCAGGAGCGACATGCCAAGAAGGTTCCCAGAGTCAAATGAGCCATCACTACTTCAGGAGGAGCCAAGCCCTTTGATCTTTACGCCCTTTGAATGGTCTGTACAATCCAGGAAAAAATCATCGTGTACACACGATCAAACCAAAATCCCCGCCGGCAGACGGCGCGCTGACGTGTCGGTGACGTGGCGGTGACGTTGACGCAGCCACGTCACTGCACCAGGAAGTGAATTACTTCCGCGCATGCGTCGAATCCATTTGACGCATGTGCGAGAAGATATGTCTGCTGGTTAGCGTACTAACCAGCAGACATATCGGGCGGACGGATTCCCAGCCGACAGATTTTAAAGCATGCTTTAAAATCTGTCGGCTGGCCAAATCCGTCGGCTCGCCCGTATACACGATCGAATCTGTCTGCTAGGGACGGTCAGGCCGACCGTTTCCAGCAGATAGATTTGATCGTGTGTACACGGCCTAAAAGTTGATCTTTGTCTTAAGCTAGTAGAAGTAGGTCGTCCAGATAGTGGTGGAGACAGACCCCTTTGACCCAGAAAAGAGCAACAACAGCTAATAGGACATTGGAAAAGACACGAGGTGACTTTGTTAGACCGAAGGGGAGACATGTGAATTGCAGGTGCTGTTCGCCTACCGCGAAGTGGAGGAATTGCTGGAAGTCTGCTGCCACCGGAATGTGAAAGTAGGCGTCTTTCAGATCTATTAACCACTTGCCGCCCCGCTCATCGTCAATTGACGGCAGCTTAGGGGATCTGAATTTCCAAGCTGCCGTCAATTGACGGCATTGTTTTCTCCGGCCACTGGGGGGCGCGCGCGCCGATGGCAGCGCGCGCGCATCCGGCGCGTCCCCGCGATGCCGATGCGCGTGCCTGGCGGTCGCGATGTCCGCCAGGTACCCGCTGATCGGCAGATTTAGAGCAGGGACGTGGAGCTCTGTGTGTAAACACAGAGGTCCACGTCCTATCAGTGAGAGGAGATAGATGCTGTTTCTCTTGTACATAGGGAGACAGCATCGGTCACCTCCCCCAGTCACCCCCCTCCCCCCACACAGTTATAACACACCCAGGCAATACATTTAACCCCTTCCTCACCCCCTAGTGTTAACCCCTTTATAGCACTGATCGCTGTATAAATGTGAATGGTCCCAAAAATGTGTCAAAAGTGTCCGATGTGTCCGTCGCAATATCGCAGTCCTGACAAAATTTGCAGATCGCCGTATTACTAGTAAAAAAATAAAAAATTAAAAAAATTGTCAGAATTCTATCCCTTATTTCCTAGCCACTATAACCTTTGCGCAAACCAATTACTATACGCTTATTGCGATTGTTTTTTTTACCAAAATTATGTAGAATACATATCGGCCTAAACTGAGAAAAAAAATATATTTTAAAAAAAAAATTGGATTTTTATTATAGCAAAAAGTAAAAAATATTCTCTGTTTTTTTTCAAAATTGTCGCTCTTTTTTGTTTATAGCGCAAAAAAAAAAAATGCAGAGGCGATCAAATACCACCAAAAGAAAGCTCTATTTGTGAGGAAAAAAAGGACGTCAATTTTGTTTGTAAGGCACGTCGCACGACCCCGCAATTTTAATTTAAAGCGACGCAGTGCTGAAAGCTGAAATTTCGCCTGGGCAGGAAGGGGGTATATGTACCCAGTATGCAAGTGGTTAAAATCAACCAGTCCCCTGGATGTAATGACTGTTGAATTGTAATTTAAAGATTCCATTTTGAATTATTCTTTCCAGATAATAGAGATATGGGGGCGGAGTGGCGACTTGGCTGGGAAGATTGCCATGTCTCATGGACTAAACCTTCTCCCAATGGAGTGCATAATGGGTCTGATGGGGAATCACAGGGCGGTTGAGCCTCTCTTTTCTGTAGAGATTCTTTAACAACCCGCCTTACCATATATTCCAGGCGTTGGACTGCACCATCCCTCTCATCTGCAGCTTTAGTAAAGCAGTGATCATAGACAAATTTGTCTACTGGAACAGGCGCCCTACACCCCAGCACAATTTTTCTGGTCTCTAACTAGAACGAGATGAGGGGGGTGAGGAAGATCTTTACTGCGCTGTTCGGATCTGGAAGGAGACCGACGATGGCTAGACCTGGAGGAAGATTGCTGGTGGTGTGGTTTTATGGATCCACTCCCTTTATGGGAACTGTGTTGTGAATCAGATCTAGAAGGGCTGTGAGAAAAGAAAACAGAAAGAGACAGACAGAAATCAGCAAGTGCCATAATTACACTCTCCCCCCTTAAATCAGGCAGAAAAGCATAAACTGTAAACATACCTGCTACAAGCGGGCTGGCCACTAGGAGGCAGTGAGGAATCCATGGTATCAAAGTAGAATACTGCAGGGGTAAACAAACATCAGCTGCCAAGTCAAAAGCTCAGGGAAGTCGCTGCAGAGCCCAGATCATTCCCAGGGCTCTGTAGGCTTATTTCAGCATTTTAAAGTGGCGCCAGTGATGTCATCGACAATGTCAGACTGAGGCGCTTGCGCGCATGTGCGAACTAAGCCTCATCTTCGTATCGGGTCCGCACATCGGAAGTAGAGAAAGTGGCTGCTGAAACGTAAAAGAGCCAGCGCCCTGCATAGGACACCAGCAAGGAGAAAAAAAAAACAAGGAAGCAAGGTACAATACACATACAAACACTGCTGCCATGCATATAGATAGACTCTGAATAAATCTGGCAAATAAACCTAAATAAATAATAAGTGATAATACCCATTCATAAAAGTGATATAAGAGGTAATGAAACTACCAAAAAATCGGTAGTAAATGTGCACATGAATGGAAAAACAAATGAAAAATAATCTTGTATAAATAGATCCTGTGCAAAAATTAATAATGTAAAAAATGACAACTTAAAGTCTTCAAGTCAAAAAATCTTAATGAAAAGAAGTCCCAATAAATCCACCGTGAAATTCTTTATAAATAAGCTTTGAAAAAACTCAGGTGAACAAATCATTAAGTGCATGAATCCAACTTCAAGTAACTCTCAAAACACCATAAATCCACCACCAGGCTGGTTCTATGAGTCTTAGAAATGGTGGACATGGGGCGTGACCAGATTGGAGGAGCGGAGGTGTGAGGTGTGAGCTGTGAGACATATGAAGGATGAGAGGTGTGAATCTCCCTCCGCTCCCTCTGCTCTAGGCCCGATAACACAGGCTATACCCCGAGGCTGAGGCTAATGTTGGAATAGTGGCTGGGAAGTCTCGTCTCCACCCATTGATATGGCTAAAGAGCTGCAGTCTACCCTATTGTTCAGACACAACTGCTGGGGTGGGCCGTTTGGATTTTATTTGTTACTGGCTGTCTGTTGGCTTCTCTGATTTTCCGTGCAGTGCAGCTATAGCCATAGCTACAAGCCTGCTCCCAGTGGCACCTGATTGGATGACTGAGCTCTGTAGCTGACCTCCCGGAGTCACGTGACTAAGATCGGTGAATATCAGAGCTGTTGGCTTTGGAGGTTGGAGCTGGAGGTGGATCGTTCCAGCTAGCTCAGTAAATGCAGATCTAAGTTTACATCAATCAAACGTAGCCTTTTAAAAATCAAAATCAAAATCACATATGCATTACTGTCTCCAGCACATTTACTGATAATGACTACAGAAGGACCCCAGTTCTTTGACGCACAGTGGCTGAAAGAGAACAAAGCGCAACTACAGATTTTGGGCTGATTGAATACCTATGGAGTAGAACGATAATGGTTAAATTCTAAAAGGACATTTGGATTTTTTTTATCTTCCCTCTCTCTTTTCTTGTAAAGAGGGGGAGAGAGGAATGTGGTTAAGAAGGGGGAAAGAAAAGGGAAGAACAATAAAGGATTTTTTTTTCTGTAGCCTTTAGCCTTACCAATGCAATTAAATAAATAAGGGGATGGAATAATGAGTCATATTTAAGCACTAAAAACTATATACTAAATAAGCAGCTTTTTTTTGTACATATTTTTTGCGTATTTCAGAAAAGGAGGGAGTGGTAGGAAGGAATGGGTTTACAAGAGGATATGGGTGTTGGTGGGAGTGTAAGGGAGGGTTGTCAGGTAGTGGCCACAAGTACAGCCCCTAGGGTTGGCCTAGATAGGAAAGGGAAGAGGGGAGGGAGGGCGGAGGTGGGTTGGTTGGATGGGTGGGAGGGGGGGATACAATTGCACAAAAGCACGAATATCACATTTCAAGCACAAGAGAGTGGAAAGTTTGGGGCAGATTCACAAAACAATTACGCCTGTCTAACTGGGGTTAGACAGGAGTAATTTCAAATTTTGCGCGGCGTATCACTAGTTTGAATCCTCAAACCATGATACGCCGGCTTCGGGCTTCGATCCGAGAGGCTTACGTCTTCGTAAGCCTTCGGATCTACGCTGCCATCTATTTGCGGCCGCTGGGAGGAGTTTGCGTCGTTTTGGTGCGTCGGGATATGCAAATGTGTTTTTACGGGGATTCACGAACATCGAGCGGGCGTCGCAATCGTTTTCCTCTAATGTGTTTTTTTGCTGCTCTAACTTTACGTAGCCCATGTTAAGTATGGCCGTCGTTCCCGCTTCGAATTTATTTAAAATTTATTTTGTTTACGTAACTCGTCGGACGTGGATCGCCCGTAAAGTACGCTACATAAACAACGAATGACGTCACGACGTGATTTCGCGCAATGCACGGCGGGAAATTTGCGAACGGAGCATGCGCAGATCGATCGCCGCGGGAACGCGCCTAATTTAAATGTTTCACGCCCCCTACTCGCGCAGATGGATTGCGACGGGAGAAATACACTACGCCGCCGTCGTTTACCGTAGAAAATCTACCTGAATTCCACGTAGAGCAAGGTAAAAAACGGCGGCGTAGTGTATTTCTGATACGCTACGATAATCCATTTCTCTGTGAATCTGCCCCTTTGAGTTTATGAAGTTTGGGGAACACTTATATTTCTTGAAACATACAGTACCTGTCACCAAGAATGTGTTTCCAGCACGACAGCATCGCGCTGTTGACATCTCACACTCGCTGGAATAGAAAAAGCACATTCCAGCGAGCGCGTCATAGAAGCTAAGGGGATCCGACTTGGATTCCTGCCAAATCTAGCTGCGGCGTTTGGTATGAATCATGAGGGGGAGGTCCACGCCAAAGTTTTAAATAAAAATCCGGCATGGGAAAAAAACGGCGCGGGGGTTCCCCCACAATCCATACCAGACCCGTATCCAAAGCACGCCGCCCGGCCGGTCAGGAAAGGAGTGGGGACGAGCGAGCGCCCCCCCGCCTGAGCCGTACCAGGCCACATGCCCTCAACATGGGGGGTCAGGTGCTCTGGGGCAGAGGGGCGCACTGCGGCAGGGCCTCTTCCCGACATCCCTGGCCGTTGGTTGTCGGGGTCTGCGGACGGGGGGCTTATCGGAATCTGGGAGCCCCCTTTAATAAGGGGGCCGCCAGATACCGGCCCCCCACCCTAGGTGAATGAATATGGGGTACATCGTACCCCTACCCATTCACCTGGAGGCAAAGTGTAAAAGTAAATAAACGCAACACATGTTTTTTTATTACAAAGTAATTTATTAGTCAGCCCTGGGGGGGCCGCAGTGCATCCCCCTGCCCCAGAGCACCTGATCCCCACATGTTGAGGGCATGCAGCCTGGTACTGCTCAGGAGGGGGGGGCGCTCACTCGTCCCCACTCCTTTCCTGACCGGCCGGGCGGCGTGCTTTGGATACGGGTCTGGTATGGATTTTGGGGGAACCCCCATGCCATTTTTTTCCGGCGTAGGGGGGGTTTTCCTTACAATCCATAGCAGACCTAAGTGCCTGGTATTCCTCCTGGGGGGGAACCCATGCCCGATTTTTATTTAAAATTTTGCCGTGGTCTTCCCCCTCATGATTCATACCAAACGCCGCAGCTAGATTTGGCAGGAATCCAAGTCGGATCCCCGTCGCTTCTAAGATGGCTTTGTCTCCATCGCGGCAAGCTAGCTCGGTGCTGGCTCCCGGGATGGGGCTCGTAGGTGGTCAATCTCGCCGAGAAAGGGAGCAAGATTGACACAATATCGCGGTCACCTACTGTACATGTAAAAAGGGTAATTTCAAGGGCAAAAATGGAGGAGAACAGGAAGAAGGCGAAGGATTAAATGTCTTTTTCCCTTAGTTCTTTCTTTTTTTCGCTTTCTCCAGGTATTAAGGATTGGACACCTGTCTGTATAGTATTGTTCTTTCTTTGTTATGATTGGATACAGTATTTTCCCCCATCGATTCGATACATTTTTTTTCCCCTCTGTTTTTTTTCGTTTTTTCGCTCAGATGCACCACTCTCACGTAATTTTCAAGTTGCCGGGGCTCAAGTGGACTTTCCCTTTTTGGGTGCTCCTCTTTTTTAGGTTTCCTTTTTTGGGATGCGGCCTTAGATACTCAACATAGGCTCCTGGAATGTCCGGGGGATGGGTGACCCGGTTAAAAGAGCCGCAATCTTTTCTACGCTTGAAGTGGTATGGGGTGGAATTAATTTGTTTACAAAAGACTCATTTAATAAAGGAAACAAAGTTAAAATTATCTAATAGAAAATATCAATGTCAGTACCATTCGGTTCACTCCTCCTATTCTAGAGGGGTGAGCATTATGGTAAAAAGGGAAGTGGCTTTTGTATGCAAAGATCTTAGAATAGATGAACTGGGTCGCTATGTTTTCATGCATTGCTTATTAGAAAATGAACCATATGTATTGGCCAATATTTATATCCCTCCACCTTTTAAAATAGAGATCCTGTATAAATTAATGGAATTTGTGATAGTGGTAGGAGACTTTAATGCAGTACTGAATAGAACTATTGATAGATTCCCACCAGGGACTGGGTTTGATAGAAGGGGAGCGGGGACATTTAGCTCAGTTCCTGGAGGAGGTAGGATGGCGTGATATCTGGAAAACAAGACACCCAAATGAGCGGCAATATTCCTGTTTCTCAAGTTCATACTCCACATTGTCTAGAATAGATATGGCCCTGGGAAACTGGGTAAGTTTGCAGTTAATCAATAAAATTGATTATCACCCAAGAGGGGTATCGGATCACTCTCCACTGGTGCTGACATATAGGGAGGAAGTGTCCTCCAAGTAATTGGAAAATAAGCCCCTTCTGGTTGGAACTTGTGGGAAAACCAGAGGAGATAGGCATACAATTGAGAGAGTTTTTGGATTTCAACTCAGGGACAGCGCCAGAGGGAGTGATTTTTGTCATGCCCTGAAGGCCTTTCTTAGGGGAGTACTGATTCAGCAGGTGGCCAGGATTAAGAGTAACTCCAGTGAATGGGAAGAGAGAATTAGGAAGGAGGTGGTGGAGGCACAAAAACAATATGTGGAGGATCTAACACAGATTAAACAAAGGAGATGGCTCAAGAAACAGCAGGAGTATAAAATGGCAGTTAATAGGAAAGTGGAGAATAAGCGCCTTTTCCAAAGACAGAGTGCAATTGCGGAAGGGGAGAGTGTAGGCCATACATTGGCACTCCTAGCTAAAACTAATTCGGCCCCTTCTAGTGTCCCCGCAGTCAGGATACCGGGGGGTGGGATAACCTCTCAGACACCTGCAATATTGGATACATTTGTGGCATATTATCAGGACCTATATAAATCAAAAAGAGGGGATGAGATGCCACAAATGGATGAGTTTCTAAAGAGAATAGAAACACTAGTTTTAACAGAGGAGGATAGAACCATTATAGAAGCCCCAATTACCTTAGAGGAACTGCAACAGGCAGTGATGGGGATGTCCAATCAGAAGTCCCCTGGGCCAGACGGCCTACCAGTAGAGATCTATAAACAATATGGGGAGGTGTTGCTCCCAGAATTATCAAAGGTACTGAATTGGGCGATAGAAGGGGGGAGACTGCCCGTCTCAATGTCAGAAGCCACCATAATAGTGTTTCAGAAAGAAGGAAAGGATCAATTAGACACAGCATCTTATAGACCAATATCACTGCGATGCGATGTGATGTGAAAATACGGTTTAAAAAAATAGAGACCCTTTTTAGTGAATTAATTTGGAACAAATAAGGCCGTTCCACACCCTTGCAGCTATTTTTAGCAGTGCATTTACAGCTCCTGAGGGGGAAAATTATAAAAGGAGGACGGAATGCCAGTGGAAAAATTATTTTAATGGGGGCTCCACATAACACTATAATAGAAACTTTAGAGGCTGGTGCCGCATACACACGATCATGTTTCGGCATAAAAAAAAACAAAGTTGTTAAAAAATGTCATTTAAAATGATCATGTGTGGGATTCACATCATTTTTTGGGTTCTGAAAAACGACACATTTTTTTTCCGAACATGCTGCATTTTTTAACAACGTTTTTAAACTATGTCGTTTTTCGGGTTGTAAAAAATGACCGTGTGTGGGCTAAAACAACGTTAAAAACCCGTGCATGCTCAGAAGCAAGTTATGAGACGGGAGCGCTCATTCTGGTAAAACTACCATTCGTAATGAAGTAAGCACATTCATCACGCTGTAACAGACAGAAAAGCGCGAATCGTCTTTTACTAACAGGAAATCAGCTAAAGCAGCCCCAAGGGTGGCATCATCCGCATGGAACTTCCCCTTTATAGTGCCGCCGTATGCGTTGTACGTCACCGCGCTTTGCTAGAGCATTTTTTAAAAACGATCGTGTGTAGGCAACGTCGTTTTAATGATGAAGTTGGAAAAAAATATGTTTTTTCCTGCCGAAAAATCATCGTGTTTAAGCGGCATGACTCTTTCCAGGCTAGGAATCCAACATTAAGGATGGTTAAAAGAATATGGCAGGCAGGAAAGTTAGCTTTAGGGTATAAGGGGCCAACGAAATACTCCCCGCTCTGGGAAAACAAATATTTTCAAGAAAATTTAGTTATGGGGAAGTTAACAGAATGGGAAAAGCTAGGCATAACTAGATTCACACAATTATATGTATTTATTACTAGTGTTGCTCACGAATATTCGCATTGCGAATATTCGCTACGAATATTGCATATTCGAGTATTCGCGAATATCTCGAATATCGCGGCGAATATTCGCTATTTCGAATATTTGTATTTTTCAAATTTCGCAAAAAATTCGCAATCAATTTCGCATTTGCGAATTTCGCAATGGCGAAATTTCGCAATAGCGAAATTTCGCAATTTTTTTTTTTTTTTTTTATAAAATATCACGAATATTCGATATTTACGAATATTCGCGACCGCATATGTGAAATTTCGCTTTTTTTTTTTTATAAAATATACCGAATATTCGTAAATATCGAATATTCGTGATATTTTATAAAAAAAAAAAAAAAAAAAAAAAAAACGAAATTTCGCATTAGCGAAAATTCGCATTAGCGAAAATTCGCATTGGCGAAAATTCGCAATTTTTTTTTTTTTTTTTTAATATCACGAATATTCGATATTAACGAATATTCGCGAATATTCTTCGAAATATTCGCGAAATATCGCGAAATCGAATATGGCGTATTCCGCTCATCACTATTTATTACATTGAATTATTTTGCAGAATTAAGTAGAGAATATACCATTCCAAATTCTTTGTTCTATACTTACCTACAGATTAGGCATGCCCTTCAAACCCAATTCAAGGCACACCCGTTGAGATGGCAAAAAATCCCTCACCTTCAACGGCTAATTAAGTCAGGAATTTCTAAAGGCTTTATTTCAGAACTACAGTATATGAGCAAATTTACGATGGGTCTATAGGGGGTGAGAGACGGGGGAAAAAATAAACACAGATGGGAGGAGGATGTAGTCCCTATAACAACGGAACAATGGGAACGGATTTTGAAGCATTGGTGTCACTTTTCCCGTCACAAAGAGTATCCCATCTATTTTTAGTCCACAGAGTTTATTACACTCCAAAGAGATTATACATGTTTGGAAGGAAATTAGATGACAAATGCCCTAGGTACCAAAATACAGGAGACTTCATACACATAATGTGGAAATGCCCAAAACGATATAGGTACTGGGTTGAGGTATTAGATATTATAAATACAACCTTTGGGACTGCCCTGGAACCAGAGGCCAGGGTATGCCTACTGGGTTGTATAGAGGAGAGGTATGAGCAAAGGGGCATCACAGTAGCAGTTATAAGGTAAAAGTATCTCTAACCAGACAAGGTAATTTAAAAAAAATTAAAACGTTGTGGGAGTCTTGGTTAAGTAGAACGGGGTGCCCACCTTAGAGAGCAAATCAAAAGCTCAAAGCTGATGATGTGAAGAAATAAAGATGTGAAGAAATAAAGAAATAAAGAAATAAACATACAGATTCTCCATGGGTAAAAACCTGGTGGGTATGTTTATTTTAGGCTAAAAAGTACGCCCATAGCCGTGGATACAAACACAATAAAAAATGTAGATAAAAAATCTGCGGCCGGCTGGCTACAGTACAAATCCCTGTGCACTAAGAACAGGATGTGTCGCACAGTGACAACAGCATGTCGCTCCTGCGATGCGTTTCATCACTATTCTGACGTCGTCCTGGTGCCGAAACGGGCAAAATAGTGACAAAACGCATCGGGTGTTTGTAGTGTAGCCGGCCAGCCGGCCGCAGCTTTTTTATCTACATTTTTTAATTGTGTTTGTGTCCACGCCTATGGGCGTACTTTTTAGTCTAAAATAAACATACCCATCAAGTTTTTACCCATGGAGAATCTGAATGTTTATTTCTTCCGAGTCACATTGTCAGCTTTGAGCTTTTGACATGCTGGTGGAGAGACAACATCCAGTGGTGACCCCTTACATACAGTCTTTTCTGGCGCAGTGGTCAGGACCTTCCCCTGGGACCATCAAGAGGAAAAGACCTTGGCTGGGTTTAAGTCACAGGCTATTCTGGTCTGTGCAGCTGGTAAGCACACACTTCTTCTGGTGGTGGATTTATGGTGTTTTGAGAGTTACTTGAAGTTGGATTCATGCCCTTATTGATTTTTTCGTCTGAGTTTTTTCTGAATTAATTTATAAAAATTTCACTTTGGATTTATTGGGACTTCTTTTCGTTAAGATTTCTTGACTTGATGATTTTAAGTTGAAATTTTTACATTATTAATTTTTGCACAGGATTTATTTATACGGGATTCTTTTTCATTTGTTTTTCCATTCATGTGCACATTTACTACCGATTTTTTGGTAGTTTCATTACCTCTTATATCACTTTTATGAGTGGGTATTATTTATTGTTTTGTTTGTATCCCACATTGTGTTGCTGCTTATTGCCTTTCCTAGTGCAGTTTTTCACACTCCATATAGATAGACTCACCACTCCACCTACGATCACCTGACTTATAGCAGATAATGGCTGCCTAAAAACAATAGGCAAACAGACCGCGCGCACTCTAATGAGCAAGTTTTCAAATCTTCAGTGCTACTCTGCAATACACTCCATACCCTGTTTAACAGTCAGGGCCTATCGGAGGAACATGACTTGGCACTCAGCCGATTCTAATCAGGTAGAAGTATCAAACTCGGTCCTACGGTGGAGGACAAAAAAAGAACATGGATAATAGCCTAAGAGCAAAGATTTATGGGAGAGGGGTCCTATTGGGTAGTTATCTAGGCGGGGCTAACCCACATGTTGATGCCATGGAGTCTGTCAGGAAAACGTATTTTAAAGAGACACTGTCCTTGGTCATGCAGAGCATAGTGTCTCTGTAAAGACCCCTCTATAAATACTTTACCAGTGTTTTCTATCTCATCTACACAGCATTCTTTTTATGGCTGAGTGCTGTCACATGACCAGGGAATTGAAATTAGAACTCCCCTGAGTCTTCAACATCAGTCATTTCATCATCCTTTGTGGCAGAGTGAGAAGTGGCAATGGAGGGCTGGTATGGTGAGTATAGAGAGGTTTACAGAGACACTGTCACTTTGCCCTGCTTGGGCAAGGTGTCAGTGTCTCTTTAAACCTAAAAATATTATTGAAATAGCAAGAGGTATTCTATTCTAGACCAAAAGAAAATACTTCACATTGTTATAGATTGTGTTCATCTTAAAGACTTCATCTGAAAAAAAAACATCTACCATACTTTCAGGTGCTTACAAAACAAAATCTAGGCTTGTTTTGTGTTGTACCTACCTTTCCACTTAAAGACTTGTTGGGCCAGATTCCTAAAAAATTGCGTATCTGTCGGCGTAGCGTATCGTACCGCATTTACACTACGCCTACGCCAATTACTGGAGCAAGTGCCGTATTCTCAAAGCACTTGCTCTGTAATTTTCGGCGGCGTATCGTAAATGCGGCGTCTTAAGGCCGCGTAATTCAAATAGTGAGGGAGGGGGCGTGCTGTATTTAAATTAAGCGCGCCCCCGCGTCAAACGAACTGTGCATGCGCCGGCCGGGAAAAAAGCCAAGTGCGCATGCTCCAGCTCACGTCAGAAAGCGTTGTTGAAACCGACGTCAAAACGATGTGATCGTCACTTACGCAATTCCCTATTCATGAACGACTTAGTAAAACGACGTAACTGACGGAAAAAGACGACGCTGACCCGACGCCATACTTAACATGGCAACGACGGAACTTCGGAAACCTACCCCTCATATAGCAGGGGTAACCTTACGCGTACGCAACCTACGTAAACTACGTCGCCGTGTCGCAAAAACGTTCGAGAATCAGCGTATCGGCTCATTTGCATATTCGGCGGTGAAATCTACGTAAACGCCACCTAGCGGCCGTCGTAGTATTGCATTTAGGATCCGACGGTGTAAATGACTTACACAAGTCAGATCCAAGCTTAAAACCAGCGTATCATGTTTTCAGAATAGAAAACAATGATACGCCGGAGGGAAATTCGAATTACGCCAGTGTATGTGTACATACACTGGCGTAATTCCTTTGAGAATCTGGCCCGTTATGTTTATGTATACTGTATGGTTTGGGATATAAAGTAATATGGGAATTTAGCTGTGGAATGGTGTTTAATCAGAAACAGCTGCCAATGTCACAGAGAACGTATCCAAAATTCATTGTAGAGAAAATCCCATAATGTACTGGAGGAATTTTCTTTGGTTTAGAAAGAAATGCATGAAATTTTATTAAGGGCTAAACTAACTGGTCATGAGAATGTTGGGCTTTCCAAAGAAAACAATGAATTGCTGCATAAACTGTAATAAATGTATATGCCTCAAATAACATTTGAAACTGCATGTTACTGTAAATGAATCATGGACATGTATACAGATAGATAGACATACAGACAGATATATATGTAGATAGATAGATAGATAGATAGATAGATAGATAGATAGATAGATAGATAGATAGATAGATAGATAGATAGATAGATAGATAGATAAAAAGATAGATAGATATGCAGTTATACATATGGGCCCCGAACGTTTTATAGCTAAAGATACGCCGTCGTAAGTACAAATGTGCGCCGTCGTATTGTTACGCCGATTCGCAAAGCTAGATACGCTGTAACACAAGGCTTCAGCCGCCCGACGTAACTTGCCTACGCCGGCGTATCGTGGGCACATTAGTTAGGCTGGATGCATTCGGCGTTCCCATTTCAAATATGAAAATGAGTAAGATACGCCGATTCACAAACGCAAATGCGCAAATGAGCCGGCCGCTTCATATACGAAATGCAAAGGTATGGGCCAGGAAACGACGCCGTCAAATTTTACCTTGCGTACCCTGTTTACGTAGTACTACGTGAATAGGGCTGTGCATAGGTTACGTTCACATCGTAGGCATTGAGCCGTCCTATCTTAGGGAGTATATGCAACGTAATTCTGAGCATGCGCGCGCATGCGCCGTTTGATCGGCCATTCATTTGCATGGGGTCACGCTTAATTTAAATAGATCACTCCCACCTCCTTCCTACTTTGAATTAGGCGGGCTTTTGCCAGCCAATTTACGCTACGCCACCGCAACTTACGGAGCAAGTGCTTTGTGAATACTGTACTTGTCTCTCTATGTTACGTCAGCATAGCGTATATGAGATGCGCTACACTGGCATAAATATACGCCGAACTGAGGGAATCCGGGCCATAGATAGATATGCAGTTATATATATATATACTGTACATACAGATATATAGATAGATAGATAGACAGACAGACAGATAGACAGACAGACACATGGATATATAGACATACAGACAGATAGATATGCAGATAGATAGATAGACAGACAGACAGATATGGAGATAGATATACAGATATGGAGATAGATATACAGATATGGAGATAGATATACAGATATGGAGATAGATATAAAGATATGGAGATAGATAGATATACAAATAGATAGATAGATATGCAGTCATACATATACAGATAGATAGATAGATAGATAGATAGATAGATAGATAGATAGATAGATAGATAGATAGATAGATAGATAGATAGATAGATAGATAGATAGATAGATAGATAGATAGATAGATAGATAGATAGATAGATAGATAGATAGATAGATAGATAGACAAAGATAGATATGCAGTCAAACAGATAAACAGATAGATAGCTTCTGATGCATACTTGTGATCAGGCTTTCTGATTATGTGACTACAATCACAGTGGTCACATGATCAGAATGCCCACCACAGCGGGAGGGGGTTAAGGTGGTTTTGAATTGTGAAACTTGATTATTTTTTTTATCCAGATGTAAGAATTGACCAGCTGAAAAAACAGCCACAACAGATCTAAAACCTAATGGAAAGGTTAATCTTAAAAAAATAAAAAAAATAGGCTAAGGTTCCAAGCTTTAAACAATTTAATAGCCAATGGAAAAACAGATCATTAGGATTGCCCCCCCCCCCTCCCCATACTGTAAACTTTAATAGGGTTCAATTTTGAGTTTGGAGTTTTTGGAATTCACACATGTATAGCGCCTGGTTACTTCTAGGTACCGGTGCTGACAAAATTTAAGGGGTTAACCACTTAAGCCCCGGACCAATATGCTGCTAAATGCCCAAATGCGTTTTTTACAATTCGGCACTGCAATGCTTTAACAGACAATTGCACAGTCGTGCGACGTGGCTCCCAAACAAAATTGGCTTCCTTTTTTCCCCACAAATAGAGCTTTCTTTTGGTGGTATTTGATCACTTCTGCGGTTCTTATTTGTTGCGCTATAAACAAAAATAGAGCGACAATTTTGAAAAAAAATTCAATATCTTTTACTTTTTGCTATAATAAATATCCCCCAAAAACATATATATATATTTTTTTTCCTCAGTTTAGGCCGATACGTATTCTTCTACCTATTTTTGGTAAAAAAAATCTCAATAAGCGTTTATCGATTGGTTTGCGCAAAATTTATAGCGTTTACAAAATAGGGGATAGTTTTATTGCATTTTTATTTATTTATTTATTTTTTACTACTAATGGTGCCGATCAGCGATTTTTTTCATGAATGCGACATTATGGCGGACACTTCGGACAATTTTGACACATTTTTGGGACCATTGTCATTTTCACAGCAAAAAATGCATTTAAATTGCATTGTTTATTGTGAAAATGACAGTTGCTGTTTGGGAGTTAACCACAAGGGGGCGCTGTAGGATTTAGGGTTCACCTAGTTTGTGTTTACAACTTTAGGGGGGTGTGGCTGTAGGTCTGACGTCATCGATCGAGTCTCCCTATAAAAGGGATCACTCGATCGATGCAGCCACCACAGTGAAGCACGGGCAAGCCGTGTTTACATACGGCTCTCCCCGTTCTCCAGCTCCGGGGAGCGATCACGAGCTGGCGGCTAGAAACGAATAGCCGTGCCCTCGTCCCAGATCGCTCCCCGCGGGTTTCTGACCGCATGTAGCGGGGGGGTCCCGATCGGACCCCCGACCCGCGCAAAGGCAGGACGTATATATACGTCCATCTGCCTTAACGTTCCCTTCTGTGGATGTATATCTACATGCGGCGGTCGGTAAGTGGTTTTAATCAGAGTGCACAGACTCTGATTGTGATTTCAATTCTACATTGGGTCTCTGTTTCGACTGGGCTGTGCTGTGGGCTCATGCTGTTGCTCCCGGGGTGCTTTACCACCTCGGGGCGACAGGTGGCGCCGGTATAGTCCGGGCTGGGGTGCCTTTTGCCAGCGGGCAATGGGGAGAGGGTATCTCTCGCGGGGCATGCTGGGGAGGGTGTTTCTGGAGCAGACGCCATTAAGGCGGGGTTCTTTTCCGGCGGGGCACCCACCTTTAGGGTGACCTTGCATCACGGCCCCCGGCCCCCGGGGGGCGTGTGCCACGCGGTGTGTCTGGTTCTGGGACTATGTTGGCCCGGAGCATTTGAAGTTATGACTGGATCCTCATCTCTGGGGAAAGATTCCGGGCGAGATGGCTGTTCAGTGGGGAGTCAGCCTGGGGAGAGCCGGGGGAGGCGGGCGGTCCAGCAGGGCCTCGGTGGTCCATCGGGGATCAAGGTAACCGGACACGTTAGTGCAGGTGGATGTCAGCCATTTGTCAGTCGGTGACCAGTTGAAAACTACCTGTGAGGTGATTCAGGCACAATTGCTACTTCTCCATGATAAGTTATGGGAAGGGTCTGTGGCAGAGACTTGTTCCCCTCAAAGTTCTGAGTGATATCCTGGCTGTCAGGTCGGTGTGAGAGGCCTGTCCAGGTACACTATACCCACTCCGGCTGGAGTGGCGACGAAAGCAAAGTGACGTTGGGAGCTGGATTGCTTCCATACTGTCAGGCCTGAATCTGCTACTCATCTCTCCTCACCTATCTTTACGGTCTCTCTCAAGTTTTGCTGTTTGCTGTGTTGGGCAAAGATAAAAGCACAAGGAAAGAAAGACACCTGCTGTTTGGATATTCCATCATTGTCTCTCATCAACTACCCTAGACGGCGGAGCTATAGAGGTAACAGACCATCCCAAATTCTGTCCAGTGGCTCCTGCGAGGGTGAGCACTACACATGATTTAAGGAGCCTCCAGTGAATCAAACCCAAAGCATATTTGCCCACCCCTATTTAGGTAAACTGTATGTATGGTAGAAATCTAGTATCAGGACAGTATGTGAGCACTTGAAAAGGGAGCAAACAAAAAGAGGTTTTACCTTGCAATAAAAATGATAATGTATTTTCTGAGAGACAATAGCCACAAATATCTGTGTGCTGGAGCACCTGAATAAGCTAAAACTTTAAGACAGAACATAAGATTTTGTTTTTCATAAGAAATTTGGTTGCTGAGGATCAGCTGAAAAGGGCCGAATACTATGAAAACCAAAGAAGGATTTACCAATGTGCCAAACATTGGAAACTTAACAACTGAAGTCCAGCTGCATAAACATTGTATGGCACCATCACAGCGCCAGACCACTAAAATAGATCACAAACTTCAGGGAGTAATGCAGGATTTACCCTGCAGCAAACATTAGAAAATGTTCATCTATGTTCCAGCTACAAAAACATTGGCCCAGATTCATAGAGCGATTACGCCTGTCTAACTGGTGTTAGACAGGAGTAATTTCAAATTTCGCGCACCGTATCACTAGTTTGAATCCTCAAAACCATGATACAGCGGCTTCGGGCTTCGATCCGAGAGGCTTACGTCCTCGTAAGCCCTCGGATCTACGTTGCGATATTTTTGCGGCCGCTGGGTGGAGTCCACGTCGTTTTCACCGTCGGGGTATGCAAATTAGTTTTTACGGCAATCCACGAAGGTACGAGTGTCCCTCGCAATCGCCTACATCATTTTTTGGCTACGTAATGTTAGAGGAGCTTTTTGCTGGTCTAACAGTGCGTAACCCATGTAAAGTATGGCCGTCGTTCCAGCGTCGATTTGAAATTATTATTTTTTTTTTAACGTAACTCGTTCGGGAATAGGAATGTATGTAAACGACGCTACTACGACGTAACGACGTGATTTCGCGCAATGCACGGCGGGAAATTTGCGAACGGAGCATGCGCAGTTCGATCGCCGCGGGAACGCGCCTATTTTAAATGCTTCACGCCCCCTACTCGCGCAGATGGATTGCGACGGGAGAAATACACTACGCCGCCGTCGTTTACTGGACAAAATCTACCTGGATTCCACGTAGAGCCAGGTAAAAAACGGCGGCGTAGTGTATTTCTCATACTCTACGATAATCTAATTCTCTCTGAATCTGGGCCATTGTGTTGGAAAATTTACATTGCCAGAGAATCAGAATAGGCATGGTGGAAGTAGCTGATGATGATGACAGGTATATTTTTTAAAGGGATGCTGAGAAGATAAAAAAAGTTGGTTGTTGGAGAAAGGAAAATGGACTTTCTAGGCACCAATCATAGACATAAAATTAAGTTTTTATTGATGCAACCACAAAGGGTTTGAATCAACATTACAATTTTTAAAACATAAAACACGTTAACAAGACATTATCACACGGTATGCAATAATACAAAGATGAACAGTATTTGTTAAAACCAAGATTAATCCAATATGAACATTAACACTGATAAGTAGTTAATGTGGATATTAAGTGTAATGATGAGCGCAAACTTAAACTAAACTAAATAATCAATCCAAACAAACAAGTGAGCATCACCACAAAAATAGTGATTAAATAGATAATCCAAAATACGTGCAATACAGTGCAGCAGCAAATGTCCCAAATAAGTGATTAAATTAATAATCCAAATATGTGCAATAAATGCAACAACAAATGTCCCAAATTAGTGAAATCCAGTGGGGAGACTAACGTAAATCAATCAGTGACAAGGCTTCTATCCATGTAACAACAAACTCATCCAGATGAGACTTCACAGATGAACGTGCTCACAGAGCGCTTACCTTCCACAAGGAAGAAAAGGGCATCGAACACATGCAATGATGATCCTGTAGGCAGCCGTCTCCAATGCAGTCTTTAAGCCAGTCTCAGCCACATTCGACGTCCGGTCGAAAATGTAACGGATGTTCCAAAGGGAAAATGAAGCTCACATAGTGAAGTACGTAAACTTAAAAATGGTTTAATAAAGTAAACACACTTACAGAAAGAAAAACTAATAAAAACACCAAAACAATGGCACTTCCGGTCGGACGGTCAGGGTGTCACGTCACTTCCGGTTGACCTTACGCGTTGCGTCACGTCACGTGACTTCATCAGAGGTTACCAAGGGCCTATCAGATACATTCTTTTATAGGTGAAAAGCGGAAATCGAATCGCGGCCATTTTCGATACTGCGTCGAAAACGGAAGTGTCTCTGCGGCCATTTTCGATATGGGAAAACGGCTAATAGTATTCAGGGATTTACAAAACAGATACCAGTATACCAAAACAATGATATAAATAATGAATAAATCATAAATATAATGAAGCACTTACATTACTGTGTTCATATGTAATAACAAACTCCCGATCATATTCGACGAGACTCCGAATATGTAATGCCATAAAGGTCATTTCAGGAAGGGGAGGCGAATCAGTGACTGTAAAGCCGAATCATCAGTAATACAAACTCCCGATCATATTCGACGAGACCTCGAATATGCAATGCCATAAAGGACATTTCAGGAAAGGGAGGCGAATCAGTGACTGTAAAGCCGAATCATCAGCGAATGCACTTGTGTGGAGTGCCAGTGTTGGAAATTACACATAGTCACTAACCTTGTGTAAAAAGCAATATTAGACATACAAAGTACATACAAGTAGGTTGGATGTCTATGCCTCACATATACGTCAATACTGTGCTAATTTAATGAAGTTACCACTCAATAAAAATAAAATTAGGGTAAAATCTATACAATAGCCCAATAAAAGGCTAAAAAAGAATTGGATGATATACTAATGGAAAAAACCGGGGTGATCAGTAGGAAACGAGTGACACCCCTTCCGCTTACATAGTTACCTAAAGCCAATCTATCTAAAATAGGGATCAAGTGTAACTCAAAACCTAAAATAAAATGGTAAAAATTAAAAGTTGCTGAGAAAACAATTTAAATCAAACTCAACATTTAATCCATAAGGGACCATGGTATTCAGAGAATGGATCCACTGGGATTCCATTTGGCTGATGGACCTAACCAGATGGGCTCCTCTCCAGGGCTTATTAAATTTATCGATCCCCCAAAAGGTCAGATGTCTGGGGTCTTTCTTGTGTTTCTCCAGAAAGTGTCGGTTAACACTATGTTTAGTGAAGCCATTCTCGATATTCACAACATGTTCTTTTATACGGACCATTAATGCTCTTTTTGTCCTTCCTACATATTGTAGGTTACAACTACATTGCAACACATACACTACGCCTTCTGTATGGCAACTAATGAAATTCTTTATTTGATGGCACTCATTGGTGTGAGTGCTTATAAATTGTGTCCTCTTCTGTTGAGGACACTTCGACCGTTTACAGGCATAACAATATTTGCACGGAACAAATCCTTTAGTGGTGAAAAACGTGTACCCGCTTTTGGGTGGAGGATCCACTACATTTTTCACAAGTAGGTCCCTAAAAGTGGGGGCTCTTTTATACACAATATTGGGCATTTCCGGCAAGATAGATTTCAAATGCCTATCCCCCTTCAATACATGCCAGTGTCTTTTAAGTAATTTTGCCACATCCTTATATTGGATATTGTAATCCAAGATGATGGCAGGGGCCGTCATGTCCCGCTGCTTTTTCACATTCCCCTGTAGCATCGTATTTCTATAAAGACCAGCCACTTCTTGAATCTGTCTTTGAATAAATTCGTGGGAATAACCTTTATCTTTAAACCTCTCTCCTATAAAGGATGCTTGGGCTAGGAAATCAGAATCTTTAGTGCAATTTCGTTTAATCCGAACCAGTTGTCCTTTCGGTATGTTCAACAGCCAAGATTTGTAATGGCAACTATTTAGGGATAAATAGCTATTTGAGTCGACACTCTTAAAATGTGTTTTCGTGATAAGCTTGTTAGATGTTATAGTGATATCCAAATCAAGAAAATTAACTACCTTATCGCTGATATGGAAAACCAGATTAATGTTCTTATCGTTAACATTTAAATCTGCACAAAATTTCTCCAATGTTTCTTTAGTACCCTTCCATACCATCAGCACGTCATCGATATAACTTTTATAAAATATTAACTCAATGGGGGTATCCGAATAGATCGCCTCTTCTTCCCATTGTGCCATGAAGGCGTTGGCAACCGAAGGAGCAAATTTAGCGCCCATGGCGATGCCCGTGCTTTGGTTATAATAAGACTGGTTGTACCAGAAATAGTTGGACTTTAAGCAAAATTCTAGGCACTTGATGAGAAATTGGGGCTGGGCGGAGGAGCTGAGCCAGCACAGACAGTAATTAGATTTGTTCAGATGAGGAGAGGGCTTGTTACTGACACTTACTGGAGGATCAATTACCCATCAAGGTCAGAGGCCCATTACAAGTAAAAAAAAAGGAATTAATGGAAAGGGAAAATAATAAAGTAAGCGTTTAAAGTATTTTATTGATTTATTTTAGTGACAGAGTTTTTTAAGGCAAAATCTGCTTTAAGAACTCAGTATATGAGTTTGCTGATAATAGACCCCTGACAAGGTCAAACATATGACAAAACGCATTGGGTGGGACCAGATGTGACGTCACCACGCTCCTCGACCGCTCAATATTTTGTCCATGGCCATTGCTGCAGCATTTTATATGACAACACACTTGTTTTTATCGTTGAGTGCTTCTTTTATACTCAATAAGCCACCTTTTATACAGTATCACGCTATGATCCTTTATATTTTAATGCATATGCATCGGGTATGAGTTTGTAATTTGAAGCACGCCAGAACCACCAGCACCTGGGAAAGGTTTTCCCCACTGAACTGGAGGTGTTTTACACAGAGGATCTGGGGAAGCTGGCTCTCTTATCCACATAATCATATGTTCTACCCTTACCCTCACCTGTTGGATTCTGATCTGTTGGGACACTGGAATTTATTTATCTTCTTTCATTGACTTTTTTTGGATGCTTTATGGACTTCTTTTCTTTTGGTGAACTTATTATTATACACATTTTTGTTTTTTTCTCATTTATCTCAATTACCTTCCACAATGTTTATCGAATGTTTGAGATCATGCTATACATGCGTGATATCGCTGCACTATAAGTATATTGTTTACTGGGCCTTTCCTTAAAATATTTTTTGTTCTGATAGTGTACTGCAGAAAAAAAATGACATGTTCAAGCATGAACATGATATACAGTTAAGTTTAGTGACATTTTCGAATAAAATGTCCTATTCGATTCTCAAGTAATTTAAGAAGAAAATGTACACAAATCATAGGTTTTTGACGAAAGGTATGTAATAGCCATTAAAGCTTTGCTAAATGCAACAAACTGTGAAACCAATATGATTTTAGTATGATACTACCTCTATAACATAAGCTCAGAGGGTGGTCGTAATGTGAGAATACTGTGGGGGGCCCTTAAAATGTTTCCCTAGTTCATAGAATTAAGTCCCAGGAAGTGAAGCTCCAGTCAAGAAAGCACAATATTTATAATATGTTGAGAATTGTTGAAAACAAAGTTAATCATCTAAATAATGTTTTCTGACAACCATTCTTGGGATGACCGAGAGAACATGTGTTACATAATCAGCCATAGAAAAATGTGATGCATATTTTGGGTATGGATGATAATAAAACCCATAAAACACAATTACTGATCATAATGCATATTGGAAACATGTCTGAGATACACATTAAAGATGTTTTCACACATTAACCACGCAAGGACCAGAAACATTTGTCCCCTTAATGACCAGGATTTTTTTTGCAATACGGCACTACGTCGCTTTAACTGACAATTGCATGGTCATGTGACACTGTGCCCAAACAAAATTGACATCTTTTTTTTCCCACAAATAAAGCTTTCTTTTGGTGGTATTTTATCACCTCTGCGGTTTTTATTGTTTGCGCTATAAGCAAAAAAAAAAAAAACAATTCTGAAATAAAAATATAGGCCCAGATTCACAGAGCGATTACGCCTGCGCAACAGGAGATGCGTGTGCGTATGTCGAAATGTGCACGTGCGTTTCGTTGTGCGGCATCCCCAGAACGAGATACGCGTAATTTCGTTAGACTGGCGCATCCTTCCGCGCAAAAGTGCGCTAGACACACCATTGATTTGCTAGTCATATATGCTAATGAGGGACTTACGGGGATCCACAAAACAACGTTGGGGCAGCGCAGGCGACGCAGTGTGCGCAACAGCAAAATGTCCTGTCTAAAATTAGAGCTGATAAAAGCTGGTCTAAAAAAAGAAAAAAAGTCTACTTGTTAGATAAAGCAACACTGTTAGTGAGCAGCTCAGCAGTCACACGTGTTGCACAACAATCTGTATGCCAACATGCCAGGGGCATCGTCGCACATAGCTATACTACTGACTTTAGATGAACAAAGAAGAATGAGGGCATGGAGGATGGAACGGAGGAGGGCACAGGAGAGGATATACCGCACCCGCATAGACCTGTTTGGCATGAGTGATTCTGAGGTGTTTCGCATCTTCAGATTCACCCCTCATGTCATCCTGGAATTAACCACAACCCTGCAGGAGGACATCACCAGCCCAACACACCGCTCACATGCAGTGCAGCCACTGGACAAGGTCATGGCAACACTCCATTTCCTTGCCAGTGGCTCTTTTCAGCGTACAAGTGGAGTGGTGGCTGGGATGTCACAGTCCTCCATGAGCAGATGTGTGCACCAGGTTGTCCCTGCAATCCTCAGACGCATGGCCAACCAAATCATCAAACCCACCACTGAGGAGCTGCGGCTGAAGGCAATGACAGATTTCTACAGAATTGCCAGATTCCCACGCACTGTGGGGGCCATTGATTGCACACATGTGGCACTCCAGCCCCCCCAGGAGGCAGAGCACATGTACCGCAATCGGAAGCATTGGCATTCCATCAATGTACAGGTGATAGTCGATGCCCAAGGCCTCATATGGCACGTCTGTGCCAAACACCCAGGGTCCAGCCATGACAGCTACATATACAATCAATGCCACATCCAATTGGAATTCGATCAGAACGTGTATGGGGACACCTGGCTGGTTGGTGAGTGACATGGGTGGCAGGCATGACTATCCCCTCCCATGATGCACACATCACAAGGGGCACATGCATGACTAACATCCTCCTGTCTTTTCCCTTACAGGTGACTCTGCATATCCACTGGGACCCCATCTCATGACTCCTATCCGGAACCCCCAAACCCCAGGAGAGGAAAGATACAATCAAGCACATGCCCAAACACGAGCAGTGGTGGAGCGCACCTTTGGCCTCCTAAAGTCACGTTTCCGATGCCTGGATAAGTCTGGGGGTACCCTCTTGTATTCCCCAAACTTTGTGTGCCAGATCATCGGTGCATGTTGCATACTGCACAACTTTGCAGAAAGAAAGGGCCTGCAGATTGACCTACGTGATGACCTGACCCCTGAACCAGACAATCCCCCCCTAACCGAGGATACCCCGTCTTCTGAGGGAAGAGCAGCCAGGAGACAGCTCACATTGGGCATCTTTGCACGTTAAACATACACATTAATCATGGCACAATGAGAATGCATGCATGCACACCACTGTGGTCCCTAGCACAGACACACCACATCCACATCAAATTGGATTGGCACCAGTCCACCATGCTGGACTTGTGAGCAGCAACGCCACGCCAAGGCTCCAATTATGTCACTGAACATTCATACACCAATCACACGGACCTGGGGATCACTTCTCACTGGTCCTGGGGAACCCTTCTCCACCAAAATAGAGGGTGACACCCCTTTTTCGGCAGGAATGTCACCCCCACATTCACACAGCATTCACAACACAAAAAAAAAATGACCAGCAAAAGCAAAAAATTTCCAGCCCAAAAAAAAAAATGACAAAAAAAAAATTTGTAAAAAAAAAAAAATGGGGGAAAAACAAATTACTGCCCTCTGCGTGAGCCACGCCTGGGGCGCCCCCGGCCACGGCCCCGGCTTCTCAGGGGAGACTCATGGGGAAGGGGTAAAACCGGGGAAGGAGGATCAGCCCCTGATCTCTGCCCACCTGGTGGCCTGCCCTCCAAGGCCACGGCAATTCTGTCCAGGGCAGCACCAAGTGTTGCCGTGTTGGCCTGGATAGCCAGGGTAAGGGCCCTCACATCCTGCCCAACGCCTGCTGATGTCGTCTGCAGTTCGTTTAGGCAGGTTGTGAAAGCCCGGGAGTGGGAGTCCAGGTTCCCCAGCGTATCCTTGATGGAGGACAGGCTCTCCTCCATCCGCACCAATGTCTGGCTGACCTGTCCCAGATGGCGGGTCTGGAGGAACTGGTCCCTTCTCAGGGTGGCGGGCAGGAGATCGGCCAACCCCCTGGTGGTCTGGGATGACATCCTGCCTCCAGCTGATGCTCGTGGCTGGGGAGAAGGGGAGGCCCTTGTGAGGGGAGCAATGTTGGGGGAGGAGGGGGGGGGGCTCCCCCTTAGGGAGGCCTGCCTGCTTCCAGCCAGAGGGGAGGAGTCCTCAAAACCCAAACGTCCAGTGCCTGACATGGACTCCTCCTCCTCATGATTCTCCTCCTCCTCATGATTCTCCTCCTCCTCATGATTGTCCTGCTCCTGTTGAACCGCGGACTCCGGCCTTGTTGGGGGGGCCTCATTAGGCTGTTGTCCTGGGGTTGGTGCGGTCAGGCCAGATGGCCCTGCACCCTCCTGCACATCTGTGGATGACACAAAACATTCACAGGTTGGAGGATCCACACACTTGCCACATATTCCCTTTCACCCCCTCCCCCACACATGCTACACACCTGATATTAAAAAATAAAACAACTTACCTGGCACCACGGGCTGGGGACTGGAGTCAAAGCCGGGCAGGCCCTCAACTTCATGCCGATGAAAGGTCAGGGCCACAGCACGCTCCTCCGCTGTCAGGCTAATACGGCATGGTGGGCCCCCTCCTGTGCCCCTGGCATGGGCATGCATTCTGGCCAACTTCTTTTTGACCAGACGCCGGAGGTCATTGATTTTTTTGTCAATCCCAGACCTGGTCCGTGTCTCCCCCTGCCCCGCAGAATTCACCTGGTCAGTGATCCTATCCAAAATCTCCCTCCTCCTGGCCGGGGTGGTGTTGGCACTCTCTGGGCCGTGGAGGTAACGCCCATACTCGCTAATGGCCCGGGCAAGAATCTGTTTTTCCACAACTGTAAAATTCAGCTTTCGTTTTCTCTCAGTCATCCTTCCAAAAAAAAACAGTCCCAGTCAACAAAATTCACGCACACAAACAAGCACAACCAATCACAAAAAAACACACACACAGAGAGAAAACTACTCACCAAGAAACAGTCCCCAAAAAACAAAACAAAAATACAGCAGGAAAAGAAACAAAAACAAATATATCAATCAAACAAACAGTCTCTCAAACACTTATCAAAAACCACTTTCAAAAATCTACTAACAAACACCTGATCACACAGAACACTAATCTGACGAACAACAAGAACAAAAGCACTTGGTTAAATGGAAAGGGACAAAGGGATGTACTTTTGCAAAGGAAGTGCGTTTGTGTGTGTCTATTTATACTGTTTGCGTAGTTCACAAAGTTGCCCTAGTCCATTTCCAATTTCACTGATTGAGCCGCTCCCGAGTTGTGAGCATGCGCACATCGGAGCTGAGATGGTCTCGTTCAAGCGCGCATGCGCGAGCCGGCCGGCCCTTCATTTGCATGGGGTCACGGCTCATTTCAATGTAACACGCCCACCTCCTTCCCAATTTGTATTACTCCTCCTTACGCCTCTGAAAAAACGTTACGCATGCGCAATTTCCGGCGCAAAAGCTACGAGAATAGGGTGATTACGCGGCAAAATTCCGCAAGTCTAACGTAAAGGCGGTGCGCTACGCCGGTCTAATAATGCGCAGATGTACCTGAATCTGGGCCATATTTTTTACTTTTTGCTATAATACATATCCAAAATAAAATAAAATAAATGTCATCAGCTTAGGCCAATTTGTATTTTTCTACATAATTTTGGTTAAATAAATCACAATAAGTATAAATTGATTGGCTTGCGCAAAAGTTATAGCGTCTACAAAATAGGGGATAGATTTATGCCATTTTGGTTATTAATTTTTATTTTATGGCAGTGATTAGCGATTTTTTGTGGGTCTGCGGCATTGTGGCTGACAGATCAGACACTTTTGACACTTTTTTTGGAACTAGTGACATTTATACAGCGATCAGTGCTAAAAATAGCCACTGATTACTGTCATTGGCAGAGAAGGGGTTAACACTAGGGGGTGGTCAAGGGGTTAACTGTGTTCCCTGGGATTGTTTATAACTGTATGGGTGATGGGCTGCCTGGAAGTGGAGAGAGACCACTGTTCCTAATCACTATGAACATTAGATTACTCTCTACTACCATGACAGAATGGAGATCTGTCTGTTTACATTGACAGATTCCGTTATGTCTCTCTGTGGAGCGATCGCAGGTGGCATTGCGCAGAAGCCGCGGAAAGTCCAGCAAAAGAAAGTCACTTTGGAGGCGCCCAGGGAGAGATCAGTATATATGTACATGTAATGCCGCATACACACAACCGTTTTTCATGATGTGATTAAAAACGACCGTGTGCGGGCTCCAGAGCATTTTTCATGACATGGAAAATGGGCATTAAAAATTTCGAACATGCTCTATTTTTTCGCGTAGTTTTTCACGTTTTCGTTTTTCACGTCGCAAAAATGGTCGTGTGTAAGCTTTAACGACGTGAAAAAATGCGCATGCTCAGAAGCAAGTTATGAGACGGGATCGCTCGTTCTGGTAAAACTAGCGTTCGTAATAGAGATAGCACATTCGTCACGCTGTAACAGACTGAAAAGCACGAAGACTGAAAAGTGTGAATCGTCTCTCACCAAACTTTTACTAACACATAATCAGCAAAAGCAGCCCCAAGGGTGGCGCCATCAGAATGGAACTTCCCCTTTATAGTACGTGTTGTACGACACCGCGCTTTGCTCGAGTATTTTTTTTTTCACGATCGTGTGTAGGCAAGGCAGGCCTTAACAAGAATCAGGTTGAAAAAAAACTTTGGCCCAGATTCACGTACATCGGCGCATTATCGGTCCGGCGTAGCGCACCGCCATTACGTTAGACTTGCGCCATCTAGCCGCGTAATCCCCCGATTCACGTAGCTTTTGCGCAGGAAATTGCGCAAGCGTAAGGTTTTTTCCAGAGGCGTAAGGAGGAGTAATACAAATTGGGAGGGACATGGGCGTGTTACATTGAAATGAGCCGTGACCCCATGCAAATGAAGGGCCGGCCGGCTCGCGCATGCGCGCTTGAACGAGACCATGTCAGCTCCGCTGTGCGCATGCTCACAACTCGGGAGCGACGCAAACAGTGAAATTGGAAATGGACTAGGGCAACGTTGTGAACTATGCAGACAGCATAAATAGACACACACAAACGCACTTGCATTGCAAAAGTACATCCCTTTGTGTCCCTTCCCATTTAACCAAGTGCTTTTGTTCCTGTTGTTCGTTGCAGTGTGTCTTGTAGTTGTCAGATTAGTGTTCTGTGTGATCAAGTGCTTGTTGGTATATTTGTGAAAGTGTTTTTTGATAAGTGTTTGAGAGACTGTTTGTTTGATTGATATATTTTTGTTCGTTTGTTTTCTTGCTTTATTTTTTCTTTTTTTTTTTTTTGTGACTGTTTCTTGCTGAGTGCTAGTGTGATTTGTGGGTGTTCGTTTTCTCTTTGTGTGTGTTCTTGCCTGATTGGTTGTGCTTGTATTTGTGACTGATTTTTGGTGACTGGTAGTGAGTTTCTTTGGAAGTATGACTGAGAGAAAAAGAAAGCTCAATTTTACTGTGGGGGAAAAAAGAATTCTTGCCCGGGCCATTAGCGAGTATGGGCGTTTTCTCCACGGCCCGCAGAGTGCCACCACCACCCCGGCCAGGAGGAGGGAGATATTGGATAGGATCACGGAGCAGGTGAATTCATCGGGGGAGGGGGAGACACGGACCCGGTCTGGGATCGACAAAAAAATAAATGATCTCCGGCGTCTGGTGAAAAAAAAACTGCCCGCAATGCATGCCCATGCCAGGGGCACAGGAGGGGGCCCACCATGCCGTATTAGGCTTACAGCGACGGAGCATGTGGTGGCCCTGACCTTTCACCGGCATGAAGTGGAGGGCCTGCCAGGCTTTGACACAAGTCCGGTCCCCGCGGTGCCAGGTAAGGTTTTTTTTTCTATCAGGTGTGTAGCATGTGTGGGGGAGGGGGTGAAAGGGAATATGTGGCAAGTGTGTGGATCCTCCAACCTGTGAATGGTTTGTGTCATCCACAGATGTGCAGGAGGGTGCAGGGCCATCTGGCCTGACCGCTCCAACACCAGGACAGCAGCCTAATGAGGCCCCCCCAACAAGGCCGGAGTCCGCGGAGGAGGTTCGAGAGGAGGAGGACGATCATGAGGAGGAGGACGATCATGAGGAGGAGGACGATCAGGAGGAGGATGATCATGAGGAGGAGAAGTCAGGCACTGGACGAGTGGTTTGTGCGGACTCTTCCCCTCTGGCTGGCAGAAGCCTGCCCTCCCTAAGGGGGAGCCCCCCCCTCCTCCCCCAACATGGCTCCCCTCACAAGGGCCTCCCCTTCTCCCCGCCCACAACCATCAGCTGGAGGCAGGATGTCATCCCAGAGCACCAGGGGGGCGCCCAATCTCCTGCCCGCCAGTCTGCGAAGGGACCAGGCCCTCCAGACCCACCATCTGGGACAGCTCTGCCAGACTTTTGGGCGGGTGGAGGAGAGCCTGTCCTCCATGAAGGATACACTGGGTAACCTGGACTCCCACTCCCGGGCTTTCACAACCTGCCTAAATGAACTGCAGACTACAGCAGCAGGCGTTGGGCAGGATGTGAGGGCCCTTACCCAGGCTATCCAGGCCAACACGGCAACACTTGGTGCTTCCCTGGACAGAATTGCCGTGGCCTTGGAGGGCAGGCCGCCAGGTGGGCAGATATCAGGGGCTGCTCCTCCTTCCCCGGGTTTGCCCCTCCCCCATGAGTCTCCCCTGAGGGGCCGTGGCCGTGGCCGGGGGCGCCCCAGGCGTGGCTCACGCAGAGGGCAATAATTTTTTTTTTCCCCTTTTTTTTTGGCTGACATTTTTGGCATTTTTTTTTTTTTTTTTGGCTGACATTTTTTGCATTTTTTTTTTGCTGACATTTTTTTTAAATTTTGGGTTGTGCATGCTGTTTGAATGTGGGGGTGACATTCCTGCTGGAAAAGGGGTGTCATCCTCAATTTTGGTGGAGAAGGGTTCCCCAGGACCAGGGAGAAGTGATTCCCAGGTCCGTGTGAATGGTGTATGAATGTACAGTGACATAATTGGAGCCTTGGCGTGGCGTTGCTGCTCACAAGTCCTGCATGGTGGACTGGTGCCAATCCAATTTGATGAGGATGTGGGGTGTGTGTGCTAGGGACCATAGTGGTGTGCATGCATGCATTCTCATTGTGCCATGATTAATGTGTGTGTTTAACGTGCAAAGATGCCCAATATGAGCTGCCTCCTGACTGCTCTTCCCTCAGAAGACGGGGTATCCTCGGTTAGGGGTTGATTGTCTGGTTGGGGGGTCAGGTCATCACGTAGCTCAACCTGCAGGCCCTTCCTCACTGCGAGATTGTGCAGCATGCAACATGCAACGATGATATGGCACACAAAGTTTGGGGAATACAACAGTGTACCCCCAGACTTATCCAGGCATCGGAAACGTGACTTCAGGAGGCCAAAGGTGCGCTCCACCACTGCTCGGGTTTTGATGTGTGCTTGATTGTATCTTTCCTCCCCTGGGGTTTGGGGGTTCCGGATAGGAGTCATGAGATGGGGTCCCAGTGCATATGCAGAGTCACCTGGAAGGGAAAAGACAGGAGAATGTTAGTCATGCATGTGCCACTTGTGAGGTGTGCATCACGGGAGGGGATAGTCATGCCTGACTCCCATGTCACTCACCAACCAGCCAGGTGTTCCCATACACGTTCTGATCGAATTCCATTCGGATGTGGCATTGATTGTAGATGTAGCTGTCATGGGTGGATCCGGGGTGTTTGGCACGGACGTGCCATATGAGGCCTTGGGCATCAACTATCACCTGTACGTTGATGGAATGCCAATGCTTCCGATTGCGGTACATGTGCTCTGTCTCATGGGGGGGCTGGAGTGCCACATGTGTGCAATCAATGGCCCCGATGGTGCGTGGGAATCTGGCAATTCTGTAGAAATCTGTCATTGCCTTCAGCCGCAGGTCCTCAGTGGTGGGTTTGATGATTTGGTTGGCCAAGCGTGTGAGGATTGCAGGGACAACCTGGTGCACACATCTGCACATGGTGGATTGTGACATCCCAGCCACCACTCCACTTGTACGCTGAAAAGAGCCACTGGCAAGGACATGGAGTGTTGCCAGGACCTTCACCAGTGGCTGCACTGCTTGTGAGCGTTGTGTTGGGCTGGTGATGTCCTCCTGCAGGGTTGTGGTTAATTCCAGGATGGCATGAGGGGGGAATCTGAAGATGCGATACACCTCAGAATCACTCATGCCAAAGAGGTCTATGCGTGTGCGGTATATCCTCTCCCGTGCCATCCTCCGTGCCATCCTCTGTGCCCTCCTCCTTCTTTGGTTATCTAAATTCACTAGTGCAGCTATGAGCGACGATGCCCCTGGCATGTTGGCAGTCAAATTGTAGTGCAACACGTGTG
Organism: Rana kukunoris; assembly: GCA_029574335.1. Taxonomy (NCBI): domain Eukaryota; kingdom Metazoa; phylum Chordata; class Amphibia; order Anura; family Ranidae; genus Rana; species Rana kukunoris. Next base: position 121,152,085 of record CM056054.1, on the reverse strand, counting down.
TGTGGTCTGCTCCTCAGTAACGGTGTTGCTTTCTGTGAGATGTAGACGTTTTTTCAAAATTTAGACCAGCTTTTAGGTGCTCTAACTTTAGACAGGACATTTTGCTGTTGCGCACATCGCGTAGCCTGCGCAGCAACTGCGTTTTTTTGTGGATCCCCGCAACTCCCTCATTAGCATATTTGACTAGCAAATCAATGGTGTGTCTAGCGCATTTTTGCACGGACGGATGCGTCTGTCTAACGAAATTACGCCGGACAAAAAAAGTAGATTTCTGGCGTAAATCGTTTTCTGAATCGCGCGCATCTAAACGCACGCGCACATTTAGACTTACGCACGCGCAACACCAGTTGCGCAGGCGTAATCGCTCTGTGAATCTGGGCCATAGTTTTTCTAGACCATTGAAAATGGTCATGTGTACGCGGCATAAGGCTTGGTAAGAAGAAGAGGTATGCTTCCTGTACTAATGTTTGGGCTATCCTTACATTTTTTTTTTCATCCTCCGTGGTTATTTTTTGTGACCATGGAATCGAGCGGTTGTCCTGTCAAACAAGGATGGGCATTTACAGTTCAAGTAACCTTCAAAAGTTAGTTCAGAATGTTATTCCAATTGTTTATCTCTCAAGAATAGCCAGTGCTGTAGAAAAGTAAGATCACTGCATTAAAAAAAAATATCTCTACTAAAGAAATATGGAATCTGATTAAAATAATAAAAAAATAAAAAATTAATTATATTACAGGTTTAACATGATTAGGAGACAAAAACATAGCTAAACTTCTGTGATTTCTGACCTCTACCAGATTGCACAAGAGAAAGTATTGTTGGTTCCGATGCAACATAACAGGAATTTTATCCGTATATACCATTTTTAAAAACTCCAGACTTACACACCTTTAGGGCTTCAATAAGTTATCTCCTCTTCAGAGAAGCCTATCCTACCCACACCTAACAACTGTATTTTTATTTTCTCCATCAGTTCATCAACCTCGCAGTTATTACCTTTTGTTTCACTTGACCCTCCCTTCAAGCAGGGGCCCTCTGATTCCTCCTGTATTGTATTGTAACTGTACTGTCTGCCCTCATGCTGTAAAGCGCTGTGCAAACTGTTGGCGCTATATAAATCCTGTATAATAATAATAATCTCTGGGCAAGTGCAACCAATGAAGTTTTGGGGATTTTCAAGTGACTCAGTATGGAGAAAGGGAAAATTATCTGATGGAGCTGGAAAAACTGAGATTTATATATATGCATTGGATACAACTGAACAGATCTGTATTATCAGGTTATGGCCCATAATTAATATAATAAATATTATATTGGTTTTAGAGTATTTAGAAACAAGGAGCACCATTGGATCTCTGATATGTTTGTATGGAGGATTGTTTATGTAAGCAAATGTGTTTTGCACATTGAAAGAGTAAAGTGGAGGATTGTTTATGTGTGCAGCATTGTTTTATATACCTTGAGACCAGCGTGGATGATTGATATTGTTGGCAGCTATGTTTTTTAGGCTATGGGATAACAGTGAAGGATTGTTCATATTGTCAGCTATGTTCTGTGCACTGTGAGACAGGAGCAAGAGACATGGCAGACTAGGGGCCTAACATTGCAACAGCAGACATACCTTCTCCCTCCCCCTTCAAAGCACGTACTTATTCACAGCAGCAGGGATTAGCTGCCATATATTCTGCTGTAGCTCTACTTCATGTTTTAAAACGGCAACTGAAAAATATGCAGAAAAAAAAATGTATACAGTTGTGCTCATAAGGTTGCATACCCTGGCAGAATTTATGATTTCTTTTTCAGAGAATATGAATGATAACACAAGAACATTTCCTCATTCACTCATGGTTAGTGTTTGGCTGAAGCTATTTATTATCAATCAACTGTGTTTACTCTTTTTACATCATAATCACAACAAAAAACTACCCAAATGACCATGATCAAAAATGTACATACATCGGTTATTTTGACCTGATAACATGCACACAAGTTGACACTCATGGGTTTAAATGGCTAATAAAGGTAACCATCCTCACCTGTGATCTGTTTTCTTGTAATTGGCTTGTGTGGTTAAAAGGTCAATGAGTTTCTGGACTCCTGACAGACCCTTGCATCTTTCATCCAGTGCTGCACTGACATTTCTGGTATCTGAGTCATGGGGAAAGCAAAAGAATTGTCAAAGGATCTGTGGGAAAAGGTAGTTGATCTGTTTAAAACAAGAAAGGGATATAAAAGATATCCAAGGAATTGAAAATGCCAATCAGCAGTGTTCAAACTCTAATCAAGAAGTGGAAAATGAGGGGTTCTGTTGAAACCAAACCACAGTCAGATAGACCAACTAAAATTTCAGCCACAGCTGCCAGGAAAATTGTTCGAGATGCAAAGAAAAACTTCAAGATGCACAATAAGGAGGCACATGAAGGCACAAGAAAGATGGGCTGCGTGGTCAAGTCACCAGAAGAAAGACATTACTACGCAAAGTATCCCACTTACAATACTCCAAACAGCACAGAGACAAGCCTCAAACCTAATGGGAAAAAAATTATGAGTGATGAGACCAAAATGTAGCTTTTTGGCCACAACCATAAATGCTACATTTGGAGAGGAGTCAACGAGGCCTATGATCAAAGGTACACCAATCCTACTGTGAAACATGGAGGTGGATGACTGATGTTTTTCGGATGTGTGAGCTACAGAGGCACAGGAAATTTGGTCAAGATTGATGGCAAGATGAATGCAGGATGTCATAAAAAAATACTGGAGAAACATTTGCATTCATCAGCCAGAAAGCTGTGCATGGGACGTACTTCCAACATGAGAATGATCCAAAACACAAGGCCAAGTCAACCTGTCATTGGCTACAGCAGAATAAAGTCAAGGTTCTGATAAACACAGTTGACACACAGTTGATTGATAATAAATTGCTTCAGCCAAACACTAATCATGAGTGAAAGAACATTTTTGTGTTATCATTTATATTCTCTGAAAAATGAACAAGAAATCATAAATTCTGCCAGGGTATGTAAACTTAAAAACACACAAAGGGCGTGGTCTAACGCAGCATGTGAACAGACATCTTTCTTAGCAGCTCCGGGATCCCTCTGCATAATCCTGTGTAATCCTCCATACCTGCCTATCCAATTTGGCTGATTTCTCTCCTGGCTACTTGGGAAAGACCCTGTGACATCTCTTGGGATGTTGGTGGATGGGAAATTTTAAGAAGAAACAGCCCCCGGCCAAGATGTCTATTAACACGTGCTCCAGCCAAGATGGCTACCGTTCCACTGCTCCGCACCTGAACTGTTTGGAGAGGATCCCGATCCCTCTCTGCCACCTCTCCTAGGGCTTCCGCTCTTCCAGTGTTGCTGCCCCAAACCTCTCCTAGTAATGATGGCATGGAAGACGATGCAGAGCTGGAGCCTACTTTGCTGGATGTCCTTAAGATCATTAAGGTGAATCATACTGATATTATGGGTAAGGTGTCAGCGTTTAAGCTGGATATCACTATAATGTGCCAGGACATGCATAAGATACAGGACTGGGTCTGGGACACGGAATGCCGCATCAGTGATTTGGAGGACACTGTCAACTCTGTCCTTCCTGCTATAAAAACCTGTGGCACCAAAATCAAATCACTGGAGGACAAGGTTGACAAATTGGAAAACCGTCTGCGCAGGAACAATCTGTGCTTGGTGGGCCTGCCAGAGCAGGTTGAGGGTTCTGATCCTTTCTGGAAAGCTGGTTTACCCTGGAATTTGGTAAGGACAGTCTATCTCCCTGTTTTGACCTGGAAAGGGCTCACAGAATCCCTGGCAGACCGCTACCTGCAGGTAACCCTCCCTGCACCATGGTGATCTGTCTCCTCAACTACTGGGACAGGGACTCGATTCTGCACTCTGCTCTCCTGAAGGGGAGCCTAAAGATCAACAACACAACAGTGTCCCTTTTTCCTGACTACTCCCCAGCTGTCCGCACTTCGAGTGCCTGAAGTCTTTAAAATATAGAGTATAGTATGTATAGTCCAGTCCTCCTATTAGATAATTGATGTTTAGATGTTAGTATGATGACTATAAATTTAAGTTATAGAAATATTGTAGAGCAAACATTAATTAGGAGCAATATAATAAAAGAAAGAAAAAAACATGTGCATCAAAATCCCTTAGTGTGTATGGATTCAGATTTTTTTCCCTTAAAGGGATAAATTATAGGGATTTCTAGAGATGCAACATAGATGGATGTACTCAATTTAATGTGTAGGGGAGTCTAAAAACAACTGAATCACAGAGGTAGGTATTTTATAGAAAAATAAAAAAGATTTATTAAATACAAAATACACATAGGGCCACATTCAGGTAGATGGGCGAATCTTTATTTTGGAGTAACTTTTCTCATTTACGTTACTCCGCCGAAACTTTAGGAGCAAGTACTGTATTCACAAAGCACTTGCTCCTAAAGTTGCGGCGGCGTAGCGAAAATGAGCTGGCGTGTAGTATTTAAAATAGGCGCGATCCCGCGGCGAACGTACTGCGCATGCGTCGACTGTCAGTGCGCATGCTCCAAATTCTGTCAGTGAACGTCAATGACGTCAATCCCCATTGACAGACGTTTTACGCGAACGACTCGAAAATTTTAAAATTCGAATGGTTGTCAATCAGCCTCATTTTCTGTTTTATTTTTAATTTTATTTTTATTTTTATTAGTTTTTATTTTTGTTTTGTCGTTCACAGTTTATTAATGATAGTAAGGCATAACGACACACCCGGGAGCCACTGAACCTCATGTGTTTGTAAACTACAGACACGAGCACACCCTGCCCTTTGCAACTTGTTATCTATGAACTATAATTAACATAAGTAAGTGCTTAAAATATAAAAAATATTCAATCTACGTCTATTAAGTGCTGCATCATGCAGAGCATCTTTTCTTTATTCTTCGTCTTTAGTCTACTCTAATGCCGCGTACACACGATCACTTTTTGCGATGAAAAAAAACGACGTTTTCAATCATGAAAAAAAACGACGTTTTTCAAACTTCATTTTCCAAAACGACGTTGCGTACACACTATCGTTTTTCCCAAAAAGTCTAGCAAAGCGCAGTGACGTCCATCACGTACGACGGAACTATAAAGGGTCATTTCCATGCAGAAGCCGGCCTCTTTTGCTGATATCGTGTTGCTGCGTGTTAATAAAAGTTTGGTGAGAGACGATTCGCGATTTTCAGTCTTCGTGCTTTAAATATCGTTTACTGTCATACAGTTTGTGCTTTTGGGGACTGTGTTACAGTGCTTGTTTTCAGATCGTATCTGTTTTGGCAGTGCGTTCTTGTCTACACATTCCTGTTTTGCAGGTCCGTTCTTCAGAGGCCTTTCTGTACTTTAGAGCGGTGTTTTAGTGCGATCTGATTTGACGACCGTTTTCTAGCCATGTTGCGGGTACGTTCTCGTCGCCGAGATCGTGCTGTGCTTCTAGTTGGAATGTGTGCTGCATCCCGGCTCAGGTCCTTGAGGAGGGCGAGGAGGACTTTGTGGGCCAAGAACTGGTTTCTTCGCAGGGACCAGTTCTCTCATATGCCTCTGCTGCGGGAGATCCAAGAAAATAACCCTGATGATTTCAGGAATTTTCTTCGGATGTCTGACCCCGTATTCCAGCAGCTTTTGGCTTCGGTGTCACCATATATCACCAGGCAGGACACTGTTATGTGGGAAGCCATCACTGCTGAGCAGCGGCTAGTTGCTACCTTGCGGTACCTGGCAACAGGGAGAAGTCTGCAGGACTTGAAGTTCTCGACGGGCATCTCCCCCCAGGCTCTGGACCTCATAATTCCCCAATTCCCCATGTTCGCCCATCATTCATGTTCTGCAGGAGGACTATATTAAGGTAAGTGGTGTCCTTTAAATGCACAAACTATGTTTTATTTTGGCTTTTGTATTTGTTTCAATTTTTTGTTTGTTTAAACAGTCCCTATTTAACCTGTTTGTGATATGCTGGGAATGTTCCCTTTCATCTCCATGCATGCTGTATTCATTTTATATTTGCTCCTTCATGCATCTTTTGTTTTGCCAACCTGTCCAGCATTTTTCATTTTTTTTGGGCCAAACCCACATAGCCTAGTCCCCTATATCCCCCTAGATTTTTGTCCTCTATTGTAGTGCTGTCTATATAACTCCCTATATCCCCCTAGATTTTTGTCCTCTATTGTAGTGCTGTCTATATAAGTCTCTATATCCCCCTAGATTTTTGTCCTCTATTGTAGTGCTGTCTATATAAGTCCCTATATCCCCCTAGATTTGTGTCCTCTATTGTAGTGCATGCACAACCCCCCCCCCTCTTTATTTTAGAATTCTATAAATTACCTTATTTTTTTTTTGAGGTCCCAAACTCATCTTGGGCCTCCACTCACCTTTTTTTTCTAGGATTGTGACCATCAGAGGGTGTGATTAATCTGCTTTAGTGATCCCTTATTATTTTTGCCATTTTTACTAATACTTCAAATTAATGAACTTTTTTTTTTAGGATCCAAGAATGTTTTGTGATGTTCTTTTAGGAATGTTTGTTTGATTATTATTATTTTTTTGTATCTACAGTTCCCCACCATGCCACAGGAATGGCAGACTGTGGCAGCGGACTTCTCCCAGCGATGGAATTTTCCTAACTGCAGAGGAGCCATTGACGGCAAGCACGTCCGCATCGTGCCACCACCCCATTATTTTAACTACAAGGAGTTCCACAGCTTTGTTCTGATGGCGGTGGTGTCTGCCAATTATGAGTTCCTGTATCTGGATGTTGGGAAAAATGGGCGGATGTTGGACGGTGGGGTCTTTGCCGAGACCAAGTTTGCCCAACGGCTTCAGTCGGAGGACCTGGGATTGCCGCCTGCGGAGGAGAATGAAGAGGGTCTGCCCTTCGTTTTTTTAGCAGATAAGGCTTTTGCATTGGGTCCCCACCTCATGAGGCCATTTCCCCAACGCGCCCTCACCCCTGAGAGGAGGGTGTTTAATTATAGGCTGGCCAGAGGCAGACGTGACGTTGAAAATGCCTTTGGCATCATGGCCAGCCGTTTCCGCCTATTTCTGACTGCCATAAACCTGGCAGAATATAAGTTGAACTACATCATTGTGTGTTGCTGCATTCTGCATAATTATTTGCGAAGACATTCCACAACATATTTGAATGTATTGCCTGATGAGCCAGTTGAGCTTCCAGAGGCGGCTCGTGAGGCTGCCCATCCACAATTGGCCCCCCGAAACGCATGTGCTGTGCGGCAGGCATATGTTGACTATTTTATGGGTAGGGGGGCCATTCCAATGCCAGATCTTGGCTGAATCAATACATTTCTTGTTTGCGTGAAACAGTCTCTTTTCTTTGTTCTTTAATTAATTTATAAGGTTTTTTTGTTTTTTTTTCTCTCCTAGGTTATCATAGTGCCATGTGTTTGTGATGGACTGAAATAAATATCCATCATCGTTTAATGTTCTCAGCATACATTTGTTTGAGGTATTTTCTATTCATCATTGAGCTTAAATAACAAGACACACATATTTACTGTCCATATTTATTTTTTATTTTTTTTTCATCTTGAAAAACATTATTACTTTTTAACAATAAACTTTTTTTTTTCATTACAAAACAAATACAATCACTTTTTTATTTTGTTTTTTTTCCTTATTCCAAAAATACAATCTCTATCTTTTATTTTTATTTTTTTCCTTATTCCAAAAATACAATCTCTTTTTTTTTCCTTATTCCAAAAATACAATCTCTTTTTTTTTCCTTATTCCAAAAATACAATTTTTTTTTATTTTATTTTTTCCATTAATCAAAAATGAAAATCACTTTTTTCATTTTTTTTTCATTAATCAAAAATGAAAATCACTTTTTTCATTTTTTTTTCATTAATCAAAAATTAAAATCACTTTTTTCATTTTTTTTTTCATTAATCAAAAATTAAAATCACTTTTTTCATTTTTTTTTTTCATTAATCAAAAATTAAAATCACTTTTTTCATTTTTTTTTTTTTCATTAATCAAAAATTAAAATCACTATATATATATATATTTTTTTTTTTTCTAAACAAAACCTGTTTTACATTTTTTATTTTCCAAAATAAAAACCAAATAAATCAAAGCCTACCCAAATAATCAATTAAATGTTTAATTTGTAGCGCCACCCCTTTTGTTTTTTCAATCACTTGTCTTGCAGTGACCCGGATGTCCTCTATTTGTTCCCTGCAGGACCATATTTCGGACAGCACGAACTGGGCAGTATCCCTGTCCATTGTCGCTGCACGACTTGCTCCTGAAATGTGGGAACAAAAAGGTATTAAAATTAGGAAGACGTACATCTAGATTACCTGTGTATGGGTGGTATCTTGAAACTTTACCGGATGTGGTGGCAGGGTCATCATCCCTCAGGGGTGGGGCTTGGGAAGTTCCGTCCTGCCTTGCTGCTTCACTGCGCCCTACGAGATTGAAGATAGGGAAAAAAGAAAGGTAAAAGATTATAAAGAGATATGAGAGAAATAGAAATACAAGTACAGATTATATAAACATGTGCAAAATCCACTGCTGAGCAGACTCTCCTTTTTCTGTTTATTGGTCATATTTAATAAGCTTTTCACATCTACTTTTATTAGGTCCAAATCTACATTACAAAAGATCACAAGTGAAGTCACATTACACCAAAAATGGCACGAGATTCCTGTTTGGGGACACATGAATTGGTCGTAGGAGTCGTCGTCGTTTGTTCAAATTAGAAAAAATACAAATACGTTTTTTTGGTATGATATAGTGTTTATACACTCCATTTTGTCCATGCGGACTAGGCTCATGATGCAATTTAGCACGAAGATTGTCGTTTAGTAGGTCGAAAAACAACGAATGAACGACGACTCCTCCGACCACTTTTTGTGCCCACAAACATAGATACAGTACAACCTGAAATTAAAAGCACATGGCACAATTAACAAACACCACAAATGTGGGCACATAAAAAAATACTTACTTTTTGCCCGAATCAGCCTTTTGATTTGATTGAGTTGTTCAGGCTCTCTTTTTTTGAGGTCTGACCACCTCTTTCTCAATTGCTCTCTAGTCCTGCGTTGGCCAAATTTTTTATGCAGCCTCCTGATCACCTTCTCCATGATGTCGGCCTTGACCTTATTTGGATGCAGGTAAGGGCCATGCTTCCCATCATAATCCTCCCTTAGTAATATGGTGACCATCTCCACCATCTCCTGGAAGGCCATGTTTGAGGCCTTGTACCTCCGCCGGGATCGTCCGGTTGCCTGGGCCTGGCCTGCCTGATGGCTTGAGCTTGCCATATTTCTCGACCATAAAACACACCCACAAAGAAAGATAGAGAAAGGGGCATGGAAAAAACGAGACCGAAAGTCAGGGGCGGGATCTCGTGCATCGCGTCACACGTTCGCGCCGTTTAAAGGGATCCCACGTCATTGCAAGCGCCGTTCACAAGGCGGAAGAGACGATCGTATCATAAGACGGTACGTAGCTGGATTATGGACATGAATAATATTAGGGAACAGTGGATGATTGTGTGGGCTAGAAGATATGGGGGGTTATTTACTTAAAGGAAAAGCCACTTTGCACTACAAGTGCACTTGGAAATGCAGTCGCTGTAGATCTTGAGGAGGACATGCAAGGAAAATAAAAAAACAGCATTTTAGCATGCACATCATTGGATGATAAAATCAGCAGAGCTTCCCCTCATTTCTGATCTACCCCTCTCAGATTTATACAACGATTGCACTTCCAAGTGCACTTTCAGTGCAGAGTGGATTTTCCTTTAATAAAAAACCCCCATGATGTTAAAAGCTAATTAGTAGTAGTGGCTTGACTGACACTAGGCTTTGGTTTTTGTTTTGTACATGCAGGAATAATGGAGGCCTTTAAGGATCCGGAATTTCTCACGGAATTTATCCAGAGATGGAAGGAACATCCAGTGCTCTGGCAAACAAAAAGCAAAATCAATAAAAACAAAGATGCCCGGAAGAAAGCAAAGGAGGCCCTGCTTGAATTTGTAAAGACAAGGGTCCCCAAAGCGACAATGGAGACTGTGAAGGCAAAAATCAATTCGCTTCGGGGCACCTACAGGACCCAGCGGTCACAAGTCCTGGCCTCGATGAGATCTGGGGCTGCAGCTGACAGCATCTACAAGCCAAACCTGTGGTATTATGGTCAGCTGCAGTTCCTGAATGATTACATCGAGTCCAGGCCATCCCTGTCTACCCTTCCCCCAAGGAGTCAGTCCAGGCTTCCCTGCTCCTCCAGTCTTCCATGCAGTCAGCCCTCGAGTCTTCCCTGCAGTCAGCCCTCCAGTCTTCCCTGCAGGCAAGAGCAGACAACCTCAGAGGAAGAGCCTGAGTTCCTGGAGGACCCCGATTTTTAGCCATGGAGCCAGGTATTGCATTTTCATATTAATTTTTGAAATGCAAAGTATAATAATGAAGAGTAATTTATGGTACAAGTGATCGAAATTATATAAATGATTGCCCAAAAAATTAGGAACATATCACTAAGCAATAGTGGCAAAACAGAATGGGGACAAGATACATAAATGCAGAGGTCATAATGAATGTGTGTAATTTTCTGGTACGCCATTAGGTACACCATACAGTGGCCGCAGATGTTTTTGGCCATTAACATTTTGTCCACCCAAAAGGAAAAAAACGGTTGGGTAAAGGCCCCCTACTTTGGAATTTCAGCCAGCATCAACCCCCCCCCCCCCAGCTCCAGGGGGCACATATCTAAAGCTGTGTAAGGGGCCACATAATTAGGGATGGAGGGCCTGTGGTAAATATATTTTAGCATTCAATTATGATATGTCATTAAGTTAAAAATGTGTGTGATAAATGTGTGTGCCAAAAAATAAACTGTCCCTTTTTTATTATACACAGGCAGAGCAAAGCCAGGAGGAGGCAGGCCCCGCAGGGAGCCAGGGGGAGGCAGGCCCCACAGGGAGCCAGGAGGAGGCAGGCCCCGCAGGGAGCCAGGAGGAGGCAGGCCCCACTGGGAGCCAGGAGGTGGCAGGCCCCACTGGGAGACAGGAGTCACGCCGGCGTGATTGCATCTCCCAAATCCCTCCTATCCGTAATCCAGCAAAAAGGGCCAGAAGGCTTATGCAAATGGAGGAGGAGACCCAGGACAAGCACCGTGAAGCAACTTTGGCCATCAGAGAAACGCCCAGTGAGGAAGAGGGATTCGCAGCAGTGGCGGAATTATCAGTGTTGCGGCAGTCGCCGTTGCGACTGGGCCCTGTAATTCCGCCAAGTACGGGGGGGGCCCGCCACCCGCCCCATGTGAGGTGCTGTTCGTTCCGGGCAGGGCCGATCAACTACACAGGCTCAGGCTGCTAATACTCGGGGCCCCGCGCCGCCGCTAGAGGTCCGCGGCCGGCGGAGATAATGTCTCCGCCGGCCGCCATTTTCCTGAAGACCAGCCCTGCCTGCTTTGATAGAGCTGCGGTGCCTGGCCGGGCGATGGGAGATCAGGGAGAAAGTAAGTGCGGGCCCCCTGTAGCCTGAATAGGAGGAGCGGTGGGGAGGTGGCTGCATTATAGAAGACTCATTCTCTCCATCGTCCTCCCACGGTCTCTGAATGCCTGCTTCTGCTCCTCTCCCTCCTGCAGGCATTCAGGTACTGCGGGAAGAAGATGGAGAGAATGATTCTTCTATATGCAGCCACCCCACCGCTCCTCCTAATCTGCTTATCTCTGCTGCCCCCACAGTGCTTTCTAAACACAGTGCTATATAGCCCCCTCCCCCATGCTCTCCGCTGCCCCCATGCTCTCCGCTGACCCCTGTGCCCTCCACTTCTCCCCCCAGTGCTATCCAGCCTACCCTGTGCTCTCCTCCTCCCTCCTGTGCTCTCCACCTCCCTACATGCTCTACGGTCTCCCCCTGTGTCCTCCGCCTCTCCCCCTGTGCTCTTCACCTCCCCCATGCTCCACGCTGCCGCCCTGTGCCCTCCGCCTCTCTCCCTGTGCTCTCCACCTCCCCCATGCTCCACGCTGCCCCCCTGTGCCCTCTGCCTTTCCACCTGTGCTCTTTTCAATTCCCCCTAATTCTCTCCAGCCCCCCCCAGTGCTTTCTATTCCCCCAGAGCTCTCTATTCGCCCCAGCGCTCTCCAGCCCCCCTCTTCACTCCACCTCCCTCCTGTGCTCTCCACCTTCCCCTTGCTCTACGCTGCCCCCTGTGTCCTCTGCCTCTCCCTCAGTGCTCTCTAGGCCCCCCAGTGCTCTCTAGGCCCTCCAGTGCTCTCTACCTCCCCTATGCTCTACGCTGCCCTATGCCTCTCCCCTGTACTCTCCAGCCCCCCCATTGATCTTCATCTACCCCCTGTGCTCTCCACCAACTCCCATGCTCTCTGCTGCCACCCCAGTGCCCTTTGCCATCCCCCAGTGCTCTACAGCTCCCCATGATCTCCGCTTCCCAGCTATGTTCTCTGCCCCCATGCTCTCTGTCCCACCCTGTGTTTTTGCTTCCCCCTGTGCTCTCCAGACCCTCATGCTCTCCAGCCCCCTTGTGCTCTCCTCTTCCTCCCTGTGTTCTCTGCCTCCCCCGTGCTCTCACACCACCCCATGTACTCAAGGTTCTTCCCTGTGCTCTCTGCTCCCCCTGCTCTTTCCCTGTCCCCTCGCCCCCTGCCCGTTCGCGGGGTTTCCCCCTCCCCTCTCCCGGGGGATCCGTCAGGATGGAGAGTGGAGAAGGGGCCGGTTAAAAAGTCATGGGCTGCTCATTCCAAAATGGCCAGGCCTATTTTTTTTTTTATTTCAATAGGTTTTTATTGAAGTTTTATGCAAACAAGGGAATAAAAGATAAAACAAACAAAATAGATCATAAGCATATGGAGGTCTGTATAGCTTCATCGGATACATTTAAAACACATGCAAGAATGGGATAGTAGATAATAACGTATTAAACACTGAAACAAAGATTTTGAACCATTGATTATGAAACATTAAACATCAAATAACCACAGTGCTCAGTAAATCTTAGTACTGCCTCTTGGTCAAAGCTCCGGGTTGGCACACCGCCCACTCCCCCACGCACCCCTTTGGGAGCACTCTGTGCGTCGGGAGAGCTGACGGCGGCCGCCCGCATATCCCTCCCTAATACATCTGAAGACACCAAGGCCCATAGCACTGTCATAGACCACGGGCCCGGGCGACCGAGGCCCGCACTCCACGGCAAAAGGCTTGCACATCGTGAGCACCTCCGATATTTAGCATATAAAGACCATATGGTCAAGAATAATGAGTGAACTAAAGAAATCCAACAAAATAAAAATAGAACAAGAACAAAAAATAAACTGAAATAATAAATTATAAAGTATAAAGTGTTGTTCCTCCTTGTAACCCTTAGACAGAAGTGATCATCAATGTTTATGAACCGAACTATACCACCTATTCCACCTATACCATTTACGTTCCATATTGGACATTTTACCCTGAGATGCGGAAAACAATAGTTCATAGGAGGCATGGGTATTAGTCGTTTCCACCACTTCACTCATCGAAGGTGGGCCTACATCCCTCCAGTGTCTTGCAATACTTAACCTAGTACTGAGTAGTAAATGAGTGATTATGGTTCTTGAGGAGAACGGGACACTATCTAAGCCTAGGGATAGAAGCGCCGCCCCCGCCGAGGGGATAATCCGGACCCCTGCGAGCTGGGATATTAGATTAAACACACTCACCCATAATTGAGTGAGTGAAGGACAGGCCCACAGGATATGGTGCAACGTCCCTACCTCTCCGCAGCTTCTCCAGCACAGGGAGGAGATTTTGGGGTCAAATTTAGACAGGCGAGATGGTGTTAGGTACCACCGCACCAGAATTTTGTGCGATAGTTCCCACAGATTCACACTCTTAGTCGCAGAGAATGTGCTCCGTAAAGCTGATTGCCATTGATCATCAGAGAACGTTGCACCTATATCCCGCTCCCACGTTTCCATATACGAGGTTTTAATAAATATGTTTTTGTTGTTTAAGAGATTATAAAATAGCGATATCCCCTTAATGTTAGTCGTGGGGTTGGTAAAATATAGCATAGCTCGCCAGGGGAGTGTGGTAGATGTTTGGGGTGACATTTTGAGGAAGTGAGATATTTGGAGATACCTATACAGGTCAGTGTCCGCCAAGTCAAATTCGCCCCGTAGAGTCTGAAATGACTTAAGAGTGGGGCCTGACATCAAATCTCCTACTGTTTTGATGCCTTTAATTAACCAGTGCGCAACAGATATGCCTGGTATGATCAATGGTAGACTGGAGATGGGAAGGGGTAACATTTTAACGTCCTGACCTGAAAAGGTGTGAGAAACAAACTTCTCCCAGGCGCGAATAGTGGCTACCATCGTGGGAGAGAGTTGGGTCAGGGCCGGCATAAGGATTCGACTGGATAATAAAATGTCGGATAAACAATGACTCGGGACCTGCGCTACTTCCAATTCTAACCATCTAGGGGTGTGGGTTTGCACGAACCATAGCCTAGCCTGCGAGAGAACTGCGGCTGAGTGGTAGTCCTTTAGGAGGACATGACCAATACCCCCGACTCTTCTACCCGCTATTAGCTTTTTAAATGAACATCTCGCTTTCCTGCCTTGCCATAAGAAACTGTTCAGTAGGGACTGAAGTTTTGAAAAGAAGGAGGCGGGGACAGGGATCGGTAGCGACCTGAAGAGATACAATAATTGCGGTAGGACTATCATTTTAAATGCCGCTAGACGGCCGGACCAAAGCAGTTCAATTTTGGATATATCTCGTAGTGACTTGCTCATAGAGCCGAGAAGCGGGGCATAGTTAGCTACAAACAATTCACCATTAGTTGCCGTTAGTGATATACCCAGGTATTTCAGACCACTATCTTTCCAGGTGTATGGAAATCTAGCGGCGAGTCTTTTCCTCAGTGGGGGGGCTATACCCACTCCCATAAGGTAGGACTTACTTTCATTTACTTTATAGTAAGACAGTTTATTAAACATTTCCAGAGCCGCATGGGCCGAAGCCAGGGAGGATTCCACGTCTGTGAGAATTAAGATGATATCATCTGCGAATAGGCTAATGGTGTGAGTAGAGTTTTGGGTAGGAAAGCCTTTAATGTCAGGATGTGAGCGAAAGTATATAGCTAGGGGTTCCATTAGTAGGTTAAAAATTAGTGGGGATAATGGGCACCCCTGTCTGGTGCCATTGGAAATTAAAAAAGGACTGGACAAAACTCCTGACGCAAGCACCTGGGCGGAGGGGTTGGAATATAGGGCCATAATTGCGGACAGGATAGGACCCACAAAGCCGAATCTCTCCAAAACTCGAGCCATATAGGTCCAGTGAATGCGATCAAAGGCCTTCTCTGCGTCTAAAGCCAAGAACAGAGAAGGCCTTTTATGCAGGTTGGCCAAGTGAATAATATTAATCAACCTGCGAGTGGCGTCCGAAGTCTGACGCCCCCTGGTGAATCCCGTCTGGTCGGGATGTATAATCAGAGGGAGAATGTCTAATAGGCGTGTGGCAATGATCTTAGCATACATTTTTACATCTACGTTAAGTAGGGATATTGGCCTAAAATTCGCAGGTGACGTAGGTTCCTTCCCTGGCTTCGGCAAGGTCACAATGATAGCGGATAACATTTCAGTAGGGAAGGCGGCCGAGGCAGCAGCAGCATTGAACACACCCTCCAAGTAAGGGGTCAAGATCTGATTGAAGGTTTTGTAGTAATCCCCCGTAAACCCGTCGGGGCCAGGGGCTTTATTTTTAGGGAGGGACTCAATAGCCTTGCGGATTTCCTCTTTGCTAAAGGGCTGGTTTAGTGATCGTAGTTGATTAGGGGATAAAGATGGTATATTCAAGCCCTGCAAGAATTTGCCTATGGCATCTGGTTCAGGTTGGAAAGTATCTGCATCGTTTTTTAAGTTATACAGGGAACCGTAGTAGTGGCTGAAAGCATCTGCTATAGCTTGAGGATGCTGGAGCTTACATTTGCTAACGGGATGGATAATATAAGGAATCTTGAGTTTATGTCTTACACCTTTCACTTTGCGGGCCAATAATTTACCTGCCTTGTTACCCGTTGCATAGTACGTCATTTTTAACCTACGGGACGATTTTTCGAATGATTCCAGTAACAGGAGCCTGAGGTCATGTCTCAGTGTGTTTAATTTTTGGGAGAGTACCGGGGAGGGATTTTGCTTGTTAGATGTTTCAAGCCTGAATATTTCTTTGGTAAGGTCTGTTAACTTCTGCTGCCGCTGCCTCTTAGCCCTCGCCCCAATTGGATGAGGATGCCTCTGACATACGCCTTATGGGCGTTCCACAAGACAAATTGATCCTGAACAGAGCCAACATTAGTACTGAAAAAAATCATTTAAGTGTCTTTCGATGAGTTTCTTAGACTCATCTTGCTGCAGCAAGAATGAGTTGACCCTCCATAGAGACGGTGCACTGTCAGCCATGCCATCATCCAGGGTGAGGGTGATGGATGCGTGGTCCGACCACGTAATTGAATTGATGGCAGTGTCTGACACCTTGGAGAGGGTGAGCTGGTCGACTAAGAAGAGATTAATTCTGGAGTAAGCCCCATGGGGCGAGGAAAAAAAAGTGAAATCTCGTTCCCCGGCGTGTAGACACCTCCAGGCGTCGAATAGATCATGGTTGTGTATTGAAGTTGCCAATACCGGGCTCGAGCGTTTGGCGCCTGAGGAGGAGTCAACACTTGGGTCCGGGGTAGCATTGAAATCTCCACATATGACCAGCCTTCCCTTCTGGTGCGCCATAACTTTGGCCATTAATCTATTGAAGAAACGAACTTGGTGCTTGTTCGGGGAGTAGATATTCACAATAGTGAATGTGGTGGTGTTAATGTCACATATCAAAACAATGTATCGGCCCCCCGTGTCGGGGATAACTTCATGGAGTTTAAAAGCAACCGTGTCACTGATGGCTGTGAGTACACCCTTTGTTTTATTAGATGAGTTGGCGGTAAAGACGTGCGGGAAGCGTCCATGTGAACATTGAGGGGGAGACAGTGAGGAAAAGTGCGTTTCTTGCACACACAGAACGTCCGCCCGATTGGAAGTGGCCTCTTTCCACATGGACTTCCTCTTAACAGGGTGATTTAGACCATTGGAGTTAATAGAAAGAAATTTTACCCCCATTGTAACGGCAATAGAACAATGTGTAGAGAATTATTGCAGGGATCATTTGTAAGGGAAGGTCTCCCTCCAGTGGCCAAACAGGGCATGGCAAGTAATAAATTGGTTGTACCAAGAAGAGGTCAAGAGAGCACTCACGGTTAGTTGAGAGGGTAAAGGCGTCCCGAACGATGGTAGGTAGATAGAAGCGGCCAGGTTTCTCACTTTCTCCATGCAGGGGGAAGCTCTTCTTCCGTAGACAATGATTGCAACGCTGAAGCAGCACTTGAGGATGATGTGTAGAAAAAAGGAGGAACATAAAAGGAAAGGGAGTGAACAGGAAAACAAAAAAATAACAAAAACAGTCAAATACTTGGCGAGTAGCCAACATGCGCTGGTTATGAACCGTACGCACCCTAGAAGGGATACCTGAGAGCAGCAACAGGCTGCACAAATTAAATGGGGGTGAGTCCAGGCCCAAAGGCTCTCCGAGACTCCTACCAGGAGAGAACAAGTAGGTAGGTACCCCAACCGGATTCAATTGTGAGACTTGGCGTTCCTGTTAGTGACAGTTTTCCACGTGGGGTCAGACCGCGCCCTGGGTCTGGGGGAGGTTGCCGGAGCAACCTCTTCTTCCGGGAGAATCCCCCACTCCTCCAGCAAAGAGATGCCTTTTTCCAGGGTGTCCACATTGTGCGTGTGGCCCTCCCTGGTGACGGACAATTTAGCAGGGTAGCTCCACCTATAAATAATCTTGTGGTTTCTGAGGGCCTTGGTTATGGTGTTTAAATTTCTTCTCCTTTGCAGAGTATATTGGGATAGGTCTGCAAAGAACTGTAGATTTTGATACTGCGAGGGGATCTTCTCTTTTTTGCGCATAACCGCCATTAGTTGCTCTTTAGCATGGAAGAAGTGGAACCTCAGAATAATGTCCCTGGGGACCTGTTCAGGCAAGAAGGCAGGTTTGGGCAGTCTATGTATTCTGTCCACTGTGAGCTCTAGGTCAGAGAGATCTGGGAGAAGTTCTTTGAACAGGGAGGAGGCAAAAGAGCGCAGATCGGATTGCAAAACGGACTCAGGGACCCCTCTCACTTTCATATTGTTGCGTCTGTTTCTGTCCTCGATATCTGCGAGCTTGGCTTTGATCCATTCCGTGTCGCTTTCCCTCTCCTCATGCGAGTCAACCAGGTCATTTATAGTGACAGCGTATTCCCCCATCTTGTGCTCAATATGTTCCACCCTGTCTTCCACAGCCTGTATATCTGTATGAAATTTGTGCATACACTGCATCATATCTGATTGCAGTGAGCTCCTTAGGGACAGCAGCATGTCCTTCATCACAGTGTCTATGACAGGTTGGTGGTTGGTGGGGAAGGACTCGATAGAGTCTGGCAGCTCCCGGGTGTCATCCCCTGACTCCGGCATAGGGCTGGCTGGCAGCAGTAATCCCTCTCTGTCTAGCCTGGGTTTGGCTTTAGCTGGGCTGCCTGACGCCGAGGAGGGAGAGGGAGACTGCATGGTGCTAGGGGTTAACTTATCCTGGTGTCCGCGTGATATTTCAGGTCTGCCTGCACGTGTTATGTGTGCTGGTGTGGACGCTGCTGCGGCGCCATCTTGCCTACCTCCTCGCTGATTAGGGGAGAAAAAGTCCGTCAGCCGCTGGGGCTTTCTCTGCTCCTTCCTCTTTCTAGTCATGGTCCCAGGGGTCTCCAGAGCTGGAACGCCGGGTGTGGCAGCCGAAAACCGGGTCCGGAGGGATGATATGAGCCGCTAGTTCTCAGCTGGATGCGGAGCTCCGGGTCTAAGCCGCCATTCAGCTCCGCCGCAGGCCACGCCCCCCCGGCCGGGCCTATTTTTTGTCCCAGTCCGGGCCTGCCTGAGATGTAAGGAAGCACTCTGCTGGGGACACCTGAGATGTAAGAAGGCACTTCGCTGGGGACACCTGAGATGTAAGAAAGCACTCCGCTGGGGACACCTGAGATGTAAGGAAGCACTCCGCTGGCTGGGGACAGTGACATCAGGGCTCCCACTGATTCTGCATTATGGTGAGTTTTATAATTTCATTCTATATTACCATGTGATAATAGAAATAATGCGCTTCAATCATCCTGACACCATAACAACCATGGTGCCGGGATGATTGAGGTGCCAACACTAGAATACACTTGGAGTATCTTTATCTGCTGATTGTTAAACACACCCCGGACTCTGTACGTAGCACACCCCGGACTCTGTACGTAGCACACCCCAGACTCTGTACGTAGCACACCCCAGACTCTGTACGTAGCACACCCCAGACTCTGTACGTAGCACACCCCAGACTCTGTACGTAGAACACCCCAGACTCTGTACGTAGAACACCCCAGACTCTGTACGTAGCACACCCCAGACTCTGTACGTAGCACACCCCAGACTCTGTACGTAGCACACCCCAGACTCTGTACGTAGCACACCCCAGACTCTGTACGTAGCACACCCCAGACTCTGTACGTAGCACACCCCAGACTCTGTACGTAGCACACCCAGACTCTGTACGTAGCACACCCCAGACTCTGTACGTAGCACACCCCAGACTCTGTACGTAGCACACCCCAGACTCTGTACGTAGCACACCCCAGACTCTGTACGTAGCACACCCCAGACTCTGTACGTAGCACACCTTTAACCAGTGGCGGAATTATCAGTGTCGCAGCAGTCGTCATTTCGACTGGGCCCTGTAATTCAGCCAAGTCTGGGGGGGCCCTTCACCCGCTCGTGTGAGGTGAGGGCCCGCCGCCTGCCAGTGTGAGGGGTCCACCTGACTGTCATTTCACTGTGGAGGGGGGGGGGCCTTCATGATTTCTTGCACCGGGGCCCTGAAGACTCTAGTTACGTCATTGATTCGCAGCGCTCATCGCAGCGCTCATCGCAGCCAAGCTTAAAAATCTTGAGCTGGGCCAGCGTGTGCGCTGCAAATCCATCATATTCCAGGCCATAAGCATGGCCACACTGGGCCAGCTCAATGACGAGATTGGCATTGGGCGGATTGGCACTCCTGTCGTTACTGCTCTTCCTGCTCCTTCTCCTGCTCCTGCTCCTTCTCCTGCTCCTCCTCTTCCTGAGCCTGCTCTGGCTCCTGGCACAACGTCGGCTCCAGGAACACAGCCCCTGAGGACTCGGGCTGCAGGGAAGACTGCAGGGAAGGCTGCAGGGAAGACTGCAGGAAGGAAGAAGTGAGGAGATGGTGCCCCGAATAGAATTGTTTTTTGCCTTCACAGCCTTCATTGTTTGCTTGGTGGACCCTTGTGTTTACATCTTCAAGCAGGGTCTTCTTTGTTTTTTTTCCTGGCTTCATTGTTTTTATTTGGTTTTGCTTTTTGTTTGCCAGATGTTTCTAATTTTTATTTCTTCCATTTGTAAACCTGAATAAAGGTATATTTTTTTTGGTTTTCAAATTTTGACCATGTGTATTTTTCACAAACAGATATAGAGATTGTTATAGTGAGTAGGCATACGCATTTAAAAAATTAAAACAACATTAAACAAGGAACAACAACCTCCTTGTGGGTAATTTAAACCAAAAAATTAAGTTGTTGTGGTCACTTCACACCCTCCAAAATCGTAAAAAAAAAAATTTAGTTCAAAACAGCTGTTAAAAGATATTACCCAAAAATAAAATTACATGTGTCCCAAAAAATAAAAAAAAATAAAAAAAAGGGGGCAAAAAAATAATATAGTCAAAAGGTGGACAGAAATATGTCAAACAAGGTGAGCCACAACAAACTAGGGCCCAGATTCACAGAGCAATTACGCCTGTCTAACTGGTGTTAGACAGGAGTAATTTCAAATTTTGCGCGCCGTATCACTAGTTTGAATCCTCAAACCATGATACGGCGGCTTTGGGCTTCGATCCGAGAGGCTTACGTCTTCGTAAGCCTTCGGATCTACGCTGCAATATTTTTGCGGCCGCTGGGAGGAGTCCGCGTCGTTTTCAGCGTCGGGATATGCAAATGACTTTTTACGCCGATCCACGAAGATACGAGTGGTCTTCGCAATCGCTTACGACATTTTTTTGCTACGTACTGTTAGACCAGCTATTTGCTGGTCTAACGGTGCGTAGCCCATGTTAAGTATGGCCGTCGTTCCCGCGTCAAATTAAATTTTTTTTTTTTTTTTACGTAACTCGTTCGGGAATAGGAATGTCCGTAAACGACGCTACTCAAACGGCGGGAAATTTCTGAACGGAGCATGCGCAGTTCGATCGCCGCAGGAACGCGCCTATTTTAAATGCTTCACGCCCCCTACTCGCGTAGATGGCTTGCGCCGGGAGAAATACTCTACGCCGCCGTAGTTTACTGGACAAAATCTACCGGGATTCCACGTACAGCCAGGTAAAATACGGCGGCGTAGTGTATTTCTGATACTCTACGCAAATCTAATTGTATGTGAATCTGGGCCTAGGAATTTAGGGTAGCTTGGAAATGCTTCAAAAAGCATTGTGGCAAATGCAGCGCATTGTTTTCTTCATTAGTTTTAAAATAACGAATGTGATTAATCCATTCTAAACAGTAGTTTTACCAGATCGAGCTCTCCCATCTCAGAAATTGCTTCTGAGCACGCGCGGGTTTAAAACGTCATTTTTAATGTCGTTTTGCCCACACACGATCATTTTTTATGACACAAAAAACGACGTTTTGAAAAACGACACAAAAAATTCAAGCATGTTGTAATTTTTTTTGGTCGTTTTTTTTAAGACAAAAAACTACGTTTTGCCCACACACGATCAATTTAAATGACGTTTTAAAAAACTTCGTTTTTTTTCATCGCAAAAAATGATCGTGTGTACGCGGCATTAGCCGTAGCCCACTCTCTCCTCTCTCACTAGGTACATACATGGGAAAACGGTTGCTGACTGGTCCATTATTTGGATAACATTGTTTATCCCTCTTGCTGGGCATTTTTTTCCATTCTGGTGATTGTGCCCTCACGGCTATCTCCTCTGTTGACCACCTACCCTGTCCATCCAAAGTATGAGCTGCATGCAGTTCCCATTTACATCTAAGGGTCCTGCCCATCCATACCCATTGTGACAATTACGTCTTTAACTATACATGTTTACATTATATTTTCTTTTTGTATTATTTTGGTTATTAACCTCTTAAGGACCGCCGCATGTACATTTACGTCGGCAGAATGGCACCAACAGGCACATCAACGTATATATACGTTGGTGCCTTGAGGTGGGTCGGGGGTCCGAACGGGACCCCCCCGGTTCATGCGGCAGTCCCCGCGGCTGTACGAGCGATCCGACAAGAGGGGGCGGCTATTAGTTTTTGTCCACCCCCTCCGGATCGCTCTCAGCCAATGCGCGCGCCCCCCCCCCGCCCTGTCACTTCCTCCTCCTGCGATCGCCTCCCTCTGTCACAGTGTCACTGAATGCAGTAATCATACATGTATGATTACTGTATTTAGTGTCAGTGTGACAGTTAGTGTGACAGGCAGTTAGTGTTAGGTCCTGGGTAGCCCCCGTACCCCCCCTAATAAAGTTTTAACCCCTTGATCACCGCCCTAGTTAACCCTTTCACTCCCTATTGCCAGCATCACTAAGCGATCATTTTTCTGATCGCTGTATTAGTGTCGCTGTTCCCACTAGGTAGCTAATTTTTTTATTGCGATTTTTTTTTACTAAAGACATGTGGCTAAATAAATTTTGGCCTAAATGTTTGACTAAAATGTAGTTTATTTGATTTTTCTTATAACAAAAAGTAAAAAATATTGATTTTTTTTCAAAAATGTTGCTCTATTTTTGTATATAGCGCAAAAAATAAAAATCTCAGAGGCGATCAAATACCACCAAAAGAAAGCTCTATTTATGGGAAGAAAAGGACGCAAATTTTGTTTGGGAGCCACGTCGCACAAAAGCGCAATTGTCTGTTAAAGCGACACAGTGCCGAATTGTAAAAACCCATTGGGTCATTTAGCAGCGTATTGGTCCGGGTCTTAAGTGGTTATACTTAATGTCTAACTAATTCTTATTGTAAATCTTTACCATGAAATACTGTCGGTATATTATCTTACTGTTTCATCTATATAGAACACTGTCCACCGTGGGTTCCCGATGAAGCCCATACAGGGCGAAACTCGTAGAACCTCCAACACGTGTGGCACAAAGAAGACTATTCGCAGTTATCTGCCTATACAGTACTTTTTCCAACTATGATTGTTTTTAACTGCTTGCGGACCGCCGCATGTACATTTACGTCGGCAGAATGGCACCGACAGGCACATCAACGTATATATACATTGGTGCCTTGAGGGGGTTCGGGGGTCCGATCAGACCCCCCCCGTGCATACGGCGGTCTGGTTACCTGGCCGAGCGATCCGTGCAGAGGGGGCGGCGGTTCGTTTTTGTCCGCCCCCTCCGGATCGCTCTCAGCCAATGCGCGTGCTCCCCTGCGTGTCATTTCCTCCTCATGTGTAAACACAGGAAGGAGGAAGTGATGTGATCTCTCCCCTCAGCGGTTTTTTCAACCACTGAGGAGAGATCACATCGCACAGTGAGTCAGCACAACACTACCACTGTGCCATGCCATCAAACACAGCTACTGTGCCCATCAATTGTCACCACTGTGCCATGCCATCAAACGCAGTCACTGTGCCATCAATTGTCACCACTGTGCCATGCCATCAAATGCAGTCACTGTGCCATCAATTGTCACCACTGTGCCATGCCATAATATGCAGTCACTGTGCCATCAATTGTCACCACTGTGCCATGCCATCAAACGCCACCACTGTGCCATCAATTGTCACCACTGTGCCATGCCATCAAACGCAACTACTGTGCCCATCAATTGTCACCACTGTGCCATGCCATCAAATGCAGTCACTGTGCCATCAAGTGTCACCACTGTGCCATGCCATCAAACACAGAAACGGTGCCATCAATTGTCACCACTGTCCAATGCCACCAAATGCAGCCACTGTGCCATTAATTGTCACCACTGTGCCATGCCATCAAACACAGAAACTGTGCCATCAATTGTCACCACTGTGCCATGCCACCAAATGCAGCCACTGTGCCATCAATTGTCACCACTGTGCCATGCCATCAAACACAGCAACTGCGCCA
This sequence comes from Rana kukunoris, assembly GCA_029574335.1. Taxonomy (NCBI): domain Eukaryota; kingdom Metazoa; phylum Chordata; class Amphibia; order Anura; family Ranidae; genus Rana; species Rana kukunoris. Next base: position 121,127,835 of record CM056054.1, on the reverse strand, counting down.
TCAATTGTCACCACTGTGCCATGCCATCAAATGCAGCCACTGTGCCATGCAACACAGCAACTGTGCCATCAATTGTCACCACTGTGCCATGCCAACAAATGCAGCCACTGTGCCATCAATTGTCACCACTGTGCCATGCCACCAAATGCAGCCACTGTGCCATCAATTGTCACCACTGTGCCATACCATCAAACGCCACCACTGTGCCATCAATTGTCACCACTGTGCCATGCCATCAAACGCAGTCACTGTGCTATCAATTGTCACCACTGTGCCATGCCATCAAATGCAGTCACTGTGCCATCAATTGTCACCACTGTGCCATGCCATCATATGCAGTCACTGTGCCATCAATTGTCACCACTGTGCCATGCCATCAAACGCCACCACTGTGCCATTAATTGTCACCACTGTGCCATGCCATCAAACGCAGCTACTGTGCCCATCAATTGTCACCACTGTGCCATGCCATCAAATGCAGTCACTGTCCCATCAAGTGTCACCACTGTGCCATGCCATCATATGCAGTCACTGTGCCATCAATTGTCACCACTGTGCCATGCCATCAAACGCCACCACTGTGCCATCAATTGTCACCACTGTGCCATGCCATCAAACGCAGCCGCTGTGCCATCAATTGTCACCATTGTGCCCTTTAATTGTCACCACTATGCCCCATGCCACTGTGCTCATTGTCGCCTCTGTGCCCTTTGTCACCACTGTGCCCCATGATGCCACTGTGCCCCATGATGCCCCTTTCCCTGTAAAAAAAACACTTACCTGACGCTTCCATGTCCTCCCTCGATGTCTTCTGCCGCGGTGGAGAAGCTTCAGCCAATTAGGTTCCTGAGAACCAGAAACCGGGAACCTGATTGGCTGAAACGGCCGTCAGTCTTATGCAAGGACCGCAGGTTGCCTGCGCTCCGAGTAAAGCCGCTGGCTTTGATAGGCAGTTCCCCTCAGCCAACCAGCTACCACTATTCAGGTAACCGGCGACCCATGTCCAGTTATATGAATAGACCAGGCAGCTGGCAACAAAAACACACGTTCAATGCATTGCATTGAACGTGTGTTATTTGCGAGAGGGGGTGGCGCTGCAGCGCCCTCTATAGACGGCCGCCAGAACTTCGGCTAAATTGTCAAAATGACAATTTAGCCGAATAAAAGTTCTTAAAGGGCCCGTTTATTTATTTATTTTAATTATTTTTTTGTGACTGCGGGAGGGGGGGGCGGCGCCCGTGCGTCCCTATGGGCGGGCCGCCACTGATCGGCAGTGGAAATTCTTGCCAGTATTTTTTTATAAAAGGTAGAAAGGTCTTTTTCATCCATATGTGTCACAGCCTTCAGCATATTATAAACAACTGTTTCAACATGTTTCAAATCATGACTAGAGTGATGAATTTCTTTACTTTCAATAGATTTTTATTTTTTCCAATAAAGGATACAGATAAATTATGACCAAAGGCTGAAATTACAACATCATAACATTCAACAAACCGGGCATACTGACAGTAACAATGACTCAATTGATTTCAAATTACCCAACTGTGGGTTGATTAAAGGAATCCAGCGAGCTTGATAACAGAGGAAGGGGCGGAAAAAGAAGTGTATATGGTGATCTTGCGCTCAGGGGAAACCTGCCTGTCCCGGACACCCCTAATGGGATCAATCTGTGTCCCAGCCAGGCGCCTCCCAATCCGCCTCTTCCTATAAAATTATTTGATGGGAAATTAGTGGGTTCGAATTTGGCTTCATTGAACCTCTAGCTCATACTAACGAAATAAGATAGGCCTATAGTGTTACCAAATTGCCCATATGAATAACCGGACGAAGAACAAAGAACATTACCTTCTAGTCATACAACTGTCTTAACAGAATAGAAGTAAGAAAAGAGAGAGAGAAAAGTGGGGGTAAGAAAAAGGGAAAGGAAGGGAAGCATGAGCCTAACTTGTACTGAAGGATGCAGGTTGCGTGGGATGTACCCCAGTCGCCAAAGGTATACCACAGTGGGATGCCCATGATCCCCACACGGCTTCAAATTTCTGATTCGTGTTTGAAAGAATGCTGGCCAGTTTTTCCTGCACCATGATCCACGAAATCTTGCGTTTTATTTCTGCAATGGAAACCCTGGGTTGTCTCCAAGCCCTTGCGATGGTAATTTTAGCCCCGAGGAGCATAAATCGGATCAGCTTCTGATTGGGCTTGGATATACCCGGAATCCGAGCATTTAGGAGAGCTACAGAAGCCGTCCTGGGGACCGAGCAACCAGTGACTGTACAAATGAGGTTAAAAATCCTCTTCCAGATTGGTCTGATTCTGGGACATTCCCACCAGACATGCACCATCGAGCCCAGGAGCTGACAACCTCTAAAGCAGCTGGGATCTGATGATGGGTAGATGGCCGCAAGCCTGGCGGGAGTCATATACCACCTCATAAGGACCTTTAAGTTTGCTTCCATCAGGGAAGTATTTAAGATGCCCTGAAAAGAATCAGAACAAGCTGCCTGCCAGGTCTCCAACTCCCACCCTAGTTGGAGGTCTGCCTCCCAAGCCGTCATATAAGAAGACTTCTCAGTCGGGCGGGTGAGTGAAGAGTAGATGACAGATATCCCTCCCCTTTTGTCCCATGGTCTGCCCGCACCAGAGCTCATAATCTGTAAATTTGGGAGGTAGAGGCCTATCCGTCCATAAAGTGTGTAGGAATTGTGATATTTGTTTGAATCTGAATTTTTCAGTGTCAGGGAGGTCCAATTTAGTCACACAGTGGTCTAGGGTAAGAGGGCCTTTGGTTGTGAAGAAGTGTCCTATGCGGTACAGACCCTTATCCAACCACCAACTGAATGCTTTCCTGTCCATTCCAGGTGGGAAATCCGGATTTTGGAATACACTGGCTAGAGGTTGACCTTTCGAAACCAGGGCTGGAAGGTGACGAAATCTATCCCAAAGGGCGTAGGATTGAGAAAGGGAGGGGGACAAAATGGGTGGTCTTCTCTTTTGGGGGCACCAGAGTAAGTATTCTAGGGAGAACCGGGGGACAGCTTGACCCTCTATGTGGACCCAGTCTGGTTTGTCCAGTTTGGAGTAAACTACGGATAGTTGAGCTAGTCTGGCCGCTACGAAGTACTTATATAGGTGCGGTAGTCCTAGTCCTCCTCTTTTCCTATGGTTATATAGAGTGTTTTGGGGATTCTGTAACCTGACTTGCCCCAAATGAATTTGAGTATTTTGCTTTGTAAAGTCTGCACGTGATCTTTTCTGATGGGAATGGGAAGGGAGCGGAATAGATATAAAATTCTAGGAAGCAAAGTCATCTTTATAGAGTTAATTCTGCCCAGCCAGGAAAGATCATACTTAGCCCAGTTATTCATGTCGGCTGTAAGTTTTCGGTATAGGGGAGGATAGTTATTTGAGTAAAGGGATTCTGTCCGAGCTGTTAAGGAAATCCCTAGATATTTGATAGATGAGGGACACCATTCAAATTTGAATGACTGTTGGAGGAGGGATACTGTAGGAGGTGGAAGGGATACGTTCAAGGCTTGTGATTTGGCATAATTGACTTGGAGACCTGAGAATTTAGAGAATTCCGAAATTACCTTACAAAGGTTTGGTAGGCAAGTAATAGGAGAAGTTAGAAATAGTAGTAAGTCATCGGCAAAGAGCCCACATTTATGAGTTTGATCTCCACATGAAACGCCTCGAATGTCGGGGTTCTGTCGAATGGCTATCGCTAGGGTTTCAATTGCCATTGCGAAAATGATTGGGGAGAGGGGGCATCCCTGTCTGGTACCCCTGGCTATGTCTATTGGAGAAGAGTAGTACCCTTGGATTCGAATTTGGGCCTTTGGTTTAGAATAGAGAGCTTGTATTACCCCCATAAATCTTGGGCCAAAGCCCCATCGTTCTAGTAGGGGGAGAAGATATTGCCAGGACACAGAATCAAAGGCCTTCTGCAGATCAAGAGATAGGAGAAATCCTTTTTGTTTCGGACCTCCGTCCCAGTTGGATTGCAAAATTGAGACAATGTCCACTGCCCTTCTCACTTGATCTGGGCCTTGTCGACCTGGAATAAATCCGACTTGGTCCTTGTGAATATATTTATTAATGAAAGAGGAGATACGGAGAGCTAGAATTTTTGTAAGAATTTTTAGGTCATTATTTATCAGAGAAATGGGGCGATAGTTACAGACTTCTTCTGGGTTTTTTATCCGGCTTTGGGATAACCGTAATGTATGCTGTATTAAGTTGCGTACCCAGAGGGGTGCCTTGAGTCTTGGAATTAAAAAAGTTTGTCATATGTGGGACTAGGGTATCTGCAAATGACCTATAATAGAGGGCCGACAGTCCATCTGGGCCTGGGGCCGAGCCCTTTCGGAGGCCCTTGATTACTGTCGCCACCTCTTCAACCGAAAAGGGTGCTTCCAGCCTGTCTCTATGTTCTACGTCTAAGGATGGGATGGGTAGGCTGTCCAAAAAGTTGTCAATCGAATCCCTGGGAATCTGTGGAGGGGCAGTATACAGGTCAGAATAGAATGTTTCGAATGCCTCCAGGATCTTTTTAGGGTTGGACGTAGGTTCTTGACCTGCCAAGCGTATCTTGGGTAAGGAGTGAAACCTTGTTTTAGGAGACAATTTGGTCGCTAACATCTGGCCTATTTTTCCTTTTTGGGTGTAAAATTTATTGCCACTCCAGCGGAGAGATCTCTCCGCTTTCGTTGTGAGAGCTAAATTAAGTTCTAGTCTCAGCTTGTCAATATTCTCTAGTAAGGCTAAAGATGGTTTCTTTTTGTGTTGTGCCCTTAGGGTCCTATAAGACTTCTCCAGACGTACAATGTCTGCTTCGTGTTCTCTTTTGATTCGCGTGGAGATCTGAATGATCTTACCTCTAATAGAGGCTTTATGGGCTGCCCAAAGGGTCTCCGCAGAGACATCCTCAACATTGTTAATTGTGAAGTATTCTTGAAGGGCTTTATTAATTTCCGTTGTAGTGGTTGGATTGGAAAGAATGGACTCGTTTAGCCGCCAATGTCCGTTCCTTGCCATACCTGCTAAAGAGCGGATGGACATGATGACCATAGAATGGTCAGATAGGACTGTGTCTCTGATTTGGGCCTTGATCACTGCCGGAAGTACAAATGAAGGAATTAAAATATGATCGATCCTGGCATAGGTATTATGCGGGTGAGAGTAATGAGTGTAGTCTCTCTTTGAGGGATTAGACTCCCGCCAAACATCCGTCAACCCCCTGTCATGGAGTAGTTTGGCAATTTTCAGGCTGACCCTAGAGGGTCTAGTAAGTTGAGCGGACAGAGGTCTGGATTTGTCCAAACCCTGGTCAAAAGCCACATTGGAATCCCCCCCCAAATGACTGTGCCTTCTAGAAGTGGGGTTAAAGTATCCAAGATTAATTGGAAAAACGTGTCTTGCCCTTTGTTGGGAGAATAGTATGAGACCAGGGAGTATAGATGACCCTCAATTTTACCCTTAACCAGTATAAACCGTCCCTCTGGGTCTTTGAAGTCAGAGAGATACTCAAAATTACAGGATTTGGAGAAAAAGATTGCGACCCCCTTGGTCTTGTTCTCGGCATTAGCCAAGTAGAAGAGGGGAAAGTGAGAGTGGACAAATTTGGGACTGTACCGCCCAGGAAAGTGGGTCTCTTGGATCATGAGAATGTCAAGTCTGAGTGATTTGTAACTATCAAAGATCTTTCGCCTTTTGACTGGGGAGTTCAGGCCTTGAACATTGTGTGTGGCTATGTTGAGGGAGCTCTGTACGTGGTCAGCCATGGGGAACTGAAAAGTAGCTATGTCTGTCTCTACCTCCACTCACCCTGAGATGTTTTCTGTCCTCCCAACCTTGCCATTTGTCAGGATGGACGACTGGCAGCCTGGTGGACACTCCTCGATCGTAGGTACCGTAAGCTGAAAAATAATAAAAGGTTAGGCTCATGTGGGAAAGATGGGGAATAGAAAAGGAAAGGACAGATTTGAAAGAGAGAAAGAGATGGTGAAGAAGACTCCCAATCCAACTAAGGAAAAAGAGAAAAAATAAGAAAAAATACATTCTCGGGGAGGGGAGATGCCCCTCGAGAATTTCTACCAAGGTAGATCAAAAAAGGGCTTGCTCCAAATGAGAACAAGCGACCTCGCCCCCAGAAACCTTCTGGAGTCTAAGGGAGAGGTGGAGGTACATGGGGCCCACCCCAGCCAGGGCGCCCCTGAAAAATTGGTTACAGCAACTATCAAAACCGAAATCGGAAGGAATTGAGTAAATCTAAACCCAGTTTGGTCGGATCTAATTCCGATCCGGAAGTCCCCCCGTCCCCCCCCCCAACGGGGATCGAGGAGGAGGGGACCTCAGAAGGAAGGTGTGGACAACCCCCTGCGAAAAAATTAGAATAGATAAAGAGATCTTTTTAGCAGGAGAAATACTGTTGAAATATCAATTATCCAAAAAGTTGATTCTTCTGATCAGAGAAAGTCTAATTCTCAGGCATAGGACCGACCAAAAACCTTGAAAGTTCAAGGAGTATATGTCCAATGTGTCAGCCGAGATCTGGGTAAGTGGGTCCACTGTCTCTAGCTTTCTTGGATCTCGACCTGGTCCAGAGTAGGGAATTAGGACTGGTGGGGGTCGGTCTCTTGGAGGTGTTTGGGATGCTATGAGAAGTGTCCATGGCGGGTTCTTGCGAGATGAGCTTAAGGCGCTTTAGTAATCTTTCTCCATCAGGAAAGTTTGAGAAGGAGTAGTTTTTCCCTTTATCCGAGAACTTGACCGCAAAGGGGAATGCCCATTTATATTTTATATCCTTTTGGACCAGGACTAGGAGTAGCGGCTTTAATGACCGTCTTCGCTGCATTGTGGAGGGAGAAAGGTCTGCGTATATTTGGACGGGATGACCTTGGCACAAAACACTGGGCACAGAACGTGCTAGTCTCATGACTTCATCCTTTACTGCGTAAAAGTGGGGTTTGGCGATGATGTCCCGCGGTGAGCCGTCCTTTCTGGGTGGCCCCAGGGCTCTGTGGGCTCTATCAAGCTCTAGGCGATCTTGAGAAATGTTTGGAATCAAGTTCTGGATCAAATTTTGTACCGCTGCTGGAGTGTCAGTGATGGATTCGGGCAGCCCCCTGATCCGGAAATTGTATCTCCTGGATCTGCTCTCCAACTCGTCGATCCTGGAAAGGGCCACATCCAATTGCTCCTGTACTGTATGAATATGTTCTGAGTTCTGATCTGTGGCTGCCACCGTTTGATCAAGCTTGTCTTCTATCGCTTCAATTCTGGTGCCCAGATTCTGGAAATCTGCTTTCAAATCTCCTGTTATTTTGGTAGCAGTCTGAGCGAGTCCCCTATCCAGGAGTTCAGCCAGAGCCTGATATAAGTCAGTCACAGAGAATGCAGAAGCTGCTGACAGGGTGCTGACAGAGAATTGAGCAGGCTGGCTCCTTATGTTAGGTCCTATGAGGGGTAGTGCAGAGCCCTCCCTGTTAATGCCCTTCATATTACTGCCTTCCAGGGGTTCTGTGGGAGTTGTTGAGGGGGACATGTCCTGCTGGTAACTTACTTGGACCAGTGGGGTAAAAGGCAGGGGTACCATATTTGGAAAAATCCTTCCCTCAGGCATCTCTTCAGCTCCGTTCTTGTGAGGTGCTGCAGCGGCGGCCATCTTGGATTTTTGCCGTTTTTCCAAATGAATAAAAAGCGGCTTTAAAGTGTCCCTTTAAAGAAATTATAATGATAGGGGGGTGCCCTGATGTCTGGGGGTGCCGTGTATGGTGAAAGCTCCCCTTCCAGCCCGTTTCTGGCTGACTTATGGGCGCCGCTGGTCTGGGGTGATGAGGAGCTCCCGGCTCAAGCAGCCATCCTCAGAGCTCCGCGCATGCGCCTCCTCAGAGTGATGAATTTCACTCACCCCTCTTATAAATTTAGGAAAACCATCCAACTTACTATATACTATATGCTATGTTAAGCCATTGCGCAGCATCACCTCAGATGTCAAATCTATTGATATCAATATGCATTATGTCATATGTACATATTGGTTTAAAATTATTTTAGGTTTAAATGCTTCGCTCTGATTTTAAGATTAAGTTCAAGAAATAAAACATATTACAAATAAAAAAGCAAAATATATCAGGGAAAGGGAGAAATGAAAAAATAGGGCATTGGGTAAGTCCATTGAGCGTTTCTCCCCCACTAGCAAGCAATTACTCCTGCTATTCACATGCAAACGAGTATCTCCAGCCATGTACTGTACCTGAAAGACAAAAACTCTCAGGCAAAACTCATTAGCAAGGTCCTTAAACAATGTACTTTTTACATGTTTACACTTTAAAGCTAATTCACCCCCACTGCTATAGAAGCGTAATTTCCATTCAAAAACAGATCTAGAGAATGTTCATCTCCCAATATTCCTATTCCTCCGGTATCCTGAATTGTTCCAATAATGTGTCAAGTTCCCCTCTCATCTTATCATTTTTCAGGTGGTCATATTTCTGCTTTAACTGAGGAAATGGTATCCAGGTCCTTTTCTTATTATGATTTTGGTCAGCTCTGTTTTTCATATTAATATCACTTATGTTTGACCCAGAGTTCCCCCTCTTGTTGTGATCATTAGATATTATCTTCTGATCCTTCTGTTCAGTGTTTGTCCTAAACAATGTGGCTACATCAATTCTGACAGCTTGCTCATTTGACTTTCTCCATAAATGATCTGCTCTCAATAATACGTCTTTTAAATCATGAGGATTCGGGGGAACCAATAAAATATTTTGTTTGATATCTTCATGCAAAGCATCTAGAATCATACTGATATGTATCAAGCCTCCCCACTCAAATGCAAGATTATTACCAACTAACAATTCCATAAGGCCACGTACACATGATCGAACATGTCCGATGAAACTGGTCTGCAGACCAGTTTTATCGGACATGTTCAATCATGTGTATGGCCTATCGGACCGTTGTCCGTCGGACAAAAGTTTTAAAACATGCTTTAAAACCTGTCCGATGGAAACCTGTCCGTCGGACAGGCTCGATGGTTAGTACACAAAAGCATCGGACCAAAAACCACATGCTTGGAAGCATCGAACTTAGTTTTTTCATCACGTCGTTGTGTTCTATGTCACCGCATTCTGGTCTGATCGGATTTTGGTCCGATGGTGTGTACGCACATCAGACCATCAGACAAGTTCAGAGTTGTCTGATGAAAAAGGTCCGTCAGACAAGTCTCATCAGACATGTCTGATCGTGTGTACAGGGCCTAAGGCCGCGTACACACGAGGAGACATGTCCGATGAAAACGGTGTGTACACACCATCGGACAAAAATTCCCTCGGACAGAGAACGCGGTGGCGGTGACGTTGACGCCGCCACGTCACCAAACCAGGAAGTAAAATGCTTCCACGCATGCGTCAAATCCATTCGACGCATGCGGGGGATTTCGGTCCACTGGTTAGGCGTACTAACCAGCGGACATGTCCGACAGACAGGTTTCCAGCGGACAAGTTTTAAAGCATGCTTTAAAACTTTTGTCCGCTGGAAACCTGTCCGCTAGGCTGTACACACGATCGGATATGTCTGCTGAAACTGGTCTGTGGACTAGTTTCAGCAGACATGTTTGATCGTGTTTACGCGGCCTAATAGTTGCTAACCTGTGTGACAATTTATAGGGAGATCCACTCTGCATTTGGTGGATCTTCCCATGAATCACAAAATCAGAACGCACTCCATACAAGACACATAATAATTCCAGTAATATGTCCCTTGTCCTCAGAGGCTGAAGACAGATCTGTTTAATTCTCAGCCAAAGACAATTCCCTATAGAAGCTGCCAGATTCTCTCCAAGAGATACTTCCGTTATTACTTTAATAGTTTCTGAAACCATTTTCCTTCTTTCTCAGAAACAAGTTATGAGATGGGAGCGCTTGTTCTGGTAAAACTAGCGTTCGTAATGGAATGGCGCGCCCGAGCTTTGACGTTTCTTTTATAGGGGAGTTGGGCCACACGTCACCTGACCCCACCCCCCTCTGACACAAGGGGCATGTCTGGGCTGTCCCAGCAATGTAGCACAGTGTGCGTCAGAGGGGGACGGGGTCACATGACACGTGGCCTGCCTCCCCTAAAAAAGAAACATCAAAGCTCCAGTGCGTCATTCGCGGAGCTGTGCTCTGAATGGGTGGATCTTCTCATCGCTGGACCAATCGGCCGTCGCTGGAGAGATCACCCGTCGCTGAACCGATCACCCGGCGCTGGATAGAAGACAACATTGAAGCAGGGAGCAGCATCGATCGTCTATTTTCACTGCTGGATTTTTATTTGGTTTAATTAATAAAGTAATTTGTTCTACGGTGTGTGTGTTTTTTTTCTGAAAACTACTATTTACACTTCCCTCGTGAAATGGTAGGGGTACAGTGTACCCCGTTACCATTTCCCCCGGGGGCAGGATCTGGGGGTCCCCTTTGTTAAAGGGGTCTTCCAGATTCTGATAAGCCCCCTGCCAGCATACCCCCACAACCACCGGGCAAGGGTTGTGGGGTCGAGACCCTTGTCCCCATCAACATGGGGACAAGGTGCTTTGGGGGGCACCCCAAAGCACCCTCCCAATGTTGAGGGCATGTGGCGCGTTGTGGTTCAGGAGAGGGGGGCCGCAATCTGTCCCCCCCTCTTTTCTGCGGCCGCCCAGGTCAACGTGCTCGGATAAGGGGCTGGTGTGGATTTTAGGGGGAACTCCACACCATTTTTTTTTTAATTTGGGGTGGAGTTCCCCTTAAAGTCCACACCAGACCTGAAGGGTCTGGTTATGAATATTTGGGGGGAACCCCACGTCTTTTTTTAAAGTTCGGGTTCGGGTCCGAACCCGAACATCCAGGTGTCCGCTCAACTCTAGTGATAACATCATGCAGTTGCTGCAGATTTGTTGGCTGTACATCCATGATGCGAATTGCAACCACATCTCAAAGGTGCTCTATTGGATTGAGATCTGGTGACTGTGAAGGCCATTGGAGTACAGTGAACTAATTTTCATGTTCAAGAAACCAGTTTGATATGATTTGAGCTTTGTGACATTGTACATTATCCTGCTGGATGTAGCAATCAGAAAATCGGTACACGGTAGTCATAAAGGGATGGACGTGGTTATCAACAATAGCAAGAATAACAATACACCATTACACCACCACCACCACCAGCCTGAACCATTGATACATAGCAGGAGGGATCCATGCTTTCATGTTGTTTAAGCCAAATTCTTACCCTACCACAGCTGAAATCGACACTCATCAGACCAGGCAATGCGTTTCAATCTTCTATTGTCAAATTTTGGTGAGCCTGTGTGAATTGTAGCCTCAGTTTCGTGTTCTTAGCTGACAGGAGTGTGGTCTTCTGCTGCTGTAGTCCACCTGCTTCAATGAGTTGTGCATTCAGAGATGGTATACCGCATACCTTGGTTGTAACGAGTGGTTATTTGAGCTACTGTTGCCTTTCTATCATCTTAAACCAGTCTGCCCATTGTCCTCTGACCCCTAACATCAACAAGTCATTTTTATCCACACAACTGACACTCACTAGATTCTCTTTTTCAGACCATTCTCTGTAAACCCTAGAGATGGTTGTGCGTGAAAATCCCAGTAGATAAGCAAAACCATAGCAATTGAACAGGTGTACCTAATAAAGTAGTGGATAAGTGTATATACCAATACAGGGGCTGCCCCCTGCAATTATGAGAACCTCTGGGGATGGCCTGAGCTTGAGCCCACCTGACCTAGTAATGGATTGTTTATTTTTGTAGGGTAACACACCCCTGAAGTATACTGCTTTATATGTCTGGAAGGCTACCTAGTTGTACTTTGAGCTGACATGGGTGTTTTCTCTGGTATGATAACTGTATGGTCTAATGTCAGTTTTGCATTTTTTCTGTAATTTGACATGCTCAGATTTACTGATGGGTTTTAGTGTGTATGTGATCCAGATGGCACGTTTTAATCTCTTTGCTTTTTCTGGAAATGTAAATAAGCTTTTGAATAAAAATATTCTTGATTTAAAAAAAATCCCCTGGGGAATCCGGACAAAATCTTTCCCTGAAAGACATTTTCATCCTGTAATCAAATGCAGTGCTGGGTGCTTTCTGTACACCCTGCATCAAATGTCTTCTTGGAAAACTATTCTATGCTTTCCAGGAAAAGGGTTTGGACTTATGTCTTCCATTCAGTGAGTTAGCATGGTAGAAATCTTCCAGTTCCTACGTTTTTCCTCTCCCCTGCCCACTGAAACTTAAGTGGAGGTTGATGGGGCTGCATTTGATTGTGCCTAAAGTACCCTGGTCCAAAGAGTCACTAGTCACTGGACTGCTATTAGGTGGCAAACACCAACAGTGACCACTCCACAACTCTTTTGTAATGCTCTGGAGCTGATCACATCAGGATATATACCTTTTTTCACTAATGACTCTTTTCTTCAATAGCTTCCATCAAAACATGTGATCCTGACTGTTTCCAGCATAATTTACTGAGGCTTTTAGCAAGACCATTTGTACAGGTTGAAGGATCTCTAGTATGGTCTCAGGTGGTAGGTAACAAACTTGGTACAGTGGCATTACCTGAGCTCTGAAGTCCAACAGGTTCAGGTGTATATTCATTCTACTTAATATTATGCTAATACAGAATTTATATAAGCACAGTGCTTTACAACATGAGGGCAGACAGTACAGTTGCAAAACAATTCAATACAGAAGGAATCAGAGGGCCCTGCTGTAATGCCGCGTACACACAACCGTTTTTCGGGTTGTAAAAAATTACATTTTTAATGGTCTAGAAAAAAAAAAATTTCAACCCGAAAAAAAATGCTCTAGCAAGGCGTGGTGACGTACAACAAATACAACGGCACTATAAAGGGGAAGTTCCATTCAGATGGCGCCACCCTTGGGGCTGCTTTTGCTGATTTTGTGTTAGTAGACAATTTGCGCTTTTCAGTCTGTTACAGCATGATGAATGTGCTTACTTCATTACAAATGCTAGTTTTACCAGAACGAGCGCTCTTGTCTCATAACTTGCTTCTAAGCATGCACTTTTTTTCGCGTCGTTAAAGCCCACACGCGAGCTAGTTTTTAATGACATAAAAAAAAAAAAACGTAATTTTTTACTACCCGAAAAATGGTCTTGTGTACTCGGCATTAGAGCTTACAATCTTTGACTCTACTTGTAGTGAAACAATTGATAATGATATCCTTTTCAGGATTTAGTAGGCAAACTGAATTTGGTAGCGGTAGGCTCAAAAACAAATATGGAACACATCTAGGAGTATCGGAAGATGGATAGGTCAATTGGAAGCAACATATGCAGCTCACCATAGTGAGTGGATGAGTAAACACCAACTTTTGTCCCAGTGGACCAATTTAAAAAACAGTTACCAGACTAGAAATCAACTGAGCATCACCCATATGTGTTAGAAAGATGAACTATTAGGGAGAAAACAGCCATAGAATTCTCAGTCCCTCTGGCTTGAAAGCCCAACACTGCTTGTGTACAGTGTATCTTCAGCTCATACAAATGAAAGCATAGTTTAAATAGTAATATAATATTACAGATATACGTTTCCCAATGCCATTTGTAGAGGCGTGAAAATGTTTTCTATAACAGCCTTCAAACCGTCATTATTTGTGTAGTCTGACCAGATGCTTCTCCCATTGACAGCCCTTTAGTTACTTAAAATGTATAGTTCATGCTTCTTCCTTTCATCTGCTGACATCCCCGCTGACATCCTCTCCCTCTGTCCTCAGTCTGTTAATGACTTCCTACTCCAAGTTTAGAGACATTTCTTGGATATTAAGTTGTCCAGCTCCAGCTGCATTATTTTAATCCATGAATACACCCATCTGCAAAAGGAGCTTTCCAAATGTATCAAATCTCACAGCGCTATGTCTTCCAAATTAACTGACATGCTTCTTCTCTAATTTTAAAGCTGAAATCCAGGTTGGGATCAAAAATAAAATTGAATACGTATTCAACAAAAATCATTAAATGTTTTTTTATACAAAGTTATCATGTATGCCTGGATCTGTCTTGATATCTGCCTACTGTGGGGTGTGAACACCTGTCACGTTTTTATTCTTGGTGTGGAGGTAAAACTATACTAGTGAGCACAATTTCTCAGGATAAGTAGCTTCTCTAACACAAAGAAGCCTCAAAAGCTCTTCGGGTGAACAACTGAAGACATAACAGAATAAGAGCACCAAAGGTAAAGCAGTCTTAATTTATATCTTAATTCACAAAAAATACAAGATAAAAAATAAAACTCTAAATTAAAGTGTTTATTATGCTCCCCCTTTATCAAGTCTCAAATTGCTGGTTTGTCATGTGGTTCTTTTTAAAAACGATTAAATCAGCAACAGGGTTGCTTTAAGGGGCCTGAACAGAAAGGTTTACATTTATAAACAAAACAAGTCTGCCATTGATTGTGGAGAGAGTACAACCAGGGGCAGGCTTCATACAGCCAGTCCTTGGAGAGCTGCTTGGGGATGGGAACACCTAAAATTACTGCAGGAAGCTGAAACTGGGGTTGTTGGCTGTCGAGGTGAAGTGAGCAAGCTGGAGAAGGACAATTCAGTGGGGAATGAGGTGGCAGGGGAGTTATGAGCGGGGATCCCCGCTGAGCCGTCGGACACACATGGAGCGGACCGAAAAACGGACCGCTCCGTGTGAAAGGACCCTTATGGGACTTCATATTTCAGTTTGTTTTCTATTGTATGGTCAGTTGTGGCTTCTGGTTGCACTTTTTTTATTGGATACTCATTGCTATTTATTATAGGGGGTTCTCATATTGTCAAGATGTTATGAAAAGTCATAAAATGTGTATCCAGCTTCAAATGTCCAAAACAAATATTAAATCCCATGATACTGTGTGTTTCTTTGAATAAAATAATAAGTACAGTATTTTGGCTTTTTATTACCTTAATTTTTATAATTCAATTAAATGCATTAAATTAAAACTCATTGGGGTTGATTTACAAAAGGCAAATAGACTGTTCATTTTGAAAAGGAAGATGCATTTAGTATTGCACTATTCCCCAGAGCTTAGGGAATAATGGGAAGCTCTGTCAACTTATATCCTCCAATCATTAGCAAGCAAAAATGCACATGATTGGGTATTCTCTGTAAAGGGAAATATTACCACTTACACTAAGTTCTGTGAAACATTACCACACAACTCCTATTGCAAAGTGAACAGCCTTTTTGTCTTTAATAAATCATCCTTATACAGTTGCCAATTTAGCATATTTTTTAGGGACACTCTTATAACAGGTGTAAAAAAAGTATAAACAAGTTCAGCACTCCTAAAATCAAATGTGAAAGAAAACCAAATGTGTATACTAACATATATCTACACAATTCATACAAAACTCATCAAATAATGGCACAAAAACTTTTCTGTGGAGAAAAACAAACAAACAAACAAGACCAAAAGTTTTTATACATATGTAAGTATATTGGGCTTTTATGTGATAGACCAACACAAAGTGGCACATATTTGTGAAGTGGAAGGAAAATGATAAATGGTTTTCAAAATTTTTACAAATACTGTAAATACTGTATGTGAAAAGTGTGGTGTCAATACTTTGTAGTCAATACTTTGTAGAAGCACCTTTCGCTGAAATTACAGCTGCAAGTCTTTACCAGCTTTACACATCTAGAGCAAGACATTTTTGCCCATTCTTCTTTGCAAAATAACTCAAGCTCTGTCAGATTGGATGAGAGAGAGAGTCTGTGAACAGCAATTTTCAAGTCTTGCCACAGATTCTCAACTGGATTTAGGTCTGGACTTTGACTGGGTCATTCTAACACATGAATATGCTTTGATCTAAACCATTCAATTGTAGCTGTGGCTGTATGTTTAGGGTCGTTGAAGAAGGTGCTCTCTTCAGATGAGACCAAAATTTAACTTTTGGCCTAAAAGCAAAACGCTACGTATGGCCAAAAACTAATGCCACGTACACACGGTCGTTTTTTGCGATGAAATAAATTGATCGTGTGTGGGCTAAAACAATGTTTTCTGTCTTATGAAAAACGACAAAAAAAAAATTCGAACATGCTCCAATTTTTTATGTCGTTTTTGAAAATGTAATTTTTTGTGTTGTAAAAAATGATCGTGTGTGGGCTAAAACAACGTTTTAAACCCGCGCATGCTCAGAAGCAAGTTATGAGACGGGAGCTTGAATAGAACAGAGTGCCGTCGTACGTGCTGTACGTAACCGCGCTTTGCTAGAGCATTTTGAAAAAAAGGATGGTGTGTGGGCAACATAGTTTTTTATGATGAAGTTGGAAAAGCTTTTTTTTTTTTTCATTGTGGAAAACGTCGTTTTTTTTCATCACAAAAAGTGATTGTGTGTACGCGGCATTACATTGCACTTCACCCTGAACACACCATCCCCACCATGAAGCATGATGGTGGCAGCATCATGTTGTGGGGATGCTTTTCTTTAGCAGGGACAGGGAAGCTGGTCAGAGTTGATGGGAAGATGGATGGAGCCAAATGCAGGGCAATCTTAGAAGAAAACCTGTAATGCTCTGTACACACCATTGGTCAATCCGATGAGAACGGTCTGATGGATTTTTCCATCAGTTAACCGATGAAGCTGACTGGTGGTCAGTCGTGCCTACACACCATCGGTAAAAAAAACAATCTAGTCAGAACGCGGTGACGTAAAACACAACGACGTGCTAAAAAAATGAAGTTCAATGCTTCTAAGCAGGCGTCGACTTGATCCTGAGGATGCATGGATTTTTAATCGATGGTCGTGCCTACAAACGATCGTTTTTTTTTCGGTTAGGTATACATCCGTTAATTTTAAAACAAGTTTCACATTTTTTAACCGATGGATAAATAACCGATGGGGCCCACACACGATCGGTTTGGTCTGATGAAAACGATCCATCAGACCGTTCTCATCGGATTGACCGATCGTGTGTACGCGGCATTAGAGTCTGCAAAAGACTTGAAACTGGGTCAGAGGTTCACCTTCTAGCAGGACAATGACCCTAAACATACAGCCAGAGCCACAATAGAATGGTTTAGATCAAAGCATATTCATGTGTTAGAGCAGCCCAGTCAAAGTCCAGACCTAAATTCTATTTAGAATCTGTGGCAAGACTTGAAAATTACATTTCAAGATGCTCTCCATCCAATCTGACAGAGTTTGTGCTATTTTGCAAAGAAGAATGGGAAAACATTTCACTCTCTAGATGTGCAAAGCTGGTAGAGACATTTCCAAAAAGACGTGCAGCTGTAATTGCAGTGAAAGGTGGTCCTACAAAGTATTGACTCAGGGGGGCTGAATACAAATGTACACCACACTTTTCACATATTTATTTGTAAAAAAAATATGAAAACCATTTATGTTTTTCCCTTCACTTCACAATTATGTGCCACTTTGTGTTGCTCTATCACATAAAATCCAAATAAAATACACTTACGTTTTTGGTTGTAACATGACAAAATGTGGAAAATTTCAAGGGTTATGAATACTTTTTCAAGGCACTGTAACTGGGCGGGTGATTTTCAAGAGGTAATATATCCACAGAAATATAAAGTACAGAAAATGTAAAAAAAAAAAAAGGGCAGTCCTAGAAAAAGGTTCAGTGTGCTACTGTTTGTTGTCTTACCAAGGGCTGATGATGAGATTAAAATTAGTTATTTTAAGATGCATTTTTAGGAACAGGGATATATTTGACAGGGTTTCTAAACCATTTTTTTAGTTGGGTATTGTGTTTGCATTCCAGTGTTGAGGAAAGAAAGAAAAGACCAACATGACTTTCACTGAAATTTATTTGTGTTTAAGAACATCGATGAGTAACGAGTTGTATGGGAAATTGATTGCAAGTTATGGTTTCAATTAGACAGTGACTCTTAGGCCCCTTTCACACTGATGAGTTTTTCAGACGGTTTAGCTCTGAAAATAGCGCCTAAATATCGTCTGAAAAACTCATAGGCCGCGTACACGCGATCAAATTTATCTGCTGAAACTGGTCCGATGGACCGTTTCAGCAAACATCTCCGATCGTGTGTACGGGCTAGCGGACAGTACAACTACAACAGAACTTCTCTTTCTACACGCAAACCGAAAGACAAACTCTAGGACGACTTTGACTCCTCCCATCATTCTTGGACAAACCATTACTCCAAGCAACAAAGTCAAAAGCCTCGGAGTCATCTTTGACTCAGACATGACTATGGACTCACAAATAGGATCAGTAGTTAGCGAATCTCACGATCTTCTCCGCTTGATGCGCAGACTCATCCGTTCATCCCGGAAGAGGACACAGCAGCAGTAGTTGGAACACTCATCAATTCCCGACTCGACTATGCAAACTCCCTCTACCTAGGTCTACCCAAATACCAGATTTCTCACCTACAAGTTGTCCAGAACACAGCAGCAAGACTGATAACAGGAAAACAAATCTGGGAATCCATCACCCTGGAGTTGAAGTCTCTCCACTGGCTATCAGTAAAGGATCGGGTTACATTTAAGACCCTCTGCCTCACCTAAAAATGCACACAAGGAAATGCGCCTCAATATTTATGCGAGAAAATAAAACACTACACCCCTAATCGGGCCCTCCAATCAACAAATCAAAATCTCCTCCACATTCCCAAGTCCCGCTACAAATCGAAAGGAGAACAAAGATTCGCAGTCCAAGGAACATGGCTATGGAACGGTCTACACATGAACAACCACATGGAAGAAAGCCATCGGGCGTTCAGGAAAAAACGTAAGACCCACCACTTCTGAAGTACCTGGACGAAATTGGAAAAATCGCCTTGAAGTGATTCAGTTCGCATTTGTAGCGCTATACAAGTTACTCACTTACTCAGGCATACTTATTACAAGCAACACAGACCTCATTGTGGATGTAGAAAAATGACGCAATGTAGAAAACAGCGATCAAAGGTTAATTACATTCAGTATAAACCATAGGAAAAGGAAGCAGAAGGTTAATACAATTACACTGAATTTCAAAAGATCCAACTTTCCAATCTACGCTCTAAGCTGCACAATATCACATGGGATAAAATCCTAGGAACAAGGAACACTGGGGAAAATGGGAGTGCTTTAGGAAAATATAATAAACAAAGGTATTGGCCAGGGTATTCCAATGGGAAATAAGTATAAAAGAGATAAGATTAAACCTGGGTGACTAAACTTTAACGTAAAAATTCATATAAAAGAGAAAAAAAAAGGCATTCGAAAAATATAAGGCTGAGGAATCATTGTCAGCATTCCAACAATACAAGGAAAGCAATAAGTCATGTAAGAATGTAATCAGGGTAGATAAAATAGACCACGAATGGCACATAGCGGAGAAGAGTAAAACAAATCCCAAGACATTTTTTAAAGAAAGTGAGGCCAGAGCATATTGGTCCCATAAAGGATGATGAGAATTTGGTTACAAAAGACAAACAGAAGGCAATGGTTTTAAATTCATTCTTTTCCTCGGTTGTCACTAGGGATGGGCTATCTGTTTGAGTCGAACATGAGTTCGGCTCGAACATTGCCTGTTCGCCCGTTCGCCAAACAGCAAACAATTTGGGTTGTTCGCGGCAAATTCGAAAAGCCACGGAACACACTTTAAAAGTCTATGGGAGAAATCAAAAGTGCTAATTTTAAAGGTTAATATGCAAGTTATTGTCATAAAAAGTATTTGGGGACCTGGGTCCTGCCCCAGGGGACATGTATCAATGCAAAAAAAGGTTTACATTTTTTTTTGGGAGCAGTGATTTTAATAATGCTTAAAGTGAAACAATATAAGTAAAATATTCCTTTAAATTTCATAACTTGGGGGTGTCTATAGTATGCCTATAACGTAGCGCATGTTTCCCTTGCTTAGAAAAGTCCCTGCACAAAATTTAATTTTTAAAGAAAAAAAAGTCATTTAAAATTACTCGCGGCTATAATTGTCGGAAATACAGATAAAAGTAATTGAAAAAAACAGCATGGGTTTCACCCTTAGTCCATTACCAGGCCCTTTGGGTCTGGTATGAATATTAAGGGGAACCCCAAAGCAAAATAAAAAAAAAGCACGTCCCCCCCCAAATTCCATATCAGGCCCTTCAGGTCTGTGAGAAAAATAAAAATAAACCGCGCTAATGACCAATAAACATAAAATGCATTAAATAATATGTGGACCACACCGATGAATTAATGTCATATATGCAAGGTTGAAAAAACAATCCAAAAAACAAAAACAAACATTATTGAGTGTCCATAAAACACAAAAAGGCCTTTGTAGTCCAAAGTGAGAGGGCTAGCAAGGTTCCATACACAACCAATTGTGAATAATAAATTATAAACCACAAAAGTCCAGAGGAAATAAAACGTAACATCCACCCTGGTGAAGCTGAATCCCAATATGAATCAGCAGGATATTGGTTAACACTGATGTGACATGCAGCTGAAGACCTCCACCACACACATATGCAAGTCTGCTTACCAAATGTAAATGGTCCCTGGCTGAGAGGAGACCAAAACAGCATACAGGATCAAACAGCTGGGCTCGGTGAGAGAGTGAAACAATTCAGCTTGGGTCATCCGACAGTGGCTCCAATAACAATGGTCACATGAATGTAAAAGGAGACAAGAATGCCTCGATAGTGTAAAATCACTTAAAATTTATTGTACAAAATAATGAAGAAATACACTCACATTTTGCAGTAAAAGAAAGGCCTTAAACCTGCAGCATCCGGCCGGTCAGAATGCAGGTAAACCCATGTAGTATCGAGTAGTCCAAGGGTGATGACAGTGTGCCACTCGGTATGCCCTGACTAGTTTCGTGGTTAAAACACTTTTTCAAAGGGCACCTTCAGGTCTGTTATGGATATTAAGGGGAACCCTGCGCCATTTTAAAAAGAAATGGCGTGGGGTTCTCCCCAAACCCAGCACTAGTTATGAGCTTCGCGTTCCATGCGAACACATGTTTGCATCGAACATTGCACGTTCGATCGTTCATCAAAAACGAACAAATCGGGTTGTTCGCGCCAAATTCGAATGACCCATAATTCACTGTGGCGTTGCGCGCTGATGATTGGCCAAGCATGCACCATGACCCCGCATGCTTGGCCAATCACATCGCCCAAAAAACGAAGAGACCTACGGCTCAGGGCTTTAGCACACGCCCCACACTATAAAAGGCCGCCTCCCGGGCGGCCTTGTGTAGGGTGTTATGGCTTGCCTTACAGAAAAGTTAGACAGACAGTGATTTAGAGAGAGATAGATAGATAGAGACACAGGGCCAGATTCACAGAGCCCTTACTCCTGTCTAACTGGTATTAGACTGGAGTAATTTCAAATTACGCGCGTTTTTTAGCTAGTCGAAAACCTCAAACCATGAATAGACGGCTGCGGGCTTTAATTCGTCTGGATTACGTGTTCGTACGCCTTCGGATCTACGCTGCAATAAAATTGCAGCCACTGGGTGGACTTCCCATCGTTTTCCGCGTCGGGGTATGCAAATGAGCTTTTGCCGGCGATCCCCGAAATTACGATCTTCATTCGCAATCTCTTACGGCACCTTTAGTCATCTTTTTTTGCGTAACACTATACCAGCTTTTTGCTGCTCTAATATTAGACAGCCCATGTTAAGTATGGCCGTCGTTCCCGCATCGAATTTCTACGTTTTCCGACGTCTTTTATTATTTTTTACGTAAGTCGTCCGGGAATAGGAATGTTCGTAAACGACGCTACTCAAACAACGAATGACGTAACGACGTGATTTCGCGCAATGCACGGCGGGAAATTTCTGAACGGAGCATGCGCAGTTCGTTCGCCGCGGGGACGCGCTTAATTTAAATGCTTCACGCCCCCTAATCGCGTATTTCGATTACGCGGCGAGAAATAGACTACGCCGCCGTAGCGTACGGGCAAAAATCTACCAGAATTCGGTGTAGAGCCTGGTAAAATACGGAAGCGTAGAGTATTTCGATTAAGCAGCGCAATATTAAGTGTATGTGAATCTGACCCACAGTGTCTTTTTAGATAGATAGATAGATAGATAGATAGATAGATAGATAGATAGATAGATAGATAGATAGATAGAACAGGGAGGCTAGTAGTCAGTATAGTTAAATTTACAGTTTGTAGAGAATATATTGACATCCCTAGGAGTTGTCAATATATTTATAAACTGTATAGCTTAGCTAGATCTGCTATCTGTCAGGCAGGAGATTGTGCTTGATGCAGTGCTCTAACGTGTTAGTCAACGTATGCTAGTTAATTGCACATAGACGCATTACCTGTTACTGCAAGTGTGCTATTTATTTGCACAGAAAGGCAGTTGCTGTTAATGCAAGTGGGCTATTGAATTGCACAGAAACTCAGTCGCTCTGACTGTGCGTGCGCTGTTTAATACCACCTTAGCGCATTTGGTGTCACCGCACGTGTGCTGTTACATACCACCTGAGCGCAGTTAGTGTCACTGCACGTGTGCTGTTACATACCACCTGAGCGCAGTTAGTGTCACCGCACGTGTGCTGTTACATACCACCTGAGCGCATTTGGTGTCACCGCACGTGTGCTGTTACATACCACCTGAACACAGTTGGTGTGACTCCGCTTGTGCTGTTACATACCACCTGAACGCAGTTGGTGTCACTGCGCTTGAGCTGTTACATAGCACCTGAACGCATAAATATGTCTGGAAGGACAATAAAGAGAGGCAGAGAGTCATGAGGGCAAGGAGGCTCTGCATCTAGAAGTAACGCTGGTGGTGGATGTGGTGCATCCTCTTCAGCACGTGGCCGTGGCCGCTCGTCCTTCTTTTCGGGAGCTGGCCGTGTTGAGCCTCAACATGCAGAGAAATTAGTAGAGTGGATGACCAAGCCGTCCTCATCTTCCTTATCCTCTCTCACACAGACTGATCGAAGTTTATCTGGCAAAGCAGCTGCCAAGGCGTCCCCTTCCCTCTGCACAATGGCTTCACACAATACTTCCCTAGTACCACCATGTCCTCCTGAGGAGTCCCCCGAACTGTTTCAACACAGTGTTGGGTACATGCTGCAGGAAGATGCGCAGCGTTTTGAAGACTTCGATGACGGACCACAGATAGAGGAAGGCATTGATGTGAGCCCAGGGAGAGGGGGTGGCCTAGAGGGACAGCAATCTGGCAGTGATGTTGTTCCCCCAGCTGGAGCATACTGCCAGGTTTTTGACAGTGATGAGGAGGGAGGGGATGATGAGGTCACTGACTCTACCTGGGTGCCTGATAGTAGAGAGGAGGATGAGGAGGAGAAGGAGGAGGAGGACGAGGCACAGGCACATCTCCAAAGAGGCAGGATGCCCTCCAGGGGTCAGCTTAAGGTCACACCCACTGCATTACAGCGCACATCTACGGCGCTTGTGCAAAATAAAACATTTTGATGCAATATTTTGCACGTGGCTCCTTGTTGCGCTCCAATTGGAGTTATTGGGAGGGGTTGCAGTGTTGTGTTGTGCCCAAGGCACAATTTTTTTGCCCCTGTTTAACAGGGGCGCCTAATAACAAATTTTGATGCAATACTTTGCACGTGGCTCTTTGTTGTCCTCCAATTAGAGTTATTGTGAGGGGTTGCAGTGTTGTGTTGTGCCTAAGGCCCAATTTTTGTGCCCCTGTTTAACAGGGGCGTCTAATAACAATTTTTGATGCAATACTTTGCACGTGGCTGTTTGTTGTCCTCCAAGTTGAGGTATTGTGAGGGGTTGCAGTGTTGTGTTGTGCCTAAGGCCCAATTTTTGTGGCCCTGTTTAACAGGGACATCTAATAACAATTTTTGATGCAATACTTTGGCACGTGCCTCTTCATTGCGCTCCAATTACAGTATCTGTGAGGGGTTGCAGTGTTTTAGGCAGCATTGATATAATAAGAAGCCAGACATTGTTGAGTATCCAAAAATATTTATTGTATCACACTGAAAATGTGTGATTTAATTTTATTTTTTTAAATATCAAACTAGAAATTGTTATTTTTTTTATTTTTAAGACCTATATTTTTGCATTTAAACAATTGTCTACATCTACTGGTTTTTATTTTATTTTATTTTTTATGTTTTTTTAATTATTTTTTTATTATTATTATTTTTAAACCCTCCCCAGAATGTCAACAAGATTTTTCAGGTTTTGGAGCACCTTCTTGTTGTTCTTTATGGTCTTCAAGAGGGCGAGGTTTGTGTCCTCTATTTCATCCATGCAGCAAATTATCCCCCCAATTAGCACCTGGGCACTGGGCAACAGCTCGTACACCTAAAATTTGGAAAAAAAACATGTAATTCAAATTATGCAGGCCTACATGTATTACCTGAAGCTGTGCTGTATGACACTGACCTGATGTGGTGGCATTTTGCACTTCCTGCACATCCGGCGAGGGTGGGGCTTGGCATTGTGTGGGGTTGGTCGGCTCCACTGCTGCAGCTTGATTGCGGCCTATGAGATTGTAAAAAAAGGGATAAATGTATCAAAAAGATTAGAGGCCTGAAAGAGGAATATCAATCATTCTTCTTCAAGTGTCGTACAATTGTGTGTTTTTACAATCCTAAGCTTAACACAGGATTTTATCCATTACCAAAGCTGCTGCATTTCTCTATCTTTGGCCAAGTTTCCTACATGGCAAAACAAGAAGTTGACACTGGATCACCTCTGTGTGAAACGCTAACTAACTAGGTTGTTCTTGTGACCAACACTCAGTGCCGATCCTGACCTCCATGGGGCCCGAAGCAAAATGACATGGCACATTAAAAATGAGAAGCGGGGGGCGCTAATGACAGTGATATGTCACATTAAAGAAAGTTAAGAAGTGGGTGGAGGGGGTGTTCTGCTGTCTAAAATGACATCCTAAGCCCCGTACACACGGCCAAGGTTCTTGGCAGAAACCAGCGAGAACCTCGCTGGGAGCCACATTCTGCCGAGAACCTCGGAGAGCCCCGCCCATCGGGAATCCCGTCGAGCAAATAGAGAACAGGTTCTCTATTTGCTTGACGGCCCGTCGGGATGAATGGCTGGTTGCCTTTCCCGACGGGCGGGTCGCCGATTTCTGACGGCCGGCAGAGAACCTCGACGGGCGGAACGATGTGTTCCGCCCGTCGAGGTTCTCTGTCGTGTGTACGGGGCTTTACATTAAATTGAGAAGCAAGGGGTGCTGACTTCTTGCCTCTTCTCCCATGCAGCCAGTAAGTTGAGAAGCGGGGGTTAGGGGGCGAAAAATCACTTCTTACCAGGCGGGGCCTCTAGTTATTTGGGGGGCCCTTTGCAGCTTTGCGGGGCCCTAAGTGGCTTGCATAGTGAGCCTATAGTGCGGATCGGCCATGCCAACCATTGTACTACTGAGTGCATATGTGTAATCAACTGCTTTGCTGAGCATACTCTCCTTTTAATGTATATTGACTTAAGTTGGATTATTTAAATCAACTTAATAACACATCTACATTAATTAAAAAAATTGTCTCACATAAAAAAGTCTTAAATAGAATGACCAACCAATTATTATGCCCACACAAACATAAACCTTCAAACATCTGTTCTTGAACTGTATATATACCCAACCTGCGATAAAAAGCACATGCCACAAAATAAAATAAAAAATAATAATTCAGAGCAGACATGAAAATGACTTACGTCTTCTGAGGTCTCTTCAAATTCTCTCCATCTGCTCTGGCTCTCCATCTGCTCTGAAAAAAGGAAGATGATTACCCCGCGCTGCCAATTTTGGTTAAATGTTAGCTGCTAACACGGCTCATATGAGAGAAGCAAAAAGAATTAAATGTGTAGGAAATGTGTAGCGCTTTAAAGTGACTGTCTGTTAATGACAGTCAGAAGCACAAAAAAAGAATAAACAAATTTTGTGTAAAGTAAAACAAATAAAGGACCCTGGAAAATCCAGGGACAAGCACTGTATAACTCGTGTGTGATGAACAGTGTGAAAATAATCTATTAGTGAGATGACACCCGTTGTTGGATACAATTAATCACATATAGAAACATATATACATTGAAAAACAACAGTGATTGTTCATTTCTTTAGAAAGACATGTGTAAATTATTAGCCACTGACTGACAAGTGCAATAATGTCCCATGAAAGGAAAATAAAACAAATCCTGATATAAATAAGTAATAGTTAATCTGATGATTGGTGAATAACAAATAATGACTTCTCCACTGTGTTGTTCCCACCACCGAAAGCAATGCAGGCTTACCAGAACCAGTTGACTTCAGATGGCTTACGCCACTGAAAGTCAAATTAGGCTTGTAGTGGCTGATATCACAATGGGCTCCTTGGCAAGGCAATACTTTGAATGGTCAGCAGAACCTCCGTGGGATGGATGGATGAAGCCCAGCTGGGAGTGCGATCCCCAAGTGGATATTCTCATAGAAAATGGTTTGTATAAGAGATAAGAGAAAGAAGTGGCCACATAGCGTAATCCCGTTTAAGTAGAAAAATAAAATATTTATTTACAGCTATCAAACTTACATTTTAGCTGAATAAAAAATGCTTGTATACAAGTAGGGCGGCAGTGGAGTCCTCTCCATCTGCTCTGGCTCGGATTTTCAAATCACTCCATCTCTTGCGCAACTGCTCCGTGGACCTCTGCACCCCGAATTTTGAATGGATAGCCCTCCATACCTTATCCATGATCTGGGCCTTGAGTTTATTGGGGTTTTTGTAAGGCCCTTTTATGCCGTCGTAGTCCTCCTTTTTTAAAACAGCCACCATCTCAACCATCTCTTCAAAGCTCATGTTGGTGGCTTTGTACCTCCTGCTCCTCCTGGTGAGTGCCTGGCCTGTCTCCTGCCTGGTTGCAGCTTGCTGTCTCTCCTCCATCATGTCTTCAGACTCCTCTAGTCTCCACATTGACCGACTAAAAAGGGGCGTGGCAATCACTAGGATGAACGTCATGGGCGTGGAAACGTGCGGAGCTTCTCACATGCGCAGTGTATAAAGGGATAGAGAACGTCGTTTACAGTCGGTAGAAAACGTCGGAAAAACGATCGTGCAATACGACGATACAAAACTTTTTTTTTTAGACTTTATGATCAGTGGATGAGTTTGTGGGTTAGATATGGGGAGAAAGCTAAGGCTTAACTGACATTATTATCTTTTTGCTAAATTTTGACTTGCAGAAATAATAGAGGCTTTCAGAGAACAGGAGTTCTTCACATAATTTGTTCAAAGGGGGCCCCGGATGGCAACCCCCCTTTTTTCTACAATATTTCTTTCACAAAGAAATAATTGATTGAGCCAAGATCTGTCATTGTAATGGCCCCCCACCACCCCTAAAATATTCGACATATTGTTGCCACACAGCATGTGCGCTTTGGGGGGGCCAAGCCTGTATGGCCACAGGCTCACGGGCCACCACTGGAACATCAATGGCCTCATCACCAGGCACAAGTGTCATGTAGTTTGTTGAGGGTCTCTTTAGGAAATTGTGCAATATGCAGCAGCAAAGTATGACATGGTTCAGATTCTACGTAACAAACCTACAGTCCTTGTCTTGTTTGCACCGCCTATATACTGCTGTTTAAAGTATATAGGGCCATATGGTCTTGTCCTCCCTATAGGCGCACTATGCAAGCCACTTAGGGCCACGCAAAGCTGCAAAGGGCCACCAAAATTACTAGAGGCCCCGCCTGGTGAGAAGTCATTTTAGTACCCTCACCCGGCTTCTAAACTCGCTGGCTGAGTCATTTCCGACAGCAGAACACCCCCTCCCCCCGCTTCGCAACTTTCTTTAATGTGACATGTCACTGTCGTCAGATTTTGCTTAGGGCCTCAGGGAGGTCAGAATCGGCACTGGGTCTTGTAAAGACCTGGGGGGAGTGGTGGCGAGGAAACTCATGCTATTTTTTTCCATGATTTTTATCCATATTGCAGGACCAAACATTACTTTGAAGCCGCAAGCAATATTACATTTCTTTTTTCTGAGAGTAATCTCATGTTGTGTAGGGACATTTCTAAACATGTGCCACTACTATAGACACCCAGCAGGTACTTTTTTTAAAGGGGTTTTTGATTTTTTTTTTTTTTTCACTTTAAGCATGATTAAAAGCGATGCTCAAGAAAAAACTACAGTTTTTAAAACTTGTTTTTCCATTGATACATGTTCCCTGGGGCAAGACCCAGGTTCTCAAAGACGTTTTTCAACAATAACTTGAATATTGGTCTTTAAAATTAGCCTTTTTGAATTCGAACGTTCGAGTCCCATAGACTTCTATGGGGTTCTAAATGTTCGTGCGAACCCGCGGTCTGTTCGACGGTTCTGGTGCGAACTGAACGCGGGTATGTTCGGTTCATCCCTACCCAACACCAATTTTTTTTTTAAATTGCGTGGGGTTCCCCCCCAAAATCCATACCGGACTCTTATCCGAGCATGCAACCTGGCAGGCCGCAGGAAAATTGGGGGGACGAGAGAGCGTCTTCCCTCCTGAACCGTACTAGGCCATATGACTTCAACCTTACACTGAATGTGTAAGCCTCAGTCAGATTAACGCTCACTGAGACTTCTATTAAAGTTGGATTCACACCTATGCATTTTTATTGCTTTTTACATTTTGAAGATTTGCACTACAGAACATGTTCCATAGGAAACCATGTTAAATGGACTGTAGTGCAAATCTACAAAATGCAAAAAGCACAAAAAATGCATAGGTGTGAATCATGCCTTAAGCAGGGTGGCGTTTCAGATCATTTGTTTGTCATGAGGTTAAGCAGGTATATTCAATACATTTATTTTTCTCTATTTTGTAATCAATTACAATATAACTCAAAAGTTGAATTAAAAAAAACCCTCAAATAATATGAAATACTAAATAATGTTTAGATATTGTATATTGCAAATCATAATATATAAATACGTATAACAATACAGCGGTATGTCTTACTTTAATCTTACTTTAATCAGTCAATGGCATTATAACATTTAGCAACTCAAGCCAGGACTGTTCTGTCTCAGTTTGATCTCTACAAACAAAGTCAAAGTATTCCAATGACTCTACTGGCTGTATTCCAAGATAAAATGCAGATGTGTTCTCTCATACAGCTTTCTTCATAGAAATAACTGCTTATTATGGAGATGAAGCTGAACATGAATTGTGTCTGAAGCTGAACATGAATTGTGTCTTTCTAAGAGCAAACCATTATATTGAATGTAAAAGCGACACGTAATATAGACATTGTCCACAATGAACAAGGCATAATTGAAAGCTATGTTTCATTGGTTGAAGAATAAAATAAAACGTGATCAAACCAGAGTATATTTTCCTCATTATATACAAAAAAAATCTGAGTTTATATCACATTATAGAAAAATAGGTGGGAATTGCAGGGTATATGGAATAACATTGCAGTGTTGATGCATCTTTATTTCTAATGATAGGAGAACGTTAAGCTTGGGGGTGGGGAAAGCAGTGATAGGGTAGTAGGACAAGGATGAGAGAGAGTAAATGGGTCCCCTGAGGTTGTTTGAAAAGTCTGAGGCCCTGTTGTTGAAAAGCACCTGTGGGGTTCATAAGTCAATGAGACAGCATTCAAAATTGCTCAGTAGGAAGTGGGTAATCCATGGGTCCCAGATGTTGTTAAATTTGGGTATGGAATCCAAGAATTTTCAATTAGCTTTTCTTTGGAATATATTCAATGAATACTGGATTTAACCTCAGCCCATGTAAGTGTGTTGGGTGGACCCTTTTTTCACTATAGTTTGTTTAATGGCTGTGAAAACATAAGTCACTAGGGCAAAGTGGAATTTTGTGAGACCCTCCAGTTTTAAGTTAAAGCTCCAAAAGTGGAACCTTCGCTAATCGGCTCCCCCCCCCTCCCGGTTCCACATTTGGCACCTTTCAGGGGGGGAGGGGAGAACAGGTAAATGTTTTTCACAGGTATTCTTCCCCACTTTTGGGAGTCTGTGCCGCAGCGCCGTCCTTCGGAAGTTCGGCTGTGAAGCTGAAGACTTCCCATACCATGAATGGCGGCGGTAGCACACGAGAGCCAATCTGAAAATCGGTTGGGGTGCCGTGATCGCGGGAACCCTGGACAGGTAAGTGTCCTAATGTTAAAACTTAGCAACTACAGTTTTTGTAGCTGCTGACTTTTTTTTTTTGTGGGGGGCGGAACACCTCTTTAAGAAGTGCACTACAAAGACCCATTTTCATAGCTCTTAAGCTATAGAACAGGTCCGCCATACATGGAGGAATGTACCTGCTTCCAAGCATCCCCGCAACCATTGAAAAGGAATTAAAAAAAAAAAAACTTAAGGAATAAAGCTTAGGGTGTTGCCATAAATAGATCAACCTTTTCAATAGATATACCAAATTTAACAAAAATCTAAAAATAGAAATTCAAAGACTGCTGGGATAAACAAAAAAGTATAACTAATTCATAAAAAATCCCAAAGCCACCCTGACTAGCACCCTGGTGGTGATTCAATTTTAATATAAACAAATAAAAAATAACTGAAACATAAATATTCACAAAGGACAAATTCAAATATTGCAGTCTAGTCATGTAAAATCCTGTCAAAGATTTTGTTGAGTCATTTTATCATCCAAACCACAGGACAGTTTGAGGTCAGAATCCACTTGTAATAATGCCAAGAGAGTAAATGTAGATCCTTCAATGATGATAAATGTAGTGCCTGGTTACTTCCAAGTCCGGTGCTATTGAAATTTAGAGGGTGATCAGAGTATTAGTAGACTCTGATCCAAATTGTTATGTTCAAAACAGGGTCTCTGTCTCAGTTTGGTTGTGCTTTGGGCTCATTCTGTTGTACTGGGGTGTTCTTCCCACCCCAGTGCGGTAGATGGCAGCAGTGGAGTCAAGGTTTGGGTGCTTTTCCCCAGCAGCCAATCAGGAGGTTTGAGCCTCACTGTGCATGCTGGGGGAGGGTATTTGTGGGGCAGACGCCATTGGTTCTGGGTCTTCTTCCAGTGTGGCACCCACCTTTAGGATGACCACATCACTGCGTCTCGGCATTATGGCCTACCTGGCTGAGGCGTACATGCCACACGGTGTTCCTGGTTCTGGGACCACATTGGTCCGGAACATTTGAGCAGTGGCGGGGACCCAGTGATCGTTTGGGTTCCCATTCTTGAAGATCCCAAGCGGCATAGCTGTTCGGTGGGGAGTCCATCTAGGGAGAGCCAATGAGAGGCTAGCGATCCAGAAGGATTACGACAAACCACCAGGGATCAAGGTAGCCAGCCAGGATTAATCACCTGTCAGTCAGTACCTAGACTAGAAGGAGATCCAAGCGCAATTCTTTAAGGAGGGTTGTCTCCGTAATTGTAATCAGCGAGGGCCTGTGGCAAAAGTTTCTCCCAGAGTCTATTCCAGGAGGGTCTGTGGCAGAGACTTCTTCCTCAAGTTCAAGTCCATTCCAGGAGGGTCTGTGGCAAAGGCGGTGTACACAAGACCGAGAAACTCGTCGGGCCAAACTCATCTTTTTGCCCGTTGAGTTCCTAGTTTGGCAGTCAAAAAGTTTGTTGCGCCAAATTTTCCCATTGAACATATAGAGAACCTGCTCTCTTTTTGGCTCGACTAATTCCTCGACGGATTGCTCGGCGAAAAGTGTACACACGACCGGTTTCCTCGGCAGAATACGTCTCCCATCGAGGTTCTTGCTGGATTCTGCCGAGAAAATCGGTCGTGTGTACGCCGCCATAGACTTCTTCCTCAAGTTCAAGTCCATTCCAGGAGGGTCTGTGGTATAGACTTCTTCCTCAAGTTCAAGTCCATTCCAGGAGGGTCTGTGGCAGAGACTTTTCCCTGAAAAAGGTTTGAGTGATACTCCGGCTGCCAGATCAGTGAGAGAGGCCTGTCCGGTTACGCTAAGCCCACTCAGGTAGGAGTGGTGCGGAAAGTGTTACATATGGGAGCAGGACTGTTTCCAAATACTACGCCTGAATTTGCTGTTCTCCTTCTTCCTTTAACTCTATCCTTTCACCACCAGTTTATTGTTTTTACCCGGCTGGGTAATAAAGAGCACAGCAAAAGACACCTGTTGCGGACATTCCTTTACTACTGCTATATGCACCATACACCCCTAGGAATTCGGAGAGCCACGAGGTAAATGTGCCACCCAAAACAAACCAGCAGCTCCTCCGGAGGTAGTGCTACATAAAGATCTAGGGGTAGATTCACATACTTCGGCACATATTTATGCCGCCGTAGCGTATCTCTTTTACGCTAGGCCGGCGCATCTCGGAGAGGCAAGCATGGAATTCACAAATCAAATGCTCCCAAGGTTGCGCCGGCGTATCGTAATTTCGTAATAACGTAATTAGGCGTAAGCCAGCGTAAGTGGCTGTGACCTTATGCAAATGATAGTGCAATGCTTTACGCCCGGCGTATCTTAAATGGCGCATGCGCCATGACGCGGACGAATAGCCAGCACCCTGTGCGCATGCTCAGAACTACTCCGGCGCAACTTCCTGAGATACGCTGGCCCACCAACTTACGCCAAGCGCATAAATACGCCCAGCCATACGCCCGTCCGGTGCAAGTACACCAGCTTTCTTCTCTTCCCCCTGGAGCAGAGTACTTTTGTGCGGAGCCATGGCTGATGTTGCGACTGAGAGGGACAGGAGGAAAATAAATTTCTCACCAGATGAGAGGGCTATCCTCATCTCTGCCATAGAGAAATTTGATGTGTACCTCCATGGCGCACAGAGTGGCCAGACCAGCAGGACCAGGAAACAACATAAATGGAAGAAAAAATATTATGGACAGCCGCACTCCAATGGATGTTAAAAAACATCCATTGGAGTGCGGCTGTCCATAATATTTTTTCTTCCATTTATGCCCCGTGCATTGCCAGCACCCACCTGGTTTTGAGTGGACACTGATCATCGAGGTGCGCTCACCTGGAGCGGCAGCTTCTCCTTTCTGCCAGGAAACAACAGATCCTGGAGAAGATCACCCTGTATGTCAATGCCCTTGGTCATGAATCCCGGACCCCTAAGGACATTGGCAAGAAAATTAATGACTTGCGTCGGCTTGTCCGGTATAAAGTAGCTGCCATTAGAAGGCACCAAAGGGGCACGGGGGGCGGCCCACCTTGTGCTGTTAAGTAGTATGTGAATGTGTGGGTGACATTCCTGCCAGCAAGGTGTGTCATCTTGGTTCGTCGGGGAGAGGTTATCCCCACGACCATCTAAATGTGGTATGAATGGACAGCAACATCATTGGTGCCTTGGTGTGGCCTTGCTGCTCCCAAATCCCTTGGGCCAAACCAATTTGAGGTGGATGTGGTGTGTGTGAGCTAGGGACCACAGTGGGGTTCATGCGTGCATTGTCCGTGTGCCATGATGAATGTGTGTGTTTAACGTGCAAAGATACATTCCACGAGGCAACTCCTGACTGCTGTTCCCTCAGCAGACGGGGTAGCCTCGATTAAGGGGGGACTGTGTGGTTCGGGGGTCAGGTCATCACATATGTCAATCTCCAGGCCCTTTCTCATGGCGTAGTTGTATAGCATGCACCGATGATCTGACACACAAAGTTTGGGGAATACAACAGGGCCCCCCCGGAATTATCCAGGCATTGGAAACGGGACTTCAGGATGCCAAATGTGCGCTCCACCACTGCACGGGTGCGTATGTGTGCAGAATTGTATCTTCTCTCACCTCTGGATTGGGGATCCCGATATGGAGTCAGGAGATGGGGCCCAAGTGCATATGCCGAGTCACCTGGAAGGGAAAAGACAGTAGGAGGGCGGGGGCAGCTCAGGGCCCCCCCGGATCTTACAGCGGTCTCTCATGCTACTCATTTCCTGTCTCAGTGGTAACTACATCATTATGGCATTTTACTGCTTATATGCTGTTATGTGCTATTTTATTCATTCTGAATGTTTATCAATATTATTATTATTTTTATTCTTTAGAACTTTTGCCCCCTGAAGAGACCGAATTGGTCGAAACGCGTCGGGGCTCAATGTTACAACCTTATATATATACTACCTATGTACATGTTATACAGGAATGTTGACCATTTGTCATTTGTCTCTATGATCTCTGACCCATGTGAATATTTGGAAATTGTGCAATAAAT
Source organism: Rana kukunoris (assembly GCA_029574335.1). Lineage (NCBI taxonomy): Eukaryota > Metazoa > Chordata > Amphibia > Anura > Ranidae > Rana > Rana kukunoris. The sequence continues at coordinate 121,093,779 of CM056054.1, read as the reverse complement.
ATTGCTTTATACAACCTTTACTATACCTCAATTTGTTACTTTGCTGCCTAAAAGCCCATCTGGGGAACCTTTCTCTTTTTTTTTTTTAAGACAGTAGGATGTTAGCCATGCATGTGCTCCTCGTGATGTCTGCATCATGGGGTCGGACAGTCATGCCTGACTCTCATGTCACTCACCAACCAGCCAGCTGTCCTTGTACACGTTCTGTTTCGAATTCTGTTGGGATGTCGCTTTGACGGTATATGTAGCTGTTGTGGCTGGCCCCGGGTGTTTGGAACGGACGTGCCATATGAGGCATTGGGCATCGACTATCACCTGTACGTTGATGGAATGCCACTGCTTCCGATTGCGGTATATGTGCTCTGTATCACGGGGGGGCCGTAGTGCCACATGTGTGCAATCAATGGCCCCGATGGTGCATGGGAATCCGACAATTCTGTAGAAATCTGTCATTGCCTTCTGCCGCAGATGCTCGTGGGTGGGTTTGATGATGTGGTGGTACATGCGTGTGAGGATTGCGGGGACAACCTGGTGCACACATCTGCTTATGGTGGATTGTGACATCCCAGACACGACTCCACTTGTACGTTGGAAAGATCCACTGGCAAGGAAATGGAGTGTTGCCAGTACCTTGACCAGTGGCTGCACTGCATGTGAGCGTTGTGTCTGGCGCGTAGCCAGCGTCGGGCGCACGTACGTCCGTGAATCGCCGTATCTCCCTCATTTGCATATTTGAATAGAAAATCAATGGGAGCGCCAAATACGTCCAGCGTAAATATGCGCCCACGATACACCGGTGTAGGCAAGTTACCTCGGTCGGATGAAGCCTATTTTCTGGCGTATCTTGGTTTCTGAGTCCGGCACATTGGTACGACGGCGCATATTTGCACTTAAGCGGCGTATCTGCAGATACGTCGGCGCAAGTGCTTTGTGAATCTACCCCCTAGTCACTATCTATATGTTGCCATTGTCTCACACCAACTACATAGAAAGTCAAAATTTATAAATGAAGGTGCCATGCCAATAAAATTGGTGATGACAGATATTTCAATCTCAAGTGTAATATATCTTCAATTAGCTGAGATGTGTCAAAATAATCAAATAATCTGTTTAGGCAGAAGCATGTAAGTTCACCCATATGAATGCAAATAATTATAATAAGAATATTTTTTGTTTTGTCTTCTTGAATTTTCACTTACAATAAAAAATCTTTTATCCCACTACTTACAGGTACAGGGGGCTGGAATTAGGCAGTGGGGAGAGATTTATTTGTCAATATGTTGAAGTTTACCTTGACTTAAGACACGGCATACTTGACCTTTCAGGATTTATGTCTGATTAAGTGACCAGATGGTTCTTTTGCAACGTCCTTATATCGTAAATCAATGGTTGTCAATACCCTATTATGCTTTCACATGTCTAATATGAATAAGGGAATTCCTGTTGGCCAGGACCAATATATCTCCAGGTGATATCAATTTTGTAGAAGATGCAAAAGACTATTGGTAAGTTTCAAAAGGTTACTAAAATACGATTCCAAGGAAGATATATTAAAAATAAAAATAAAGAGACATGGCCATGGTCTCTCACTCTCTCTAGCAGCAAATATTAATCCCCATGGCAGCAACTCACTAGTCCTAGCAATTTTGCAGCTCCCCATCCAGTCACACACAGTGATCAGTCCACTCTACACCATTATGCAGGTGGTTGTGCACACTGGGCATCAATGTGCCCAGTGTGCAAAATATAGATATTGTAACCTAGTCATCTGCAGAGACCTCAACATTACAGTAGATCCACAGCTGACATCCATCTGTGTAGAGTGGGATACAAGGCATGGTGGGTGTAGGGCGCCAGACACTTTTTGAATGCAAAGAGATTTATTCTCTTAAACAGAACTTTGGGAGAGGGGGTTAGGGCCAGGACACCCTTAAAGAGGTTGTAAAGGTTTGAAAATATATATTTTTAAGATAACAAACATGTCATACTTCCTCTAGGGATGAGCTCATGTTTCGACTCGAACATTGCCTGTTCGCCTGTTCGGCGAACAATGAACAATTAGAGGTGCTCGCGTCAAATTTGAAAAGCCGCGGAACACCCTGTTAAAGTCTATGGGAGAAATCTAAAGTGCTAATTTTAAAGGCTAATATGCAAGTTATTGTCCTAAAAAGTGTTTGGGGACCTGGGTCCTGTCCCAAGAAACATGTATCAATGCAAAAAAAAAGTTTAAAAACTGCTGTTTTTTCTTGAGCAGTGAATTTAATAATGCTAAAAGTGAAAAAAAAAAAAAAAAGTGTGATATTACTTTAAATTTCGTACCTGGGGGGGGGGGGGGGGGGTGTAAAATCAGCATGTGAAAAAGCGCATGTTTTCCGTACATAGAACTGTCCCTGCACAAAGTGTCATTTCTGAAAGAAAAAAAGTCATTTAAAACCGGCTTTGCGGCTATAATGAATTGTCGGCTCTGGCAATTAAGAGAGGATTCATTCATAAAAAATGTTAAAATAAAGCGTGGGGGTCCCCCCAAATTCCATTAACAGGCCCTTCAGGTCTGATATGGATATTAAGGGGAACCCCAACGTCAATTAAAAAAAAATGACGTGGGGTTCCCCCCAAATATCCATACCAGACCCTTCAGGTCTGGTGTGAATTTTAAGGGGAACTCCACCCCAAATGTAAAAAAAAAAATGGCGTTGAGTTCCCCCAAAAATCCACACCAGACCCTTATCCGAGCACGTTAACCTGGCCGGCTGCAGAAAAGAGGGGGGGACAGAGTGTGGGCCCCCCCCTCTCCTGAACCGCACCAGGCCACGTGCCCTCAACATAGGGAGGATGTCCCTATGTTGATGGGGACAAGGGAGGGCTTATCAGAACCTGTAAGACTCCTTTAACAAATGGGAACCCCCAGATCCTGCCCTCCCTATGTGAATTGGTAATGGGGTACACTGTACCCCTACCATTTCACGAAGGAAGTGTAAATAGTTAAAAAAAAAACACACAGACACCGTAGAAAAAATTCCCTTATTAATAAAAAATAAATAAAAATCCAGCGGTGGTAATCACTCTCGATGTGGCTCCCTGCTCCAACGTTGTCTTCTATCCAGCGACGGATGATCTCTCCAGCAACGGCTGATCAGCGGTCCGGTCCAGCGATGAGAAGATCCATCCATCCAGAGCGCAGCAGGCGATCTTCTGTCTCCGCTGGACACAGCCCAGCGGAATGATGCGACGGAGCTTTGACATTCCTTAGATAGGGGAGGCGGGGGCACCCATCACGTGACCCCGTCACCTCTGACGCAAGGGGAAAGACTGGGTTTTCCCAGTGACGTAGCCGAGGGTGCGTCAGAGGGGGCGGGGTCACATGACGGGGCGCAAATACGTTTGGGAACCGGCGTATCAGGCTCATTTGCATATTCAACACAGAAATCGACGGAAACGCCACCTAGCGGCCAGCGTAACATTGCAAATTAGATCCGACGGTGTAAGTGACTTATGCCAGTCGGATCTAAGCAAAATCTATGCGTAACTGATTCGTATGCCGCGTACACACGATCATTTTTTGTGATGAAAAAAAACTACGTTTTCAAAAACGTCATTTAAAATCACTGTGTGTGTGCAAAACGTCGTTTTATGTCTTCAAAAAAACGACCAAAAAAAAATTCGAACATGCTTGAATTTTTTGTGTCGTTTTTCAAAACATCGTTTTTTGTGTCATAAAAAGTGATGGTGTGTGGGCAAAACGATGTTGAAAACAACGTTTTTCAAGCCGCGCATGCTCAGAGGCAAGTTATGAGACAGAGCTTCAATGGAACAGAGTGCCGTCGAACGTGGTGTACGTCACCACGCTTTGCTAGAGCATTTTGGAAAAACGATGGTGTGTATGCAACGTCGTTTTGGAAAATGAAGTTTGAAAAACTTTGTTTTATTTCATCACTTGAAACGTCGTTTTTTTTTCATCACAAAAAATGATCGTGTGTACGCGGCATAAGAATCAGTCGCATAGATACACAGCAGCACAAACAGAAATAAGACGGCGTATCTAGAGATACGCCGTCGCATCTCCTTTCAGAATCTGGCCCACAGTGTGTAGAGGATATATATGCATCCCAGGTTTTGTATATAAATGTATACACTGTATTGAGTTTATGGAAACAGCAGGGGGGGCTAATATTAACAACAAATAAAATTATAGCACAAAATAAACAAATAAATGCATCTGCATCAAAGGAGATGCCTAACATTAAAGTGAAAATATGTGCAATAATTAATTAATAAATATAAATGTCCATAGGTTGTGCAGAAACAAAAATGTCCATATACTGTGCAAAAAATCCTTGTAAGTTTCACTCTAAGTGAATATAGGTGATCAAAGAATGAGGATTTCCACCTTCACCAACTAAAACACCAACAGTGTGTGTAAAGGATGGCTCCTTACCGCAACCAATTGACCTTTCTCGTTAGAAAAGAGGTCAAAAAAGCTTTGTGTCTCCACGGACAGTAGATAGCCTGGATTCTCTTTGGTTGGATACGTTAACCATCATAGGGCAAAAAAACACAGAGAAATGCCGCCATAGCATAATAACGTTTAATTAAATAACATAAATAAAACACAGAGTGCCGAGTGGCTCCTTACTATTTAGGGTGCCCCACGTGTCCACTGAGGCTGATAGCTTTGGGTCTATGAGAAGATGTGTCCTTAGCTGGGGAGACGATCGCGTGCGATCCACCTCACTTGAGTTGAGAACCAGCTGGACCGGAAGATGCTGTGCGTGGTCACGTGCCGCCTCGACGTACGTTTCAATATGTCGTCATCAGGAAGCGCCTATTGAGTTTAGCTAGACTAGATCCGCTCTTCCTAATATACTGACAGGTGACAGCCTGTATAGGGCTAGTACATCACTCTGCTTTTTTTTTGTTTGTTTTTTCTCTGTAATCTGCCTGCCAGCGCATGTGTGTCAGGATCACAGCATATACTGTGCCCACTTGTCCAGTGCCACCACTCATATATCTGGTGGCACAGTAGATTACATGTAAAAAAACAACAACAATTTTGACTGCAATAGAATAGCAGTCTGTTGCCTGCCAGCGCGTGTGTCAGGCTCACAGCGTATACTGTGCCCACTTGTCTAGTGCCACCACTCATATATCTGGTGGCACAGTAGATTACATGTAAAAAAAAATTGACTGTAATAGAATAGCAGTAAGTTGTCTGCGAGTGTTTGTGTCAGGCCTACACCGTCTACTCTGCTAACCTTTGCCAGTGTCCCCAGTGCCACTCATATCTGGTGGCACAGTAGATTACATGTAAAAAAAAAAATTTTGACTGCAATAGAGAATAGTAGTCAGTTGTCTGCCAGCGTGTAACAGGCTCACAGCATATACTGTGCCCACTTGCCCAGTGCCGCCACTCATATATCTGGAGGCACAGTAAATTAAATTTAAAAAAAAAAACAATTTTGACTGCAATAGAATTGCAGTCAGTTGCCTGCCAGCGTGTGTGTGTCAGGCTCACAGCGTATACTGTGCCCACGTGTCCAGTGCCACCATTCATATATCTGGTGGCACAGTAGATTAAATAAAAAAAAATTTTTTTGACTGCAATAGAATAGCAGTCAGTTGCCTGACAGCGCGTGTGTGTCAGGCTCACAGTGTATACTGTGCCCACTTGTCCAGTGCCACCACTCATATATCTGGTGGCACAGTAGATTACTTGTAAAAAAAACACAATTTTGACTCCAATAGCATAGCAGTTAGTTGTCTGCAGGTGTGTGTGTCAGTCCTACAGTGTTTACTCTGCCAGTGCACATTGCCACTCATATCTGATGTCACAGTACCTTGCACGCATAGTACAACTAAACTAATCTAAAAAAATGACAGGCAGAGGCAGGCCACCCCGCAGGGGCCGTCATGGTCGTGGTGCTGTGATTCCCTTTGGCCCTAGAATAATGCCTAGGGTTCAGAGGCCACGTACCCAGAACTCGATAACTTCTGAGGACATAGTTGACTGGCTAACACAGGACACCCAATCTTCTACAGCTTCCGCTCGGAACCTTGACACACCATCCTCCTCCAGCTCAGCTTCGGGCACCTCTCAAGTTACCCCTCGCCGCCTGCTGCCACCACCAACACTAGCACCACAGCTGCTTCACTTGATCTGTCAGAGGAGTTATTTACACATGAGTTGGAAGGAATGAGTGATGCGCAACCATTATTGCCTGAGGATGTAGATAAAAGGGATATGTCTCAGTCAGGCAGCATTACACACATGGACGTATGGTGTGATGATGATGATGTTGTACCCACTGCTGCTTCCTTTGCTGAGTTGTCAGATACAAGTGAAGCGGTTAATGATGACGATGTGTCTGTGGATGTCACGTGGGTGCCCACTCCAAGAGATGAAGAACAGGGGGAAAGTTCAGATAGGGAGACAGAGAGGAGGAGGAGACGAGTTGGAAGCAGGGGGAGGTCGTCGCAAGGAGCTAGTCAGACAGCATGTATCGGCACCCGGGGTTAGCCAGACAGCACGCCAATCAACGCATGCTGTTGCCACCACCAGAATACCGTCGTTGCAAAGCTCAGCAGTGTGGCATTTTTTTTCTGTGTCTGCCTCTGATAACAGTGTGCCAAAAGAAACTGAGTCGTGGGAAATCCAACACCCACCTAGGTACAACTGCTTTGCGAAGGCACATGATCGCACATCACAAATGCCTATGGGATCAACACATGATGACAAGTACAAGCAGCACACAAGCTCAAAGCCACCATCCTCCTCCTGGTCCAGCATCTTCAGCCATGTCAACCACTGCTGTCCTCCTTGCCTTCTCTCAACCATCCGCCACTTCGTCTCTCGCCTTGAGCAGTTCCTGCTCATCTGCCCACAGTCAGGTGTCTGTCAAGGACATGTTTGAGCATAAGAAGCCAATGTCACAGAGTCACTCCCTTGCCTGGCATCTGACAGCTGGCTTGTCAGAACTCTTAGCCCGCCAGCTTTTACCATACAAGCTGGTGGAGTCTGAGGCCTTCAAAAAAATTGTAGCTATTGGGACACCACAGTGGAAGGTACCCGGCCGAAATTTCTTTTCACAAAAGGCAATCCCCAATCTGTACTCTTTTGTGCAAAAGGAAGTCATGGCATGTCTGGCACACAGTGTTGGGACAAGGGTCCATCTGACCACTGATACCTGGTCTGCAAAGCACGGTCAGGGCAGGTATATCACCTACACTGCACATTGGGTAAACCTGCTGACGGCTGCCAAGCATGTAATGCGTGGCTCTGCAGAGGAGTTGGTGACACCGCCACGACTTGTAGGCAGGCCTGCTGCCACCTCCTCTACTCCTCCTACTCCATCCTTTTCGATAACGTCCTCGGCTGAGTCCTCTTCTGCTGCTGCATCTTGCTCCACATCACCTGCACCCCCCCAGCTCCCCAGGGCTATTCCACATGTCGGATACGACAGTCTCACGCCGTCTTGGGGTTGACTTGCCTGAATGCAGAAAGACACACCGGACCAGCACTCCTGTCCGTCCTGAACGCACAGGTGGATCAGTGGCTGACTCCGCACCAACTGGAGATTGGCAAAGTGGTGTGTGACAACGGAAACAATTTGTTGGAGGCACTGAATTTGGGCAAGTTGACGCATGTGCCGTGCATGGCACATGTGTTAAATCTGATTGTACAACACTTTGTGCATAAGTACCCAGACTTACAGGACATCCTCAAGCAGGCCAGGAAGGTGTGTGGCCATATCAGGTGTTCCTACACGGCCATGGCGCACTTTTCAGATATCCAGCGGCGAAACAACATGCCAGTGAGGCGCTTGATTTGCGACAGCCTGACACGTTGGAATTCAACACTCCTAATGTTCGACCGCCTGCTCCAACAAGAAAAAGCCGTCAATGAGTATTTGTATGACCGGGGTGCTAGGACAGCCTCTGCGGAGCTGGGAATTTTTTTGCCACATTACTGGACACTCATGCGTAATGCCTCCTAATGCGTCCTTTTGAGGAGGTGACAAACCTAGTCAAGCGCACTGAAGGCACCATCAGTGACATCATCCCATTTGTTTTCTTCCTGGAGCGTGCCCTGCGAAGAGTGATGGATCAGGCCATAGAGGAGCGTGAAGAGGAAGAGTTGTGGTCACCATCACCACCAGAAACAGCCTTATCAGCATTGCTTGCTGGACCTGTGGCAACGCTGGAAGAGGATTCTAAAGAAGAGGAGTCAGAGGAGGAATATGGCTTTGAAGAGGAGGAGGAAGACCAACCACAGCAGGCATCCCAGGGTGCTTGCTGTCACCTATCTGGTACCTGTGGTGTTGTACATGGCTGGGGGGAAGAACAGACCTTCGGTGAGATCAGTGAGAATGAGGAACGGGACATAAGTAGCTCGGCATCCAACCTTGTGCAAATGGGGTCTTTCATGCTGTCGTGCCTGTTGAGGGACCCTTGTATAAAAAGGCTGAAGGAGAACGACCTGTACTGGGTGGCCACGCTACTAGACCCCCGGTATATGCAGAAAGTGCCTGAAATGTTACCGAATTACCGGAAGTCGGAAAGGATGCAGCAGTTCCAAAATAAATTAAAAAGTATGCTTTACACAGGGTATAAGGGTGATGTCACAGCACAACGGAATCTAACAGGGGAAGAGGTGAAAGTATTCCTCCTCCTACCACGACCACGCCGGCATGGACAGGATGCTTTACAGACATGTTGTTTATGAAGGACATGCAGAGCTTTTTATGCATCGCCACAGCCCATCGGGGTCCACCTTCAGAGAACGACTTGACCGACAGGTAGCAGACTACCTCGCCTTAACTGCAGATATCGACACTCTGAGGAGCGATGAACCCCTTAACTACTGGGTGTGCAGGCTTGACCTGTGGCCTGAGCTATCCCAATTTGCGATAGAACTTCTGGCCTGCCCCGCTTCAAGTGTCCTTTCAGAAAGGACCTTCAGTGCAGCAGGAGGTATTGTCACTGAGAAGAGAAGTCGCCTAGGTCAAAAAAGTCTAGATTACCTCACCTTTATTAACCAGTTGAGATCCCCGCTACAGTCGAATGACGGCTCTAGCGCGAATCTAATTTGTCAACAGGCCGTCAATTGACGGCATGTCTTTAAGACGTTCCCCGCGCGCGCTCCCGTGCGCGCAGCGGGGAAATTCTGTGCTGGCCGTGTCCCTTGGACACAGCCAATCACAGATCGCGGCGAACGGCCAATCAGAGTGGCCGTTTGCTATGCGATCGGAGCGGTCAATAAGAGATGATCTCAAATGTAAACATATGAGATCATCTCTCATCTCTCTCTCTCTAAGACGTTCCCTGCGCGCGCTCCCGTGCACGCAGCGGGGAAATTCTGTGCTGGCCGTGTCCCTTGGACACAGCCAATCACAGATCGCGGCGAACGGCCAATCAGAGTGGCCGTTTGCTATGCGATCGGAGCGGCCAATGTAAACAGTGTAAACATATGAGATCATCTCTCATTGCAGCTTCTCCCTCCTCACACAGAGACAGCGTGTGAGGAGAGAGACGGATCTGTGAGTGAAAAGTGTCAGTGTCAGTAAAAGAAAGTGATAATTTGTGCCATCCCAGTACTGTCCCAGTGCCATCCCAGTACTGTCCCAGTGCCATCCCAGTACTGTCCCAGTGCCATCCCAGTACTGTCCTAGTGCCATCCCACCTGTGCCACCTCATCAGTGCCCACCTGTGCCGCCAATCAGTGCCAGCCTGTGCTGCCAATCTGTGCCCGCATGTGCCGCCAATCAGTGCCCGTCTGTGCCGCCAATCAGTGCCTGCCTGTGCAGCCAATCAGTGCCCGCCTGTGCCGCCAATCAGTGCCGCCTCATCTGTGCTGCCTCAGTGCCACCTGTGCAATTAGTCAGTGCCCATCTGCTCCGCCAATCAGTGCGCATCTGATTCACCTCATCAGTGCCTGTGCCGCCAATCAGTGCCCACCTGTGCCGCCAATCAGTGCCCGCCTGTGCCACCAATCAGTGCCCGCCTGTGCCGCCAATCAGTGCCCGCCTGTGCCACCAATCAGTGCCGCCTCATCTTTGCTGCCTCAGTGCCACCTGTGCAATTAGTCGGTGCACATCTGTGCCACCTCATCTGTGCCCATCTAATTCACCTCATCAGTGCCTGTGCCACCAATCAGTGCCCGCCACCATGTCAAAAATAACCTATTCCCTGGAGGAGGCATACCAAATCCTTTCCGCGCCCAACGAGAGCAACATGCAGCTCACTCTTTCTGATTCTATTTCCAATTCGGATTCGGATTTGGACGTCAATTATGAGCCAGCCCCCAGTAGCGGAACACTGAGTGACTCCGAGGAGGAAGATAGCCGGCCCGCTAAGCGAAGGCGTTCTGGTCAGGAGGCAGTGCCATCCTCCAGTACTGCAGTGCCATCCACAAGCACCGCAGTGCCATCCACAAGCACCGCAGTGCCATCCACAAGCACCTCAGTGCCTCAGCAAGAAAGGCCAAAGACCCAAGCCGGCCTTCCCTATGCCCTTCAAAACCCCTTGTGGCTTCCTCCAAATTCCGGAGAAGCCAACATTCCCCCTTTCACGGCCCAGCCAGGAATCCAGGTGGACACGGAGAATTTTTCCCCAATCGATTATTTCAACCTGATGTTCACAGAGGACATGCTATCCGAAATTGTGGCCCAGTGCAACCTATTTGCACAGCAATGTATTCAACAAAATCCCACATCCTATTATGCCCGTCCCTTCCAGTGGAGAGAGCTTACGGTGGAGGAGTTGAAATTTTTTTTAGGCCTCACATTATGTTTGGGACTCAACCCAAAAAACGCTTCACGTGCCTTTTGGTCCAAAATGCCAATCTATCACATGCCAATCTTTTCCAGTGTAATGCCCAGATCCCGATTCTACCTCATCATGAGATTCCTACATTTTAACGATAACACCCAGTGCCATCCCCGAAATCACCCAAATCACGACAGGCTTTTTAAAATTCGGCCCTTACTGACTTATTTTTCTGAAAAATTCCCCCAATTGTATACCCCGGACCAACACATCTGTGTGGATGAGTCCCTTGTGAAATTCACTGGCAGGCTTCAAATAAAACAATTCATCCCCAGCAAAAGAGCCCGCTATGGCGTGAAGATATATTAATTGTGTGACCGAGTCACAGGATACTTGTATGCCTTCAGAGTGTACGAAGGCAAGGACACCCAGCTGAATCCCCCTAATTGCCCAGACTACTTGGGATCAAGTGGCAAAATTGTTTGGGAACTCATCACCCCCCTATTGGAAAAGGGATATCATCTGTACGTGGATAACTTCTATACCTCCCTTCCCCTGTTCCACAACCTGCACCGGAAGAAGACGCCAGCATGTGGCACCGTCAGAAATAATCGGAAGGGCTTTCCTCAAAGTCTTGTAAAAAAAAAACTAAAAAGTGGAGAATCGGCAAGTCTGCGAAATAAAGAGGTCCTGGCAGTGAAGTGGAAGGACAGAAGAGACGTCTATATGCTATCCACCATCCACAATGACACCGCTGTTGAAACCCGCAGAAGGCGTGGCACCACCATCTGAAAGCCCACATGCATCCAGGACTATAATTTGTTTATGGGTGGAGTTGACTTCAATGACCAGATGCTTGAACCCTATCTTGCCATAAGGCGGACGTACCATTGGTACAAAAAAGTTGCCATTTATTTTTTTCAATTGGCCATATACAACTCTTATGTAATATACCGCAACTCCACCCAAAACCCCAAACGCTTCCTTGGCTACCAAGAGGACCTTATCACTGCCCTTATTTTCCCGAACGGCCCACCCCAAACTATCCGATCTGATGTTTTAAGTCGTCTCGCCGAGCGTCATTTTCCCGGTAGAGTCCCTCCCACAGAAACAGGCCGACGACGTCAAAAAAAATGTAAGGTGTGTACCAGTCAAGGAATCAGAAGAGACACATTTTTCCAGTGTGCCGATTGCCCTTCACAGCCTGGCCTCTGTCTAATTGACTGTTTTCGGATTTACCATACCAAACTAAACTATTAATCCTCTGTTCCTGCCTTCATACACCTTCACACCCCTTATGCCACTGCCTGCTCTGTAACTGACCCCGGCTTGTTTTTTGACCATGATTCTGCCTAACGATTTTGTAATATCTCTGCCTGAACCGGAACTGACCCCGGCTTGTTTTTTGACCATTCTTCTGCCCAACGATTCTGTAATGCCTCTGCCTGATCTGGAACTGACCTCGGACTGTTTGACCATGCCTTTTGCCTGCCCCTTGGACTGATCTTGTACCCTGCTACTGGACTAGTGGGATTTAACACAGGGGTCTCACATATGTGAGGGGCTCCAGAAAAGTTTTTCTGGGTGAAGAAAACATTTTTTTTTTGTTTTCTCATTCTAGATTAGGGTCTGGTTGCCCGGAGGCTTCAAAGAGATTTGGGTGGGAGAAGCCTCTACCCCTGTCCCCATTCTGTCCTGAACGAGGCCCTACTTCTGCCTGCTGCCTGCTGCCTGTAGGACCTATGCCATCATGCCTCTGCCTGATGCATGAACTGACCACCTGCACTAACCCTGACGGGACTGTATCCCTGCCTGGACATTTGTGTATGCAGTTGCTGACCAAGTCCCTGCCTGCTGCCTGGACCAGTGCTATCCTGCTGTGTAGAACTGTGCTACTATTACCACAGGTAATCTTTTGTTTACGCTTTGCTCAGCATAATGTATTTTGGGGTGTAATTCTTGGTATGTGCTATGTGTCTCTGGAACACATAGCACATGTTGGGTCATAGCGCATGTTGGGTCTCTGTATGTGGTCAGGCTGTGTAGAAGTCTCACACATGTGGTATCGTTGTACTCAGGAGGAGTAGCAGAATGTATTTTGGGGTGTCATTTTTGCTATGTACATGCTATGTGTTAGAAATATTTTATCAATTGACAACTTTGTGGGAAAAAAATGGGTTTTCATTTTTTTTCCACATGTTCCAAAAACTTCTGGAAAAAAATTAACCGTTCAAAAGACTCATTATGCCTCATAGATTATACGTTGGGGTGTTAGATTTCCAAAATGGGGTCATTTTGTGGGTATTTCCATTGTACTGGTGTTCCAGGGCCTTTAAAAGTGTAATAGGTAGTCAACTAGTTAGATGTGCAATTTATGCTCCTAAAACCCCTGATGGCGCTTCCTGCATGTTGGGCCTCCGTATGTGGCCAGGCTGTGAAAAAGTCTCACACATGGGGTATCGTTTTACTCAGGAGGAGTAGCCGAATGTATTTTGGGGTGTCATTTTTGCTATGTACATGCTATGTGTTGGAAATATCTTAGAAACGGACAACTTTGTGTAAAAAAAAATGCGTTTTCATTTTTTTCCACGTGTTCCAAAAACGTCTGGAAAAAAATGAACCGTTCAAAAGACTCATTATGCCTCATAGATTACACGTTGGGGTGTTAGCTTTCCAAAATGGGGTCATTTTGTGGGTAATTCCATTGTCCTGGTGTTCCAGGGCCTTCAAAAGTGTAATAGGTAGTCAACTAGTTAGATGTGCAATTTATGCTCCTAAAACCCCTGATGGCGCTTCCTGCATGTTGGGCCTCCGTATGTGGCCAGGCAGTGAAAAAGTCTCACACATAGGGTATTGTTTTACTCAGGAGGAGTAGCAGAATGTATTTTGGGGTGTCATTTGTGGTATGCACATGCCATGTGAGAGAAATAAGCTATTACAATGACAATTTTGAGAACAGTTTTAAATAAAAAATAAAAATCTTAATTTTGCAAAGTATTGTGGGAAAAAATTACAACTTCAAATACCTCACCATGCCTCTTAATAAATACCTTGGAATGTTTACTTTCCAAAAAGGGGTTATTTGGGGGGCATTTGTACTTTCCTGGCTTGTTAGGGTCTCAAGAAATGAGATAGGCCTTCAGTACATCGGGTGTGATCATATGTGATAATTTATTATGATTTGCACTATAGCTTGTAGACTCTAAAACTTTCACACAGACCAAATAATTTCGAAAAATGTTGGGTTATTTTTATCAAAGACATGTAGCAGTATAAATTGTGGCCAAAATTTATGAAGAAAAATTAATAATTTGCAAAATTTTATCACAGAAACTAAGAAAAAATCATTTTTTTTCAAAATTTTCGGTCTTTTTTTATTAATAGTGCAAAAAATAAAAAAACCAGAGGTGATCAAATACCACCAAAAGAAAGCTCTATTTGTGGGAAGAAAAGGACAAAAAAATCATTTAGGTATAGTGTTGCATGAATGAGTAATTGTCATTCAAAGTGTGAGAGTGCTGAAAGCTGAAAATTGTTCTGGGCAGGAAGGGTGTTTAAGTGCCCAGTAAGCAAGTGGTTAAGATGAATGTGGCATGGATCCCGAAGGGACTGACAGTGGGCGATACATTTGACTAAAGGCCTGATGAGATGAGCTGCCTTGGGCTAAAAATGGTCCACACGCTGCTGCCGTCAGGCACGCGTGCACACACTGCGGCACCACTCGCGATCCCGCACGTGCCCGACGGCCGCGATTGCCGCCGGGCACCCGCTGATCACGGCAGGAGTGTGGATCTGTGTGTGTAAACAATCAGCCGTCGGGCACGCGTGCGGGATCGCGAGTGGTGCCGAAGTGTGCGCGCGCGCCTTAGAACGCCGTGAAGAAAGGACGTTGTGTAATGTCCAGTCTCATCGGCGAGGAGTTGACATAGACGTCAATCCCCTATGGCGCGGTAGGGAAGTGGTTAAGGTGATCATTAAAGCCTACTAGGCCAACAATGGGCCCACAATGCAGAATCATTGTTTTCTGGGTGACTTAACTGTCACTGAACTACCTCAGCACGACCATAGGCTTTGAAAAACCCCCATGACCTGAAATCTCCCAAACGTGCGCACGAGCACACCAAGATTGACATTGTAAGGGGTTAGCTCGGTAACGGGGGTGTGTGACCTCCTGGATGGGTTCACTACACACTGAACTATACAGAGAGGCAGCCGAAGACGGTTGAAAACTAAGAGTTTGGTTTATTCTTCCATATTGCAGGAAACAAGTGCAAGCATCCAAACAGCATAAACAAAACAAAACATAAAATAAACCCTGGCCAATTGGGGCGTCTACCTTCACCACACAGGAACCTATCTATGGGGTCTGGCACAGCCTACTGCTGGGCAGACACTGCTGGTCATACAGCAGAGAAACAATAGTCTTTTTGATTTTTATCACACAGAAAAATCAACAACCACCTCACATCTTCTGAAGTCTTTCTCACTGCTCTCCTTAACTCAAAAAGCCTCAGGATGCAGCAATCAGTAGTCATCCTTAGGATAACTTATAGAGGCCTTAATTACCTTATTCTGAACAGCTGAAGTTTTCCAACGCCCTAAACCTTTCTGGCTACCTCAGTAGCCGACACCTGGTAGTAATTGGTGAATTGTCTAAACAAGGCAGAAATGTATCTCCCATCTGTGACAACACCCACAGATTTACCTGAATTCCTGTCACATACCCCCCCTCTTGTTTCAACCCTAGGGTTGGGACACAGGTTGCCAGGAATGCATGCACTCGGGACAACCCATATGCATTCCCGAATTTAACACCGGGGTGATGCGTTACCACAAAACTAAATTCCTGGAGGGTCAGGAACCACCTATTTATTCTCCTATTGGTCTATTTGTTCTGTGCCATCCACTTCAATGGGGCATGATCCGTGACCAGTTCAAACTGTCTACCCACGAGGTAGTACCGGAGAGAATCCAATGCCTATTTCATCGCCAAACACTCTTTCTCAATGTGGCATAATTCTCCTCATGGGCCTTCAACTTTCAGCTGAGGTACATTACAGGGTGTTTCTCCCCCTTGATAATCTGGGACAGTACAGCTGCTAACCCCACATTTGACGCATCTGTCTGAACCACAAAGCCCCGTAAAAAATCAGGCGGATTTAAAACTGGCTGACTACATAAGGCCTGTTTTAAAGCCGGAAAAGCTGTTTCTGCTTCGGTAGTCCATTTGGTCATGACAGACTCCTTTCCTTTGGTCAAATTGGTCAGGGGAGCAGCCTGTGAGGCAAAATGGGGGATAAAGCGGCGATAATAACCCGCGATCCCCAAAAATGCACAAACCTGCTTCTTGTTGGTGGGACGTGGCCAATCCTGAATAGCCTCAACTTTGTTTATTTGGGGCTTGATTAGACCTCTTCCAATGGTATACCCCAGATACTTCGCCTCTTCTAGCCCAAGGGTACATTTTTTTTTGGATTGGCTGTAAACCCGGTTTTCCAGATGGAATCCAACACAGCCTGAACTTTTGGTAAGTGTGAGTCCCAATCCTCACTGTGGATGACAACGTCATCGAGGTATGCAGCAACATAGGCTCGATGAGGCCGAAGGGTATTATCCATGGTGCGTTGAAATGTGGCGGGAGCATTCTGGTCAGGTCTAACGTCATCATGTACCGGGCAGTGCCTAAGCGATTAATCTATGCGGGGCATAGGATAGCTGTCAAACTTAGTGATTTAATTCAGGCGACGAAAGGCATTACAAAACTGCCAAATCCATCTGGTTTGGGCACTAAGACAATGGGACTGGACCAATCACTATTTGACCCATTTTCTCCAACACTTCATAGGGACCCTGCCATTTGGCTAGGAATTTACTTTCGACCGTGGGGACCAGCACCAACACCCTATCACCAGGTGCAAAGGAACGGACCTGGGCCCCACGATTGTAAATCCTTTGTTGAGCCAATTGGGCTTGGGCTAAATGTTCCTTCACAATCGGCATCAATTGGGCAATTCTATCTTGCATTTGGGCCACATGTTCAATCACACTTTGATGCAGGGAACTCTCACTCTCCCATGTTTCCTTGGCAATGTCCCAGGGGGTGCCTCCCATACAGTAGCTCAAATGGAGAGAACCCTGTGGACGATTGGGGAACCTCTCTTATGGCAAACATCAGATAAGGGAGCAGATAAACCCAATTCTTTCTGTCTTTATCCACCACCTTCCTCAACATTTGTTTTAAGGTTTTATTAAACCTTTCCACTAACCTGTCTGTTTGAGGGTGATATGCTAATGTACGTAATTGGGTCACTTTTAGGAGTTTACAAAGTTTTTTGGTCACCCTAGACATAAACGGGGTGCCCTGGTCAGTTAGGACTTACTTAGGAAGACCCACACAGCTGAAAACCTGAAATAACTCTTTGGCAATGGTTTTAGCAGAGGTGTTTTAGAGAGGAATCGCTTCTGGGTAACGGGTGGCATAAGTCCATTATTACCAAGATGTGCTGGTGCCCTCTACTGGACTTCAGTAAGGGGCCAACTAAGTTCATGGCGATCCTCTCAAAAGGGACCTCGATAATGGGCAGGGGTACCAACGGACTGCGGAAATGTGGCATGGGTGCAGTAATCTGACACACTGGACAGGAAGAGCAATACAATTCCACTTCCTTAGTGATCCCAGGCCAATAAAACCTATGGGTGATCCTCTCCCGGGTTTTTTCTGCTTCCAAATGTCCCCCAAGAATGTGCCCATGGGCCAGTCCCAAAAATATCTTGTGGTATAGGCACTTCCAGTTGCTCAATGGTGTCCTCTATCCTCTGTGACACTCAATATAACAGGTCCCTTTCAATAATGAAGTAAGGGAGGGCAACCCTCTCATCAGGGTTAACTAACTCCCCATCTATCTTTACTACATTCTCCCGGGCTCTTAGCAATGTGGGTCCCTCAATTGCTCAGTGATAACATTTCCTCTGTGCACCTCGAGGTCATCAAACCCTATTGGCCACTGTTCCTCTTCTAAGGTGCCGTACACACGGCAGAGAACCTCGATGGGCAGAACACATCGTTCCGCCCGTCGAGGTTCTCTCCCGGCCGTCGAATTCGGCGACCCGCCCGTCGGGAATGGCAACCAGCCATTCTTCCAGGCGGGCCGTCGAGGAAATAGAGAGCGTGCTCTCTATTTCGGCTCGACGGGCTTCCCGACGGGAAGCTCGCCGAGACCGTACACTCGGCCGAGGTCCTCGCTGGAATGTGCATTCCAGCGAGGTTCTCGCTGATTTTCAGCGAGAACCTCGGCCGTGTGTACGGCGCCTAAAGGGTAGCAGGCTCCTCCCTAGGGAGTGGGACTGGTGTTTCCCCTGCTAAGACTGAGAATGGAAACTCAGGAGAATCCTCACAGTTATCGGTTTCTGGAGTAGATGTTTCAGGCACAGAAGAACCACCTACTGGGGAATCTGGGCAGTCCCAGACTTCCCAGAACTTTGGGAAATACCTTACCACAATGGCGTCATGTGGCAGTTTGGGAACTAAACCCACCTGGTGACACAAGTTACCGAGGGAGGTTTCAAAGGAAACCGTACTCACCGGATATTCTCGAGTGTCCTCATGTACATAAACTACAGCCATTTTCCTAGGATTTAAGGTTTTTCCCACCACTAGATCACTTTTCACTAAGGTGACCAGGCTACCTGAATCCAACAATACCACAACATCTTTATCATCTATCACATTCTACATACAGGTTTCTCATTCCCCTTTACTGCAGTGCATGTGGTTGCAAAAAGAGGCTGTCGTCTCTCTGTCAGAAAGTCACACTGCATGGGTTCATCACCCTCTGGGCAAACCGCTGCTACATGTCCCTCTTCCTGGCAGCGGTAACAAATCAACCTTCTGGTCCTCTCCAGTGGGATGGGTCTTCCAGGCTGATCTTGCCAAACATTAGAAGTAGTCTCGATGTATTATCTAGTTGCTCTTTGGTCCCTCTCTCCACCCCCATCCCTTGATGCAGTCTTACCTATAGGTGGGAAGGGTCTGGTCTTGGGGTGGAAAGTCTGTGCGTCTCTGGTGGAAGAGGACAAATTCTCTGTTGTTAGATATCTTTCGATCAGGTCTACAAGTTTGTCTGCGGTTTCCAGACCGCCATGGTTCACCCATTTCTGCAGGGTGTTAGGAAGAGACCTAAGAAATTTGTTCATAATTACTCACTCCAAAATTTTTGGTCCGGACAGAGTTTCTGGCTGCAGCCATTTCTTAGCCAAATAGATGAGGTCATACATCTGTGACCGAGGTGGCTTTCTCAGCTGATAACTCCAATTGTGGACCCGCTGAGCACGGACATCCAGGGTTACACTAAAACGTGCCAATATTTCCTCTTTTAACCGATCATAGTTTTTTGCGTCTGCAAGCTCCAAATCAAAATATGCCTTTTGGGCTTCTCCAGATAATAGGGGGGCCACTAGTCCAGCCCACTGTTCTTTAGGCCAACTCTCTTTTTCCGCTGTTCTCTCAAACGTGGTCAGAAACATCTCCGGGTCATTATCTGCAGTCATCTTTGGCAATAAGTGTCTTACCCGAAAAGTCAGTATGTTACTGGCCTAACTCCCAGCCTCGGTCTGCTGTCTCTGAAGCTGTTTCACGATGGCCTCCATTTGCTGCTGGTGTCTCTTTTCTAAGCCTGCAATGCTCTCTTGGTGAGCTGCAAGGCTTTCTTGGTGAGCTGCAAGGCTCTCTTGGTGAGCCTGTTGTTGAGCTGCGTTTGCTATAGCCAGCTGTATCTGTATCAGTATCGCCTCCATTTTGGGTTTACTTTAACTGCCCGCTGCACTCCACCATATGCAAGGGGTTAGCTCGGTAGCGGGGGTGTGTGACCCCCTGGATGGGTTCACTACACACTGAACTATACAGAGAGGCAGCCGAAGACGGTTGAAAACAAAGAGTTTGGTTTATTCTTCCATATTGCAGGAAACAAGTGCAAGCATCCAAACAGCATAAACAAAACAAAACAAAACATAACATAAAATAAACCCTGGCCACTTGGGGCGTCTACCTTCACCACACAGGAACCTATCTATGGAGTCTGGCACAGCCTACTGCTGGGCAGACACTGCTGGTCATACAGCAGAGAAACAATAGTCTTTTTGATTTTTATCACACAGAAAAATCAACAACCACCTCACCTCTTCAGAAGTCGTTCTCACTGCTCTCCTTAACTCAAAAAGCCTCAGGATGCAGCAATCAGTAGTCATCCTTTGGATAACTTATAGAGGCCTTAATTACCTCATTCTGAACAGCTGAAGTTTTCCAACGCCCTAAACCTTTCTGGCTACCTCCGTAGCCGACACCTGGTAGTAATTGGTGTATTTTCTAAACAACGCAGGAATGTATCTCCCGTCTGTGACAACACCCACAGATTTACCTCACTTTCTGTGACAATGCATAAAGTAATAAAATGTATGTCATGAGTGTGTAAGTTACAGACAGGGTAAGGGTTACAGATAGGTTTAGGCTTAGGGTTAGGGTTACAGACAGGGTTAGGGTTAGGGTTACAGATAAGGTTAGGGTTAGGGTTACAGACTGTGACCCTAACCCTAACCCTAACCCTATCTGTAACCCTAACCCTTACACTACCTGATAAATACAACATCATACCTGATGTTTTAAAGCACATTATTCCAAACAATTTAGGAATGTTAGGTGATTTATGGCCTTTTATGGATTAAAAACGGACTCTGCTGTTGCTTGCGAGGAGGGGAGCCAAGCTTGCCACCACCTTGGTGCCCTGCGTTGGGTCGCTCTGCCATCCTCCAGTTTGGGGGCGAGGCCTGTCCACATGGATCGAATATCCGGGTCAGGCCAGGATAGGCGAGGCGCCCCGGCGTTTGAATGCTTCTGACATTGGTCCTCCTTGGAGGCGTGAGATGGTTGTCCATGCTTGGGCCAGGATACACATGTCCCCTAAGGTCCCCTCCTTCCTCATCTCCCTCCTTTTCTTCCTTATCCCTCATCCTCCTTTTTTCTTTTTTTCCTGCTCCCCTGCCTGTTCTTTCTCTCCCTGGTTACTCTGCCCTGAAGAGACTTTCCACAGGTCGAAACGCGTCGGGGCACGCACACTACGCAGTTTTTATGCAATGTTGTATGTAACTGTACTTATATTGTATGATCTGCATTGTATCACTTGATCCGTAAGGGGTTCTTTTTTTTTATTTTTTATTGTCATTAAATTGTATCTGTATGGTATAGACAATCAGCAAATAAATCATGTTTTACTAGACTATATTGTTATATTTATATTTTGGCTGTCCAAAGCCCCATGGGGTAAACTTCTTTTTCCTACATGTCCAAATCTCAGGGTTCACAGCCTTCTTGTCTCTTCTGATATGTGTCCTTTCCTAGCTAAAATTTATTTTGGGTGGTTAAACACCCGTTCCCCTGGACACATTGAGACTTGACCTGATTTGTGTCACTTCTCCCCCTTTTCATTTAACCCCTGTTTTTCCAATTTGCACTTCGACATTCATTCAAGGGTTACCTATGAGCATCTCCCGTCGGGATGAGACTCATTAGCTGTGGGATTGGAGTCAATTATTTATTTATTTTCTCCTCTCCCCGTGCAGCAGAAATCATCAAATATGAATTCCTGAACTGCAGTATGCACAAATATCCACTAGGGTATTTGTTTTTGGATTACACCCTCAGGGGCTCTTTGATATGGAACTAGCGCACTTTTCTTGCAGCTACCTTTATATATAGCATACATGCATTTTTTGATACTATCCAGTTTCATCATGCATGCACTGCCCTTATTGCAACCTTCAATTATCTATCATAGCCTGTTAGTCCTGGGGGGTTCACTTTTCTTGCGCCCCCTCTCCCGGGGGGGGTATATCACGGTTCCATGGGGGGTTCCCGGCAAGGTGGGGGGTGGTGTAGTGTTCACACATTCCCATCCCCTCCTACCTGTCCAGCTGTGGCTGAGTATTCCACTTCTCAGCCATTTGCAGGGCTCTACCTTGCCGGCGGCGTTCTGTGTTCATCCCCGTATGGCTGTGGCGGGCGGCGTGTGCTTTAGGCGCCAGCGCACGCTTCCCGCCATGATGTCATGCAGTTTGCAACGGGGATGACGACAGCGGTTGGGGCCCCCGGCTCTCCTGAACGCCGAGGGAGCCGCACTTGGGTCGCTCATTTGAGTGGCCCCCACGTCACTATCTCTGTTGTCCATGGGGTAGCCTGAGACCTGCATATGTTATAGCCCCTTTTTTTTTTTTTTGCCACACCCATAGGCCTATATAAGAACACCTGCCTGTGAATCATTTGTTGATTCCAGGCAGCCTAGCACGGACGGCAGTTTGTATACTTCTTCCCTAACAATTAGTAGTCTGCGTGCCTTTTGCATTTTTTGCAGCCCAGACTTTAATATTTAGCAACAAGCACTACCAACTTATTTCAGCAACCTACCTATCTCCTGCCTACCACCTTTCAGGTAACAGCACTTTTTCACTCACACACTTGTTAGTTGGTTATCCAACTATCACTCTTCCTTTCTTGATTTCTGACACCAGCCATCCCAGCCCTTTTGGTTGATGGTTTTGTTTTATTGTGCTTATTTTTTTCACTCCCACCATCACTCTATGTACCCACATAATTTTCATAGGTTTACATCATGTCTATAATGCAATTGGCATTACACTCCCACCCACCTTTATGCACTATTTATTAGATTCAAATAATATTCACTTATTATTTTTTCTTTTTTTTAAATTCTGTTCATCCATGGGGCACCTACATGCGAACTTATGTAGTACCCCAATATTTATTTATTTACTTATTTTTTAAGATACAACATCCTTGATCATACTCATTGATCTAATACCCTAATGGGTTTTAAATGTCTAGATCCTATTCATTTTCTTAGACATGTTAGAACTATACTGCCAGTCCGTTTCTTATACACTAATATGCCTTACCTATATATACATTTTAGACCTCAGCACAACTTGCTATGATTTAATACCATGAATCTTTTTGGTAATATATGGCTAACCCATGGGGTGCTTATTGCAGGTATCGGCTCCCCAGGTCGTCAGAGGACGTTCAGCTGTGCGGCTCCTTGTAACCCACCCGTGGGCCATGTTCTTCCTTCTTCTCCCCTCCGGGTTTCTGGGGGGCGCTCGTATGGGGCTCCCTTCGTTTTTCCCAACGGGTCTGTACAATTTTGACTATGAGAACACTTATTTGACAACGGTGACTTTCTGTTCGGGTCTGCTTATGTGATATACTGTATAGGGTTTTCTCATCCATCTGAGTATGAGTCCTAAGAAACAGTTAAAATCTCACCTTAATGATATTTTGCCAGCCATACACAACTTGGAGAGTCTCAATAAAGCTCAACTTATGAAAGATAAAGTATCTTCCCTCTCCATACTTAGATATGATCTTTGATGACTATTAAGGGACCAACATGACAAACACCTTTAACATCTCAAGCTTAAAACTTATGCCTCTGACAATAAGTCTGGGAATTCCTGGCTAATAGATTTAGGTCACAAAGGGTCAAGACTAATATCTCCCATCTCATCCATTTCTAAACGAAACAAAAATTTCAGAGCCCCCAGGAAATCTCAGATTCTTTTGCAGAGTATTATAGCACTTTGTACAATTTTCTGGTGGATCCTCAGCCCCCCGCCCCAGCCAACTGATTTAGACAAGGCTGCGTTCGTATCCAAGCTAAACTACCCATCACTCACTGATGAACAATTGCCTAGTTTGAATACACCTATTACTAAATCAAAAATTCTTAAAATCATATTTTCCCTTCTGTTCAGTAAATCTCCGGGCCTTGATGTTTTTTTTCCAATGACTACTACAAGACCTTTTAAACTCTCCTAGCCGCCCACCTTTATATCCTCTTAAACTCAGATGTCAAAATATATGTAAAAATTGGCTAAATGTCTTCTATACATTATGCCCAAGCCTTGGTTCAACCAGACCAAATGGTATTAACCACTGACAGGCAGGCCTTGGACACTACAAGGTATTTGAATCATCAATATAATCCACTATGCTCAATGTCAATGAACACCTTCTCTGCTTTGTTGTATTGACACAGAGAAGGCGTTCGATAGGGTTCACTGGTACAATATGTCCCAGGTTCATATTTTATCTGCCATTACAGCGCTTTACTTATGTCCACCCAGGTCTACAACTCCAGCATTTTCTCTAAATCTTTTTTCATAAACAATGGTATGCAGCAGGGATATCCTATTTAGTCTTCTATTTTCAATGTTATGATAGAACCCCTTGCAGAGGCTATACCTTCTCACCCTTCCATTTCAGGATTCAAATTGCATACCAGGCCCCACAAAATTATCTTATTTGCTGATGATGTAATTGTACTCCTCACTTACCCATTCAAATCATTACCTTGTGCCCACCAAATTTTAAATCATTTTAGCGGATTATCCTACAAAATGTATTTTATCAAATCTCTCATAATGGATCTGGCAGTACAGGCATTGACTAAAGGGATTTTGTCACAATCCCTGCCTTATTTATGAAGCATACCATATCTAGGCATTATTTTAACTCTGAACAGGGCCACCTTAGTCTAATTACAAACCTCTCACAGAAAAGATAACAAAGAAACTCAAATGTCTTTCACAGTTTTATATGTCAGGGTCTGGGAGGTTAGCCTCCTTTAAAAATGTCAAATCGGTGTCATGAACTCTGTAGGACCCCTCAGGGTAACTGCAACAGAAATTGCTTTATGACCATAACCATCTGGTAACACATGTCAAAGGTTATTCTGTTCCTTGCTTGTTGTTTATTTATAGAGGGACATCCCAAATTTATTACAGGTACTTATAACTTGGAAATCTGTTTTAATTAGTTATGCTGTTAAAGCATTCCATTGTTTCTAAATACTGTTGACCAATTATGTATGTGCTCTTTACACTGTAAAAATACCCCTGTCACAAAACATGTAGTTAGTACTGTTTCACTGTTTCACTGTAAGCAGGTGGTCTTTGGCTGAATTCCACAGTATTCTCTAAAGAAGTTCTGAATAACAGTAAGAATCCAACAGAGACTTTAAACTTCTCCATCCAAAACTAAAAACAACGTTTTGCCTTGGACATACACTTAAACCAGTTGAGCCCTAGGAACTTTCTTCCTTTTTCGGATCTTAACCACTTTAGCTCCGGACCATATTGCTGTCCAAAGACCAGAGCACTTTTTGTGATTCTGCACTTTAACTAACAATTGCGCGGTCGTGCAACGTGGCTCCCAAACAAAATTGGAGTCCTTTTTTTCCCACAAATAGAGCTTTCTTTTGGTGGTATTTGATCACCTCTGCAGTTTTTATTTTTTGCGCTATAAACAAAAATAGAGCGACTATTTTGAAAAAAATGCAATATTTTTTACATTTTGCTATAATAAATATCCCCAAAAAAGATATAAAAAAAATTATTTTTCCTCAGTTTAGGCTGATACGTATTCTTCTACATATTTTTCGTTAAAAAAAATCACAATTAGCGTTTATTAATTGGTTTGCGCAAAATTGATAGCGTTTACATAAAAGGGGGTAGTTTTATGGCATTTTTATTATTATTATTTTTTACTAGTAATGGCGGCGATCAGCGTTTTTTTTTCGGTACTGCGATATTATGGCGGACACATCGGACACTTTTGACACATTTTTGGGACCATTGGCATTTTTATAACGATCAATGCTATAAAAATGCATTGTATTACTATAAAAATGCCATTGGCAGTGAAGGGGTTAACACTAGGGGGCAGGGAAGGGGTTAAGTGTGTGCCTGGTGTGTTCTAACTGTATGGGGGGGTGGCCTCACTAGGGGAAATCACTGATCTTCTGTTCCCCCGCTGACAGGAACGAGAGGTATGTGTTTACACACATACCTACCTCCCAATGGAAGAAGCGGCAATGATACAGAGGGCACTGCGATCGCTAGAATGCCGGAACGCACCGGAGGTCCCCCAGGCAGTGAGACAAGCTAATAGCATCAAGGTCTCAGAAAGTGGAGTTGAGACAGGAGCTGTAAGGCTGGAAAATGGTGATCAGCAGCAAGTCCACAGTATCTCATATGGGGCCCCAGCAGGAGCGCTGGCTACAGGGCAGAGTGCCCATGGCATCTGTCCAGCATCAGAAAAAGAGTTGGCTCCGGAGAGTCTGAGAGATGATCTGCGTGAGCTGTTTCCCCAACAGCAGATATCTCCACCTGGAGTAGAGGAAGCAATTCTCCCTCCCAGCAATTGGACACTACCCCAATGTTCATCCCCCCAGGAGAAGCGCTGGCTACGGGGCAGAGTGCCACTATAATCTGCCTAGCATCAGAAAAAGAGCTGGATCCAGAGAGTCTGAGAGATGACCTGCGTGCGCTGTTTTCCCAACTGCAGATATCCCCACCGGGAGTAGAGGAAGCAATTCTCCCTCCCCAGCAATTGGACACTACCCCAGTGGTTCTCCCCCCAGCAGAAGCGTTGGCTATGGAGTTCTGCTGGTCCCTGCCCAGCCCACAGTATGTTTTTGGAGGGTTTGGGAGACAGCCCCTGTCAGAAGTCACCCCAGTGGCTGGTCACAGAACCGGCAGGGGAGAAAACCCTTCCCCCTCTCCAGCAGCTGTACCCAACTTTTTCATATGTCCCCCAGGCAGAAGCGCTGGCTACAGGACAGAGCGCTGATGGTCTCTGCCCAGCATCAGAACAAGAGATGAAGAACCCAGGAGATAGTCCCTACAAGATACCTTCTCAGCGGCTGGTAACTACACCAGGAGAAAAGCAAGTACCTTTGCCTCCTCAAATGCATAGCCCTACCAGCCTACGTTCCCTACCAGCTGAAGCGCTGGAAGCAGGGCAGAGGATTATTCAGCTTCCCCCAATATCTGCAACCCCGCCCCGGATCAGGGGATTGCGGACAGCTGTTCCCACTCTGCAGCGGCTGTTTTTATTCCTGGGAGACCGTATGTGCGGTTTTGCTCCCCAGCGCCAGAGTCGTACTTTTAGGCCTCGTACACACAATCAAATCTGTCTGATGGAAACGGTTTGCTAGACCGTTTCAGCAGACAGATTCGATCGTGTGTACGGGCTAACAGACGGATTTGGCCACCCGACAGATTTCAAAGCATGCTTTGAAATCTGTCGGCTGGGAACCCGTCCGCCCGACATGTCTGCTGGTTAGTATGCTAACCAGCAGACATGTCTTCTCGCACACGCGCCGAATGGTTTCGACGCATGCGCGGAAGTGTTTTACTTCCTGGTGCGGTGACGTGGCGGTGTCAACGTCACCGCCACGTCACCGACACGTCAGCGCGCTGTCTGCTGGCGGGGATTTTGGTTTGCTCGTGTGTACACGCGAGCAAACCAAAATCCCAGCAGACAGATTTGTTCAAATCTGTCGGACAGATAGATTTGAACAAATCTGTCTGCTCGTGTGTACGAGGCCTTACTTTTCCTGTTTGCCTGGGGTGGAAGTTTGTGACTAACGCAGGTCCAGACCAGTTGGGGGTCAGGAACCTGGTTAGTCTGTTTTTAAAAGGGGAGAAATGTGACAGAACCCACTGTCACTGTATGTCTTGGAAAGGACTGTGGGCGTGCCTCCTACCGACAGACTATGGCCCGGAAAGATACTGGAGACCTGAAGCTGGCATTAATGTAATGTAATGTAATGTTACAGCCCTCAGACCCCCATTCCCCCCCCCTCTTGTTGCTGGACACAGACAATGGAGAGTGGACTGCAGACGTCTCTCCGCAGGGGGTGTGTATTGAGAAGCTAGGCTGCCTGTTTACCATAATCTCATTAGGTATCTGTACACTGTTTCAATGTCCAAATGTTCTGTTCTCATTGGTTTTTCCTTGTCCCCCTCCCCTCATAGACAAGGCTAAGGGGAGAGTCCCTAACTGTGTGTAAAACTGTATGGTTTGGATTTTAATAAACAGTTAAGCTCTAAAGGTGTAACACTTAACATGTGTGGATTGTCTCGTGATTGAGGGGTTAAGGGCTGGTTATGGCGAATCTGCAGGCTGCGGGTGCGTTTGGAGGACAGGAGACACAGGTCTGGCGGATGTGCCCATCTGGGGTATCTGAGATCCGTCACAGTATTTTTTGCTCTGGTGAAGAGCTTTTTTTTTTTAATTTAATGCTCTGGTGAAGAGTTTTTTTTTTTAAAATTTAATGCTCTGCTGAAGAGTTTTTTTTTTTAATTTAATGCTCTGGTGAAGAGTTTTTTTTTAAATGTAATGCTCTGGTGAAGAGTTTTTTTTTTTTTAATTTAATGCTCTGGTGAAGAGCTTTTTTTTTTTTCTTGATACTGCACACGGTGCAGTGTGAATGGTGTGTGAATGTGGGGGTGGCACTCCTACCAGTAAGGGGTGTCACCCTCGGCCGCTGGGGAGAAGTTATCCCCACGGCTGTGTGAATGACGTGTGAATGGACAGCAACATCATTGGGGCCTTGACGCGGCGTTGCTGCTCCCAAGTCCTGCATGATGGACTTGGGCTAATCCAATGTGATGTGCATGTGGGGTGTGTGATCTAGGGACCACAGTGGTGTGTATGCGTGCATTGACTGTGTGCCATGATGAATGTGTGTGTTTAACGGTCAAAGATTCGTAACACGAGGCAACTCCTGACTGCTCTTCCATCAGCAGACGGGGTCTCCTCTGGCAGGGGGGGATGTCTGGTTGGGGGGTCAGGTCATCATGTAGGGCAATCTGCAGGCCCTTTCTCATGGCAAAGTTGTGCAGAATGCAACATGAACCGATGATCTGACCAACAAAGTTTGGGGAATACAACAGGGCACCCCCGGACTTATCCAGGCATCGGAAAGTGGACTTCAGGAGCCCGAATGTGCGCTCAACCACTGCACGGGTTTTAATGTGTGCTTCATTGTATCTTCTCTCTCCTCTGGTTTGGGGATTCCGGAAAGGAGTCATGAGATGGGTGTTACAGTCACTTTATATTTAATTAAACTTAATGGGTTCCAGCTAGTGAGGTTTCTCAGCATAAACCACAACCGCACTTTCTTGTGTGAACAGAAAGTTAAGGCTTTATTTCATCACAACCTCTATATAGGAACCGACCAACAGGCAGCATACTCAATATAATCAAAAGCAAACATAGGAAGTAAAGATAGCTTAGTTGGTCATCCAAGCTAACTGAAGGGTGGTATGACCATGTAGCATCAAGCCATGTATAGATGGGTGTCAAGTAGTATTATCAGAAGCAACTCAAGTACAAGACACTTATGTGAGATACAGTTAGTGGGAACGAATAGAATTCATTAATCTTAAATCATAGCATTTAAACAAAGAAGCATCCCTGAACACTAGACTGCTTGCAGATGGCAGAGTTCAACACAGTATACTTGCGGTACTGATGATGGTGTTGAGGTGTTAGCTCTAATCCTCAGTAGAGAGCACTTCCTGAAGGCATCCTGGAAGCAGAGTAGTGGAGTTGGTGTATCCAGGCTTGAGGGTCAAGCTGAGGAGGAGTCCCAGAAGCAGGGTACTGAGCCCTGCGTGTATACAGATCCCAAGGGGGAGACAGGAACCCTCCCTGTACTCGGTCCAGCAGTCCTAGGGATGGTGTTTGGGGTGCTGTGCGGGGTCCCAGGTGACGGCAGGTGCCCAACAAAATAGTGGAACAACCTGCCGTCATTCCTGGGGCTTTAAATAGCGCGTACAGCGCGGGAGAAGGCGCCGCACGCCGGGCGCACTTCCGCGTTCCAGCGTGGAACGCAAACAGAGCGCACCGGAAGTAACGCGCACGAGTCACGGCGGATGTGTGGGGAACACACAAACGCCGTGGCTGTATAGGGGGGAACGCAGATGGCGTTACATACTCCCCTCCTCAAGGGGGCACCGACAGTGCTCTTTGTAGGACATGGTCGGTTAGGGTACCTACGATGAAAGAGCTTGATGAGGCGGGGAGCATGGAGGTGTGAAGAGTCTTCCCAGGAGTCTTCGAGTTGACTGTAACCTTTCCAACGTATCAAGTACTGAAAGGTGGACCCCCTTCTCCTACAATCCAAAATTTTCTCCACTTCATATTCAGTCTCACCTGAAATGTCAACTGGAGGTGGGGGAGGTGCAATTCTATTAGGAAATGGGTTTGGCACAAATGGTTTTAAGAGTGAGACATGGAAAGTGGGATGGATTTTCCAATCGGCTGGTAGAGTTAATTTGACTGCATTGGGATTTATCACATGTGAGATTGGGAAAGGGCCAGTGAATTGTCGGCCGAGTTTCTTGGAGGGTATTTTGAGACGTAAATTTTTGGTGGATAACCAGACTAGGTCTCCCACCTTGTAAGCAGGAGGTTTTGATCTGTGAACATCGTAATACCGTTTTTGTCGTTTCTGAGCAGCTTCCAAGTTATTATAAAGGATTCGCAGAGTCTCCTTTAGGTTTGTAAGATATTGTCTTATGGCGGGAACTTTGTTTGAAAGAAGATTGGACGGTAAACTTTGTGGGTGATAACCATAATTTGCATAGAATGGTGAAAATTTGGAAGAAGAACTGGTGGCATTATTGTAGGAAAATTCTGCATGGGGAAGTAGATGGAACCAATCATCCTGTAAGTGTGTACAATAGCAACGTAAATATTGTTCTAGGATCTGATTGATCCTTTCTGTTTGGCCGTTTGTTTGGGGGTGGTAAGCACTGGACATGCGGTGATCAATTCCTAGTGTATTACATAAAGCTTTCCAGAACTTTGAGATGAACTGAGATCCTCGGTCAGAAATGATCTGAGAAGGAAGACCATGTAGTTTGAGGACATTATTAATGAAGGCTGTAGCTGTTTCAGATGAGGTTGGTAGATCTTTTAAAGGAATGAAGTGTGCCATTTTTGTAAGTAAATCGACTGTGACCATGATGGTATTTGAGCCGTTTGACCGTGGAAGATCTACTATAAAGTCCATTGAAACGACCTCCCAGGGCCGGTTTGGTATTGGTATGGAGGAAAGGAGGCTGAAAGGAGGTTTTCTTGAGAGTTTATTGCAAGCACAAACGGGACAGGAGTTAACGTATTCATGGACCATTTTAGCCAAATGGGGCCACCAATAATCTCTTTTAAGGAGGTCTATTGTCTTATTGATACCAGGGTGGCCAGCTAGTGGAGAGTCGTGTAATTGTTTGAGAAGTGTCAGTTGTAAACTGGGAGGAACATATAACTTATTCTTGAAAATATATGTGCCATCTGATTGCCTTGAGGTTCCTTTGGGTAGGGAGGAGACATCTTGAGGTGTGTTTTGAGAGATTAATTCTCGAAAGGAAGAGACCAAACCAATAAAACGGTTAGGAGGGATAATAGATGTAGGAGCAGTATCAACGATCTCTTCCTCATTGATCCGGGATAGGGAATCGGATTTTAAATTCTGGGTCTCTGGTCTGTATGATATAAGGAAGTCAAATCTATCAAAAAATAAGCTCCAACGTACTTGGCGGGCAGAGAGAGTCTTGCAGGCCTTTAAATGTTGTAGGTTACGATGATCAGTGAGGATCATTACAGGGTAGGTGGAACCTTCTAAAAGATGTCTCCAGTTTGCTAAGGCATCTTTTATAGCTAGGAGTTCCTTCTCACCAATCGGGTAATTCCTCTCGGCAGAATTTAAAGTTCTGGAGTAAAATGCGACTGGGTGTAGAGGTTCAGATAGGGTAGCCTGTTGTGAAAGTATGGCACCTAAAGCGAAATGGGATGCATCTACTTCTAGAGTGAAATGACATTGAGGATCAGGTAGTTGGAGAATAGGAGCAGAGGTGTAGGAGAGTTTGAGTGCATCGAAAGACTTCTGCGCTTGATTTGTCCAGGAGAAAGGTATTTTCTTACTAGTTAAGGAGTTGAGAGGTTTTACGATTTCTGAGAAATTCTTGATAAATTTACGGTAATAATTTAAAAATCCAAGGAACCGTTGCAAAGCCTTTCTGGACTGGGGAATAGGCCAAGAGAGAATACAATCAACCTTAGTCTGATCCATCTGGATGCCGTCGGGAGTAATCTGGTAGCCAAGAAATGAGATACTGGTTTGGTTAAAGACACACTTCTCCAGCTTAACGTATAAGCGATGTGTTCTAAGTCTTGAAAGTACCCATCGTACATGTTTAGTATGTACTTAGATGTTGTCTGAAAAAATCAAAATGTTGTCAAGATAAATTACCACGCAAATGTCCAATAAATCACGAAAGATATCATTTATGAACCTTTGGAAGGTTGCGGGGCATTGCACAATCCAAAAGGCATAACCATATACTCAAATAGGCCATAGCGAGTCTTGAAGGCGGTTTTCCACTCGTCCCCAGAACGGATTCGAATTAGATTATAAGCGCCCCTAAGATCTAGCTTTGTAAAGATCTTGGAGGTCTGGAGACGTTCTATGAGCTCTGGAATGAGAGGTAGAGGATACCGATTTTTTATTGTAATGTTATTGAGGGACCTGTAATCAACTATTGGTCGAAGTGATCCGTCCTTATTCTTTACAAAAAACATCACGGTGCTTGCTGGGGAAGTGGAAGGCCTAATGAAACCTTTCCTCAGATTGTCATCGAGGTAGTCCTTGAGATGGATAAGTTCTGGTTGGGATAGAGGATAGATTCGCGCGGTCGGAATGGGGGAGTGAGGAATGAGGTCAATTGGGCAATCATATATGCGATGTGGGGGGAGTATCTCTGCATTAGTCTTACTGAAAACATCTGAAAAATCATGCAAGTGGGAAGGAAGAGCAGTGTCTTGTTCGGTTGTCAAAAGTAAATTGTATACTGGATAACAGGTATGTTCACAGAAAGAAGAATCAAGGGTAATGGAGTTACTAGGCCAGTGGAAGGTTGGTTGGTGAAGGAGCAACCAGGGTAAGCCTAAGACTATTGGGAAAGTGGGTGAACGGATGATATCAAAGACAAGTGTTTCAGTATGGCCGTTGCCACAGGTGACCAATAAAGGTGAAGTTTGAGAGAGTACTGGCCCATACGAGGAAGTAGAACCATCAATGAACGTGACAGACAACGGATCTTGCTTTAACACACTTGGGATTTTATTTAAATTAACAAATTCCATATCAATGAAATTGCCACAAGCTCCGGTGTCAACCATCGCATCTATGGAACTTCTATCTTGGTCCCACTGTAAAGTAAGCGTAAGAAAAATATAATTACTAGTGGTAGTACGGGGCACAGTAATCTTATTAATGCTATGGAGGTTACCTTCAGACCTCCTCTTGAGTAGTGGGCATGTGGGGACAATGTGGTCAGGGGCAGAGCAGTAGAGACATAAATTTTGGGCTCTGCGTCTTCGTTTCTCTTCTGGGGATAGTGGGCCCTTGATTGCTGCTATCTCCATTGGAACCTCCTTTGATGGGGACCTGGACCTCCTGGGGGGTGTAGTTTGATAAGAATTAATTTGTTCAGCCTTTCTCTCTCTGAGTCTGCGGTCTATGGAGAGCGAGAGGTGCATAAGATCCTCCAGGGTAGTGGGGATTTCAACTCTGGCTAATTCATCTTTCATTGGTTCTGAAAGTCCGAGACGGAATTGATTTCTAAGAGAAATGTCAGTCCACATAGTATCACGGCACCAGCACTTAAATTCGGAAATATAATCCTCTACTGGTCTTTTACCTTGCTTAAGGTTTCTGATGGTGTTCTCTGCCGTTAGTTGTTTGTTAGGGTCCTCGTAGAGGAGAGACATCTCGTCTAGAAAAGTGTTGAAAGTTCCGAGCAGGTCACCATGTTCCTCAACGTAGGCATCAGCCCAAACTCTAGGTTCCCCTTTAAGATATGATATCAACGTAAGAATTCTAATTCTGTCAGAATGGTAGGTTCGGGGGCGTAACTCGAACATGAGACGGCAAGAACTAATAAATTGACGGAAATTTTTCCTGTTTCCTGAAAAAGGTTCGGGAGTACAGACCTTAGGTTCAGGTCGATCCCTTGGTTGAGCAAAGTTATGATTCCGGAGTGCCTCGTTTTCCAAACGGAGGTCGTTCACTGTATTGGTAAGAGTATCGACACGCTGTGACAGTCCAACCAAATGATTGGCGAGTTCCGCTGGATCCATTAGGTTATATAGGTTCCACTATTATGTTACAGTCACTTTATATTTAATTAAACTTAATGGGTTCCAGCTAATGAGGTTTCTCAGCATAAACCACAACCGCACTTTCTTGTGTGAACAGAAAGTTAAGGGTTTATTTCATCACAACCTCTATATAGGAACCGACCAACAGGCAGCGTACTCAATATAATCAAAAGCAAACATAGGAAGTAAAGATAGCTTAGTTGGTCATCCAAGCTAACTGAAGGGTGGTATGACCATGTAGCATCGAGCCATGTATAGATAGGTGTCAAGTAGTATTATCAGAAGCAACTCAAGTACAAGACACTTATGTGAGATACAGTTAGTGGGAACGAATAGAATTCATTAATCTTAAATCATAGCATTTAAACAAAGAAGCATCCCTGAACACTAGACTGCTTGCAGATGGCAGAGTTCAACACAGTATACTTGCGGTACTGATGATGGTGTTGAGGTGTTAGCTCTAATCCTCAGTAGAGAGCACTTCCTGAAGGCATCCTGGAAGCAGAGTAGTGGAGTTGGTGTATCCAGGCTTGAGGGTCAAGCTGAGGAGGAGTCCCAGAAGCAGGGTACTGAGCCCTGCGTGTATACAGATCCCAAGGGGGAGACAGGAACCCTCCCTGTACTCGGTCCAGCAGTCCTAGGGATGGTGTTTGGGGTGCTGTGCGGGGTCCCAGGTGACGGCAGGTGCCCAACAAAATAGTGGAACAACCTGCCGTCATTCCTGGGGCTTTAAATAGCGCGTACAGCGCGGGAGAAGGCGCCGCACGCCGGGCGCACTTCCGCGTTCCAGCGTGGAACGCAAACAGAGCGCACCGGAAGTGACGCGCACGAGTCACGACAGATGTGTGGGGAACACACAAACGCCGTGGCTGTATAGGGGGGAACGCAGATGGCGTTACAATGAGGTCCAAGTACATATGCTGCATCACCTGGAAGGAAAAAGACAGGAGGATGTTAGCCGTGCATGTGCCCCTTGTGATGTGTGCATCATGGGGGGGACAGTCATGCCTGCCACCCATGTCACTCACCAACCAGCCAGCTGTCCCCATACATGTTCTGCTCAAAATCTGCTGGGATGGTGCTTTGACGGTATATGTAGCTGTCATGGCTGGACCCGGGGTCTTTGGCACGGACGTGTCATATGAGGTATTTGGCATCAGCTATCACCTGTACGTTGATGGAATGCCAATGCTTCCGATTGTGGTATATGTGCTCTGTGGCACGGGGGCCTGTAGTGCCACATGTGTGCAATCAATGGCCCCGATGGTGCGTGGGAATCTGGCAAGTCTGTAGAAATCTGTCATTGCCTTCTGCCACAGTTGCTCAGTGGTGGGTCTGATGATGTGGTGGGACATGCGTCTGAGGATTGCGGGGATAACCTGGCTGCAGACATTGCTCATGCTGGTTGTGACATCCTGCCGCACAAGATCCACTGGTACACTGGAATGATCACACTGGCCAGGAAATGGAGTGTTGCCAGTACCTTGTCCAGTGGCTGCAGTGCATGTGAGCGGTGTGTTGGGCTGGTGATGTCATCCTGCAGGGCTGTGGTTATTTCCAGGATGGCAGCAGGGCTGAATATGAAGATGCGATACACCTCCTCATCACCCATACCAAAGAGGCTCATGCGCATTCGATAGATCCTCTTATGTGCCCCCCTCCTCCTCCTCCTCCTTCTATGCTCCTCTTCCTCTGCATACATTAGTAGTGATAAGACCATGGCTGCCCCTGGCATGTTGGCATACGAATGTGTTGTCCAGTAAGTGTGATTGCTCAGCTCGTCCGTTATGGTGCTGCTGTAGTTGCTCTCCAGCTGACTTGCACACGGTGTTGAGCAAAGTTACCCCTGCTTTTATGAGGGGTGAGTTTACTCAAGGCTTTTGTGTTACGCGCACCACGCGTAGCCTATGCCGACCGCCCGTAGTTTTGGGAATCCGCGCATCTCCCTCATTTGCATATTTGCATGCTAATTCAATGGGAGCTGAAGATGCGCGATGTGTAACTATGCGCCTACGCCTCGCTAGCTTAAAACATTTTCGCCGCTCAGAAACTGATTTTCTGGCATATGTGGTTCTGTGTTTACGGCGCATCGATACGCCGGCGCACATTTACAATTACGCCGCGCATATCCATTTACGCAGGCGTAGCGCCTCTGAGAATCTGGCCCATTGTTGCCCATTGTTGCCAAAAATAGGACAGACGTCCTAAATCTTCCACATACTTTAAAAGAAAAATTATAACAGCTTTACATATACATATAGGTTAAACCATGCATATTCTATTGACTTACAATGTAACAAAATTTCATTCAAAATGTATGTCTGTGGGTCCCACAACAGTGCCACAGGACTACAGTCACTCAATTTTAACCCAAAGTAGTAGTGCAGAAGTACTGCTAAAAATGCATTAACATCTGTGCTGAAAGTCTTCTTGAAAAGACAATTTGTAGTCTGAATCATTCCTACAGCTTGTCTGTTGGATTGATGGTACCGAGAGAAAGTGAACTAGTTTAATTCTCCACTGGGATGCAAAAATATTCATATCTGCAGAAGGACAGCATGTTTTCTGATAATATATTTCTTAGAATTGCGGGTGGATGGGGCTGAGCTCCAGCTGCACAAAGTACATATTCCCCATCAGTTTCTTTTTCCGGGATAGCTGATAATACTATTGCAATCATACAGTCATACACATAGTAGGGACAATCTGACTGGAAGGCATTTAACCTGCTAAGCATGTTTTTGGCTTTTCCAAGTAAACCAAAATACCTGGAGGAAATCCATAAACACAATGGGCCAGATTCTCGTACATTTGCGGCGGCGTGGCGTTAGCCATTTACACTACGCCGCTGCATCGTACTGGAGCAAGTGCTTTATTTCCAAAGCACTTGCTCCGTAGTTTGCGGCGGCATAGCGTAAATGGCCCGGTGTATCCCCGCGTAAATCGAAGGGGACGGCTTGTATTTAAATTAAGCGCGCCCCGTGTCGATTGAACTGCGCATGCGCCGGCCGCGACGAAATCCCAGTGCGCATGCTCCAAAGGACGTCACATTTTCTCAATGTAAACGACGTAATCGTAGCGTACGTCTGCCCCATTGAGAATTGACGTACGCAAACGACGTAAACAACGCACAACACAACGCGGTCCCGAGGCCATACTTAACATGGCATCCGACGGCATCCGACAGCATGCGACGGGACGTCGTAAGGTTACTCCACATCTTAGCAGGGGTAACCTTACGCGGACGAAAACAACGTTAACCACGACGGGGCAGGGTAAAAGCGTTCGGGAATCGGCGTATTGGCCTCATTTGCATAGGCAAATGATAAAACAACGTAAAGGCCACCTAGTGGCCAGAGTTGTCATTACATCTACGATCCGCCAGTGTAATTGTTTTACACTTGGCGGATCTTCACCGGTATCTATGCGTAAGTGATTCTAGGAATCACACGCATAGATACACGGCCAAAAAAAAGTGATACGACGGGGTATCTGAGATACCCCGTCGTAGCGCCTCTGAGAATCTGGCCCAATGAAATCATAAGGTTACTACTGGTGACAGTGGCTGAAAGTCAAGCAATTTTTAAAAAATAATTCTTATTCGACTTAAACCAATCGTTTCTAGGGCTAAATAAGCCAAACCAAAATGTGAGATCTTCACAAATCAAACCCAAAATTTACTTTAATAGTGAATACCCAAGAGTTTGTGTTTGTGATTTGTAAGGAGGAGGCTGTATTAGGCTGTAGGGTGGTTAACAAAGCATAAACAAAAGAACTGTCAAACAGGAGGTCTCCAAGAATTGGGGAGATCACCGTTGACAAAAGGGGCTACATAGGCAATAATGGGCTATACTCAAATAAGTATATATAAACAAGTTTATTTAGAAAAAATATATTATCTAAAAGCACCCCCCTACCTCAAATATAAAGAGGCTATAACAATCAAAGCCAAACAGGTCTCTAGATAAACAAAGAGTGGCATATCAATGAACAACTAGTCCACTATATAAGTGTTGGATACCAACACACAGAGACAAATACAAACATATAACAACAATTAAAACGGGTGTCCGGACTGTGGTGACCGCACTGATTAAGGTTCCCAGCGGTAATACACCGCATACAAAATATATAATGAAAAACTAATAGATTGAATGGCATATATAAAGGGAAACCCCAATGAGTGCGTCCCCGCGGGGGATAGAAATAGCGGTGGCTAATATAAGGGAATCAAGGCTGATGAAAAATTACTATATGTACTGCCATTATCAAATTGTTGCAGGTAGTTTTTCAATAATATCACACAGGAGGATAGGATTAATATCCGGTTGAATCTGGTCTTGGATGGCCTAGTCCCATATATTTGAGATGTAAACTAGAACCATCAATAATGAGTCAATTATATTGTACCATAGAAATCTATGTGGTTCATGATTTTAAACAACTTGCATGCGTTTAAATAGAGAATGAAATGCACCTGTTATTCCCTTTAAGTGAGCGTATATCCAATGTTGGTGGGGGTTCAAGTTGAACACCCCTGCAGCTAATAGGTGAATGTCACCTTACCGTGTCCTCAGCAACATAGGTTAAATCATGTTTCCGTTGCTTGCCTGGCTTGCTTCTATGGTAATCACTGTATATCGTGAATGAATGACCAGAGCAGGGGAGAATCCACAGCTGTAACCATCGGAGATGTCAGTTATCTTTCTGAGCCACGCCGCACATCCACAATGAAAGAAGTAGTAGGATTTGTTTGTTTGGGCGTGCAGCGATCGGCGTCTATACGCTTGCTCACTTTAGATGTTGTTAGTCCGGGGGATCACCGCCGTCCGGAGCCCGTGATGACGTCAACGCGTTTCGCTGGGCGTGGTCGCGTAGCTTCTTCTGGACGAAGAAGCTACGCGACCACGCCCAGCGAAACGCGTTGACGTCATCACGGGCTCCGGACGGCGGTGATCCCCCAGACTAACAACATCTAAAGATAACTGACATCTCCGATGGTTACAGCTGTGGATTCTCCCCTGCTCTGGTCATTCATTCACGATATACAGTGATTACCATAGAAGCAAGCCAGGCAAGCAACGGAAACATGATTTAACCTATGTTGCTGAGGACACGGTAAGGTGACATTCGCCTATTAGCTGCAGGGGTGTTCAACTTGAACCCCCACCAATTGGATATACACTCACTTAACGGGAATACAAACATTTCATTCTCTATTTAAACGCATGCAAGTTGTTTAAAATTCATGAACCACATAGATTTCTATGGTAAAATATAATTGACTCATTATTGATGTTCTAGTTTACATCTGAAATATATGGGACTTGGCCATCCAGGACCAGATTCAACCGGATAAAAAATCCTATCCTCCTGTGTGATTTATTGAAAAACACCTGCAACAATTTGATTATGGCAGTATATAGTATTTTTTCATCATCTTGATTCCCTTATATTCCCCACCGCTATTTTCCCCCCCCCGCGGGGACGCACTCATTGGGTTCCCTTTCCTTTATATATGCCATTCAATTTATTAGTTTTTCATTATATATTTTGTATGCGGTGTATTACCGCTGGGAACCTTAATCAGTGCGGTCACACAGTAGTCCGGACACACCCGTTTTAATTTTTGTATATGTTTGTTTTGTATTGTTTCAACACTTATATAGTACTAGTTGTTCATTGATATGCCACTCTTTGTATCTAGAGACCTGTTTGGTTTTATTGTTATAGCCTCTTTATATTTGAGGTAGGGGGGTGCTTTTAGATAATATATTTTTTTCTAAATAAACTTGTTTATATATATACTTATTTGAGTATAGCCCATTATTGCCTATGTAGCCCCTTTTGTCAACGGTGATCTCCCCAATTCTTGGAGACCTCCTGTTTGACAGTTCTTTTGTTTATGCTTATATGTTTTGGCTGCGGCAATAACCTCATATTGGAGGAGTGGCTACTCACTTCATTGCTATATATAATTAGCCCCCCTACTGTTGCTTTAAATATTATAAGCAACCTCATGCTCTTGGTCACATTCATTTTTTGTTTATATGGTTAACAAAGCACCTGTATGGCAGCCACTGGTCCAGTCTGCAGATCCATTTATGAAAGCAACATTAAACCTACAAACAAACAAACATTTATTTTAATGCAGCTTAGCAATTTTGTTTTTTATCTGTAGCACCCTCTACCCTTATATAACCATTTTTCTACGCAATTTATTTGTACAGTTCCCCATACAAGTTGGTTCCCTTCCCCTTTCCAATTAAATTCATGGGATGCCCTTCCTCCTGGGCCCAGGAGACATTTTTTTATTTTTCTCAGCTGGGCACCAGCTGAATTCTGATGGGGGGTGAGTTTAGCACCCTCTACCTCAGGTAGGATGTGCTAGAGGTAGTTGTTTTGTTTTGCAGCTAATGCAGGTAAATGTAGGCAGGCCTAGCAGCGAGCTAGGCCTGTTTGTTTTGATCTGTAAGTGTTTTTTTGAAAGTAGCAACAGGTGCCTGACATGCACTTCATCTCTCTGGATCTCTCTGGCGCATCCTGTGTTTCTGGAAGGTTCCGTAAAAGAGGCAGGGCAGAGGGTTGGAGTGCCATGGAGTGTATCTTGGAGCCCTGACTAATCCCCAACTACGATTGACAGAGGGCAAGCCTCCTATATAAACGTATAGTCAGGCTGCTGTGGGAGAAGTTGTTTGGGTGGAAGAACTATTGATTAAGTGTTAGGCCTCGTACACACGAGGGGATATGTCCGCTGAAAACGGTCCGGTGGACCATTTCAGCAGACATCTCCGCTCGTGTGTATGGGCTAGCGGACAGATTTCTCCACCCGACAGATTTCAAAGCATGCTTTGAAATCTATCCGGTGGGAATCTGTCCGCCCGACATGTCTGCTGGTTAGTACACTTACCAGCAGACATGTCGTCCCCCACCGCCGCCGCGCCGCCGCCGAATGGATTCGGCGCATGCGCGGAAGTGTTTAACTTCCTGGTGCGGTGACGTGGCGGTGACGTGGCGGCGTCAACGTCACCGCCGCGGCACCGCCGCGTCACCGCCAGGTCACCGCGCCGTCCGGCGGCGGGGAATTTGATCCGATGGTGTGTACACGCCATCGGATCAAACTCCCGATCGGACATATCCGATGGAAATGGTCCGTGGACCGTTTTCATCAGATATGTCCGATCGTGTGTACGAGGCCTTAGGCTGTCATGGTCTTGGAGGAAGCCCCCTTTCTGGGGGAAGGGTGGCCTTGGGCCTGGAGCACGCGATCTAGGAAGGAACCCCTTTATACAACACTATATGAACAGGAGCAGGAGGAGAGTGCATTGCCGGGCAAGTCACTAGGAGGGATCTATTCTGGGGTTGGAGAGTGACAGGCACAGTAAGAAGATCAGAGAGAGACATGCCAGGAGTAGATGTAGAGCCATAGGGAGAGACTGTGATGTCGCTGGTGTTAGAGTCAAGTTGCTGCAGCCAAGAGGGTTGGCACGACTTGCACAGAACTTTCTGGGGTCAGTAGTCCACCAAGATTCAGTTACTTTTTCATCACTATTGGTTGCTACACCAAAGGGGACTGCAGACCCCTGCCAAAAAATGGCGGATATTGAACAGTTGGGACTTATTTAGAGTGAGGCCTAACCATGTGCTAACTGTGACAATAATCTAGGATTGTGCAGTAGAAAAAGTGTTGACGCAAGTGATGTGCTGGACGGAGTAAGGAGCTTTAGAGACTGCCAATATAGATCCAAAATTGTTTGTTCAATTTAACAAGATTACTTATTTGGGCATCCCATGTCCCTTTTCCCTATCCAAAGTAAATCCCCTCAGTAAAAACAACAAAAACAAGCTGATGAACTTCATTGTCTGGCAACGTGTGACTGGAAGTGAATGCCTGGCTAAGCAGGGTGATCTGCAATATAGATCCAAAATTGTTTGTTCAATTTAACAAGATCAATTACCTTGCATCCCATGTCCCTTTTCCCCATTCAAGGTAAATCCCCTCAATAAAAACAACAAAAACAAGCTGATGAGCTTCATTGTCTGGCAACGTGTGACTGGAAGTGAATGTCTGACTGAGCAGGGTGACAGGGGGAACTACTACACTCAGCGACCCCACAGGGGCACCGCTACATTTGGAGGTCCCACTAAGATTCCACTGTCATGGGTAAACTGCTGGCCATCACCCCCTAGCAACACAGACGAAGGGGGACTGTGCTTTCCTGTTACATTGAGGATTCAACCTAGGGAAAAGGACTTGTGTGTTTGCCTATTGTTTCTGTGTTTAACACATACTGTTGTCCATAGCAATCACCAAGGACTGTCATTTAATTGCTGTTCCTGCTACCCAGTTACCCCAACCAGTGCTGGGATGGACACTTGTACCAATCCTGCAATTCAGTGACTGTAAAATATTTGCCGTCTCCCGTGTCAACCATGGCGGGCAATCACACCCATGGATTATAAATATGTACAGCGCTCTGTATGGCGTGGGCATTTCAAACTTGAACTTTGCGCCAAACTACTGCTTAAAGACAGTAAAGTGTGTCTGAGAATGTCTACTGTTGCCATGGGTGATATGAAGCAGCCTGGGGGTGCCTGTGGGTGGGACTAAGTCAAGTCAGTTCTTTACTGGGAGGCATTGGCCATTATCTTTATTGTTGTCACAGGCAACCACTGGACAATTCCCCTGCTATCAGTCTATAGTTACGCTGGTGTGGTTGGCACTGGGCAACGTCTGGACAAGGCCTGCTAGCAATAGTATGCCTGAAAACCAGCTTGTCTAACAAGGGGTTAGTGCAATGCATCCAGAATGGAGCCTGCTTATCAGTTCCTCAGGTGCCTGGCTGACAGAGAGTTAGAGGGAGGAGCCATGCCCTAGAGGTTGTCTGACATGCAGGAGACAGTGCTGGTTGGCACTGGCATCAATTATCTGGGCATCCCATGTCCCTTTTCCCCATCCAAGTTAAATGTTAAATCCCCTCAATAAAAACAAAGACCCTTTTCAGCTGCGACACCTCGCTGTCTTCCTCGTCAACACCTACCTGTGCCTCTCCTCCTCAATGGGTTCATATCTGCCTTCTGACAGCTCGCAGGGCAATAATGCAACCTTGGATCAACCCTTCCCCACCTCAATTTGCCTCGGTAAAACAAGCACTCTTAACACTATTCCACATCGAGAAATTGGACACTATCACCCAACGTTCTACATCACTGAAACGCTTCATGGCAAGATGGTGTCATTTCATGGAACACTCTTTCTCTCCAGAAGAAATCTCTTTTCACATGACTGCCTTCTGCTATATATACTGGTACGTGCAGACCTCGCTAATATACTTAGGATACAGGACACCTCCAAAGCCTTAACCCCCCTATATCCCCCCCACCCCCCAGGCATTCCACCTCATCTATGTGATTAGGTAGTACATAATTTAATGTGAAATGTTTGATACTTAATAATTTTGATATCTCTACCCGCCTCCAGGGTGAATGTTCACCTGCTTTCACTCCTTTGACCACCACTCTGGCAGAACCTCCAGTTAGTTACTCTTGTTGGACCAGATTCTGTTTTATTA
The DNA here is from genome assembly GCA_029574335.1 of Rana kukunoris. NCBI lineage: Eukaryota > Metazoa > Chordata > Amphibia > Anura > Ranidae > Rana > Rana kukunoris. The sequence goes on along the minus strand of CM056054.1, from coordinate 121,050,366 downwards.
GTTATCTCGTTAATGTTTGTAGGCTCCAAATCACACAGTTTTATCCTGCTTATTATGTAATATTACATTTTTTTTTACTTAATTGCCTTTGCTGACAAACTACTTCTGCATCCACAAATCCTGTACTTTTACATGAAAATCAAATATATATATATATATATATATATATATATAAACAAAGACAAGCTGATAAACTGACTGTTCATTGTCTGGCAACGTGTGACTGGAAGTAAATGCCTGGCTGAGCAGTGTAACAGGTGGAACTACTGCACTCAGCGACTTTACGGGGCACCGCTACATATCCAAAGAGAGCTTTTATTTATTGCAATGCAGACAGCCCAAAACAACAAAACCAACCACAAATTAGGCATGATATTAGGCATTAGGCATACAAATATAGAAACATATTCATGGTTGAACACGCCTTTAGCAACATAATAAGTAGGACATGCTTCCTATATAAAAGTTCTAACATATAGACAAACATTACATGACCACTTCCCTATTATCAGCATAATAATGATACTATAAATTTCAGCCGACATTAAACCTAAAAAGCATGTCCATGACCAGATCTGAGGGGAAAGCCAGCCATGGGTCCCAGAGTTTTTCATATTTTCACAAGCATCCCCTATGTTGATGAATAACCTTTTCCATCCAAAGTGTATTACCAACAGCAGAGATCCACTCCTTGACTGTGGGTGGATACTCTGACTTCCAATGAGACATTATTAACTTGTGAGCTAAAAATAAAGTCCAAACACTTGCTTCCCTAGTGTGGTTTTCCATTCAAATTCTTCCAGTAAATTAAAGAGGCAAGGTTTGGGATCTAAAGGTAGAGGTATTTGAAACACCCTGTTCAGGGTGTCCATCACCCTCCTCCAATAGGACACAGTTTTGGACACCTCCACAATAGATGGATCAGATCACCATGATCTTGTTTACATCTGGCGCACAACGGCATATCCAGGAGGCCCATGGAGTGTAATCTGTGGGGAGTATAGTACTTCCTCAACAGGAGAATGAATCGCATTAATATCTGTGAAACATATAGGGAACAGGTTGTCAGACTGGAGGGCTTCCTCCCACTGACCCTTAGTAAACTGCCCAACATTCCCTTCCCACTTAGCCAGCACTTGCAAAGGCAGTTTTTTCAGGAATGTCTGGAGTAACACAGTGTAACATTGTGATAAAAACCCCTAATGCTGCGTACACACAATCACTTTTCAGCATTAAAAAAAAAGTCATGTTTCAGCATGTCCAAAAAACAAAGTTTTTCCAACTTCATCATTAAAAACAATGTTGCCCACACACCATCATTTTTGAAAAATGATGAACAAAGCGCGGTGACGTACAGCACGTACAACGGCACTCTAAAGGGGAAGTTCTATTCGCCTTTGGGCTGCTTTTAGCTGATTCATTCTGAGCATGCACCGGTTTAAAACGTCGTTTTAGCCCACACACGATCATTTCTTACAACATAAAAAATGACCGTGTGTACGCGGCATTAGAAGTGGATGCCTCTCTAATGAGGTTAAACAGAGGTATTGGAAACATGGACCACTCTGAAGATCTACCCTGAGCCACTATGGCATGTCTTAATTGCATATAATAAAAGCACATTGAGGGTGGAAACCCGAACGTCTGCAAAGCTTCAAAGGGCAGCAGAACTCCATTATGAGGAAGTCTTAAATACGTGAGGACCTCCAGCGCCAGGAATAGCTGACATCCTTCTGTATGTAGTGAGTTGTGAGGCATGGTGGGTGCAGAGTTGTTATAGTCATTGGGTGCCAGACACTTTTAGGATGCAAAAAGAAGTTTATTTTTCTTAACAATCTTTTTGGGGGAGAGAGGGTTGAGGCCAGGACACCTTTAGGTAGTTGCAAGATTAATTGGTAGACTCTGAGATTTCAATAGGAGGACAGCCATGCAGGGAAAGGCATCCAGCAAGACGCCACATCTGCATGTGCAGGAATGCTGTCTCCTTTGGCAACAGTCTTTAACAGTTTCTGACACAAACATAACAGTTCCTCTCTCTTTCACTACAATCACTCCTTGTAGTTCTTCAGCCCACTGAGCTCCTGGTTTTTCGCTAGACCCATTGATTCACTGCCACTGAATCCATTGAGCTCCTCCAATTCTTCCTCAAGCGTCACCCCCGCTTCTCTGCTGGGTCCCTAGCTTGGCACACAGGATACCTCTCAAGCTTCATCCCTGCTGGCCTGCTCGGTCCCTAGCTTGACACACAAGACTGCTCTGCAAGCGTCACCTACACTGGCTGGGTCCCTGGCTCGATTCCCACTGAAGGTTTCTGATTCTTTACAATCCCATCCCAGACTGCTTGAAGGCTCCCTGCCAACTGCCTGCTCTTCTGTCTGACATTTCTTAAATAGGTAAGGGGCAGAGTCAAGGATGACAGCAGCGGTGACCCCCCCCCACTTGTGATGTCTCCGACTGGGGCATGCTGATTCCGATAAGCTCCAGATTCTGATATGCCCCCGACCCGTAGAGCCCCATAACCACAGACTAGTGTTGTCGGGAAGAGGCTCTTTTCACATCATTCCTGAGACCACAGCAGAGAAATCCCAGGGCTAGCAGGAAGGCAAACCTAAGTATAGGCTAAGCGGTAGACAGGTGATACATCCTTCATGTTCCCTTCCTTGATGGTCACCAAGTAAGGGTCACATGAAAGGGCTACCCCGGGTTGGGTTCTTCTGGGCAATGCTAGGCACTTTAACAAGGTTGCTTGCCTTTATATGGGGTACCTTTACTTTTCTGCTGAGCTCTGTATACATTTGAGTGTATGACTGTAGTTTAGTTAAATCTCCCATCCCGTGTTGATGGACACTGTCATGGCTGCATTTAGGAAGGACACGCAGAGCAAATGCCCTTTCCACCTGTCCAGTGTATCACCGCTACCTTACTCCCAGTAACGATATGGGGTCCCACTCTGTGCCTATATCACATACCTTTTGAAGACTGGAATGTTGTGGAGGCCTTTCTTGCACTTCCTCTTAAATAGGCCACTGGGCATCAAGCACATATTAGTATGTGCATGTGCTTGTGTATCTTCATTAAAAACTAGGGCGGTTAATAGATGAAGATAAGTAGGGAAGAGGGAGAATAGAAAAAAAAAAAAAAGAAAAAAATTACTGATTGATTTCCTGGGAAGGGTATCCCCTCGGTTCATAGAGGCCCTATCCTGAGTGGAGACACTGCCAACTTCATTATCAAATCACCCATTCACTTAGTGAAGCATCTGGCTCTCATAATTATCTACAGGTTTAGTATAACATCCTATTTGGGGAGGGACATTTCTCATCACCCTCCAAAATAAAGAGGGGGCCACTCATATATTAATGTATTATTTGCCAAGAAGAAATAAAGGATTTTAGGAAAAATTGTGACTCCTAATTTTGGACCAAATACCCCTGGTGCCATCCCTGTATATAGTTTCCTTGTTGGGAATCCAGATCCCTGGCAGCATGCTGCACAGTAAAAATTTGGCCAAATACTTCAAGAAATGCAGTCAACTGTCACCAAAGTGTCAGTGGATATTGATGTAATAAATAGAGGTTGCCACCAGGGTAAACGCTTGAGGGGCTATATTGTTATATTGATATTGTCACCTTTTTGGATTATTCACTCATCGTATTGCACTTTATTTGCACACCTATAGACTTTTTCATTGCATTGTTTGCACATCATCAGTTGTTGATTTGTTGTATCATTGTTTAGCGCAAGATAATTTTTTATAATTAAATAGGCTCCCGAATTCTGTATGTAGTGGTTGACCACTCTGGAGTGCACATCTGGTTGCAGCATTCCAAAACTGATCAATGCGGCATAGGCAGGTGGGTTCACCTGCAGGAGCATGATGACATATTCATGTGCCCGGTATCTGCCGAGGGATTAGGCCACCTGGGGTCGGGTATTTCCTTATTCGTGCTAATTCAATGCCTCTCACAAAGTATCAGTTTGATGCAGTGCTCAAAAGATGTTTTGAGCATATGGGTTTAAGCGACCTCAAGTTTTCATCACACTCATTTAGGATAGGCGCAGCCTCTGAGGCGACCAGGTTGGGGTTCCCAGAATCTGACATTGAAGGAAATGGGGAGGTGGAAGTCTCAATGTTTTCGGTTATATGTTTGACCTAATTTGTTTGTTCGAATTTTAGGTATACAGCACACGGTGTGAATTTTGGGACATTCGTTCATATACTGGGCGCAGAAAAGAGCCAGAAGCTTTTGAGTTATTTTGGAAGGACATTAGAGGCCTTTAGTGATATCAACTTTATTTTTATTTAACCAGGTTTAACCATGGTCAAATATGGCACCCGCCATCTATATTGGTCATTCATTTAGGGGGTAATGATTTAGAGAACCTTAAAACCTCCATGGTTTTAGTATTACTTCCCCAGGTATAATTTTATTCCTTCCGAGATAGTTCCTCGTCTTTCTTTGCTCTCCTCTGTTCAGAGGGGGGTCATGGAAAAAATGAGGAAAAGAGTTAATAGGGCGCTTGAAAAATTCATGCCCCAATTTATGGATTGTCTTATCGACATGTTGACCTTGAGGGTGGTTATCTGGGGCTGTACAGACCTGATGGAGTTCAGTTATCCGAGGTAGGGCTGGATATATTCAACCTGGGCCTGCAGTACAATATAGAGAAGGCCGTGGTGCTCAAGCCCGGCGTGTGGGGACTGTTATTTATATTTAAAGTTGTGCTACTGCTCGAGTTCTAAAAACTGAGCAGAGGTAATTCTGTTTAGTTGAATTTATGAAGTTATGTGATTTAATAAAAAAGTTATGATAAATACATTGTTTAAAACCAATAAAGGTGCCGCAGCCAATTTCTTGCCAACAGGTTGTTTTGTTGTTTTATTTAGGTTATTGTATTCTGGGGAATGTCGAGTGGGTAGGGGTGTGGCCGAAAATCTCATGAAAAAAGGGGGCACAATATGGGTCCACATTCTTGAGATTGTTGACTCTCCCATCCTAGGTTAGGTAAGGTAACATTGCAGCAAAGAAGGTATTGGAAGCATGGCTGTGGCCCTTTTAAGGAGGAGAAAGCAAGGGATTCAGGAAGAGCCAATCAGATTAATGGGAATTTTCTGAAAGGCGGGGTTAGGCTATAAAAGGTTAGCAGGAGGGGGTTTTACCTCTTTGTCCGTGAATCAGCAAGAAGATTGGAGCTTGTTCCCTTCCGCCCCAGTCGCGAGCACCTGTTAAGTGGTAGGGTCACCCTGGATTCTGGGGGGGGGGGCTGTTTTTATATTTAACATTGTGGTACTGCTCGACAGGGGCATAACTAGAAATCACAAGGAAAATGTTGTATAGGGCCCCCACAGCCGCCCTAGTGTCGATTCAGCGTGAACTGTGCCCCATGCAGCGTGAACTGTGCCCCATGCAGCGTCAACTGTGCCCCATGCAGCGTGACCTGTGCCCCATGCAGCGTGACCTGTTCCCCATACAGTGTGACCTGTTCCCCATGCAGCATGACCTGTGCCCCATGCAGCTTGACCTGTGCCCTATGTAGCTTGACCTGTGCCCCATGCAGCGTGACCTGTGCCCAATGCAGCATGACCTGTGCCCCATACAGCGTGACCTGTGCCAAATACAGTATGACCTGTGACCTGTGTCCAATACAGCATGACCTGTGCAAAATGCAGTGTGACCTGTGCCCCATACAGCATGACCTGTGCCAAATACAGTCTGGCCTGCCTGTGCCCAATACAGCCTATTCTGCCTGTGCCCCATACAGCGTGACCTGTGCCAAATACAGCCTGGCCTGCCTGTGCCAAATACAGCCTGGCCTGCCTGTGCCCAATACAGCCTGGCCTGCCTGTGACCCATACAGTGTGACATGTGCCCAATGCAGCATGACATGTGCCCAATGCAGCATGACCTGTGCCCAATGCAGCATGACCTGTGCCCAATACAGCATTGCCTGTGCCCAATACAGCCTCACCTGTGCAGAGGAAGAGGCAAGCCGTCCGGATCAGCAGAGAGCGGGATTGCACACAGTTATAGCTTTAGTTTGAATTTCCTGTCTTCCTGGGGCTCATTGTCGCATAGCTTCACCTCTTGGCCCAATGCCCTTGATGACGTCACACATCCCGCATTGGACCGACATTCTGTGTTATCAAAGGGGCCGGGCCAAGAGGTGGAGCTATGTGACGTTAACCCCTGGGAACACTGGAAGTTCTAATGAAAGATAATGAATGAATGAATGAATGAATGAGAAACTTATATAGCACGGCACCTGCGAACTAAATCGCCTCTGGGCGCTTGTTGTTTCTGTCTCTCTGGTCATCAAAAGAGCAGAGTTTTTATCTGTCTTCTGAAGCTCAGGTGGTTTTCCTCCAACCGAATGCTGGTTGGTAAAGCGTTCCATAGTCTGGGACCTTGGAACGCAAACCTTCTTTCTCCTTTAGACTTGTATCTGGCTTTGGGTATCTTGACCAGATTTTAGTCGGTGGATCGCAGAACGCGATTGGGGTTGTGGGCTTCTATCTTTTCGCATAGATATTGCGGGGCCTTCCCATGGATGCACTTATGAGTCAGACAAAGTGTTTTAAAAGCAATTCTGTCTTTTACTGACAGCCAGTGAAGGGATCTCAACGACGGTGAGATTGATTCCCATGGTTTTTTTCCCAGTCACAAGTCTGGCGGCCGTATTCTGAACGACTTGTAGACGAGCGATTTGGAACTTAGGGAGTCTGAGGTAAAGGGCATTTGCATAGTCCAGTCTGGAGTTTACAATTGTTCCCACCACAACTGTTACGTCTTCTTTGGGGATAAAAGGAATAAGTCTGCGTAGTAGGCACAGCAGATGGTGAGAGCCGCTGACTACTGACCCTATTTGTGCGTCCATTGTCATGTAGGTGTCAAAAATTGACTTTGGAGCTAGGGGCGATGATCTGGCCCAGAATGGGCGGGGGTTTCCAAGTAGTTGCCAGTTGACTCTTGCGACTGGCGTGAAACAGAAGAAGTTCTGTTTTGGAGTTGTTGAGTTTAAGATAACTCTTGGTCATACAGTTTTCTATCAAAGAGAGACAATTCTCTAAACTGGGATGATGATCCTTTTTATTGCAGATGCGAAAATATAGTTGCGTGTTGTCTGCGTATGAATGATAAAGTAGTTGTTGGCTACTGATGATTTCAAAGAGCGGACGAAGATAGATGTTGAAGAGCACCTGTGATAAGGGGGATCCTTGAGGGACTCCGCATGACACCGTGCGTTTTTCAGAAGTGAAAGGTCCTAATTTCACTGTTTGTGAACGGTTTTCCAGAAAGGAGGAGAACCATGATAGATCACCCTCTGCGACTCTGGCTACCTCAGCCAGCCGAGTCAGTAACAGTTTGTGGTCTACGGTGTCAAAGGCTGCGCTTAGGTCCAACAGAACCAGGAGACAAGATTCTCCTTTGTCTGCGGCCTCAAGGGTCGTCCCATTTTGGCATGCAGTGTTTCTGTCCCGTGTCCGGGACGAGAAGCCTGATTGCAATGGATAGTAGTAGATTATGGGTATCTAGATGCTGTTGCAGCTGTTGTACCACTACTTTCTCCATTATCTTGGATAGAATGTTTAGGCCTGTTATGGGACGGCGGTGAGTAGGGTCCTTGGGGTCTAGAGTGGGTTTCTTCAAGATGGGCTGGATTGTGCCCTCTTTCAGCAGGGAGGGCACTATGCCTTCCATGAATGACTGGTTTGTGAGCTGCGTGATAGGTGGTGCCAAGATGTCGGCACAATCCTTCAGCAGCTTAGTGGGGATAATATCATTAGGCGCTGTGCTGTTTCGCAAAGTACCGATGATATTTCTTGTGGCATCAACGGAGATGGGGTCCAGAGTGAACTTGGTTGATTGTAGAAGGTTTCTATGGGTGTTCTGTGGTTGATTAAGGGGGTGGTTGCGGGGGGTATTGTTTTGTCGAATGCTTTCCCGGATTCCTTCAATTTTATTGATGAAGAAATCCGATAGTTCATTGCAAAACTCTTGGGTATCAAAATTCAGGGCTTCAAGACAGCCTGGATTCATGGTCTGAGTGACCAGCTTAAAGAGTTTGCGGGGTCGATTTAGGGCGCTGTTGATGGCCCTAGAAAAATGATTTTTCTTGGCTTGGAAGATTTCTTTGCGGTATTTTCTTGTTATTGTCATGTAGCTGATGAGGTTCTCCTCTGAAGCGTTTCTTTTCCAGGCGGCTTCTGCCCTTCTGCGCTCTTGCTTCAGTAGCGACAGCTGGTTGTTGAACCAGCTGGACTTGTTTTTCCGGATGCGGACTTTGCGTTTCGGTGCTACTAAGTCGGCTGAATGTAGTAGGGGTGTATTAATGGCATCCAGTGTATCTGAGACTGTTCGGAGTGGTTGGAATGTTTTTATTTTATTTCCTAGGGTAGATTTGAAGAGTTCCGAATGGAGCTTCTTCTGAGATCTAGTCCAGTGTGTTGTCACTGCCTTAGATGTTTTTATCAATGGGGGAATTTTGGAAATTATGAATTTAATTGCATGGTGATCTGTCCATGGCAACGGTTAATTTTCCAAAATACTTATTTTCAGATTTTGTCTGAAAATTAGGTCGAGTGTGTGACCTGAAGCATGTGTGGGGCCACATACTAGTTGTTGTAGTTCTAGTCCTTCCAGGTTTGCTGTTTAGGGTATAAGTGGAGATAAATTCCGTCAGTGATGCTAAAAGCTGCGACTTTGGCCCGGATGGCCTGTAGCAGAGTAGAATCCGGACGGTCTCCTGGGGATTTGATTGCAGTTGCAGAGTAAGGCCTCGTACACACGAGGGGACATGTCCGCTGAAAACGGTCCGATGGACCGTTTCAGCAGACATCTCCGCTTGTGTGTATGGGCTAGCGGACAGATTTCTCCACCCGACAGATTTCAAAGCATGCTTTGAAATCTATCCGGTGGAATTCGTCCGGCCCGACATGTCTGCTGGTTAGTACACTTACCAGCAGACATGTCGTCCCCCACCGCCGCCGCGCCGCCGCCGAATGGATTCGGCGCATGCGCGGAAGTGTTTAACTTCCTGGTGCGGTGACGTGGCGGTGGGGAATTTGGTCCGATGGTGTGTACACGCCATCGGATCAAACTCCCGATCGGACATATCCGATGGAAATGGTCCGCGGACCGTTTTCATCGGATATGTCCGATCGTGTGTACGAGGCCTAAGGGTTTCCATGAATGGAAGAGGATTTTGACGGACTGGTTTAGTGATCGCAAGATGCGCCTTACAGCGGGCAATCCCACTCTCTGATGCTACAGGCAGTTCGCCATTTACCCTGGCTGGGAGACCATGCCGGCGGGGCTCTAATCCTCACTGGGCCCCCTTTATCCTCCCTCGGCTGCGGGCCCCATAGCACCTGCGTGGGTCGCTATGGCGGTAGTTCTGCCACTAATTACCATACAGGTCATATAGAGGGATGGGAACTAGACAGTTCACTATGAGGGAGCTAGTTCCCTTCCCGCTAAATTACCTTTCTTCATTATTACCATACAGGTCATATAGAGGGATGGGAACTAGACGGTTGGTTCACTATGAAGGAGCTAGTTCCCATCCCGCTAAATGACCTTTCTTCATTATTACCAAACAGGTCATATCTTCAGATTTAGTCATTAATGGCTGTGTGTTGAGTTATTTTGAGGGGACAGGAAATGTATACTGTTATACAAGCTGTACACTCACTACTTTACATTGTAGCAAAGTGTAATTTCTTCAGTGTTGTCACATAAAAAGATACAAGAAAAGATTTACACAAATGCGAGGGTTGTACATACTTTGGTGACATGCTGTATGTGATCTCCCGCACACAGAGTCGTGTACTTACTTTTGTGAGATGCTGTATATATTTATTGTGGTCTATAAGTGGTTACATCACACATGGCGTGTGCTGAGGTCTGCAGCAATGAAGGATTTTTATATTTAAAAACTTTAATGTAAATCTAGACAGTTGAGGGGGTCCAATATTCCTGCTGGGTGGAGTATGCGATCCCCCTTACTTTCAAAATCACCCCAATCGAGGCGTGATTTTTGCCGCGATTGTCGTCTGACAAATCTTAGGACTGCTTTTGGGAAACAGGCGTCCCGTCATATTGTTTGTGTGATTTGTCAGATGACAATATTGTCCCATGATTGGGGTGCCATTGAAAGTAACAGGATCACAAGCGTGTTGTGCATTTTGCGGCAATTCAGGAAATTGCAGTAATTCCGCCTGCGATCCGGCTAGACTAGATGTGATCGCAGCCAAAGCTAAGTGTCTTCTATCAGTTGATGGGCTCACCTTCTATAGATTCTGGGGGAACATTTTCTTCCTTAAACATTCCACACGTTATATTCATTCTTTATTCCACTGCTAATATATAATATATATTATAATATATAATCCACATTGACCTAGCGCTTTTCTCTCTGAAGACTCCAAGTATTGAATCGAACCCGGGTCATCTGCTTAGAAAGCAGCTATGCTTACCACTGCACCACCAACGCAAAAGTAGCATGTAGTGTGGGAGGAAACCGGAGTACCTGGAGGAAACCCACGCAAGCACAGGGAGAACATGCAAACTCCATGCAGATAGTGTCCTGGTCAGAATCTGAAAAAAGGACCCCAGTGCTGCAAGGCTCACCACTAAGCCTCTGTGCTGACCATATGCGGCCTTTGTTCTCTAAGGCCCACCCCCCGCTGAGCGGGGTACATCATTTATGTTCACTCAAAGTGCCTTCAGAAGAAATCCAAACAGAAGAAAGCTGAAAAGACTTCTCCTACCTAAGAAGAGAAAAAGAGTTCCAACCTCCACTTATAGCCGTTCCAACACACACCTCAAAAACATACCAGCCTTCAAACTTCACAACATAATCAATTACTTTACGATCGACAATACATACTGTAGATCAAATATATCACCTGTAAAAACGTGCTTGAGATGTTGGTGGTAAACGGCCTGCTAGGCCTGGGGGGGGGGACCAAACCAAGTCCTCCAAAAGCTGCCTCGTATCCAAATGTTGCCAAGAGTGTAAATGTAGACTATGGGCCAGATTCAGGTAGATCAGAGCATCTTTGCTCTGGAGTAACGCTTCTCATTTGCGTTACTCTGCCGAAATTTTAGGAGCAAGTGCTGTTATTCAGGAAGCACTTGCTCCTAAAGTTGCGGCAGCGCATCGCAAATGAGCCAGCGGAATTCAAATTGGGCGGGTACGGGGCGTGTAGTATTCTAACTATGCGCGATCCCGCGGCGAACGTACTGCGCATGCGTCGAGTGTCAATGCATCCCAGTGCGCATGCTCCAAATTCAATGACGTCACATTCCCATTCATGAATGTTTTACGCAAGCGACGCGATTTGTTTTTTTTCCGACGCGATGACGACGCCTATACTTAACATAGGATACTCCACTAGGGGGCTGCTTTATCTATACGCCGCGTATCGCTTCCGGAAACGTCGTAAAGTCACTGCGTCGCTCCCGAAAAAGATCGTGAATTGCCGATTCCCGCTCATAAACATATTTTTTGAGCGGAAATCGGCTCCATTTTTAAGTTGAAGTAACAATGCGATGGCGAAATTCAATTACGCCGATCGCATCGGAACTCCAACCCGGCGTTTCTTGTTTTCTGGTTATAGAAAATAGAAACGCCGGCTTAAAGTGACAGTTAGGCTGGCGGATCACTGGATCCGCCAGCCTAACTCTTCATGAATCTGGCCCATTATGCTTAAGGTTAATCAAAAATATCACATTCTAAAGGGAAAGGTAGAACAAGGGGAGGGGGAGTATGGAAGAGGCAGAGAGGGAGGAAAGTAGGGGGGATGGAAGGTTGCTGTTAAGGAAGGGGTGTGGGGGTCCCCCAAAACCCTCACCCCCTTCTTCCTCCAACCGTCCCTTCTCCCCCTTTCCTCCCTCTCTCCCTCTTCCATACTCCCCCTTTGTTCTACCTTTCCATTTAGAGTGTTATATTTTTGATGAACCTTAAAGCTTAATGTCTACATTCACACTCTTGGCAACTTTTGGAGGGCTTGGTTTGGTTCCCCTCGGGTCTAGCAGGCTGTTTACCACCAATATCTCAGACACTTCTTTTTTACAGGTGATTATTTTTTTTTATTTTTTTTTTGTTTCACATCAGCTGACACCTTTCGTTTTGAGACCCGCTCATAGTTGAAGCTTTAATCGTCTCTACTTGCGGTGTTTGCATCATCTCACAGACCTTGCAGTATTTCCCCCCCCCCCCCTCTGTTTTAACACCAATTTTCGTATGCTCTCATTTTGTGCTCAAAAGTAGAGAAAGATACGTAAAAATAAAACCATCTAAATGACAGATACTGGGGACTTATTTCTTTGATCTCCCTCTTTACCTCCCCTCTCCCCCCCTTACCCCCCCCCCCTCCCGTGGCTCCTAGGTCTCCCAAGCAAGTTGTTTTCTCACATTGAGTTATTGCACCTCTATCAGGTGCTTAACTTGTGAAATTACGTTTCATGCAGACTCATATTTTCTATGATAGGCCTATCTTATATCTATATTATCTTATTCAAAGCAGCAACTTTACTAAAAATAGTTCCATGTATTTTTATATTCCTTCCATTTGTGCCATTTAGTCCGAGGGTCATTGTTGATTTCTGATACACTATCCCTCAACTCTTCCATCCTATAAGTTCCTTCAACTCCCTCCACCCACTCCCATATCTGTGGGCTTTTGGGGTCTTGCCACCTCCTTGGTATCAACTTTTTTGCTGCGCTCAACATATGTGGTATTAGTGTCTGTTTATATTTTTTAATTCCCTCCTCACTGCAATGGAAAAGTACAACCCATGGGTCTTTTTTAATTTCCGTTCCTGTGATCTCTTTTATTTGGCCCAATATGGAGTCCCAATATTTCTGAATTATTGGGCAGGTCCACCATAGGTGTGCCATGGTACCTCTCTCGGGGCAACCCCTCTAGCATTCCGTGGACTGATTTAATTAGTATTTACTAGTTTTAACTGGCGTAGTGTACCATCCGGTGAGACACTTATAATTCATCTCCGCAGTTTGCGAATCTATGGCGGAGGCATGGGTCAAGGTCAGAATCCTATTTACCGAATTATCCCCCCTATCCCTACCTAACTCCCTTTCCCATTTTCCCACTAACGGTGCTGCCCCACGTGCCCCAATCTTAATAAGTATTTTGTATAGTTTAGAGACCGTCCCTTTAGTGTTATCGGCAGTGCAAACCATTTCCATAGGTGTCAGCTCCTCTCCCGTCCGTAGTGGTTGGGGGAGTTGCGAACAAAGTGCCCTAACTGCGTGTAATGCCATCTACTCCTCATAAGTGTCTAGCCCCCCCCCCCTTTATAATGTCCCCTAAATACACAGGCCCAGATTCAGGTACATCTGCGCATTATTGGACCGGCGTAGCGCACCGCCTTTACGTTAGACTTGCGCAATGTATTCTCGTCGATTTTACGCAGAAAATAGCGCCTGCGCAACGTTATTTCTGAGGCGCAAGGCGGAGAAATCCAAATTGGGAAGGACGTGGGCGTGTTACATTGAAATGAGCCGTGACCCCATGCAAATGAAGGGCCGGCTGGCTCGCGCATGCGCGCTTGAAGCAGACCATGTTAGCACCTCTCTGCGCATGCTCACAACTCGGGAACGGCGCAATCAGTGAAATTGGAAGTGGACTATGGCAAAATCATGAACTACGCAAACAGCATAAATAGACAGACACAAACGCACTTCCATTGCAAAAGTACATCCCTTTGTATCCCTCCCTATACAGCAAGGTGCTTTTGTTCTGTAGTTAGTTGCGTTGTGATTTGTATTTGTCAGATTTGTGTACTGTGTGATCTTGTGTTTGTTAGTAGATATTTGAAAGTGTTATTTGTTTGATATTTTTCTGTTTGTTTGTTTTCTTGCTTGATTGTTCCTGTTTGTTTTTGTGACTGCTTTTTGCTGAGTGTTGGTGAGAGTTTTTGTTTGATATTTTTCTGTTTGTTTGTTTTCTTGCTTGATTGGTCGTGCTTGTTTTTGTGAGTGATTTTTGTTGACTGGGAGTGTTTTTTTTTCAGTATGACTGAGAGGAAGAGAAAATTAAATTTTTCTTTGAGGGAAAAACAAATTCTTGCCCGGGCCATTTCCGATTATGGGCGTTTCCTCCATGGCCCGGACAGTGCCAACACCACCCCGGCCAGGAGGAGGGAGATTTTGGACATGATCACTGACCAGGTGAATTCAGCGGTGGAGGGGGAGACACGAAACCGGTCTGGGATTGAGAAAAAGATTAATGACCTCCGGCGTCTGGTCAAAAAGAAGCTGGCCAAAATGCTTGCCCATGCCAGGGCACAGGAGGGGGCCCACCATGCCCTGTTAGGCTGACAGCGGAGGAGCATGCGTTGGCCCAGACCTTTCATAGGCAAGAAGTGGAGGGCCTGCCTGGCTATGACTCAAGTCATGAAGGAGTGATGCCAGGTAAGGTTATTTTGCCCTATCAAGTTTGTAGCATGTGTGGGGGAGGGGGTGAAAGGGAATATGTGGCAAGTGTGTGGATCCTCCAACCTGTGAATGTTTTGTGTCATCCACAGATGTGCAGGAGGGTGCTGGGCCATCTGGCCTGACCGCACCATCCCCGGGACAGCAGCCTAATGAGACCCCCCCCCCCGACAAGGCCGGAGTCCGCGGAGGAGGTTGAAGAGGAGGAGGAGGTTGAAGAGGAGGAGGTTGAGGATGAGGTGGAGTCCATGTCATGCACTGGCCTATTGATGTTGGAGGACCATTCCCCTCTGGCTGGAAGCAGCCAGCCCTCCCTAAGGGGGAGCCCCCCCCCTCCTCCCCCAACATGGCTCCCCTCCCAAGGGCCTCCCCTTCTCCCCGGCCACAAGCATCAGCTGGAGGCAGGAAGGCGACCCAGAAGACCAGGGGGGTGGCCGATCTCCTGCCCACCACTCTGAGAAGGGACCAGTTCCTCCAGACCCGCCATCTGGGACAGGTCAGCCAGACCTTGGGGCGGATGGAGGAGAGCCTGTCCTCCATTAAGGATACGCTTGGGAACCTGGACTGCCACTCCCGGGCTTTCACAAACTGCCTAAACGACCTGCAGACTACATCAGCAGGCGTTGGGCAGGATGTGAGGGCCCTTACCCAGGCTATCCAGGCCAACACGGCAACACTTGGTGCTGCCCTGGACAGAATAGCCGTAGCCTTGGAGGGCAGGCCGCCAGGTGGGTAGAGACCAGGGGCTGCTCCTCCTTCCCCGGTTTACCCCCTCCCCCATGAGTCTCCCCAGAGGAGCCGGGGCCGTGGCCGGGGGCGCCCCAGGCGTGGCTCACGTCAAGGGCACTAATTAGTTTTTCCCCCTTTTTTTGGGGCTTTTTTTTTTTTTTGCTGGAAAATTTTTGATTTTGCTGGTGATTTTTTTTTTGGGTTGTGAATGCTGTTTGAATGTGGGGGTGACATTCCTGCCGAAAAAGGGGTGTCACCCTCAATTTTGGTGGAGAAGGGTTCCCCAGGACCAGGGAGAAGTGATCCCCAGGTCCGTGTGAATGGTGTATGAATGTACAGTGACATAATTGGAGCCTTGGCGGGGCGTTGCTGCTCACAAGTCCTGCATGGTGGACTGGTGCCAATCCAATTTGATGAGGATGTGGGGTGTGTGTGCTAGGGACCACAGTGATGTGCATGCATGCATTCTCATTGTGCCATGATTAATGTGTGTGTTTAACGTGCAAAGATGTCCAATGTGAGCTGTCTCCTGGCTGCTCTTCCCTCAGAAGACGGGGTAACCTCGGTTAGGGGGGGGATTGTCTGGTTGGGGGGTCAGGTCATCACGTAGATCAATCTGCAGGCCCTTTCTCACTGCGAAGTTGTGCAGCAGGCAACAGGCACCGATGATATGGCACACAAAGTTTGGGGAATACAAGAGGGTACTCCCAGACTTATCCAGGCATCGGAAACGTGACTTCAGGAGGCCAAAGGTGCGCTCCACCACTGCACGTGTTTGAGCGTGGGCTTGATTGTATCTTTCTTCTCCTGGGGTTTGGGGGTTCCGGAAAGGAGTCATGAGATGGGGTCCCAGTGGATATGCAGAGTCACCTGTAAGGGAAAAGACAGGAGGATGTTAGTCATGCATGTGCCCCTTGTGATGTGTGCATCATGGGGGGGTACAGTCATGCCTGCCACCCATGTCACTCACCAACCAGCCAGGTGTCCCCATACACGTTCTGATCGAATTCCAATCGGATGGGGCTCTGATTGTATATGTAGCTGTCATGGCTGGACCCTGGGTGTTTGGCACGGACGTGCCATATGAGGCCTTGGGCATCGACTATCACCTGTACGTTGATGGAATGCCAATGCTTCCAATTGCGGTATATGTGCTCTGTCTCCTGGTGGGGCTGGAGTGCCACATGTGTGCAATCAATGGCCCCCACGGTGCATGGAAATCTGGCAATTCTGTAGAAATCTGTCATTGCCTTCAGCCGCAGGTTCTCCTGGGTGGGTTTGATGATTTGGTTGGCCATGCGTCTGAGGATTGCAGAGACAACCTGGTGCACACATCTGCTCATGGAGGATTGTGACATCCCAGCCACCACTCCACTTGTACGCTGAAAAGAGCCACTGGCAAGGAAATGGAGTGTTGCCATGACCTTGACCAGTGGCTGCACTGCATGTGAGCGGTGTGTTCGGCTGGTGATGTCCTCCTACAAGGTTGTGGTTAATTCCAGGATGGCATGAGGGGTGAATCTGAAGATGCGATACACCTCAGAATCACTCATGCCAAAGAGGTCTATGCGTGTGCAGTATATCCTCTCCCGTGCCATCCTCCGTGCCCTCCTCCTTCTTTGCTCATCTAAAGTCAGTAGTATAGCTATGCGCGACGATGCCCCTGGCATGTTGGCATACAGATTGTTGTGCAACACGTGTGACTGCTGAGCTCCTCACTAACAGTGTTGCTTTATCTAACATGTAGACGTTTTTTCTCTTTTTAGACCAGCTTTTATATGGTCTAATTTTAGACAGGACATTTTGCTGTTGCGCACACTGCGTAGCCTGCGCTGCCCCAACGTTCTTTTGTGGATCCCCGTAACTCCCTCATTAGCATATTTGACTAGCAAATCAATGGTCTGTCTAGCGCAGTTTTGCTTGGACGGATGCGCCTGTCTAACGAAATTACACTGGACAAAAAAAAGTAGATTTCTTGCGTATCTCGTTTTGGGGATGCCGTGCATCGAAACGCACGCGCACATTTAGACTTATGCCGCGCATCTCCTGTTACGCAGGCGTAATCGCTCTGTGAATCTGGGCCACAGTGTCCTTTTTAATCCAGTTTCCTCCTATTTCTATTTCCCCAGGTGAAAAATAAGGATTTTCTTTTAAGTTAATAAGTGGAGAGTTATATTTACTTTTAGTGAGTACCTGTACCCTAACCCACATTTTCAGAGTGCTTCTTGTCAAATTATAAATGTTGTGTTTCAATGTTCGGTATTTTGCTGGTATCCATAGAATTTTTCTTAATTTTGTCATGTCTTGGGCTTTTTCAATTTGTACCCACCTTTTCCCATGTTTATCTCTGGCCCATTCCACCGCCCTAGATAGAACAGCCGCCTTATAATAGCTTTTAATATCTGGGACTGCCAAGCCACCGTCTTGTTTGTCTTGTTTCAAAGTACTCAGGGATATTCTTTTCAATTTTTCCACACAAAATTCATCACTACTGAGTTTAGGGTATTTAATTTTTTGGGGGGTAACATGATTGGTAATAATTGAAATTTATATAGTATTTTAGGGATATAAATCATCTTTAGAATGTTGATACGTCCCACCCATGAGATGGGCTTATTTATCACTTTTTTTTAATTCACTTTTTATTTAATTTAACAGTGGTATATAATTAATTTTATATATCCTCTTCACCGTGCTAGCCAGTTTTATGCCCAAATATTTTAGTTCTTTTGTCCATGCTCTTTGACCAATCCCATTTCAGTTTTATTTAAGTTTATATTAAGTATTTCAGATTTGGTCACGTTAATCCTAAAATTTGAAATAGCCCCATATTGTTGCAGGGTCTGTTGTAGCTTAGGTATGGTCTTCCCTGGGTCGGCTAAGTAGAACAGGATGTCATCCGCAAAGGCTGACAGCTTGTGTTCCTCTCTGCCGACTCGGATCCCTTTAATATCGGGGTCTTTACGTATTGAGGCTAATAAAGATTCGAGGGAGAGAATAAAGAGAAGAGGGGATAGAGGACAGCCCTGTCTAGTCCCATTTTTCATCTCAAAGGGATCTGAAAGGGCCCCGTTGATTTTGATTCTTGCCGTGGGCTGGTGATATAATGTTTTAATCCAATTGATAAACCTATTTCCAAGGCCAACTGCCTCTAATGTAGACATCATGAGTCCCCAGTCTACCCTGTCAAAAGCTTTCTCAGCATCGACCGACAGGAATAGACTGGGGGCCCCCTCTCTCTCTATCCCCTGCATCAGGAGTAATGCCCTGATGACATTATCCTTTCCTTCCCTGTTAGAGACAAACCCCACCTGATCTGGGTGGATCAGACCCTGCATTACACCCTTCAATCTCTCCGCCAGTACTTTAGCAAATAATTTTGTGTCTATATATAAAAGAGATATGGGTCTGTACCCGGAACAGAGGGAACTATGCTTCGCTTCTTTTAGAATAACTGCGATTACGGCTGCTGATGCTTCTTTGCTTAGTTCGTATTTAATCCCTAGATCATCAAAATACGCACATAATCTAGGGACCAATATTTCACTGAATCTTTTGTAGTACAGAACCGTGAAACCATCCGGCCAGGGCTCTTTTCAACTGCCATGTTTTTTAGGGCATTTTTTATTTCTTCTTCAGTTATGGGTCTATCTAAGTTGAAGCTTTCTCCCTCTTCTACCCTTGGTAGTCCTGCCCTGTCAAGATAGGCCCTGATCATACCTTCCCTTCTACCTGCCTGCTCAGGTGCTTGTTGGATGTTATATAGTTCTCCATAATATTTTTTGAAGGTTTCTGCAATATCAGCAGTTGAATACACTAATTCACCATTCTGTTTCTTGATTTTTTCTATGTAGTTCCTGGCTTTCCTTTTACGTGCCATTTTTGCCAAATGTTTACTCGATTTATTACCCCATATATATATTTCTCTTGTAGTATTATTTACATTTTTCCTGGCTTCCTGTTCCATGATCTCTTTTAACGCATTCCTCTTTATTATTAAATTAAGGTATGTCTCTTTTTGTCCCCGATCTTTATGATTTTGCTCTAAGTAGGCTATCTCTTTAACCAAAGAGACCCGCAGCTTATTTCTCTCCTTTTTTCTTTGTGCCCCTTCCGATATTAAAATGCCTCTAATGTATGCCTTGTGATTCCCACAGTGTTGCCCTAGAAACCTCTTCCGTGTGTCGTTAATTTTAAAAAATTGTTTGAATTCCTCCTCCACCTTCCCTGCTCCCACCTCATCCCGGATTAGGTAATCATTAAGAAGCCACAACCCCTGTTTATTGTCCTTGTGTGCCATCTCAATTTTCACTGTAATCGGGGCTTGGTCTGATATGGTCATGATGCCGATTTCCCTTTCGCTGACATAATCTAGGAGTCTATGATCGACTAATGCATAGTCGATTCTAGAGTACGTTCCATGGGGGGGTGAGAAAACGTGTAATCATGTTTATTAGGATTAAGAGCTCGCCAGGCATCTACCACCTGGCAATCTACCATTTTCCTTTTGATTTTTTGTAGATACACGCTATTCATCTCCCGCCCCTGGGACGTACTATCCTCTTTCGGGTTCATGGCGAAGTTTAAACCCCCCATCAATAACAGATATCCTTCCGAGAAAATGTTTAATTTGTCTAGTATTCTACCTAGGTATTTTATGGGATGCACATTGGGAGCATATATATTGGCCAGCGTGTAGGTGGTACCTCTAATTACTCCTTTCAAGAATAGATATCTGCCTTCAGGGTCTGCCGACCTTGCTTTAAGGGCAAAGTCCACTTCTCTAGAGAAGCCTATAGCCACTCCTCTGGCTCAATTTGTAATGGCATCCCCATAATACCAGGTAGGATATGTGGGAGAATACAATTTGACATTAGAGTTCAGAGAAAGGTGTGTTTCCTGGATAAGAACTACATCTGCTCTATATTGTTTAATTTCCTCTAAGGCCTCGTACACACGAGGGGATATGTCCGCTGAAAACGGTCCGATGGACCGTTTCAGCAGACATCTCCGCTCGTGTGTATGGGCTAGCGGACAGATTTCTCCACCCCGACAGATTTCAAAGCATGCTTTGAAATCCATCCGGTGGAATCTGTCCGCCCGACATGTCTGCTGGTTAGTACACTTACCAGCAGACATGTCGTCCCCCACCACCGCCGCGCCGCCGCCGAATGGATTCGGCGCATGCGCAGAAGTGTTTTACTGCCTGGTGCGGTGACGTGGCGGTGACGCGGCGGCGTCAACGTCACCGCCGCGTCACCGCGCCGTCCGGCGGCGGGGAATTTGATCCGATGGTGTGTACACGCCATCGGATCAAACTCCCGATCGGACATATCTGATGGAAATGGTCCGCGGACCGTTTTCATCGGATATGTCCGATCGTGTGTACGAGGCCTGAGATCTGTATTCTTTTTCCCTTAGAGTTCAGGCCTTTTACGTTGTATGATAAGAATTTTACTTCTACCATTTAAATGTATCTGATTTTAAATTTCTTTAAGGAGTCCCTAGGAGCCACTTTCCCTTTACCCTTTCCCACCCCCCTCCTCCCTTCCCCCAACTCCCCACCGTCTCCCCCCTCCCCCCCTCCCTGGCCTATCTAAGACCTTTGAACCGTGGGGGTCAACGTGCCCCATTTCCCACCGGTTCTCCTCGTGAGGTGTTGATGACCCACCCCAACCCTGCCTAGGCCCCCTCCTCCCCCCAAGGCCAGTGTAAAGCTTCTGATCACTTCTCACCAGCTCTGCCTCTTGCAACAAGTGGTCCCCTACACCAAGCTTTTAAACTCCCAGAAATCTATAGCTCTGATAAATAAGCAATAATAGGCTTTTTTTTTAATTAAGGAAGAGCCACACAGTGTCTCTCTTGAGAGATGCAGTTCAGTGTTTTTGTTTTAACAGGTGTATTCACAAAACAATATCTCAGTATTATTTATATTGCAATGTTTAGCTGCTCGTATCCTGTTGTGACCTTACCTCACTTTCTCCTCATTTGTCTGTCATGACGTTTTAAAAGTGCAAAATAATGGGAACGATCTTACCCCCTCTTGTATCCTCTGTACCCTTTCTTATGCTAAGGGTCTTCTGCTCATATGGTCTGTGATTCATGTTCAGGGCAGGCACATTGCGCGTACATTAATCTCCTGGTCCCGGCAAGGAGTTTCTGATCAGTGGGATCTCCCTGCCGCCACCTCCTCACTCTGATTCCAGCTGGTCTCTCTTCCTCTCTCTCCGGAGCGGGCGCGGTGCACGAAAGGGGGGGGCCGGGAGGACGGAGGGCTCCTACTCTGCGGCCGGCTGGATCCTTCTTGGAGCTCCTATTCGGAGCATCGGCAGCCTCTCACCCTGCCTTGTCTCTCTCATTACGGCTTTCGCTCACGGTCAGCAATCCAGCCCACTCTCACCCCAGGTCCGTGGTGCAGTCAGTCCCTCCCTTGGGTGCGTGCCTCACGTGCAGCACATCATGCCTCCCGTTGAACTTTTTTACAGGTGATTATGTTTGGGCAATGTATCGTCAAACCTTAAAGCTTCTGCAGAAGTTGCAGAAAGGTAAATAGAGGGCTGATGGGAAGACCCTCCGGTTACTGAAGTGGCAGCCGCCACCAGTGTAGAGACTTGTGTTGGTACAGTCCTACCTGGTCCCTAGGAGGGTCCCTCAAACTTTTTGTTTAGTCTTCTTCTAGGAACAGCCAATTGTCTTGTTTGTCCAGCTATGTTGATAATTGGTGATTCAGAAGCTTCCTATAAGAATCTTTTAAGAAATTCTCTTCTACACAGACCCCAATCCAGTGGAGGCCTGGGCCTCCCTAACCTCTGGCACTACTTCCTCGCCGCAAGGCTAGTGCAACTTGCTCAATGGTTCTCCCCTTCCCAGGATATCCCCTGGAGGGTGTTCGAGGCTGCTTCCATTATCCCGTACCGTCTCCAGGGTGTCCTATGGGCGAACTCCATTTTGTACCGCAATCTCCTCAAATGTAATACTATTGTGGCCCACTTTGTGCAAATATGGCGTAGGGTTGAGGCCCCACTCGGCCTTTCCTCCAATCCACCCCCACTTGCCTCCTTTCTGGGCGACCCCAGATTCCCAACAGCCTTTATTGATGAGAGTCAATTTTCTTGGTGGTCCACCAACGACCTGACCACCCTGAGATCACTCCTTACTAAATGGGAGTTCTCGCCATTTCCTACATTACAGTCAAGATTTGGCCTCCCAAACTCAGAATATGAACACTACACCAACATCAAAGCCTTTTTTGCTAAATATTATTCGCTGACAGCAACTGTCACCAACACAGTGTTCGAGCGAATCTGTAACTCCTCCTCTAGGGACAAGGGTTTAATTTCTAGGCTGTACAAATCCCTTAATGATACCATTCAGCCGGATAAGTCAGAACCCATGCTCCGCTGGGAGGCTGAACTTGGCTGTTCCTTCTCGGTGGACACATGGAATACCATGGCCGATAACTTACACAAATGTAACAAAGCCATCTCTTTTAGAGAAACCCCTTTAAAATTATTTTCCAGGTGGTATCTAACCCCCTCCAGGATTCATACATTCTACCCCACGGCCTCCCCTGATTGTTTGCGGGGATGCCCAGATCCGGGTACATTTATTCACACTTTCTGGAACTGCCCACATCTCGATCAGATTTGGCACATGGCCACGGACAGATTCGAATCCTCTTCAAAATTCAAACTGAATATCACACCTAGTATCTGCCTGCTATTTAACGATATCCCAGATATTCCTAAACCTTGTGCTAGCCTGTTCCACTCCCTGTGCAGTTGCATTTTGTGGATGATCGCCTTGAACTGGAGATCAAAGAATTTGATATGGTCCCAGGTCCTCGCTAGGATGAAGATGGTAAAAATGTCAGAAAAAATATTCCACACCCTCAACGATAGCCTTCATGTCTATGATGTGAAATGGTCATACTGGAGTCTCATGTAAGGTCCCTCCCCTCTCTCACCCTATTTCCCCGTCTATTTTGCTCCTCCCATTATTATTCACTTATACTTGTTCTAATTGTTGTCAGGTATTCACTCCGCCACTCACTCTTGCCTTAAGATGCAATGTTTGTACTATTACCGATCTAATGTGTATTTTACCATATTTCTCTTTACTTGTCCCAACCTGTCATGTAACCTTTTATTTTGTACCTTTTCAATAAAACTTTTGTAAACAAAAAAAAAAAAGAATCTTTTAAGAGATTGATGATGTAGTGCATTCCTGTCTTGATGGCTTGAAATGAAGATCCTCTCCCTCATATCCACTAGCAAATTGTCCTCTTCTCATTGCCTAGTTTAAATTTTCTTCCAACATTTTGGCCATCTTCAATCCCAAGAAAGCTGCACCCCTCCCATTTAAGTGAAATCTGTCACTACTATAAAGATGGTAACGGCCTGAAAAGTCAGTCCAGTTTGCCATGAAGCCAAACCCCTCCTCCCTGCACCAGTTCCTCAGCCACCTGTTAAGTGCCATGAGCTCTTGCTGTCTCTGTGGTGTGGCTCGAGGTGCAGGCAGGATTTCAGAAAATATTGCCTTGGGGGACCTTTTCTTCAATATGGCCCCCAAGTCCCTGAAATCATTTTGTAGGGTGCTCCATCTTTCTCTTTGTCATTGGTACCGATATATACCATGACAGCTGGGTCCTCTCCAACGCCATCCAATAATCTGTCCATGCAATCTGCAATTTTCCGAACCCGAGCACCCGGTAAACAACATACTGTTTGGCGATAATGGTCTTTGTGACAGATTGCCCTCTGTATTCTTCCAATAACTGAATCTCCTACCACCAATATGTTCCTAACCTTTGTGGTAACCTTGCCCCCATCTTTGTCACATGTTGGTGAAGTCTCCATGTGGAAGTCACATGCTGGTGAAGTCTCTGTGTGAACGTCGCATTCAGGTGGTATCTCTGTGTAAATCCGTGTGGATGTCACATGCTAGTGAAGCCTCTGTGTCAACGACACATGCTGGTCGTTGACACATCAGTGCCCGTAGATTGCTGCCACTCACGAATTCCATGACGAGGAACAGATTAGTCTGTGGGAAAATAAGAGATAAAGGTTAAATTAGAGACAGTGCAGGAATAGGATTAAAAAACTGATGCTGCGTACACACGGTCGTTTTTTTGTGATGAAATAAAACGACGTTTTAAAAAACTTCATTTAAGATGATTGTTTGTGGGCAAAACGTTGTTTTATGTCTTCTGAAAAACGACCAAATATTTTTTTCGATCATGCTTCAATTTTTTATGTCCTTTTTCAAAATGTCATGGTGTACGTAACCGCGCTTTGCAAGAGCATTTTGAGAAAACGATGGTGTGTAGGCAACGTCATTTTTTTAAATGAAGTTTAAAAAACATTGTTTTGTTTCTTGAGATAAAACGACGTTTTTTTACATCACAAAAAGTGATCGTGTGTACGCGGCATGAGAGATAAAGACTTACCATTGTTTGGAATGTTCCGAATAGATGAGTGATATACGGATGGTTCCTCAAATTTCCCAGTATGTAGCGCTCTGCAATATGGAAGCCTTGATATCTTTGTGGTCCAACGATCTTCACTGCCAACTTGTGTTGAAATGAGGGATGGGAGGCCAACATCACCTTCCCATAGGACCCCTCTCCAAGTTCATCATGGATGGTAAAATCTTCCATTGAAAATTTGCATGGCTTGTCCTCCATGCTGGATGGGACCGGTGGAAATGTCCCATTGACTGTGCGCTCAATTTAATTGGCGATTGGTTCATTTTGTGCTTCTGGGGAGAAAAAATAAAGCAATTATTTATTTATTGATGCTACACAGAATCTGTGGACATATAAAATGGTTGTAAACCTTGAACGATATTTATACTTTGTGGCCACCAAGAGATAGAAATCCTAATGTGATCTCTGACTGCGCTGAGATCTTGGTGATAAATACCAGGAGCAGGGGGGTGAGTCCTGTGGGCAGTTATGTTCTGGACACTATATGATAAAATCGAAGGAATCTCCTCCTGCAGCCCCCATACAGAGCCCAGAATCTGTGGACATATAAAATGGTTGTAAACCTTGAACGATATTTATACTTTGTGGCCACCAAGAGATAGAAATCCTAATGTGATCTAGGACTGCGCTGAGATCTTGGTGATAAATACCAGGAGCAGGGGGGTGAGTCCTGTGGGCAGTTATGTTCTGGACACTATATGATAAAATAGAAGGAATCTCCTCCTGCAGCCCCCATACAGAGCCCAGAACATGTCTGTCCATGTGACTACTCCCAGTGACAATGAAGGGGATGGTGGTGATGGGGCAGCAGCTCTGTTAGTCTGCCATGTGCAATTCTTTACTTTACAATTGGGTTGCCTGTCAGGTCTGTGCATCTCCTTCACACCTAATACCTGTCACCTCACACCTGACACCTTCAATCTGATTGGCTGCCCAACGGTCAACTGCAGAGTCAGCCAACTGACAAATTCTGCTGTTAATTGCAATCCATTGTCCCAATATTACCTATACTGCTAAACTACAGGAAGGGTCCCAATGGAGAGATTTCCTTTCATTATCTGTTCTATAAACAAAGCAAGACTTGGGAAGAAATATCTCAGTCCCCTCCCAGACCGTTGTCCCCATCAGATTTTCCATCACTTTCCATCCTGGTGACATTGGTGACCAAATGGAGAGGGTTAATCTCCCTAACACCTTCCTACTCTATGTAGTGACCCTTCTTGGTGTATATATAGCAGTGACCCCAGTGTATATAGTATTATAATACATTATAATGCCCTATAGTGCTTACATTATAATACCTACCAATGACCTCATCGTTTGTAGATTCCTGTTGAGGAATGGGCTGCACTCTGGGTGCGGCTTCCTCGTCCCCCCGCCCATTTACCCTCTCCCCGCCCCTTGGAGGGGCGGTGTCCTCAGGCTGGCGGTCCTCTGTTATGGGGTTTACTCTGAGAAGTACAAGGACTAGAATGAGAAACACAGCTCCATATCCTAGAAGGTCATGTT
The DNA here is from genome assembly GCA_029574335.1 of Rana kukunoris. Lineage (NCBI taxonomy): Eukaryota > Metazoa > Chordata > Amphibia > Anura > Ranidae > Rana > Rana kukunoris. The sequence continues at coordinate 121,024,178 of CM056054.1, read as the reverse complement.
TTCAGGATTTCCCTGAGATGAAACTAATTTAATCACCTGTGCAAAATAATGGAAATCTTATAAACACGACCTGTTGGGGTATAGAGTTGTGTTTCTCATCTCCAGTCCTCTAGGCCATGTACACAGGTCATGTTTTCAGCATTTCCATTAAGGACTAGAATGATAAACACGGCTCTATACCCCAACAGGTCATGTTTTCAGGATTTCCATTATTTTGCACAAGTTAATTGATTAGTTAAACTGACGTTTCATCTCAGGGAAATCCTGAAAACATGACCTGTTAACATAGCTTAGAGGACTGGAGATGAGTAACATGGGTCTATACCCCAACAGGTCATGTTTTCAGGATTTCCATTAAAAACTAGGGGCCGGATTCATGACAGACTAACACCGACGTATCTAAAGATACGCTGTGTAAGTACAAATGTGCGCCGCCGTATCTATGCGCCGTACCCATAGAACAAAGATACGCCAAAAAACTGACTTCATCCGACCGGGGTATAGTGGGCGCATAGTTACGCTGGACGCATTCGGCGTACCCATGTTAAATATGCAAATGAGTAACATACGCCGATTCGCGAACGTAGATGCGCCAGGTGGGAAATACATACGCGGTTTGCGTAAGGGTTACGTCTGACTTAAAGTTATTCCCCATATATGAGGCACAACCCATTCAAAGGTATGGACCAGGGAACAGCCATCGTATGTTACATCGTTTACGTAGTACTACGTGAATAGGGCTGGGCGTAGGTTACATTCACGTCGTGGCAGTGTTCGACGGTTCGAGGCAGATATTTCGACATTTAACTGTGAGCATGCGCTGGGATGATGGGCCAGGAGACGAGCATGCGCAGTTCGTTTTTGAGCTGAAGCATCAGGGCATTTTGCATGGGGTCACGCTTCATTATAATACACCACGCCCACTTCCACCTACTTTGACTTACGTCGGCTAACGCCGACAACTTCACGCTAACGCCGTGTGCAATGTTGAACGCATATTCTTTGTGAATAGGATGCTTGCCTTTCAACGTTGCGCTGGCGTATATAGTAAAGTAGATACACTACGCCCGCACAAAAATGCACCTCTCTACGTGAAACCAGCCATAGATTGAGAAACATGGCTCTATATCGTGACAGGTCATGTTTTCAGGATTTCCACCCTGACTTTGGCCAATTATGGCTCTCCGTTTTTTTGCGCGTGCAATGCTGCAGTGAATTTTTGGATCATTGCGCGTCACTCGAATTTGGCGTGAACGACCTGTTTTGTTCAAAATTCGTCGAAGGTACGAACAGACAATTAGGGATGAGCCGAACACCCCTGGGTTCGGTTTGCACCAGAACCTGCGAACAGACCAAAAGTTTGTGCGAACTTTAGAGCCCTGTTAAAGTCTATGGGACTCGAACATTTGAAATCTAAAGTACTAATTTTAAAGGCTAATATGCAAGTTATTGTCCTAAAAAGTGTTTGGGGACCTGAGTCCTGCCCCAGGGGAGTGTTTGGGGACCTAGGTCCTGCCCCAGGGGACATGTATCAATGCAAAAAAAGTTTTAAAAAACTGACGTTTTTTCAGGAGCAGTGATTTTAATAATGCTTAAAGTGAAACAATGAAATTGAAATATTCCTTTAAATTTCGTACCTAGGGGGGGGGTGTATAGTATGCCTGTAAAGTAGCGCTTGTTTCCTGTGCTTAGAACTGTCCCTGCACAAAATGTAATTTTAAAAAAAAGTCATTTAAAATCACTCACCTTAGGGTCTGGTATGGATATTAAGGGAAACCCTGCGTCAAATAAAAAAAATGTAGGGTTCCCCCCAAATATCCATTCCAGACCCTTCAGGTCTGATATGGATTTTAAGGGGAACTTCACCCCAGATTTAAAAAGAATGCTGTGGACCCCACACATTTTTTTTTTATGAATGACTTTTCTCTGTATTGCCAGGAGCCGACAATTCATTATAGCCGCGAGTGATTTTAAATAACCTTTTTTTCCTTCAGAAATTACACTTTGTACAGGGACAGTTCTAAGCATGGGAAACAGCGCTACTTTACAGGCATACTATACCCCCCCCCCCCCCGGTACGAAATTTAAAGGAATATTTCACCTTTATTGTTTCACTTAAAGGAATTATTAAAATCACTGCTGCCAAAAAAAATGCAGTTTTTAAAACTTTTTTTGCATTGATACATGTCCCATGGGGCATGACCCAGGCCCCCAAACACTTTTTATTACAATAACTTGCATATTAGCCTTTAAAATTAGCACTTTAGATTTCAAACGTTCGAGTCCCATAGACCTTAACAGGGTTCTAAAGTTCACACAAACTTGTCGCGAACACCCCAAATAGTTCGATGTTCGGCGAACAGGCAATGTTCGAGTCGAACATGAGTTCTACTCGAACTCGAAGCTCATCCCTACAGACAATGTTTGAGTCGAACATACGTTCGACTCGAAACGTGGAGCTCATCCCTACTGCTAAATAACCTTTCTTTATTATTACCATACAGGTCATATAGAGGGATGTAAACTAGACAGTTCACTATGAGGGAGCTAGTTCCTTCCTCCAGATTCACCTAGTCAATTCTGCGGATGGGAACTAGCTTTCTCACTGTGAACAGGCTAGTTCCCATCCTACAGAATAACCTTTTTGCCCCCTAGTGGTCAGGTCATGTATAAGGATGGGAACGAGATGGTTCGCTATAAAGGAGCTAGTTCCCATCCCTCTAAATGACCTTTCTTCATTATTACTGTAGCGCCCCCTTACTTTCAGTATGGGCGCTACGCTAAAGTTAGTGGGAGAGTTATTTGGCTCCCATTCATAATTCGTTAAATTTCAGACTGCTGTCTTCCAGAACTGTCCTGTAGGTCAGATTGCACTCCAGGGATGCAATCCCATCCCTGGGCAACAGGTGGTGCTAGAGGGGTTCTGGCAGAGCCACTTTTACCCAGCAGCAAATTAGAAGAGTTGGACCTCGCAAGGCATGCTGGGGGATGGTATATTTTGGGACAGACGCCATGATTCTTGGTTCTCTTCGCGGGGTCCAGGTTCCGGGTGCGGCATCCACCTTCAGGGTGTGCGCGTCCACGGACCCCGCCGGCATGGCCCACCTGGCCAGAGTCGCATGCTATGCAGAGCTCCATCCTGACGTTGAGAGGGGCCCCAGTGGCTTACTGGGTCCCCAACTTTATTGAGAGGGTCCTAAGTGAGGGCTCATTGGTGGGGGATCGGCTCAGGGAGAACCCAAAAGCAGTTAGAGGAGACTTGAATGAACCATCGGGGATCCGGTCACCGAGGCCTTGACAGGTACATGGCAGCTGTCAACCCAGTGACCCTTCATTGCATTTACTGTGAGGATTTGCTCAATCTGTTTTGTTCATTTAAGTATTGAAGTACTAGGCCTGTGGCAGAGGCCCGAGCCAGGCCTGTGGCAGAGGTCTGTTCCTTCCAGCAACCTAAAGTGACATTTCGGCTGCCAGGCTTGTGGCAGAAGTCTGTCCGGAGGCACTTCACCATTTCTGGCTAGAGTGGCGACGTATTGGTACATTGCTACTGAAAGCAGGCTTGCTTTCTTTATCATCCAGGGCCTGATATCGCACTTGTTCTTCTGCTTCATCAACCTTTCCTATCCTACCTTGATGTTGGCCGATTTGGGCCTTGGAATAAAGCATTTAGAAAACCCATTGGATGACTGGACATTCACTTACTGCTTCTGCTCACTGCTTCTACCCCTAGACACACTACAAGGTAACTTAATACACTGATCCCAAAAACAACCAGCAGCTCCTGAATGGGGTAGCGCTACATTACCATACAGGTCATATAAAGGGATTGGAACTAGACCGTTCACTATGAAGGAACTAGTTCCCATCTTGCTAAATTACCTTTTTTCATTATTCATCAGGGGCATAACTAGAAATCACAAGGCCCTGCCCCAACACAGAGATTGTCCCACCTATATCTAATACACCGCGTCTATTATACCCCTAAAAAATTTTTTCAACTAGGCTGAACCGGAGCGAACCCTAGGTGTAAATCCAGGTGTAAAGCCACAGGCGATCTTCCACATGTTCTGGAGATGCCCCAAGCTCTTCAGATATTGGACAGAAGTCATTAACAAACTTAATAATACCTTTAAGACCTCTCTAGAGCCAGACGCTAGAACTTGTCTCCTACGGGACATAAAGGACCATAGAGTTCCACCGGGAACCTTGGAGGGTGTACTGCGAGGCCTCTTCCAGGCACGCAAGCTAATCGCACAGAGATGGCAGGCGCACGCTCCCCCCTCTGTTAGGAACTGGACCGAAACCATTAATGCCTTGATTTGGAGTGAGAGAGTGGCCTTTATTAAACAAGGAAACCACAAAAGGTTCGAAAGAGTGTGGGGATTCTGGTTGAGAGATATAGGATTCCCTTCCCAGTGACAGACTGCTGGTACGATCTGTAGCCCCCAACACCCCTGGAAGACAGTAACCTCTTAACAAATAGACACTAAACACAAGACGGACCAAACTCTGACCCTTCCCATGAAGTGATCCTGTGCTTATAGCTTGGATGGGTTTACCCCCTTCTGCTCCTACGGCTGCCCCCCCCACCTCAAATTGTATGGCACCAAGAATAACCTAGACCAATATATCTGCACCATAGGCGGTAAAGTTAAATCAGGGCACAATAGCCACCTGAGAGGGGGGACAGGGAAAGAGCTGGGGGAGGGACTAGAGGGGGCGAGGGAGGGAAGAGGTGGGAGGGTGGGAAGGAGTAGGATAATTTACTGTATGTACACTAAGTTTAAAGTTGGTATTTACTCAACTATTTATATGCAACATACACTTTCTGTTTGCTTGTAAGTAAATATGTAAATTTTGTATACTGGAAAACAATAAAGAAAAATTAAATAGAAAAAAAAAGAAATCAATTGTTTGTATAGGGCCCCGCAGCCGCCCTAGTGTCAATTCAGCATGAACTGTGCCCCATGCAGCATGAACTGTGCCCCATGCAGCGTGAACTGTGCTCCATGCAGCGTGACATTTGCACCATGCAGCGTGACCTGTTCCCTATACAGCGTGACCTGTTCCCCATGCAGCATGACCTGTGCCCAATGCAGCTTGACCTGTGCCCCATGCAGCTTGACCTGTGCTCATGCAGTTTGACCTGTGCCTCATGCAGCATGACCTGTGCCAATACAGCGTGACCTGTGCCCCATACAGTGTGACCTGCGACCTGTGCCCAATACAGCATGACCTGTGCAAAATGCAGTGTGACCTGTGCCCCATACAGCGCGTGACCTGTGCCAAATACAGTCTGGCCTGCCCGTGCCCAATACAGCCTATTCTGCCTGTGCCCCATACAATGTGACCTGTGCCAAATACAGCCTGGCCTGCCTGTGCCAAATACAGCCTGGCCTGCCTGTGCCCCATACAGCGGACCTCTGCCCAATGTAGCATGACCTGTGCCCAATGCAGCATAACCTGTGCCCAATGCAGCATGACCTGTGCCCAATACAGCATTGCCTGTGCCCAATACAGCCTCAATTGTGCAGAGGAAGGGGCAAGCCGTCCGGATCAGCAGAGATTGCACACTGTTATAGGATTCAATTGAATTTCCTGTCTTCCTGGGGCTCATTGTCGCATAGCTCCACCTCTTGGCCCAATGCCCTTGATGACGTCACACATCCCGCATGGGGAACATCATTGTTTTATCAAAGGGGTCGGGCCAAGAGGTGGAGCTAGGTGACGTTAACAACGGGCCCGGAACTGGAAGTTTGTGAAGTTAGTAATACAGCGGGCAATTTCACTCTCTGCTGTTACAGGCAGTTCGCCATTTACCCTAGCTGGGAGACCGTGCCGGCGGGGCTCTAATCCTCACCGGGCCCCCCTTATCCTCACTCGGCTGCAGGCCCATAACACCTGCGTGGGTCGCTATGGCGGTAGTTCTGCCACTGCTGTTCGAGTTCTAAAAACTGAGAAGATAGATTTCTGTTTAGTTTGAATTCATGAAGTTATGTTATTTAATAAAAAAAAAGTTATACATTGTTTAAAACCAATTTCTTGCCAAAAGGTAGTTTTTTTTGTTTTTTAGGTTATTGTATTCTGGGGAATGTCGTGTGGGTAGGGGTGGGGCCTACAATCTCATATTAAATTCTTATGAATATGAAATACTGCTATAGATTATTACAAGAATGGGCATGTTTTTCATGAGAGCACTTTCTGCTTATTTATACAGTGATCACTCAACAGCATAGTCAGAAGTATAGTGGTGTCTAGGGGGGAAACATACTCTTATTTTCATAAACTGTCATGTTTCTTCTATTCTGTCTATTCTTTTTCCACATCATACAATAGGTTAACTATTTTGGTATTCATTATGTGTTCTCTTAAAAAACACATCACACCAATTTATATACAAACCATGAACTCATGTTAAAGGCACATTATTATTATCATGAAAAAGTTTTAAAGTGATCCTGTCAGCACAAGGTTGTGTATGTACAACATATTTATTAAAAGAAGACTGCATATGCTTACCTTTCAGGCGGCCGTTTTCTTGAAAAACTGGCACTTTAATGCCCACTCTCCTGTATAAGTATTTGACAGATCAGATGAGTGTAAGTATTCCAATTTACTAACTCTGAAACATACCGTATAAGGCCCTGTACAGACGAGTAAATGTATCTGTTCAAATCGGTCAGACAGACCGATTTGAACAGATCTGTCTGCTGGGGACGTATTGGTTTGATCGTGTACACACGATCAAACCAAAATCCCCACCGGCAGACAGCGCGCTGACGTGGCGGTGATGTTGACGCCACCACGTCACCGCACCAGGAAGTAAAACACTTCCGCGCATGCGTCAAAACCATTCGACGTGTGTGCGAGAAGATATGTTTGCTGGTTAGCATACTAACCAGCAGACATGTCGGGCGGACGGGTTCCCAACCGACAGATTTGAAAGCATGCTTTGAAATCTGTCGGCTGGCCAAATTTGTCTGTTTGCCCGTACACACGATCGAATCTGTCTGCTGAAACGGTCTGGCAGACCGTTTCCAGCAGACAGATTTGATCGTGTGTACGCGGCCTTACAGTTCTCCCCCAACAAAGCTGTCATGTTTCTTTCACAATCTATGGGCTAGATTCACGTAGAATTGCCTATTTTTAGGCGTGCCTAGCGTCTGGTATTTACACTACACCGCCGCAACTTTATCAGGCTGTACTGTATTCTCAAAGCACTTGCCTGTAAAGTTGAGGCGGCGTAGCGTAAAAGACCCGGCCAAATTCAAATTCGGCGGGTAGGGGGGTGTGTATTATTTAAATGAAGTGCGTCTCCGCGATGAAGGAACTGCACATGCGCAAGCCGTGAATTGATCCCAGTGCGCATGCTCCAAATCTCGACGTCAATACGACGTGTAAACGACGTGAACGCCACTTACGCAAAGCCCTATTCGCGAACGTTTTACGTAAACGACGTGAAAAAAAAAACGCCGGCACACCGTCCATACTTGACATTGGCTGCGCCTCATATAGCAGGAATAACATTACGACGGTACTACGCTAACGCAAACGACGTAAAAAAAATAGCGCTGGTCGGGCGTACATTCGGGAATCGGCGTATAGGCTCATTTGCATATTTTAGACGGGAACGCCACCTAGCGTCCAGCCTAAAATATGAAAATAAGATTCAACGGCGTAAGAGACTTATGCCAGTTGGATCTTATGGAAATCTATGCGTAACTGATTCTATGAATCAGGAGCATAGATAGGAGGGCTCAGACGCAGAAATAAGATGGCTTATCTGGAGATAAGCCGGCTTATTTCTTTCCTAAATCTTGCCCTATGTATTCTCCATGGTATTATCCAGTGAGAGAATCCAATCCCTAGACTGATACAAGAATCAATAGATCATATAGTCATGTCAAATTGAATGCTGCTGGTTTGCTTAAAGTTGACCTTTCCCTCCAATTATTAAAATCATTGGAGCGTGTAGCTCTGTGTAATGATTTCCAATCCCCTTATTATGGCTATACATGGCTCTCCCAGCTATGTCTTTGTATTCTGACAATGGGACTCCCCTGTCGTCAGAACACACTTTTCAGCCCTGCAGACCATTAGCTGCATGCACTGATCGAATGCTGGTTTTCCAGCAGGACCAGAAGCCAGTCTAATGATCAGCTTGTATTACAGTAAACAGAGATGGCTACACACAAATTCAGGATCAATCTACAGTCAGCTCTAATCAGTGGTGTCTGGTGCTCAAAAATTGTGGGGGGGGGGGTGCAAACAAACTGCAAAAAATAACACATAAATTGCAGCCTCACTGTGCCCATCAAACGCAGCTACTGTGCCCATCAATTGCTGCCTTTGTGCCCATCAAACGCAGCCACTGTGCCTATCAAACGCAGCCACTGTGCCCAAGAATTGTGCCCATCAAGCACAGCCACTATACCCATAAACGCTGCCACTGTGCCATCAAGCACAGCCACTGTGCCCATAAAACGCAGCCACTGTGCCATCAAACGCAGCCACTGTGCCCATACATTTCCACCACTGTGCCTATTACATTTTTTTAATATGGAAACAGGGCAACAAAGAAACATATGAAATGTGGCAAAATATCCAAAAAAAGGGGCAATGATATACATACAGTGCCTTGCAAAATTATTCACCCCCCCCCCCCCCCCTGGCTTTTTACCTATTGTGTTACATTACAGCCTTTAGTCAAATGTTTTTTTTTTTATCTGAAATATATGTGATGGATCACAACACCTGTGTGCAATCTAAGTGTCAGATGACCTGTCATTACATATACACACCTGTTTGAAAGGCCCCAGAGGCTGCAACACCTAAGCAAGAGGCACCACTAACCAAACACAGCCATGAAGACCGCTTGCTATAGGGAGAACTTGTGCATGCTCATTCCTAAACCCTGCTCTTTGTGTCTAAAACACACAGGGCCCAGCTCAGCTAAGCCCCCACTCTCATCCTCACTTGCTGTGATTGACAGCAGTGGGAGCCAATGGCTCCTGTTGCTGTGTCTTAGCCCACACACGCTTTGGTAAAAAAAAGACTTGCATTTTATCTTGTGGGACAATATATATATAAATTTAGCATTTTGTCATGTTAAAATCAAAAACGTATATGTATTTTATTGGGATTTTATGTAATAGACCAACACAAAGTGGCACAAAATTGTCAAGTGTAATGAGAATGATAAATGTTGTTCAAAATGTTTTACAAATGAATATCTGAAAAAGTGTGGTGTGCATTTGTATTCAGCCCCCTTTACTCCGTTTCCCCTAAGTAAAATCTAGTGGAACCAATTGCCTTAGAAGTAATATAATTAAAGTACACCTGTGTGTAATTTAATCTGAGAATAAATATACAGTAGTAGTAAGTGAAGTTCAATCCATCATTTGAAAATGGAAAGAATATGAATCAACTGTAAACCTACCACGACATGGCTGTACACCTAAACTGACAGTCTGGGCAATGAGAGCATTAATCAGAGAAGCAGCCAAAGGCCTATGGTAACTCTGGAGGAGCCTCAGAGATCCACAGCTTGGTGGGAGAATCTGTCTAAAGGACAACTATTAGTTGTGCACTCCACAAATCTGGCCTTTATCGAAGAGTGGCAAGAAGAAAGCCATTGTTGAAAGAAAGCCATAAGAAGTCCTGTTTGCAGTTTGCAAGAAGCCATGTGGGAGACACAGCAAACATGTGGTCAGATAATACCAACATTTATTTATTTATTTTTGGCTCAAAAGCAAAACACTATTTGTGGCCGAAAACTAACACTACACATCACCCTGAACACACCATCCCTGCCGTGAAACATGGTAGTGGCATCATGTTGTGGGGATGCTTTTCTTCAGCAGGGACAGGGAAGCTGAGTTGATGGGAAGATGGATACAGGGCAATCTTAGAAGAAAACCTGTTAGGCCGCGTACACACGATCGAACATGTCCACTAAAACTGGTCCGCAGACCAGTTTCAGCGGACATGATCGATCGTGTGTAGGCCTATCGGTCCGTTTTCCAGCGGACAAAAGTTTCAGAACATTCTTTGAAACCTGTCCGCTGGAAACCTGTCCGTCGGACAGGTTCGATGGTTAGTACACAAAATCATCAGACCAAAATCCCGCGCATGCTCAGAATCAAGTCGACGCATGCTTGGAAGCATTGAACTTCATTTTTTCATCACGTCATTGTGTTCTACGTCACCGTGTTCTGGTCCGAGGGGATTTTTGTCCGATGGTGTGTACACACATGAGACCAACAGACCACTTCAACGTGGTCCGATGAAAACGGTCCGTCGGACATGATTCATCGGACATGTCTGATCATGTGTACGCGGCCTTAGAGTCTGCAAAAGACTTGAGACTGGGGCGGAGGTTCATCCTCCATCAGGACAACGACCCTAAACATACAGACAGAGCTACAATGGAATGGTTTAGATCAAAGCATATTCATGT